>JAAKBD010000047.1:0-610824 GCA_012656105.1 Phytophthora syringae
TGGATATAATTAGTTTTTGGGCTGCTGTGATTCGCTAAAAATACAGCTGTATCGGAAAGCGGCGTGGTATCGGCTTGTCCACCACGGATATAAGGTATCCGACCAGTCTTCCGCAGATTTCTCGATGCCCCAATTATCGAATTTTCTTGCGCGGCAACGAGCTCGTACGAGGGCAAGCGGCACAGTTTTGTAAAGCTGAGGATCTCGGCTATTTCGTCGATTTTTGAGCGCTAATACAGTCCAAGTTAGCTATTCCTAAACCTCGTTAAGGCGCGCCAGCTCGGTTTTGGCCGGCAACCATCTTCTGCAGATTCTCTAAACTTGCTGTTTGTATGTGGAGGTTACACTGTCGCGTCTCGTTAAAGTGCGAGGTGTAGGTCTTTCGTCTCCGCAAAGTTAACCTTTAGAATGACTAATTCAAAGATGTCATGACGAAACGGAGTTTATAAACATATACAAGTACGATCCAGCGACATCAGTGCTCAAAGCGCGTGTTGCCCATGCAAGTCGGGGCTGGGCAGGCAAAGCTACTTTTGTGACAGCGGCACAGCATCCAACACCACCGACTGATCAAGGGACTGCAGCCTTGAGATCACTTCCGTCAGGTAAGGCAGCGGGCACTGTGGCATCATGAACGAACTCGGCGTGCGAGAATATTCGAACGAAAAGAACTCTTTAATACTACAGTAGTATTGTGCTTTCCACCTAAATCTGCCTAATTGGGGCGGTTTCCAAATGGGGCCGAAATAGCCCCAATACAAACTCAAGACATTTAGCGAATCGACCTGAGCTAAAACGAGTACCTTATCCAGTACATTAAGTACGAGTATGGCATGTCTAGGTAGCCAGGGCCTCACCGCGAGTCTGTACAGGGGAAATCGGACCCTAATTTTTGTTTGGCGCGGGCGCTCGAATATAAGCTTGTGCAGGATTCTGCTCAACTTCCATTTCATCCAACCACGACAGATCTCTAATCTGATTGGCGCACATGATGCTCTATGATGCTCCAGGTGGTGGTTGGTAGAGCTGCTCGAAGTGCTGCCAATACAAAATCCTAGATGTTTCATGTAGGGCAGATCTGCAGAAGACTGGTTGCCGGCCAAAACCGAGCTGGTGCGCCTTAACGAGGTTTAGGAATAGCTAACTTGGTCTGTATTAGCGCTCAAAAATCGACGAAATAGACGAGATCCTCAGCTTTACGAAACTGTGCCGCTTGCCCTCGTACGAGCTCTCGTTGCCGCGCAAGAAAATCCGATAATTGGGGCATCAAGAAATCTGCGGAAGACTGGTCGGATACCTTACTTTGACACCGTTGCCATGGCTGGTGCAGGTTTTTAGGTTGACGTCTTATAGAAGGGCTGCAAACCAGTAGTGAAGGACACAAGAGTATCGATGCGGCGGGCGGATACATGCCGCTTCAAATGGCTGTTTCGCTCGGAGGAGCTCGTTCTGTCAGATATCTGCTGCGAGTTGTACTCTACAAGTCCTACATTTCGAAATGCAGAACGTATCCATAAATTTCATCACGCATATGGCCATCACTGTGGACATGGCACACTGTCGCTGGTACCGTAGTCTGAGACTACTAGGAGACTACTAGTCTCCTAGCATGTTGCTAGTAGCAACACGGTGCTGTGGTCGTGGTGCAGCAAAGTAAATTACTGGGCTGGTCCGGGCAGTCGTAACTGCGCATCGATTGTGGAGACCAGATTGCTGCTTTGCTTGAAGCGGTCAGCGGTTCCACTTCAACGAACGTACAAACCGACCAAACGGCAATCATGATCGCAAGACCTTTCGTACGGCGGTGGCCAGGATCAGATGAAACTCAACGTGCAGCGCCAACTCATTGGCGTTGTGCGAGGAAGCTTTGGCTCCTAGCAATTGGACTCCACCAGATGCAATGCGCCATTTTTTCAGGAACACACCGACGCTGACCAGCTGGAAGCACAGCAGCTCGAGCTGGCCCCGAAGATCAGTACATGACGTGGCGCCCCATCCGGACACCGCGAAGGTCTTCCGGCATGGCATTCATAGCGCTGACCTTGTTGGTCTCGGATGTGGTGGCGGAGCGGCCATTTTTGGCGCTGTTGTAGCTTTTCCCGGGATCCGAAAGTAGATGCGACTGTGCAGTTTCGTTTTGGCCTACCGGTACCACCAGTAAGCCCTCACGGTCCCATCAAAGCCCCGATCCCAGTGCCCAGCCCATGGCCGTGAAGACGGAGCGCAGCGTCCGACTCGCATGTTATTTCGGGTGCCCGGCGGGCATCAACCCAAAAGGAAGCCATCGCTGCGATGGCTAAGAACTCAAACTTTGGCTAAGACCTAAGAACTCAAACTTGAAGTCAAAGCGACCGTCGCGACACTGCGCAGCCTTCAGCGAAGGCGCTGGCAAGCAGTACGCCAGGATTGCAGCAGGATTTCAACCTGCGACGCTCGCTTCCAAACAAATATGGCAGATTTTGGTCAATGATGATCACAGCCACTGTACCCGGCGAACGTTCGTTGAAGCCACTGCAAGCGGAAGACGCCATCATGGGCCACGAGTCATGACAGCGTCTGGGATGGCCGCGTGCAAGGCGATGGCAATTGTCGCCTAAAGTATAATAGTTGGGGAACCTGTGCGTTGTTGCCTTTTTGGCGGATGACACTGAGCCGTTTCTCTTATCGCGGCGAACGTTCCCGTCTGCAATCTGCTCGGTACAGAGACCGACCATCTTCGCAAAGTTGATACTACCGGAATAGTACCATGTGCTTCCATACAACGGCACTTCATCTTACCCTCTCATCTCCTATCCCCTGTGATCCAGCATATGCATGTGTTTCAGCAGACCCCAGCGAACTGAATTCCTCCGCACACTGCGCGCCGCCTTCGCGGCACTCGCATTCGCCATTACGCCATCTCCGTGCGCCTTCCAGCATCGACGGGGTGAGTCCGAAGGAAACGCCACTTGCGCGCAGCTTCTCATTGTAGAACTCGCCGCACAGCAGAGCGCTCACTCCCACTCAGCCACCCCTTTCAGGCCAGCTCCAGTAGCCAGCCCCGTGCGTTTCGAGGCACGATAACAGCCACACAGTCCACAGCAGCGCCGGTCACGATGGCCAAGTGGAGTCTGCAACGCAGACGCTCGCACAGCGAACTGCCGCGTCTGCACGAACTGGAGCGCGCCGTGCAGGCCGAGCTCAAGGACGTGCGCGGCCGCGAGGAGCTCTTTCTGCGCTCCACGTCGGAGCTCACGGCGCTCATGAAGAAGCTCGGACGGTCGCAGGGCGCGCGTACTTCCGCTACGTGTTGCGCGACGTCTTCGGCGAGCGCTCCAAGCTGCACGAGCTGCGCGCGCACTCGACGCAACATATTTGCGCCTACGCCAAGAGCATCATCCAGCGACTGGCCAAGGCCATCCACTTCGCGCCGCTGGTGCTGCGCGCGGGGTGCCACTACATGCTCACCGAGTTCCGCAAGGCCTTCCCGGAGTGCAAACACGAGGCGCGCATCGTCGTGGGCAGCCTGCTGTTTCTGCGGATACTGTGTCCTGCACTCATCAAGCCCGAGATCTTCGACTTCCCGGCGCACACGGCGCAGTCGCTGCCTGTGGGCGTGCAGATCGCCAAGATCCTGCAGCACACGCTCAGCGGAACACCCGTGGGCGACAGCGACACGAGCGACAGCAACGCCTTCATTTATGCCTTTCAGCCCTACGTGGCCAACTTCCTCGTGCGGTTCCCCCAGATCCGCTCTGCCTTCGGAGATGAAGAACGGCAGCGACCGGGTGTGTGCGCGGCGCCTGCGTCCTGGGACTGCACAGCGACGCCCATCACGCCCACGACGCCTACGGGCGCCTCCAATTGGCCACCGTCGCCGCGCGCCGAGTCCTGGGACAACCACCGACCCACTGGCAAAATGCGCGGCCTCTCCATGAGCTCCAACGACGCCATCAAGAACAAGCGCAAGTTCTCATTGCGCTTCTGGTCGCGCGGCCCCGGCGGCAGTGGCCTCAGCCAGAGACCAACGCCATAGCCGCCACACACAGTCAGGATAGGAAACACCATTATTTAATCCACCGCCATGGGGACGCCTCACCACCAACCACCACCTCCATTTTCATATGTACTACTTTCCACAGATTTTAGGAACGGCCTCTGAGTTGAGCCCGCCCCTCGATTTTAGGAAAATTCGGCGAACATTCCTGGATGCACAAGAACCTCTTTCATTTTATGCACCCGCGATTTAGAATACCCTTGCCACTGGCAGTTCCAGTGGCAATCACTATGCACTCCCTCTGTAAACACATGTATTCTGTCAGCACATTCGATCAACATTGGAAAATAAGATGTTCGCACTTACCTGAGAACGTCCGCATTGACCTTCCGGCGGGCAAAAGTTTTGCAGGTTGCTTCGCGCAAATGGACAACAGCGCGGAGCTGACGTGCGCGCAAGGCGGCAGCTTCGGCCGCATCTATGTGGGGGCGCAGGACGGAAGCGTGCGCGCGATCGCCGCGAACACTTCAGCCGCGCAGTGGAATTTGCGCGTGTGCACAGAGGCCATCACGGTGGGTTTTGCACGTGGCGTCACTGGAGGGTTGTTGCACGACTCAGAGATGGTGTCTTTGCGCTTGCTTTTTGCAGAGTGTTTGCGGTGTGGAAACTGATAACGGAGCGCTGCTGGTGTGCGGCAGCGTAAGCGGAGAGCTCGTAGTGTTGCGCGAAGATTTGGTGCGCAAACGAATTTTGCACACACTGCAAAATTCGCAAAATGCTGATTAATCTGTTGCTTTGTTGCAGGAGTTGCGGCGGTTCCAGCTGGAGAGCGCTGTGCAACACATTTGCTACGATCGGGACGGAGAGTTCGTGGTGGGGGACGCTCTGGGCCGTCTCTACGGCGTGACGCAGTACGAGATCGAGTGGAAGACGCGACTCCCGCAATTAAATCAAGAGAGGAACTGGGAGCCGAGTGCTTCTATCCATCTGTACACCAACCTGCAGTGAAGGTCATCGCCCAAGCCAAGTTGCTGGACGTGGAGAAGACGCTGTCCAACTACGTTCTCGTGGCTGCCGGCCAGAAACATTTGCTCGTGACGCATCGTGGCAAAGAGTTCGGGGTCATCCCGACTCGCACGCCAATTGCAACGCTTGCGAGTTTTGCAGCTGGGGATGAAGATGTCGTCCTGGCAGCAGGAGAGGAAGGGTGGGCACTTTTGCACTGGCGGAGAACGTGTTGGTAGATAGCTAAAATGCTCGTGTTTGATGTGTGACAGGGTGGTTTATCGGATTGTGAGCTATCGGGATACAGTGCCAAAGAAGAGACCTGACTTCCGGTTTACGACGGAGTTGTGGGCCAAAGTATCGTTCCCTGTTGCCAAGCTGTTGCCTGTAAAGCGAGTGCTCCACCCCCTCGGAAGCGGATCAATTGGGATTTCCGTGGCTCTGTCTCGGTGTGGACGGCGAGATTGCGCTCTTCTGTGGACAGGAGTGCGTGAAGCAGTGGAATGCTGCAATTTGTAACAGTACGCGTGGGGAACCGGAATCTCCTGTTGATATCACTGTACTATACAGTGGTGATGCCAGTACAACGCAAAGTGGGGCTATCGTGTTCCCTGATAGAATACAAACCTTCCCCATCAAGCTCACAACTCAGTAACGTGGCAGGGGAATGCACTGAACTGCTTTAAACACAAACGGAAATGAATTCTCCTACTTTAAGCGTCTGCTAATGTCCGAGGCCGGCGAAAAAGCACCAAATTTTTCCCGTCGAATGGCAGGAATGCCTTCTCGATCTCCGGGTGTTTGGCAGTGAGATACTCGACCAAGTTTTCGTACGACAACACCTTGTTACCATCAGTGAGTCGGCGATCGAGAAATTTTTGCCCAAAAACACAGCAGGGCACAACTGCGAAAGGCTTGTTAAACTTGATGGCTACATCAAAAATGGAGTCCGTGGCCTCGTCAGGATGCATCCCCACGAGCATTGACGCTTGCTCCACGAGTTGAATATTGTCCTCGTTCTGCAAAAAGGAGTCCATGTTGAACAGCGTCATCACTTGCGGCACAAGCGACTCGGTGAGGTGTGACTCTGCTTCTCCAGACTGTTTGCGCTCCTTCTTTTGCTTCTTCAGGTATTTGTGCTGCATCTTCGACAGCTTCATAGGTCGCTGTTTACAGCATCAACAAAATACAAATCGATGTCAGCGTATGGTGAATAGTTTCGTATCGCTCAAGATCGTCGTACCGGTTCGATCAGTGTGCATGGCAGACGTCGCTTGTTCCAGAGTTCGAACGACACGCTTCCTCTTCCCCCGCAACATCCACAACGCCCTTGCCGGATGCAAGGAAATCGGCTCCAAATGTCTCCACCAGCCACTCTACAAACACCTGCGCGCTGCTGCTTTCCAGTTTTGCCGTGCGGGTCCGAGGGATCTTCTTCCAGATGCGCCCGCGCACGTTTAAGGTGCAGTCGCTCTTCCAGCCACTTGGCGCGCTCGCTTTTGCGATCGGCATCGCTAACGTGAAAGAACTCGCAATTGTCTCCATGCTGACAAGTGTTCGAGTTGATCCAGAACTTGCAGTGCACTCGTTCGCCAGTACATTGCACCCCCACACTCGCTTTTTCAACTTGTTGGTTTTTGTGGATGGTGGTGACAACCGATGGCAACGGGAGGAATGTCACCCCGGGTTTCCATCTTTCCACGCGCGGAGGACAGTGACGTCGCGCGCGTGGAGCAGAATCGATGTGCCGTTTTCAAGAATCTCCACGAATCCCCGAACATGGACGATATCGCCCACTTTGACTCGGTATCGGATGGCGTCCACCTCCTCCACCGACAATTCCTCGTCGATAATCTTCAGAATCACCTCGAGGCGCTCCGGTTGGCCATCCGAACCTGCTGCCACGGACGCCAAGTCGAAGAACGAGCATTTGCGACTGATGCGTCGCTGGTGCATCAATTGCCCTTCCACTAGGACGTCCTCCTGGTACATTTGCAATAAGGTTCAATGTTGTCAGTGCATTAGTTGTAACTACAAGTAGAGCGCAAACGCTGTGGAGCGCAACCTGCTGGTCATCGGTCCATTGCGCCACCTCCTCGCGAAGAGCTGCGAAGCTCGACCACACCGCCATTTTTGTATGGCTACCGCGATTTTTATTTTGATTGGCAGTAAAATTTGCGATTTGTTATAGCGGACAAGTACGTGGCGGCTCGGGAATGCAAAGTTCATGCAATGAAGACGCCATTCGCGCGCAAATGGACTTGGAGGTGCATGGTCACCTCTTCGTGATGCGAAAGAAATGGGAAGTCACCGCCATTTTTGATCATCGCCTGAAAGTAAATTGCAGGCATTGTTGAAGTTAGTTTTCGCCCAATATTTTCGAGGACTGAGTAGCGTACCTGTTTGGCTCGTGGGTAGCGGCAGCCGATCTGGTCTTTGAGATTGGACGGGAGGCTGGTGTCTTCGTAGCTCTGCGAGCGGAAAATAATATTAAGTTAGTTGTAGACTCTCAGCCATCGACCGGAACATATCGGGGCTTACGTCAATGAGCGTGATCTTTCCATCCGGCAAGAAGGTTTTCCAACTCGCTGGGTCGCACGAAAGGCAGTTGAGGGTCAAGCGTGACGCGATTTCTTGTTGCGACAGAAGTCCAAGCTGTTGTTGTAGCGAAGAGGAAGAGATTAGATAACCACCTGCTCAGTTGATGAAAGTTGTTCAGTGAGAAGTTTTCCGGGACGACTCACATGCTCCATCACGTATTCGATCGCTTCGTTTTGCGCGTCTAAGCCAGAGACAGGCTTTGGAAAGCGCTCGAGGATGTATCTGCTCGCCAACATATTATTCAATGTTTGCCCAAATCGTTGAAATGCATCCATGTTTGCACCACGTACTTCCTCAAGTAGAAATCGGGCATGAAAGGGAGCCTTCATGGCATGTCACCACATCAGATTAGTACACAACCCCACTGACAGTGCCTTCGTCGTACACTTACATTTTAATGCACGGGGCATTCGCGCCGTACATCCTAGTATCGCAAAATCCTTGCGTCATGGCTAAGGACACGATGCGTTGCGGATACAGGGACATATATCGCTGCTCTCATACCAGGTCAGCCTCGAACAAAAGACTACGCAGCTCTTCGTGACGTACCTGTATTAAATAGGCGCCTAGAGACACGGCATACACATGAATCTTTCCGACACAAGGACGTTGGTGGGTTTAGTCTGCTAAGATAGTCCAAATACCAGAATTTCCTACCTCGGGGAGATTCATGGCGTTGAGAAATCGGTCAAAGCTGTGGATCCACTCTTCATGCGTCCAAACAACTGGGTGCTGGATCTGTACACGGAGACAGCAAGTTAGTTACGGTAACAATCCGAGTTTCGTATTCAACTTCTGACCGCTAAAACTCGGAATCCTTTCGCGCCCAGTTCTTGCAGCTGTAGATGGAAAGAGCGAGCCACTCCACTTGTGCCGGGAAGACACACCAGTGGTGAAATACCAGCGTTGGCATCGCTCAGTCTCCCGGAGTCGTAGTATTCCCACGTGTTGCCATCGCACGTCGTGATACGTTGCCGTGCTGTCTGCTGCAAGAACTCCTGCTCACTGCGCTTCAGAGATGGCACCTCCGTCGCCTTCATACTGCGTCGATGCCAATCAACGATAGAAACACAGAAGTGCAATATCTTCCAGAGGTCGCATAAAGATCCGTAACAAGAATTTCTTCGATCAAGTTGATAGTCTGCAGTCTTCGTTGCACCAAAATGCGCTACTTGCTAGTATCCCTCTTCGGCAATATCCTCATTTAATGACGATCTGTAATCGAACTTGGAATAGGTAATGACGAATTACGTGGAAGTTGATCATTAGTTTTTCTCTCGTATCTTTCTCATTCTCCGATATTCGCTGGTGACAGTGGCCCGATCGTTGGCGGCAACTGTGGACTTTGAATCAGTTCCTCGCCTCGGGCTTGGTGCCGCAAGTCACGTATTCAAAGGTGCAGACGGTTGTCTTCATCCTCGAATCACTGGAAAACGCGTCACAGGAGGTGGCCAAGATGAATGAGAACTTGGAGGCAATTACGGCGTCAATGGCGGGGAGAGGGGCGGAAGATTTATTGAAGGGCACTGTGCAATTGACGGCGTCAACCGACGGTGGAAATATCCGAGAGAACGTTCGCAGTGACCAATGCATGGCTCGAGAAGGTGATGGAGTTGGGTCCTTCCCTGCAAACGGTGTTCGCGATGATCCCGCCCAGTTTTCTTGGTGCGTATGGCCCCCTTCGCCATGAGGACATTCTTCGAGAGGTAACTCGTACTAAGTACTTCGAAGTATCAGGGAACAGGGGCTCAAGTCGTGGTGAAGATGCAGGAAGTACAGAGCAGTGGGAAGGTTCACGACTTGAATCTTGCCAATGCGTACTAAGGTTACCTTAGTCCGAGGGACCCGAAAGTCGAAGACGAAACAACAGACGAACTGTTTGAGACGAGTTAGGCCCATTTCGCGTAGCGGCTTTCGTAGCAGAAGTAATAAGGTCAATATTGCTTTCTTCGTTCAGGAAAACCCCACGGGTGACTGCATACATTTTGAAAGCACGTACGCATCGGAACAGTCATCAATAGCAAATAAAGATACAGCCTCTTTGGTACTCACTTTACTCCAAGTCATGGAGTTGACCAAAGAAGTCTCCAGCAATGACTATGAGGATATTCAACGACTTGAGCTGAATCTCGGTCGGCGCCTCCAGCTCGCACCTCAACGTCCAGCATCGTCGTAGAACCTGTCGAATCGTCGCTGCCACGCTCGCATGCACCGGTTTGTCCAGTCTCGCCAGCAATGCATAAATCCACACTGCTCGAGCTCGAGAGAGCGGCGTGGCATCTTCCTCACTAAGCCACGCAGCATGGTAGTCCAGCAGTCTCCTAGTCAGCACCTGGTCGAACTGCAGCAGCAGTCTCAAGTGCGGTGGGGTAGCCGACAGCTGCACCTCTTGCTTCCCGAAGAAGAAGGCGGTCCACCCGTCTTCGTCACTCATTCTAGGCACTTTGGTGCGCATGATCTCAAAGGGAACGTCAGCATCTCTCACGGTCTCCGCTTTGGGCGCTCCGATGGCTTCCCAGCGTGCAATTAGTTGCCTCAACTCTGCAAAATCCGCCAGCAGCTCGTTCTTCCACTTGTCACCAGGGACCCGCTCTGGACTCGTCTCCTGGAGACCAAAAGTGGGCAGATTCGGCATGTTCCTGGTCTGCTGGACATCAAACCGTCTCGGGTCGACGTCTGGGGCCACCACGACGTCCGGGATGCCCTCCGCTTCCAGCCTCACCCTCCACAAATACTCCTCTACGTCTTGCGGCGGAAGGCCTTGCTGCATGCGTCGTCGGATGAGCTGCACGTCCGCAGAGCCCATGGGCAGCACCGCATTCATCATGATTGCCACAATTAATTTTTGGATTTGTGGCAGAATAGTCACAAAATTTAGGGCACATAGTGAACGCTAGTCTGATTTGTGACAACGGGGACTATTTTTACGTCCGAAAGCCGCTTCCAACCAATTGTTCACTTCATTCATCACCAAGCAAATATGAGTGACCCGCTGGCCGCTGTACAGCAGCTACAGAGCGTCCTGTCGACGCTGGCGCCTACTTTGAAGCCTCAAGTGCTTCCTAAAGGAGTGGGATATGGTCTGGATCTGATTCTATCGCTGTGCAAGACTGAGGAGCAGCGCCACACGCTTCTTGCGCTCGTCCGAAGCAGCAAACCGAATGGTGGGAACGCTCCTGTTGCGCAACAGAGCGACCAAGACACGGACGACGAGCAAGAAGACGCAGAATACTTGGAGCCACAGGTGGTTGGCGTCTTCGACGTGGAGAAGCGGGTGTTTGCGGTGCAAAAGTGCAGTGGATGCACGAACGCGACGCGGTGGTGCACGAGCTCGCGCGCTTCGTCGAGTTGCAGCTGGAGAACCCCATCGCTGCGAAACAGGTTGTCCGACACTTTTTGGAGGTGAATGGCCACAAGGCGGAGGAGGTCACGCTGGCGCAACAGTGCTTCAGTGCGGCTTTTGCGTTGCAGACCCTACTGCGGTGAGTAGCTTATTGTGTTTTGACGACGGTTGTCAGTGGTTTTTGACTGATATTTTGTGATGTTTAGTGCTTTCCCGCGACTACCCATTGCTGTGGGTGGCAAGGTGGTGGAGATTACGGAAGACTCGGATATTGCAGCAGTCTTCGCGCCGTTGTTTGCGCCGAAAACGAAGAAGAGCAAGGCGCAAAAGCAGGAAACTGCCAAGAAAGGCAAGGCCAAGCAGCAGAAGTCGAAGAAGAGGAAGAGCACTTGATTTTGAGCGATGCAAGATAACTTTATCCACTTCAATGAAACCAAAACGAAAATGAAGAGCTCTATGTTTGTTATTGCGTGGGTACAGTAGATCTCTACTAGTCGGCAAACTCCGAGACATGCTGTGCGTACCGGCGCTTCTCGTCGCGCACCTTCTTCTGCTTCTTAGCGACCACAGCCTGTTGCTTGTCATCAAATTCCTTTCGCTTGTGGAGGGTTCCCTTTTGGCATTCCGTCCAGTATCACGCAGCTTCGAGGAGGCTGGCGGGTCCCGCAGCGCGAAACTCTTGGCAACGTGACCGAAGTGAAGACTACGGACATGGAAAATCTGCCGCGTGTCCGAAGAGTGTGTTGCGTAACTCCGCACAAACGAGTGGAAGGCTTGGCACGCAAGCTCGAACAGCTCCTTGTCCGCTAGAAGCGTTTGTTCATACAAGAACTGCAGATCGCCCTGAACAACTTCGTGTAGCAGCTTCTTACGCGAAGTGGTCAGGAATCCGCCATGCTTACCAACACGAGCGACGGTCTTCTCCAAACTCAGAGCATTTAGCTGCAGACCCTGCTTGCTCAGGTAAGCAAGATAGTCCGACTCAGACGGCATCAGAAACAGCAGACTGCTACCCTGGTTACCACTTCGGGCGGTTCGACCCACACGATGCACGTAGTCGCGCGTCTCCGTCGGCGGGTCATATTGCACGATCCACTTAACAGTCGGCAAGTTAAGACCACGAGCAGCCACATCAGTACACAGCAGAACGCCAGAACTTGACGAGCAGAAGCTTTTGAACGTGGTCACGCGTTCCTTTTGAGGGATATTGCCGTGAAGACGGAACACAGGCCCTTGGTTACCGAAGAGCGAGGCCACACCATTATCTCCACTGCTCTCTGCGTCATCAGATGAGCCCTTTGCTGACGGCCAGGCGCACTTGCGGAACAAACCGTAGTGGAAATCCACTGCATCACACGTAGACAGGAACACAACAATCTTGCATTTGCCGGAGCTGCTATCCTTCTTGTTGTCACGAGGAGCGTAGCGAAGTTCTTCACGCAAGAAGCAAGTCAGTGCACACAGACGTGCCTTAGGTGGAACGAGCATGAAATGCTGCATCAACTGATGAGGAGTAGAGAACTTCTCTTGGCTGTTGGGCGTGGTGTCGACTGTAACTTCTTCACCGCTAGTGAATGCATCGGCATCAATCAACACGGGCTTGGACAAACTCATTTTTGCTAGTTGCTGCACACCGCTGTTAATGGTCGCAGACACCAAAATGTTTTGCCGCTTCTGCTTTTTGGCATCAAGAATGGTCAGGATCTGCGTAATCTGCTTCTCGAACCCCATATCAAGCAGGCGGTCTGCCTCATCCAGCACCAGGAACTGCAGTCGCGAGTAATTGAACGACTGTGTGTTCACCAAGTGGTCTGCTAAACGTCCGGGGTAGCAATCAAAATCGTGATACCCTTGCGCAGTCGTGCTTTCTCCGCCTTCTTCTTTTCACCACCGATGATTGCACCCGGTACGAGGAACACGAACGGTTGAATCAGCTTGTTAGCGGTTTCCAAGATTTGTGTACACAGCTCGCGTGTCGGCGCCAGGACAAGCGCCATGCAGCCATCCTGTCGCTGGATACGGGGCGACACCGCTTGCAGTTTCTGTACGATCGGCAGCAGATAGGACAATGTCTTACCAGATCCCGTTTCGCTCTTGATCAGAATATCATTTCCCTTGAGCACGGACGGGATTGTTTTCACCTGCACAGTGGTCGGTCGCGCAAAGCCAAAGCCGCCACCCTCTGCGTCCTTCTTCAGGACGTTCACCAGTTTCTCCGCCATGTTCATCGATTCAAACGTGTTCGCAGCAAAAATCTTTTCACTGGACGACGACGTCAACGGCTTGGACAGCACGTTGTCGATCTGGACGCGCGACTGTGTGAACGTCTCGACATTGTAATTCTCCTTGTTGGGGTTGCGACGTGTACCGAAGGAGGTCTTGGCCTTCACTTCAGTCTCTGGTGTCTCAGCCTCGTCGCCACTCTCGTTCTTCTCCTGCTTCAGCTCCTCTTCTGCCTCCTCCTTCTCCTCAGCCGGCTCTTCGAGCTTCACAGCCACCACTTCCACCGGTTCTTCAGCCTCAGCCTTAACAGCTTCAGTCTCAAGCTTAACAGCTTCAACCTCAACTGTTTCCGTCTTCACAGCGTCCTCCTGGGGCTTCTGCGTCACTGGTTTGTGGTCCTTGCTGGCAGGTTTCGGTCGAGTGGGCGCGTTCTGCTGCCCATCCTTCTTCTGAGCCCCTTTTCCCGTCCTGCCAGCCTTGGACTTGGCTCGCTTGGCCTGTTGCTTGGCTCGGAACGTGTTCTTCTTCTTGGTGGGCTTGCGGGCGCCGCTGGCGCTGGCCGAGATGTTGAGCTCCATGACGGAATGATGGCGACTGCTGGTCCAGCAGCTTCTGAAAGCCTTCACTCTCCTCTCATTGGCTCAAAAGTCGCCGTGATTTCCGTCCAATCGCACGAGAGTATCTACTGTGTGGCAGGAGGGGAATCTTTTCCCAAGCAACCAGCCAAGTTAAAGTTAAAGTTAAAGTAAGCATGTCCAAGTCGATGGGATTGAACGTGGCCGGCGGCCTGTCGTCGCTGCTCAAGGACGGCCACAAGCACTTCGAGGGCGTGGACGAGGCCGTGGCCAAGAACATCGACGCCGTGAAGCAGCTGGCGGCCATCACGCGCTCGTCGCTGGGCCCCAACGGCATGAACAAGCTCGTGATCAACCACCTGGAGCGCATCTTCGTCACGTCCGACACGGCCACGATCGTCAAGGAGCTGGAGGTGGTCCACCCGGCCGCGCGCATGGTCGTCATGGCCGCCAAGATGCAGGAGAACGACTTCGGCGACGGCACGTGCCTCGTCGTGGCCCTCGCGGGCGAACTGCTCATGGAGGCGGCCAGCCTGCTGCGCATGGGGCTGCACGCCAGCGAGATCGTCACGGGCTACGAGAAGGCGCACGACAAGTGCCAGGAGATCCTGCAGAAGCTCCAGAGCGTGCAGATCAAGGACCCGAGAGAGCAGGAGGAGCTCCAGAAGGCCATTAAGACGGCGCTGGCCTCCAAGCAGTACGGGTACGAGGACCTGCTGGCCAAGCTCGTGGCCGAGGCCTGCTTGAACGTCATGCCAGCTGCCCCCAAGAAGCCGTCCATCAACGTGGACAACATCCGCGTGGCCAAGATCATGGGCGGCAACCTCCACGACTCGACGGTTATCCGTGGCATGGTCATCCAGAGGAACACGGAGGGCAGTGTGAAGAAGGCGCTGAACGCCAAGGTGGCGGTCTTTGGCTGTGGCATTGAGATCTCGTCCACGGAGGCCAAGAGCACGGTGCTCATTAAGGACGCCGACGAGCTCATGAACTACAACAAGGGCGAGGAGAAGCACCTCGAGGAGGCTGTCCAGGCTATCAGCGAGTCTGGAGCTACCGTTGTTGTCTCGGGTGGCAGCATTAGCGAGATGGCCATGCACTTCCTGGAGAAGTACAACCTTTTGGCTCTTAAAATTCAGTCCAAGTGGGAGCTGCGTCGTCTGTGCCGCGCCGTGAACGCTAACGCGATGGTGCGCCTGGGAGCCCCCACACCGGATGAGATGGGCTTCTGTGATAGCGTGACGGTGAAGGAGATCGGTGGCAAGAAGGTGACCGTCTTCGAGCAGCAGCAGGAGGACGCCAAGATCTCGACGATTGTGCTGCGCGCCAGCACGGACAACGTGCTCAACGACATTGAGCGCGCTATCGACGATGGTGTGAACTGCGTCAAGTCTGTGTGTCGGGACGGGCGGTTCGTGTCTGGTGCCGGCTCCACGGAGATTGAACTGTCGCGTCAGATCAAGAACTTCGGCGAGGCTACGCCTGGCCTAGACCAGTACGCCATTAAGAAGTTCGGTGACGCTATTGAGGTTGTGCCGCGGATTCTGGCCGAGAACTCGGGACAGATGGCGACTGAGGTTATCTCTAGTTTGTACGCTGCCCACGTTTCGGGCAACGTTAGCGCCGGTGTGGACGTGGACGTAAGTTCTGTGTGTTGTGGCTTTTGTATGCTCATCTTCTAACTTTTGTTGACGTGTCATTTCTGATGTTGCAGAACGAGCATGAGTCGCACGTAATTCCGGACGCGTTGGACAAGGGCATCTGGGACCACCTCCAGACCAAGATGTCTGCTATTCGCCTGGGTGCCGACGCTGCCATCACGGTGCTGCGTGTGGACCAGATCATCATGGCAAAGGCGGCTGGCGGGCCGAAGCCGCGAGGCATGTAAGGATGATGACTACGAGATCTCCTGCGTCTGCAGCTTGATTGGTTTGTCCGTCCTTCCTTCGTTTCTTCGCTCAGGTAGTTTATTCAATATAGCCTTCAGCTCTCATACGTGTAGAACGAAAGACTGTGTTAATAGTAATCTGTCAGACAAGTTCCTTGGCTTCAAACCTGAGGGGTTTGCAAATCTTGTTGAGGCTGTCGGCATCAACTGATACCAGACAGGTATCCTCTTTACTTAGCAAATCAAATACACAAACTAAACGTAAACTGTTATCTTCTTCTGTCGATCGCTGGGAGCTCCTCCGCCCCAATAAATCATTCGTACAGCTCGCATCAAACGCGAGGTCCCAGCAGTTGGCAGAAAAGAGATTGCAATAGCAACTTCTCAAGTCACAATCGCTGCTGATTGTTCTCGAGCTCAAGGACCCTCCTCTTGAGCGCTTCATTCTCCTCCATGAGAGTGCGAATGGTCCCCTCAAACTTGCCGGTCTTGTCCTTGTTACGAGTGGCCATCTTGATGATGCGTTCTCTCAGCTGCTGCTCCATCGACGTGCTCTTGCCGCCTGGATTGTGCCACAGCCGAACGTGCTTCTTGAGACTCTTGGGGCTGCAGAAGGTCTTGGAGCACGTCGGGTGATCGCAGGCGTACGGGTCGCCTTCCGCATGGATTTTCAAATGAAACTCCAGGTAATCCTTTCCCTTGAAGCTCTTGACACAGTCCCCATACGTGCATTTGTACGGCTTGTCACGCGAATGTGTCTGCAAATGACTAGAAACACACGAAAACTTGGGTCAGTAACTTCAACTGCAACCTCTCAAGATCCATATAACAGTCTCAGCGTACCGCGTCATCGCTGACTTCTCCGCAAACGACTTGTCACACGACGAATACGTGCAGGGAAATGGCTTCTCCCCGTGTGGACGCGAATGTGTCTACAACGAAGTAATAAACTCGTCAGCTTCAACTAGCAAAAACACACACAATACAGTCTACGTCTTGACCTGATGAGCGCCCACTTGGAGTCGAAGCTCTTGCCGCAGCCAGGCGTCTCGCACACGTGGCGCTTCTGCTGCCATTTGTCCCTGGACGACACGGACGAGGGCGCTGGAGACGCCGGCTCGGGGCTCATCTTGACGTCCAGCATCTCTCCTGCAACGGACATGACCAGCCCCATGCTCGTGTCGACAGGCGGAGGCAGCGGCTGCACCGCCGCCATCGCGTTTAAGTCCACGTCCGAATGGAGGAAGTTGCCCGTCATGGCGAAGTGCTGGTGGTGGGCGTCCATTCCGGCGCAATATTGGAACTGAGTATGCCGCCCACACAGACGGTGAATCGCCGCGATCACGAAGGCAAGTTGAATTTGGGAGATGCGGCAGCCAATGAAATCGCTCCGAATAAATGCATGCCGTTTTATTGGCTGATAGCCGTACTGTAAACCACCAGCAGATCCAGCCCATCTCCGCGCACGTTTGGTGTGCCCGCACACCAAAGTGACGCCTCCGAGCGTTGACAATCACTCTTCCTTTTAAACCGCACTGGTGGCGCCCCAAGATGGAGAAGCTGCAGGAGCTGAGCCTCATGTCCAAGGTGTGCCAGGCGCTGGAGAACCACCTGGGGATGAGCGACAAGACGCTGGCCGAGTTCGTGATCGACATGGTGCGCGGCAGCTCCAGCTGCGCCGCCTTCCTCGCAGCCATCAAGACGGACGAACTGCCGCTGCCCCCGCATTGGCCGAGAACCTCTTCCGCATTGTGCAGACGATGGCGCCGCTCAAGATGAAGCAGACAAAGGGCGACAGCAAGAGCACAGCAAAGAAGAGCCAAATCCGGGACGACGAGATGCTCACGGCGGAGGATATCGCGGGGGCTGCAAGTAAAGACGAGGAGGACAACAAGGCCTCTAAAAGCGAGAATGATGGTCATTCTAGACCTAGAGAGAGTGATGGTCGTTCTAGACCTAGAGCGAGTGATGATCGTTCTAGACCTAGAGAGCGCTCGAGGGAGCAAAGACGGGAGGACACAGATCGCTACGGACGCGATCGTGATGGCGATCGAGGCAGGAGGAGCAGACGCTCGAGATCGAGATCGGAAGGAAGGAGAGATCGAAGGTACGAAGACAGGGGAGAGACCGCAGTCGTGGACGTGATCGTGATGACCGCTACGGGTCGCGTTCTCGCCGTGACGACAGGGACAGGAGAGGGAAGGAGGAGCCGCCGAGGGAGCTGGAGCTGTACGGCATCTACGACGGCCGCGTGGCCAAAGTCATGGACTTTGGCGTGTTTGTGGAACTGGAAGGCTTTTCGCAAGAGAAGAAGGAAGGACTGGTCCATGTGTCCAATTTGTCGGCGAACCGAGTGAGCAACGTGAACGGGTTCATTAGCCGCGGCGACCGAGTGAAGATTAAACTGATTTCGATCTCTGGAGCTAAGTTGTCAATGTCCATGCGGGATGTGGACCAAAAGACGGGACAAGATCTCATGCCACAGCGCTCGAGCGGCGGTGCTGAACGCGCACGACAGGAGAACAAGTCCTTGGATTCACGTTCGTGGATTAACCCATCTGCGCCTGGTATGCAGAGCTCGCAACAGCTCGACGAAGATGACAGCAAACCCCAGCGCGCTGCAAAGCGCATGTCCTCACCCGAGCGATGGGAGGTGCAGCAGCTGATTAACTCTGGAGTGCTCTCGGTTGAGGACTACCCCACTTTCGACGAAGAGCATGGACTGCTGAACACAGAAACGACTGAGGAAGATTTTGAGGTGGAGCTGAATGAGGACGAACCTGTATTCCTGCGTGGACAAACGCAGGTGACTCGAGAAACGTCACCTGTGAAAATCGTTAAGAACCCAGATGGATCCATGCAGCGCGCCGCCATGACACAGTCCAACCTGGCCAAGGAACGTCGTGAGCTGCGCCAAACACAGGCTAACCAATTGATTGACTCTATTCCTAAGGATCTTAATCGTCCCTGGGAAGACCCGATGCCGGACGCTGGTGAACGACATTTCGCTCAGGAGCTGCGTGGTATTAACATGGGCTCGACGTTTGAATTGCCTGAGTGGAAGCAGAAATCAGTGGGGAAGAACCTCTCATACGGTATCGTGTCCAGCAAATCGATTCTGGAGCAGCGCGAAAGTCTTCCCGTTTTCAAGCTCAAGCGCCAATTGATGAAGGCTATTGCTGAAAATCAAGTTCTGGTCGTTATCGGAGAGACTGGCTCAGGCAAGACCACGCAAATGACGCAGTACATGGCAGAAATGGGCTTAACGTCCACTGGTATGATTGGTTGCACGCAGCCGCGTCGTGTGGCTGCCTCGTCAGTGGCAAAGCGTGTAGCTGAGGAATTCGGCTGTGAACTTGGTCAGGAAGTCGGTTACTCGATGCGATTCGAGGATGTCACCAGTCCTGAGACGGTGATCAAATACATGACGGAAGGTATGTTGCTCCGAGAGTACCTTGCCGATCCTACGCTGTCAAAGTACAGCGCTCTCATGCTTGATGAAGCCCACGAGCGGACTATCAATACGGATGTGCTGTTCGGACTGCTGAAAGATCTCGTGCGCAACCGGAAGGATTTGAAGATTATTGTGACGTCCGCAACGCTCGATGCTGAGAAGTTCTCGCGGTACTTCTTTGATTGCCCGATCTTCACGATTCCCGGACGTACGTTCCCTGTGGAGATTCTGTACACGAAAGAACCGGAGCTGGACTATTTGGACGCGTCGCTTCTCTGTGTCATGCAGATTCATCTGTCCGAGCCTGAAGGGGATATTTTGTTGTTCTTGACTGGCCAAGAAGAAATTGACACTGCGTGCGAAGTGCTGTATCAGCGGATCAAGGCTTTGCAAGAGCGTGCGTTGGCCCCAGAACTTATAATTCTCCCCGTGTACGGTGCACTTCCTTCCGAGATGCAGTCGCGCATCTTCGAACCGGCGCCGAAGGGCTCTCGTAAGTGTGTGGTGGCCACCAATATTGCAGAAGCATCGTTGACTATTGATGGTATTTACTACGTGGTGGATCCTGGATTTTGCAAGCAGAATGCCTTCAACTCGAAGATTGGAATGGACTCGCTGGTTGTCGTGCCGTGCTCTCAGGCCTCCGCACGTCAACGTGCTGGTCGTGCTGGACGTACTGGTCCCGGCAAATGTTATCGCCTCTACACAGAAAATGCTTACAAGAATGAGATGTTGTCCACGACAGTCCCCGAAATTCAACGCGCAAACTTGGGTTCTGTTGTGCTGCAGTTGAAAGCAATGGGAATCAATGATCTCATGGGATTCGACTTCATGGATCCACCACCACAAGATGCTCTCGTTATGGCGCTTGAGAACTTGTACGCACTGGGCGCTCTCGATGACGAAGGATTGTTGACGCGACTAGGAAAAAGATGGCCGAGTTCCCAGTGGAGCCAAAGAACGCCAAGGTGCTCTTAACCTCGGTGGTACTTGGCTGTGCGGAGGAGGTGTTGACCATCGTGGCAATGATGTCGGTGGAGTCGGTATTTTTCCGACCTAAGGAAAAGCAAGCACAGGCTGACCAAAGAAGGCAAAGTTCCACCAACCCGAGGGTGATCACCTGACGCTGCTGACTGTGTATGAGGCGTGGGCCAACTCCAAGTTCTCAAACCCGTGGTGCTATGATAATTTCATTCAGGCCCGTGCTATCCGCCGAGCGCAAGATGTTCGCAAACAATTGCTTTCCATTCTGGATCGATACAAGATGGACGTGGTTTCTTGTGGCAAGAACTTCAACAAGGTCCGGCGTGCAATTGTGGCAGGTTACTTTGCGAACACCGCAAAGAAGGACCCGCAAGAGGGGTACCGGACCATGGTGGAAGGTCAGCCCGTGTATATTCATCCGTCAAGTGCGCTATTCAACAAAAGCCCCGAGTGGGTGCTCTACCACGAGCTCGTCCTCACAACGAAGGAGTACATGCGCAATATCATGACGATCGAGCCCAAGTGGTTAGTGGAGCTGGCCCCGGCATTCTTCAAGAAGGGTGACCCGACCAAGCTCTCGAAGCGCAAGCGCAATGAAAAGATCGAGCCGTTGTATGACCGCTTCAACCCGCCGGATTCCTGGCGTCTCAGCAAGCGTAGGGGATAGATAAAGTTCACTCTAGCATAGCAAGTGGCGAGTCAGTACAGTCAGCAACGAAGTACAAACAAGCAGAACATGAACGCGTACGTTGTCAGAAACTTTGATTTCTCATTATCCCAGTCGTGTCAACCTTCCAACACTTCTCCTTACTGGTCCTTGGCCTTCTTCTCGCGAGCACGCTTAGTCTGCCACACAATGAAGTCCATGAAGAAGCCGAAGCCGATTTGGATCGGGATGATCAGTGGCAGCATCACTGTCTCCAGCATGGTATTGTAGCGAGGAGCCACGCCGTTAGCCAGCACACGCAGGATGAAGATCATGGGGTCGTTCGTGATACTGAACTGGCCGTCGCTCACGCCGTTGATCAGAGATTGCGCCACCTTGTCCGGGTGCAGCGGCTCGCTCACCCCTTCAATGGTCTTGGTCTCCGCAGGTTTCGTGCGGTTCTCCTCGACAAACCCGGGCGAGTCGATGTTGCCCGGGTAGAAGATGCTCACACGGATACCAAAGAGTTTGAGTTCGTTGCGCAGCGACTCTGCCAGTCCACGTAACGCGTACTTGGGGGCCGCGTACTGCGCGTAGCCAATCCACGAGATGAGTCCGAGTCCGGAGCTCACAAACACAATGTGGCCACCTTCTCCTCCTTCCTCCGAGCGCTTCACCATAGCCGGCAGTGCCGCCTTGATGGTGTGCAATGTACCGAAGTAGTTGACGTCCATGATCTTCTTGTAGAGACTCACATCTTGCTCCAAGAAGTAGCCAGGAGCCGCAAAACCCGCCGAACAAACCACGTGGTCGGTAGCGCGACCGTGGAACTTGTTGGCTGCGTCCACCGCCTTCTGGACGCTGGCAAAGTCCGCCACGTCCGTCGACTCGATGAACACAGTGGCGTCGGCGTTCTTCCGCGCGGCTTCGATCTCCGTTTTGGCCTCTTGCAGCTTGTCCAGGCTACGAGCTATGATAGACACCTTGGCACCCTGCTGCGCGTACTTCTTGGCCAGTGCCAGGCCCAGGCCGGAGCTTCCGCCAGTGATGAACACGTGCTTGCCATCCACTTTGAAGCCAGGAGCACGAAGCTTCGTCACCACGAATGACTGCAAAAATGGGGGTCACGTTAGCATAGGGGAGGGTGTACTGCTGTAGGAGAGGACCTTACCACGAGGGAGACGCCCACGACGACGCCGGCGACCAGCACGCCCACCCACCAGAGTTCCGCTGCCATTGAACTGTAGGTTTACTGTCAAAGTCGGCAGATGGGTTGTGTGAGCTAAAAGAGGGGATCCCCATAGTGGCCTCTATACCAGCGTTTGTATGGCGTTGGATGGGTTATTTCAAACAAACAACAAACAACTTCTTTGTGGATTGTGCGGCGGTGTCGGTCGGATGAGTCACAAGCAATGATGTGCGTAAACCTCTGCCGTCAAAGAATGACTGTTTGGAAATGCTGCCGGTAATTAAAGTTGGAGAGCTCCAGCTTCTGTTTGATCAGCGATTGAGCTTCGATGTCTCGGCTTACAACGGGAGGGGACAACGCCAGCGCTTTCAGATCTCCCAGCAGTGTCGAAGTCAACGCGGTTGCTCTGGGAGCTGCTTGTATTATACCGGTAGTCACTTTCAAGCGATCTGAACCTGAGCTTTGTTTTTGAGCGAAGATGACCACTTTCCATTTTTATTTTTTATTTCTCAATACGGTTCTTTTACAGGGGACACGCCAAACGTTTCATGCACAGCAAATTCCAAACACGCGACGCGAAACTTTATTTTTCAATTTCGTAGACCAGAACAACAAAAATACGTGTGCTTGCAGGCACACGTAGTTACTTTCATGCAAGGTGTCCTAGATCTCGAACAGCGTACACTCGCGTAGTGACGAATTACAATAAAAAGTTGCACTTATTGTTGGCTTCCATATTTTGGCAGCCCCACCCAGACTTTTCATTTCTGAATTCTTCAGCGTCTTCATACGTCACCTACAGGAGAGCAATGCAGTCAGCGCAGTTGGAGGCAATCAAGTCGGTTGAGGCCGAGATGCTAGCCGCATTGGCACGAGCGGAGGCGAAGCAGGAAATCGGAATTAAGATTGCGGGGATCGGTTCGACCGTGGCCGAAAGGCTGGAAAGAGGGACACAACAGGCGCAAGCTATGGCAGCGACGATGCCGTCGATCACGCCGACGTATGCGATGGACATGAGAACCTACAATGTGATGCTCAATGCGGGGAACGGGGTGAAAGCCGCATTCGCCCAATCGGACGAGGAGCTCACGGAAACCGAGCGGCACCTTCTCCAACTTTCATCTCTGATAGCTGGGCTGCCCGCTCGGGAACGCGTCCGCTTCGACAACGCCATCGAAGAGGCGCAGAAGCAGATCAAGTGGCTTCGGGAGCAATCGGACGATAACCAACAGAGCATCGAAACCCTATTGGCGACGTTGGGGAGTTACCAGAGGGTGGACGCGGATGAATTCCTTGGACGAGCGCCATAATGAGGCGAGCAAAGATGAAGGCTGGGGGGTAACAGTGGGAGATTGAATGTGGTGCTGACATGCTTAAGCAGGTAGCTGAACAAGGCAGTTCGTTAGCAGATAATGTGCGTTGTTATGAATTCTACTTTGGAGTCGCATCAATTGGTCGCATCAATTTATGATTCCGCGAGGCCAGTCAAATGAACCAGAGGCAAGCTGACATCGTCGGAAGTTGAAGGAAACGCGGATATGGCATTATCCCGCGAAAATAATGTAATTCTAATTTATTGCGGTTATGTCGGCCAGAGGCGGCAGCCCCAAAAAATAATGCAAGGAAAATTCATAGTGGGCGACGAAATGATTGCCACATCGAGTCGGCACTTGAGCTTTCCCACGACATGCGCTGTCGTAAACTGCAAACTGCTGCTGTGTAATTAATTTACGAGCGAGAAGGTTGCGGAACGACTGGAAAGTCCAAGTCATTTCGCCACCTTCAACAATTGTACAGTAGTCAAGTTTCAAGATTTGTCTAATACAAACTACGGCAGTAACTCGTACGATGAGAAGCTGGAGTCGGTCGTTGCAATTTGTGCGAAGAATTGAAGGGATCCGAGTGGTTTGCCAGCGTGATTACATTGCGCATTCGTGAAATGACCGTTAACTTAGCTCCATTTTCCTAGTGACGACACTAACGCAACGTGTACTTCGTACAATTTTACTTTCCCAATTCCTGAAAATTAATCGAGTTAGAACGCCAGCAAGATCAAAGTCGTGCACCTTCCCATCTTCCAGCATCAGTTGGATTGCGTGCATCAGCACCATAATGTCGTTCTTGAGTTTCGAGTATGATGCCATGAATGTCGTCGCATGTGGCTGCTTCGTATGCAGAGTACCAGAGCATGTAGTAAGGCCAGCGTGAAGTTTAATTGAGTGGTCGGCAAGCCAAATAATCGTGAAATCGTTGAGATTGTCTGTGAGAAATGCTTTTTGGTAACGTTAGTAGCGAATGCAGCCTATAAACTGATCTAAAAGTCCTAAAGTTAATTGCACTTTCTAGAGAATCTGACCTAAAATTTGACTACCGGTAAATTATTACCAGGGTAATTTATCGTTTCATACTTAGATCAAGTCAACCCTTTCGTCATTCGACATTCTGCAAAATGGAGCATTCGTCATGAACAGCACCACTTTAAATGGGTGCTTGCACGCAAGGCGGCCATGTACTTACTTCCATTAAGTCTTGAGGTGTCCAAGGCCTCACTCGCGTAGTGATGGATTACAAAAATATATAAGACTTAGTTGCAATTTTTGGTTTCCATGTAATACTGCAGCTGCGCTCCTACCATTCCTGAATTCTTCAGCTTCTTCATACGTCACCAGCCAGATAACAGCAATGCAGTCGGCATCACAATTGGAGGTAATCAAGGTGGTAGAGACCGAGATGCAAGCCGCATTGGTACGAGCGCGGCAGATCGGAATTGACTTAACGAGGATTGCGTACCCGGTGACCACGACGTTTATGAAGGGGGTGCAGGAGGCGCAAGCTATCGCGGAAACGATGTCGTCAGTCGAGCCGAGGTTTGCGTGCGACGCGAGGCCCTACAACTTGTTGCTCAATTTGGGGAACGGAATGAAAGTAGCGTTCGCCCAATCGGACGAGGAGCTCACGGAAACCGAGGGCACCTTCTCCGACTTTCTTCTCTGATAGCTGGGATGCCAGCTCAGGAGCGCATCCGCTTTGATGACGCCATCGAAAAGGTGCAGAAGCAGATCGAGTGCCTTCGAGAGCACTTTGACTATAGACAGCAGCCATTGGAACCTTAATGACGGCGTTGGCGAGTTGAAGGGGTGGACGTGTGGACGTGCATTCGTCTCCATAATGGGGCGGACAAAGATCAAATCTGGGGGGCTCATGAAAGATTGAAGGTGGTGGCAATGTACCGGTAGCTTATTGTTATGAATTCAACTGGTGTTTTCTTTCAAGAAAATACAACATCAAAAATTGGTAGCAGTTCTGATTAACCCAATTAAGGGTTTTTCAATGACCCAAACTAAAAATCCAATCCCGGTATTTCAATTTTGTCCGATTATCCCAGTGCGAAAAATGGCGGAGGTGTCGGCCCCGATGCCGGTAACGCACGGCCTGGTGCGCTGGTCTCCGTGCGGTCGGTACTTCGCGTCTGCGAGCGGCAACCGCCTGGTCATCCGTGACGCGCAGTCGATGCAGATCGTGCAGCGCTACTCGACGGTGGACGTGATCCAGGCCGTGACCTGGTCGGATGACTCGCAATTGGTCCTCACGGCCATGCACAAACGCGCGGTAGTGCAAATTTGGTCCGTGCAGGACGCATCTTGGACCTGCAAAATATCCGAAGGTGTCGCAGGATTAATCTTCGCCAAGTGGACGCCCGATGCGCGTCACGTGCTTACCGTATCGGATTTCCAGCTGCACGCAACTGTGTGGTCCTTGGAGGACCCAACCGCCAGGAGCTCTATTCGTAGTCCGAAATTGGCAGGAGAAGGACTGAGCTTTTCAGCCAATGGGGAGTTCCTAGCAGTAGCAGAACGACACGACTGTAAGGTGCGGAGAGTCTGCCAGTGGTGGATATCGGTGGACTATTTCGGACTGAAAATGGTGTTGGTGGTGCCAGGATTTCATTGGTATCTACAGTTGTGAAAGCTGGGAGCTGACAGCCCATTTCTCTATTGAGAGCTACGACTGTGTGGAAATTGTGTGGTCGCCCGATGATGCGTACGTTTGTTTACTGTTAGTAGCGAGGTTTTCGTTTCTCGGATGAAGGTTTTGATTGGAGGAATGCTGGTTACAGGACCATCGCCGTACGGGATATTTACTTGGAGTTCAGGGTGCTGCTGTATTCACCCGATGGCACACTGCTGGCAAAGTACCAGGTAGCGTTGTGTTCTACTACAGTAGTAAAACACTGGATGGGTCTGGCTTGGTTACTGACAGTTGATATTTTCGTTTTTGCAGGCCTACGAAAACGCTCTGGGTCTGAAAGCTATGGCGTGGTCGGCATCTGGACAGTTTCTTGCGCTAGGGAGCTATGATGAGCATTTGCGGGTGTTAAGCCATATCAACTGGAAACCCGTCGCGGATTTTGACCACGAAAGCATCGCGATCACGACCTCGCATACAAACCAGGCAGCGGTAAGTACATTACTTCGCCTTGGGTTCGTAGCTGATGTCATTACTGATCACTTCGTTCGTCACGTGCCTACTGGTAATTGCAGATTGAATACGAAGAAAGCTACGCGGACTCTACCGTTATGGAGCGGCCACAAGGCAAACGCGTCGCTGTAACACAACGGTCCTCTTCATTTCTGTCGAACTCGTTGCAAGCCGCTTCTGCTGCGGCACAAGCTGCGGGCGGCAAAAGAACCGTGACATTAGCTATGTTACGCGTGAGCCACCATTTTCAGTCCGGACAATCGCCTCTGATCCACTGTAACAATCTCTGCAAGAACTACATGTAGTGCGATGTCTTTGGCCAGGCTGACAATTATAATGCGTGTTGCTTTCATAGGTCAGAGAACCCGAAGATGGGCATTAGCCGCGTTGTCTGGAGTGCCGATTCTGCTTTTATTGCTACTAGGAGTGACCAGATGCCATACAACGTGTGGATCTGGCGTACTGAAAGTCTGACACTGCACTCAGTCGTCTCACTGCTCGAGTCTGTTCGAAGCCTGCGTTGGGATCCCGTGCACAATCAATTGGCCATCACGTCAGGAGAGAACCGCGTACACCTCTGGTCGGCAGAAGGCGTCTCGTGGATTGATATCCCCACCGGTAAGCCCATATTTTTTTCTATAGCATCTTCGTACTTCAACTTATGCTTGTTTTTTCATTATTGTTAGAGAGCTTTCAAGCACGTGGCCTTCAGTGGGCACCCACGGGTGATGCGCTTATTGCTGTTGATCGCCAGAAGTTTTGCGCCATCACACTATAAGCCAAATGTGCTAGCAACAAAATCAAATTATAGATTTTGTTGAAGTGCGATATTACTGAGATAGGAAGAACGAAGTTCTAAATAGAAAGCCCAACGAGGATTAATTCCACGGGCCGGTATCACCAGTACATACCGGTACAATACCGGTGCAACATGCGGTATCACCAGTACATACCGGTACACTACCGGTGCAGCATCGTAACCTTTAGCGAGTTGTAGGTCTTCATTTTCACAAGGCCGTGCTGGCGCCCGGAGAAGCTCTGAAATTTTGAAATCAACGAATTTATTTGTAACTTGAATATATAAACATGAAGAGTTATTCTGTGGCGTTTGGCTTTCTTCGTTCATCACATTTGCGTTCGAGTTCTTCTAGACGACGTGTCTCTGTGAGGGCTGCTTTACTCGGAGTGAAGTAATGTAAGTATTCCATGGTCAGAGGTTCTGTCAGGAACAATTGACCCAGTGTTTTTACTCGTGTGACGGCGACATAAAACGAAGAACGTTGGGGTATTCTTCGTGAGCTGTGTCGCAGCGGGGCAACGATGAGTTTGGAAACTGTAAGCCCCTGACACTTTTCTGACGTTAGGGAAAATGCTGGAACCAAAGGTACTTGCCGTAAAGTAAGGTTGAAGGATCGGTTTGGTAGCTCGATTCGAACCCCACGCTTTTCTTGAATTTGAACCGGTACTACTCCAGGTGGAAAAATATCCACGAGTTGATCAGCACATTCAAGTAGTTTAATATGAACCATGCTGGGTGGTTGCGTGTGCGTTAAGACCACGAGGTTGCCGTTTTGTTGCGTTTGGGAGATATCATTATCTGCGACTTGAAAGCCACACACTTGGTCAATACTTCCGTTTGCTAACTTCAATGCGCGAGATGTGTTTCTCGTACACTGCACGGGCAATCCCATTTGCTATCTGGAGAACGATCAGCACGTTACCGGTTTTGTCATCTCGAAGGTGGCGTAAGCTTTTCTTGTCTGATCTGTTGAGGTAAAGCGCGTTCTTGATGTTTCAGCTGGGAATCGGTGCAGCGGTTGCAAATTGGTTTGGCAGTATGATATTGTAGCTTGTTCGTTAAATTCACCACGGAGCGTATTTGACGACACAATAATCGGGCAAAACGTTTTGGTGCTTGTTGCTTCTGATTTCCAATTCTCGACATAGCATTTCTGGTTGACAAGATCAATATCTTCTTGAGTGTATTCTCCAATTCTCCAGCGGTTCAATATATTCATCCAAACGGGATCATCACGATGTCTCATATTTCATCAAGTATGACGACTTCATTCACAGCGTGATAGGCTTTGATTCCACGCACGCGTGCTAAGTAAACCTCAGAGCCATTATCGTTTTTGGAGGATGTAGGTTGTGGTGGGTGGTCGATAAATGCAGGGCTTCCTGCAACCGGTAGCTGTTGAAGCCAATCTCCAACAAAAGAATGTGGATAACACCAAACATGACGTCTGGCTTGTTCTTAAGTTGTCGAAGTGCGCTATCAATCATCCCAATCATTTTTGCGTCGGTTGTTGAAACTTCATTCATAATCAGCATCTTGAGGGAGCAAAATGTTCTTTTTGTTTGATGTTGTACTTCTTGGAAGTTGTATTTATTCCCCATTGGAATAATTTGTGGATAGTCACTCCGTTTGCAGCTTGAGCAGCCACACCTTGATAGGCAATCGTTTCTACAGCGTTTTGGCTGTTCCAGGATTTTGCTAACGTTTGGAGAGCGTGTATAACGAGACTTTTACCTGCACCTGGCTTGCCTCCGAGAAAGCCAATCATTTGCTCATTTTCTTCTTGGCTTGAAGTAACAAGCGATTGAAGAAGTTTTCTCCAGCTCGAACAAACATTTTGTGTTGTTTTTGAATGAGTTTAAAAACTGCAGAGACTTCTCGAAGAGAAGCATTTTGGCTCAAGTCTCCAGTATCGCATTGATTGCGATACGGATGATTCCACTGTTCATCATCGCTCTCATTGTTCAATATCATTTGCACACGGGTGGGACAGTCAGATGCTGAGATCAGAGTTGACTCTTCCAATCGGTGGTTTGTTTCGTGGCAGGCAACTTCTGCTTTTGCAATTATGTCGTCCATTTCTTGATTTGTGTAATTGGAGATGCCAAAATCGCCCGTTAGGGTGATATTAGAGGTTGCAGCCAGTTCGGAGGCAGCAATCCTGTTATTTAGCACTCCAATATGCGTCGTTGCTGATGCCAAGTCGATCATATCATCTATTCCACATTCTGCATCAGTGTCAGCAAGAGTCCTATCGAAATCCAAGCAACTGGTTTCATCTTGGTCATCATCATCGCTAACTTCCACGCCATCCATTTCTAAACTTGCGCGAAAACGTTCCATGCTCCCATCTGATCGTTCGCGTGCAATCTCCTTAGAAGTGTAATAATCGTTAGAGTTTT
This sequence comes from Phytophthora syringae, assembly GCA_012656105.1. Lineage (NCBI taxonomy): Eukaryota > Oomycota > Peronosporomycetes > Peronosporales > Peronosporaceae > Phytophthora > Phytophthora syringae. Next base: position 29,565 of record JAAKBD010000047.1, read on the forward strand.
CAAGATAGTTACGTGCGTTACCTCAAGCTTGCTCATTCCACCAACGTGAATACATGTTATCAAACGTTTCGTCATGTGGTACGAAATCAGATTTTGAGCGAAACGGTTTAAAAAGAACAAGCATTGTTCGATGAAGGCGCATCATAGCTTCTGGAGACTCATGTCCATTCCGTGTATCTGGCAGTCGCTGTCCAAGTACAACAGGAGTTACTGGGCAGCTCCAGCGGTGCATGGTATGTGTACGGGATTGATTGTGGTCATCAGAAAATACTTTCCCTGTGACGTTTTTCTTTTTGTCCAGTATTGAGCAAAATCCATCACAGACACATCTTCTAATTCAGGAGACCGATAGATGTAGTCAAATACTGCACTCGTGGCCTATGAAGGAGGATTTGTCTTGACAGGGAGTCAATAATACGTCAACAGGTTCTTCAGAAAACATCGTATCGAAGTAAGCATTAAGAAACACTTTCTGGAACTCGGTTGATGAGTAGAACGGCGACTCACGCAGTATGAAGAGTGCAGCCATCGGTGCTGAAACTTCTTGCGGTTTTGTCAATGCGCAACACATAGACTGAATGCATCGTTTTCCAGCTTGAATCATGTCGTTTGACTGTGATTGTTTCGAATTGGCTTTGTCAAATGCATGCGCGTGAATTGCCACTGGGTTTCCAGTGTAGTTTGTGGCTTTGTCGCGTACTTGAGCATGTAAAATGCTTTTTCGGGACCTTCTCCTGCTACAAGAAATTTGATGTCATGATTGCACTTCATGATTCGAGCAACGACAGGTATGCAAGGATTTAAATATTCGCACCCCACTTTTCTTTCCAGTGTTACTGAATCATCAGGTAACCATCCCATTGCGGATACTTCTTTTGGAAAGAACATCCGACATAGGTCAGCATTTGGAGTGCGCTTAGTTTTCTTGAAACACGAACGGCTATGGAACCGTTAATGTGTCTGAAACCGTAATAAAGCTGCTGTCTCACGTAATTTGCACGCCGTTTCTTCTCCATCTGGGGAAATAGAGGTAGAGGCTTAGGTACTGCCAAACAATGATGTACCCTCAGAGGGAGTATTCTTCAAGTTGTACGTTAGCTTCATTTGCAGCGCATTTCATTTGTCCTTCAATAATCTCATTTGCTCCAAACGCTGGGCGACAGTTTGTACAAGTCGCTGTTGGTACCCCTGAGGCTCCATTTGATGGTAACTTGAAAGCTTGTTCACTTAATTTTATCGGTACCAGTGTTTCTTCCTGGCACAAGGGGCACCGATCGTCAGATACTGGAAAGCTAGACTTTGCGATTGATGCCACATACGCAGTGATCCGGTTCTTAAAATCCTCCTTTTGCATTCATCATAGTACGATTGAACAGTCTTTGGCATCCCTTCAATCCAAATTAACATATGAGAATGCAAGTCAAAAGTTGAATTTTGTGACTCGGTCGATGCAAAGAATGCTCGTGTTTGCCCAAAGAGACCGAGTCCAGTTTTAGCCTTTTACGCTTTCTGATCCCAGTTAAGCACGGCTTCGATGAATATGTCCATGAGCTTGTTAAAGTATCTGCAAAGGAAACATGCACAAAATTTGGTTAGATAAGTATTAAAACAACTAGCTGTTGTATCGAGAGTATTACTTTGCACATGATACAGGGTTACTGGTGGCTATGTTTCCAAGTCGCGCTTGCGTGAACTCCAAACACTCAGTGATAAATTTCCGGGCTAAAACTGTATCGGGCATTGCTCCAGCAAGGTTAGCAATTCGGTAAACGCCACTGCTGCTCGGTGAAAACGTGAAAAATATTGACGGCTGTCCAAGATCCAATTGCATCGCTAAAACTTGTTTGTGTGCCTCGGCACGTTCTTCATTCGATCCCCAGTGAGAACGAAGACCTGTTGATATCCCTGAGAGCAAATCACGCACGGCCTGAGACAAAATCGGTGGACTTGGTAAGCATTTACCGTTGCGAATTGCTGATAGTCGTTGCTCCTGAAAATGTGCGTAGCTGATTAAATCTTCTCGCTCAACATTAGCCGCGTTGACCATAGGTTTAGGAGACAACTTCGCCCGAATATATACTGCACGCATCGCATGATGGCGCGCTAGTACATCAAATGCAACCAGCATAAATGATTGGTGCTGAGCATGATGTCGATGTGAAAGTCGTAAGCAATAGCGAATATACTCTTCAATCCCAATTTGGGTTTTCCGTGGTTCATCGAATCCACCTCGTCCAAACGGAAATAGTTCACAGAACGCGTAACACCAATATGCGGGCGCGAAATCTGATAAAATACTTGATGAGCTCCATACAGCAATATCCGCCTTCCCTGTGGTCAGTTGCTGCACGAGAGAATTTTCACTTTCACTAAAGTTTGTCACTAACGCAACAGCTGTCTGCTCATATCTTTCTTCTGTATCAACGCTTGCGAAGATGGGTGGTTCTGGAGCATTGTGCCGCCAACGCGCTGCATCTAACTCATGTGCCGGTTGAGCTTCATTGTCTCTTTGGCGTTCGCATTCGAACTCAGAGCTTGATTTAGACTCATCGTCCGTACCATCCCACACGACAGAGCCGGACAAGCTTGCAACCCCTCAGAAGCAAATGCCACATCACTATACAACTTGTTGTTAGCTTGATACCAACTGAAAAGCTCCTGCAGCCGTTTTACTCGTACAGAGTATTTTTTTGCTGTTTCTGCTTTTTGCCGCGGGGTCATCGCTCCCACCATCGATACACCAATAATTCCTTGATCAATGACTGCAGTTGGCAAGAGCTTCGCAGGTGGGGCTGGATCAGCACGGAAGTAGTAGGCGTGCGATCGAATAAATTAATGTCTTCCGCCACGTACCACCGCCATAAATCTAGTGGGTTGGGCCAAATTTAGCATTGCATTCTCTGTCATTGTAGTATCGGCAAACGTATCTGGTAACGCGGCTATATACAAGCCATTCGCAATCGCGAACTTCGGAGGGGAGCGTAGATTCTTATTCATCAGGGACGAATAGCACGAGAGACACAGTTGCAAGTTGACTTTTCCACCTTCACAACGAACGCCACTCTGAGCGAGAAGAGTCCCTTTTAGGCTGGTTGATTTTGCGGAAACATCATAATAATCTCGTAAGGCAGGAGGTAAGTTGGGCGGTGGTTTCAACCGTGCGCACATTGTGTCCACAAGAGAACGGCAGCTATCCACAGTTCTGTCAACGATATCGGATGAACTAAACCGACAACCGCAAACACAACACACTCGTTCACACAGTGATCCATTCGAAAGTCTGCTACCAGAGTCAGCATAATTTTTGCTACTGTTGCCATTGAAGTGGCCTCAAACGCCGTCGTTTGTCCAAGATGGAGATCAATTATTGGGTGACGATCATCTTGCCTTTTCCGGCTCGCTTTCTGTCTTCGTTGCTTCAGCCTAGCACCAGGATTTACTTCACGACGCGCACGTTCCAGTATCACTTTCCTCTTTTTCGCATTCAACGCGCAACTTCTTGGCAAACGGAACAACGCTTCTTTTTCCCAGTTCGCGGTAGGTGGCATTCGCACCCTGTACGCTTAGTAGCATGCGTTTGGCACATACCAACGGTTTTCTCTTGGGCCATTTGAGTATTTGACTACAAGTGCTGCTCTGTACGAGGTTTGTTGCAGAATAATGACAACAGCCGTTTTTCGTTGACGCAAAACGATTTGGGTAACGTCGGCTTGTCACACTCCCTGCCTGTTTCGTGGTAACGTGTCGAACGTTGCAATTCTTTGCATTTTTCATTCAGCTCTTCTTTTTATTCTAAAACAATGAAAATATCGCTAATTTTGGTGATAAAAGTCCTGGTTTTTGGCGGAGCTATGTTTACGGGACGACGTTGGATAGTCAAATCCCTGTCTTATTGTAAGATGCCGACGGGCGCTAGAGACAACTCTAACGAGAAGGGTCAATTTCAAGTTGGGAAAGTGATTGAGGCGATCCTGAAAATATCCAATAGGTTGTTTCGCGTTGTTTCTTTGGAAATCGCGTTGGTTTGTGGCAGCCCGTGTCTATCTCTCTCTTTGCTCCTAGCAAACGATTGCTTCGCCTCATTTTTCGTTTTAGCTCGAAGAAGGAAGAACGTTGAAGATGCCGCCGAAGAAGTTGCCGTCAAAGAAGACTTTGGTCTTAATGAAGGTAAGCGACCGTCACTCCCAGTACCCGAGAACTACGAATCTCCCTAAAGAAGCGCCGCGAAAAAGAGCCCAGTCCAAGGAGAGAATCATGACAACCGTCGAAGGTACGCTATTGTAGATTATTGTTGCGTGATACTTCGAACCAACACACTAACCGGGCATATTGTGCATTTTCTAGAGCTACGGGCATATGCGACCGAGGAGAAAAAGTTAGGAGACACGGTTTCTATCTACGGTCGTTTTCTGTGGGAGTCGTACCACGTTGCGGCAAACGGGCGTGACATCATCCATTTGCATTTCTTCGATGCAGTCTCTGAGGATCCAGTCGAAGAGCTTATCAAGGTTCGTGATAGCTCTTTTCTTTGTATGCAATCATGAACGCGTACTAACAAATGAGTAACAGGACTACCACTACGAAGGTGACCATATGATGGAAAACGACAAAGACCTCATGATAGCGACGGTCTAGGATAAAAGCAGGGGTGTGGTGGTCTCCCGAAAGCTGGCGATATTGTGCGTATTGCCAAGTTTTCTGGCATGAAGCTTTTTTGGTGAAGCTGTCCAGTTCAATGTATTGCTGCGTGACATTCATGTTGAGACCCCAGCGCAAGCGTACGAGGCTGACGAAGAGGAGTAAGCAAATTGCGAGGGTCGTGAAGACAGACCAAAACCAGCTTCGAGAAAAAGTGACTACGAGAATTAAGGTAGCAGAGAAAAGAACGACAAGAAGGCAACACGAGCAACGAGCAAATGACATGTAGCAAGTTGGTGGTAGGCACGGCAAGTAAGTAGCAATTATTTTCAATTTTGAGCTTTTTCACTGCGTTACTAGGGTGTTTGATAATGAGGGTGATGCCATCTTTTACTGCCGTGTTTCCTGCATGGAAGTAGCAACTGCTGACTTGACTCGTATGCTCTCCACGGGGCAATTCAACAATTGCAGCATCATCCCCTGCCGTCCGACCTCCGGCACAATCTCAAGCAACTGCTCCTTCGTCTGCTTTAACAATCCGAACTGTCTGTAGATTACCTGCTTGGTGTACCAGCCGCTCCTCCGTTTTCTGGCCTCCAACTGCTCCGGCATCACACACCGCGAAGCCGTCGACTTCTGCATCTTCTCGCCTTAGCGTTTCTCCGCCTGTGGCGCAACAATCTCCCGGTCCTTCATCTCGGCCTCCACCTGCTCGATCAGGTCCTTCTTCTTCCCGGCTTCTACCTGATCGATCAGGCCCTTCCTCTTGTTCTGCTGACGTTGCCCGTATGCTCTCCACGGGACAAGTCAGCAGTTGCAGCATCTCCTGAGGCTGCCATACGGCACTGCTAAAATCGGGTGAAAAGTGTTTTTCATTTAATTTTCCAAATTGGCGCAACATGTGGGTGAAATGGTCTTTTTAATTTTATTTTGCAATCGCGCCAGTACCGTGCGTAAACTACGCTATGATGTTGCTGGAGCACGACACAGGTAACATCCACCTTTTTCAATCAGATCTCCGAAAAATAAAATATTGGAGGTATTGACTGTTAACTTTTGTGTGAGAAATGGTCCGAGCGGCAGTAGCCGTGAAGGTTGAAGTTGGAGGATTAGAGGAACAGCACCATTTTCAAAAATACGGAGGATCTAATGGAATTTTGAGGTGGGTTATTAATTATAACAGTGATATATTGGGGCAAAATAATAGAGTGATTTTTCGGTATATAGATATACTTGCATTATAAGAGGCGATTGGGATCCTGGATGAACTCTGAAATAAATTTCAGAGAATTTCACATTATTTACACGCAGCCGAGATACCAGCTACCTGATTGCGACAGCTATTCAGTTCGTGGCGACCATTGCTGGTGCAGGCTGTCCGCCGGCATTTTCTACCTCTGCACGCCCTTGTTCTCGTCCTTAGCGAAGAGGTCGTCGAACTGGCGCGACTGGTTGATCGGGTTGCGCTTCAGGTTGGCCATGCGGAAGCGGACTGCCGCCAGGACGACCCGCAGTCCTCGCGCGGCTCCAGCGAGTGGTGCAGCGACGTGAAGCGCTCCTTCTTGTTCACGTACACGTCGGGGTTCATGAAGAGGTATCGCAGCGACATTCCCGTGCCGGCAACGGCGGCGAAGGTGGCGCAGAAGACGACGGGGAACGTGCCCTTGTCTTGTCCGTGGTCCAGAGGTTGAGCAGCTTGTAGCCCTGACGCTTGACGACTTGGACCATTTTGGAGGTAGCGGAAGGTGGTGGCAGCTTTCAGCTGAAATGTTGGGGTCGGATCAGTGGAAGTGATCGATCGAGGGAATGTTGTGGAATGCGTCGAGCTGCACCCGAGAGAAGTGCGTGGCAGTAGACAGTCACACACTTGCCATGCTAGACATGCAACTTGACTTTTGCAAAGACACGGAGGGTTTTCACAGTCAAGTTGCATGTCTAGCATGGCAAGTGCACAGACACGCACAGAACCGACGGTTTTGAGAGATACCGGTACCGCCGGATTTGCCACCCCGAAACACCCAGGCAAAAGACCCAAATGGTATACCGGTAACGTTATTGACACATTTCAAGACGGGTCTTCTTCTTGGTAAGATGCCTGTTGCTTTGACGACACTCCAACACAGCGTGATAAATGCATATACCGGTAGTGGATGGCGAGGTGTCCGTGAGTCACGGCTACTAATTACTCTACACACCGGAAATGTGCTCAAGTCACTGATGCTATACTTCGGCACTACAGTACATGTGCTGTGTAGTGCACATTCTCAGTAGTGACACAGTAAAACATCCGTGGCTTGAACTTACCAGTTACAACGATGTCGCTCGCAAAACTACGAGTTTTTTTAAAAAGAACTTTGAAGAACTGGTGGTTGATTTGATTTCGCTTTCTTTACCTAAGAATCGACAGAACGAGTCACTGCCCAACATCTCCTCCAAGACCTACATACGGAAGAGTATGAACCGCTTACAAAGGTGATTTAAGCGAGGGTGTGTTGTTGCAGACCCTTGAGTGCGTGTAGCAATCCTCCTGCACCGCTTTTTAAGCGAAAACGGATCGAATAGTGTCTTTGCGGCCGACGCAGACACGCGAACGTTGGGTCTTTCCATTTCTCCCTCGCAATCGGAACTTCAACTTACTTCCCTAAACCCTATCAGCATATCGGTTTTAATGACTAAGAAGAATACAAACTGACCAGCATCTCCAGAATGTGTACGACCCTTACAACGCGTATCACTAGCGCACCTTCGTGTCGTATGCTGCCAGACATGTGAGGCCGCTAGTCGCTCGCTACACCTTTCATTCCCCAAGTTCCTCCCGTGTGAGCACGTATAAGCACCGTGAGCACGTATAAGCACCCTCCCCACTACCTCCAAAATGGTTCAAGTCGTCAAGCGTCAGGGCTACAAGCTGCTCAACCTCTGGACCACGGACAAGGGCACGTTCCCCGTCGTCTTCTGCGCCACCTTCGCCGCCGTTGCCGGCACGGGAATGTCCCTGCGATACCTCTTCATGAACCCCGACGTGTATGTGAACAAGGAGGAGCGATTCACGTCGCTGCACCACACGCTGGAGCCGCGCGAGGACCGCGGGTCGTCGTGGCGGCAGTTCCGCTTCCGCATGGCCAACCTGAAGCGCAACCCGATCAACCAGTCGCGCCAGTTCGACGACCTCTTCGCCAAGGACGAGAACAAGGACGTCAAGAGATAATTGGGTGGTAATGTCGAAAATGGCTCGTCAATTGGTCACCGCGTGCCGGTGGTGTCGTTTGGCATATGGTTTAGTCGGTTGATCGTCACAGCAAATATATATTGAGCATTATTGCGAAGTTCCTACGCTTCATTCGCCTTATCTTGTCATTGATTTACCTTCAGAAGTCCAGTGTGTTCACCCAAAGCTGTCCCAGTTCTTCTCGGAGCGAGGGTATTCCAGCGTCACGTCCTGAGTCGGGCGATGAACTGTCAGTTTGGAGTTTCCGGGGATGGAGTCGAACATACCCGACACTATGCCTCGGTGGTGGTAAGACAGCTTGATCACTTTCGTGTAGAACCCGCGCTGTCATGACGCCAGCATCAGACAAGATATTCCCTCACTGCACCATTGCTAAACGAATCCTACCTTCGCTAACAGACGACGTGTCCATAGTTGGATGTATCTGCATGCCGCAAGAGCTTCTGCACCACGTAATTTACTCTTGCACTCGTCCACAGCTGAAGACAGTAACTGCATCGATCTCTGAAAAAGCTCCAGTTTCCGCTCGTACGAGTCAAGATTTGGCTGCTGAAATGGTGGATGCAGCAGCTTCCAGCCCCGGACGAGCTCCTCCCGACAGAATTTCATCTGGCGATGAATAGGCTCTAGATGTGCCAACACCTGACGACGCCACCTCATTGGTACAACGTGTGCGTGCACCCACAAGGCGACGTCCTCCATTTCCGCATCGAGTTCCTTTGCGTCGAACAGCAATTCCTGACTGCGGTCTGCCATCTTCACGCTCTTCTCCGACGCCAATTTCCTGTCGAGCTTCGCTCTCGGGGGTGGCTTAGCAACCAGCGGCGTCGCCAAGGAAAACATGCGACTGTGCGTCCCTCCTTCCGAGTTCCCTCGTCGACGAGCATCCAATGCACGCGAATCCAAACCACGTGGCGCTCTCAATACAAAGCCCCGTCCTTCTCCGAAGCTGACAATGCTGTTGCGTCCGCCATTCGCGCGGAACGAGGGGGTGATGGAGTCCCAATTGTCCGCCATGACGACTTCAAGTGCCGTTTCCCGATGCTGCTTACAATAGTGACAGTTTCTTAGGGGTAGTGACCCAAATCATCCCCATGAGCTCCGTCTTGTTGTGGAGACCGTTGTCGAGGGTGTGGCGCCACGGACTGCGAGGGTTCTGCACAGCGGACGAGGACAAGTACCTAGAGCTCAAGCAGCTGAAAGACATCAAGAAGTGCGACTGGTTGAGCGGGGTCTCTCCCCTCTTTGCTAACACGAGTTTTTGGCTGCGTAGTGAAGCGTTCTACGACTCGCAAGGCCAAAAGAGAAGATACTTTTACTATATTGATTTGCAGGTGGGAGTCGATAGTTCTTGTGGGTACTGTAGCTTGGTAGTGAATTGACTGTTGTTGCGTGAACAGGGTCGTCTGTTTCTGGAAGACACACGGCCGAAGAATATCGCCACATCGCTGAAGAGCGCCAAGTTTTTGAAGTTCTTCTTCTCGCAGGTGCGGCCCAATAGCCTGGCAGTGTGCAAGTCAAAAGAAGAGGAAGAGTTCCTCGAGTACCCATTCCGCTCGCCATGCGGCAAGGAGATGAACTTCATCAAGTGTGCCGACCGCCCGTTCGTGTTCGAAGACCTTCGCCAGGATGAAAGTGGCAAGTGGACGCTCGTGTTCGGTGGCGGGGAGCTCACGCTGCCTTTCCTGCCGCATTCGCTGCGAATCTCCCTCTCGACTGGACGGTTGTACCACAACATCCAGACCAAGCAGGTTGCAACTGGAACGCCCGAAGGCATTGCACTCGTGCGATCTCAACTCGCCGTCGAGCTCGGCAAACACATCAACGTCCACGATTTTCCGGACGAAATCCACGAAGGGCAAGACGTGAACGCCATCGTCATCGGCGACTTCGAGTGGGACCACCAGCGTTACGACATCCACGCCATCGACTAACCCCTTATAAGGCCGAAATACAGCTAGCACTTCATGCTGCAACTTCAACTTCGAGCTTTACTGATATGGTACCATCAAACTGGTACATATTTCTAATTCGCTTGACTTATTATTGTGCTCACCACGCATTTTGCCTATTTCACATCTAAAAACTCCGATTAAACGGTCGATTTATATTAACTCACCCCCGATTGCTATATATATACTCCACCCTACTCTAAATTAGGTCGTGAACTTTTATTTGCAGGTGGTCGATCTATTTATATAATTAATTCCCTGCGAATGCCGGGGCATTTCAAGGCTTTTATAAATATATCGCCCGCGCAGGTAGTAATGCAAGTCAAGTTGCAGTGAAGGTTGGTGAGATCGGTCGAACAAGTCGAACCAATACTCGAGTCCAAGATAATAGTTTTAACTTTAATGTAGACAGCCAGGATTTCCACAACTAGTCGCAAAAGCTGATGCGCTGGTTACTGCTGCTCGACGACTATGACCCTAGACGATCCGAGCATCTATTATAGTGAAGGCACCACAGAGGGAGTGGGTTGCTGTTTCGGCTACTAACACTATGCAAGCCCAAGCACTCCCTACATGTCCAAGTGAAAGCACTACAGAGGGAGTGGGTTGCTGTTTCGGCTACTAACTGCTGCTCGCATGTATACTCCTAATTACTCTATGCCATTCGTATTTACGCTCAGATTTATGGTCACAGATAGGTCCAGATTACACACCGCAAATCCGCGTGGAGAACCGATTTGGACTTCAATTCCAGAGGACAAAATGCATGGCGAGCACAATAATACTACTGAATTTGCCTAACTTCTGTGCGACATGCGCTCATTTGACCTTTTGCCGCGATGGCGTCAAGCGGAAGCAGCGCCGCCGTCTCCACTGGCAACCGCGTGGCCCAGTTCATCGTCATCACCGCCGTCTGCAGCGTCCTGTACCAGCTGTTCACTCGCCCAGACGTGAGTTCCTCTCCGTCTCCTGTCGCTGACTATCACAAGGGCGAAGACTCGCGGCGGTTCACGTCGTCCGAGATCACAGGCTTCCTGCTGTTCCTGGGGCTCTTCGGACTGCTGCAGCACAAGAAGAAGCAGGGCAACAAGACCAGCATCGAAGTCGAGCAGCGGCAGATTGCCAGAATCGTGCAAAGTCAGCGAAACCGGCGCAGAAATGGGTCTTTAAGGCTGCCGGGACGGTCGTGACCAATTTGCCTGTCGACGTCCTGCACGAGCTGCTGCAGTTCCTGTCCCCAAAAGATTTGGCCACTTGTCCACTGGTGTGTAGAGCTTGGGACTGTACAACTGGAGACGCAGCCGAGATGCTCTGGAGACGCGTCTTCCAGCGAGACTTCCGTGAGCCGGGCGACAGATTCGCCCAAGTGTTCCCCATTGAGTGCTGGAGGCAGTTTTACTTCCGACATCACTTGTCTCGAGCTGTAGAGCTCGCGAGGTTATTGGGGTCACGGAGAACCGCAAATGTGTGGCTATTGAGGGCCAAGTGTACGATATTACGGACTTCCTGGACTTGCACCCTGGCGGACCTCATGTCATTGGAGATGCAGTGGGCACGGACGCAACCGTAATTTGGGACCAATTTCGCCACTCAGGGAGGCTAAGGAGAGCATGAAGCAGTTCTTGGTATTTGATGAAGTCCTTGCTCGACCGGAGAGTGAAAAGTTGCACGGAAATATTGAGTCGGTGGTGGGTCGCTGGCGCAAAATCTCGTGGGCTCTTTCGCACTCGCACTGCTTCGGACGCATGGCCCCGCAGTTTGATAACGCTGTATTTCGCTTCACTCACGTGGTGTCACAAGTAAGCAAGCAGATTGAGGGTGAATTTTGCACGATTGAATATAGTTGTAAGGGAGGAACGATGTCATCACTTAGTTAAAGCAGCGCAAGGTGACGCTAATTCTTGGTTCGCGGCATCGTGCCATCTTGGGCAGTGCGTGTTTGTGCGTTCTCTGCGTGGTGCCGCCCATGATCAGCAGGTCTCCGTCCTCCATCTGCAGTTCTAATCGAGCCACCGCTTCATCACCTTGAGGTGCCCTCTTGGACGTTTTCTTGGTGAACACAAAGCGTCGAGTAGCCCCCAATGACAGAGCTACGATCGGAGAACACGCCATCATATCCCGTTCATCATCGGCGTGCGCTCCAATATAATGGTCACCATTCTCGTACCAGTTCACGAGACCTCCTGACAGTCGAGTCCGTTGGGTAGAAGGGTCCTCGACCATCTTCCGCAAATGCTCGACAGCATGTGCCAACCCCAGCGGGAACCTCTTCTGAGCTTCAAATGTCTTGCCAGAGTAGCGATAGCTCGGCATCTCACCGCACAGCAGTTGGAACCGCGGGATCTTGGTCGGTTTACCGAACATCATGATGGTATCGTGTTCCTTCGGGTGAGCCTCCCACGCCTGCTTGAACATATTCGACCAGGTCACCGGTGACTCCTCTGTGGCAATTCCAGTTGCGAATTGCAGCTCTTCTGGCTCGGCATGCTCGAATACGTGTCGGTACCAATGCGGCACATGGTAAATCCAGCTCTTCTGGTCCGTCGTTAGGTATGACACGGAGGCGTCTTGATCAAAGAGCTTAGAAACGACTTTCTCTGGCAGGTGAGCATGCTCCACGGCCACCTTCTTGACGGTGGCCATCACGCTAGTCAAGGAAAACTCCTCTTCACTCGGCGGTGACATCAGCTTGGCGTGCTTTGAGCTGCTGACATTTAGTTGTGACGATGCAGAACGTTTTGACGGCATCTCGCGAAATTAGAAATGAGCTCGATAGAAACGGATGTTTCACGCATTTACAATGACCATTCAAGCTGTTCCCAGCTCTCTAGCGTTCGACAATCGTCACCACGTGACACCCAAGCTTTTTGAATGTACCTTGATAAAGTCGACTACCGGTAGTTTGCTCACTACACACGTACTGTAGTTCCCTGCCCCGCTAAATAAATACTCCAACCAGCAACGTACTGCCTCTTACTCGATAGTGAAGCCCGTGATGTCCATCTGCACGATCAAATTGACGTACTCCGCTAGCACCTCCTTGGAATTGTAGATTGGTAGGTCCAGGCGATTAAAGCATGTGTGCGCCTTCGGGAACAAGAACGCCTGGTTCGTACCGGCGAATGCGACGTTGAAGCGCCGCACACGGCCGTCACTGCTGATCAATCCCTTAAATCCCTGCGCTGGAACGCGGCTCGTACCAGTCGCGAACTGCAGCAAGCGCACACGATCCTCGTTAATCATATCCTCCACTGCCTGCCAGAACCACTCAATGTTGTTGAGCTCAAGTTCCGTGGGGAAGTTGTGGGTGAAGAACTTGAAGTCTGTGTGCTTCTTCCAGTCCTCCACATCGATAGACGGCACTCCACACATAAGCAACTCGAGTTCCTGATAGTCAAACAGCTTGAGCAATCCTTCAGGCACCACATCGTACAAGGCCGTAAGGAATGACAGCAGCTGATCGCTCACGCTGCCCAGTACGTGATATTTGAACAGAGCATCCAAGTAGCGTGACCGATTCTCCCGTGTTACGTCGAGATTGGCTCCATCTTCGACAAGCTCCACAATCTCCGCTTTGCCGTCTACAACACGGGTGGCCGTAAAATCCAGACACAGCGGTTCAATATCGTCGATCTTTTCACCATCAACGCGCTGTTGTAGATTTCATCATCAAGGAACTGCAAATCTGAGAACGAGATCGGCACACCCAGAATATGTTTCAGGAATGGCAGTGCCAAGTGCACTGGCATCAAGTGTTCTTCCAGAATGGCTTTGCCCACAAGACGTCCCGCAAACTCAAAATACGCCATATGTTCCTCTCCAATCAGCAAGTCCGAGCTGGCGTTGATCCAGTAGCTCCTCTCGTCTCCCACCGTACTAACGAAAAGTCCAAATGTCGGATCAAAAGCTCTGCAAAGAGCAGCGTGAACCATTCCCGCATGACCCCACCAGCATCCAAAGCCGGTTCTCCATCGAAAACAACTCTCCACCTCTGTCGCAATTGATACGGCTTCATCGCTGCCACCAGCTCGAAAGAGTCCTGCAATAAATGGTCCCGCCTTACTACCAGTTCAGCATGTCCTGACTCCCACGGCAGCCAAAGACGGTGAATCTCCGTCGAAAACCACCGGATTTTATCCGGGAAGGGCAAATTGTGCACTCCTCGAGGTTCATGATGAGCTCCGAGCTGCCTGCACCGTCCAGAATGTTGATCCGGTAGTGGAAGTCCGTGGCCACCACGTCGCTCTCGTTCAGCACCAGCCGTCCAAGAGAATCCCTGACGCGGATATATCCGACGGATAAATTACTGTCTCTCTCGGTAGCGTCCAAATACCGGTTTAGCGACAGTCTCCCGCCCGGGTCGCTCTCCATCGAGTCCCTTTGATTCTTCGACTGCATCTTGGCTTGTCTCACCCACCGATGCAAACCGTCTGTTGTGGGCATTCTTTTCCACTGCTGCCGTCGACTTGCCGCCAATTGCAATTTGCTCAGTTTGCTTTTTGTGGTTTTGTGGCGTCTCAGAAAGTCGAAACTGGGGCGGCCAAAGGAGCCGCCGATTGCGTCATCAGCCTGAGACGACGAAAAGGCTTCAGCTTCCCGATTCGCCCCATTCTTTGCGCTGCACTGGCACTCAAACTCGACCGCGAGAAGCTGCTTCGACCCGAGTGTTTGTTGCTCTGCGCCACGTCTCGTTCTGCGCCGCGCAACGTCTGGCACAAGTCGCAGAGTTTGCGCTCCGGGTGGTTGAGGAACTTGCACACGCCGCAGCGCCATAGCGCCTGCTCCATGAAACTGTCGTTGAGCTCTTCGCGGTAGACGTCGGCCGGCTCCTGGATGAACACGAGCGACTCGCGCTCTCGCTGCACTTGGATGCGGCGGTAGAAGAAGAGCAGCATGACGATCGCCCCCACGAAGAGCAGCACGGCCATCGCCACGAGCACCGCCAGCCCCGCCGTCATTTGTCCAGTCGGTTTCTAATGCTCGTTAGAAATGGCCGCCTTGGTTGGCACACGGGCCGTTTGAGTTGTGTTGTTGAGAACGCTGGTGCGGGAGGAGCGGCGCCCTACCCTGGGAGCCAGTGGATGCGGTTAGATTTGTAGTTTCTTTTATGGAGGGAGCGGGGATTGGATGGAGATGCGAGCGAAATGATTTAATTGGTGGGCGGAATTGGATAGTGAGGCTAGTTTTGTAATCACACGGGTCCGCCGTGGCGCCACAAACTGAGGTCCCACGTCGTCAAGTCTTCGCACAGCAGAAAGCAAATGGCTCCCGTATCGTACGGGCCGTATGGCAGGTGACGTGCTGGGATCGTCGGAGACGTCGACTACTGGTCGAGGCAAAATTGAATGTCGTCTGCCTCGGAAGAAGAGGGAGGCACCATGGTGGTGCTTTGTCGACAATGGTCTGCCGTCACCATACAAACCTCAAGACAAAAATCCGAACATTTTCGCGCGCGTTTGATTGGCCGGCGCTGGTTGAAGTGGCCGGCAAAAGTGCCGCTTCAAGGAAGAAGTTTCCTGAACTGGGCTTGCATCGAAGCAGCGCGATAGTCGAGCGCGGCTCAGAGCATTCGATCTGATGCCGCTCCTGCAGTTGCGTTGCTGCATTGACTTCGTCTGCACGGTTGCCAGATGGCTGTATGGATTGACGACGTGATCCGCGATTTTCAGTGGACTCTTGTCAAAACCGCGCAGTCAGCACGCTGCGTTGTCCTCGGCTGTTGTCTAAACACGGCATCACAGGTATTGATTGACATCGTAATCTATCTGGTTGGTAGCGGACAATGGAAACTGTGTGCACATGGGCGCGGTCTCTCTTGTCGGAGCTCGGTGTGGCGGCGTACGAGGCGTCCCCTGCGACGCTTTCCATTCTCGTCCATAATGCTGGGCGTGCCGTGGTACACGTCAAGTCTTCGTTGGCACTTGCGTTATCCGACGCCCCTCATACTCCGCAGTGGGGCCCGGCGTCGCATGCACTGCATCGTTTTGGGCTGTCGTATCGGAGCCCGAGGCACTGGCGCTGGCTTCGTTCGGAGGAGCCTTCGTTACTGATGGCGTCTCCGTTGTTGGAGCAGCCGTCGTGATTGAAGGAGTACTCGTTGGCGTGGCTGAAGGTGCTGCAATTGTAGATGAAGGTGATGCAGATGTGGCCAATGGCGCAGAGGTGGCTGAGACGCTAAAAGTGGGCCAGGTCGCGTACAATTCCACGCCGCAAGCGCCTTCACTGTCACCAGAGTAGCGGCGCTCAACACGGACTTATTCATTCTCTCCCCACGAAGTTCACTCTTCCCAGTCCACCGTCTTACCGAAGCTGCTGAAGAAGTCATGTCACCACTTACTCTTGCACTAATAGAAGTTGTGGTATTGAAGGAGCCTTCCGCGTCTGTGGTGAACATTCCGGTTGAGCTGCTGGACTTGAGGGGGTTGAATCCGGGTCGATAGCGAAGCGGTTGGCAAGGCGTTTGTGCAATAGAGGCTAGCACCGCAACGATCGACTAACCTGCTCTCCATTCCTACTGCAAACGTACATCCATCAATGCCTTCACAACAACACAAGTAAATCGTACGCAACAACACACCGAGTTCACATTGTCATTGTACTGCTGTGTTCACGGCACATGAGAAAGACAAGCTGCGCTCACTCTATTTGTCCTTCTTGCTCTCCTCAGCCTGCTTTTCGGCCTCCTCCTGCTCCTGCTCCTGCTCCAAGTCCTCGTCCTCTTCCTCGCTATCACTCGAGTCCGCAGCGTTCATCACCTGCTCGAACAGCGTCGGCTCGTTATCTAACTCCAAATCCTCCGGGTGCGGCTGGTAGACCGGCAGAGTAGCTGCAGGCGCAACATTAAACTGCAAAAAAGCATCAGTTAGCACACTTGCAATCAACGCAACTGCAAAACTCCACAAGGACATACCTTAGCAACAGCGCGCAAGTCCATGCCGACGTATGAGTCACTCTTGACGAAAATATCCAACTGGTACGTGCCAGCCTTGGGCGGCGCCTGCAGCTGCAGCTTCTGTTCGACCACGCGCTCCTGCGACGTCATCTTTGCGAACGCGTGAAGGTGGTTCATCTTCACGTCGCCCACGATGCAGTACCAGCGCTCCATCTTGGGGTGCGGGAAGCGCGGGGCGTACACCAAGTCGCACGTGTCTCCTTCCTTCACATTCTTGCGCGTGAGCTTGACAGTGACCGTCATGATGTCTCCCTCGGCAATAAACTCCTCGTCCTCCACGCCAATGGAGATCTGCAGCTCCATGTGGGGCATCATGTCCAGCACCGCCGTCACTTCCGCGCGGTCTTCCTCCGACAGTCCACTCAGTCCCTTCCGCTCCTCCGGCTTCAACGCAATGTACTGGTGCATGCTCCGCACAGCGTTCTTCCCCGTCACAATGTGCTTCACCTCAGCCTCCGTCATGTGCGGCAGCTGCAGGAACGGCGGGTCCTTGAACCACAAGCCCTGGGTCAAAAACTGTTGCAGCTCCATGAGGTTCAGCGTCGTCTGCAGCCAGCTCTTCATGACCGAGATCTCCAGCATCCCATCCACCAGCTGGATGGCCTTCTTCAGCATCAGACTTAGGTCTCCCTGCAGCACCGGACTCAGCTTTTCGCGCAAAAGTGCGCGTGCAGCAGCAGGTTGGCCTTGGCGATCGCCGGGTGGTTGAACTTGGGCTTGGCCATCATGTCAGCCTGCTTGAGGCGCTTGAAGAGCCCGCCCAGCTCGGCGTCGTCGCTGGCGCGCCGCGGGATCTCGCGGAACTCGGCCGAGCCGGCCAGGATCTCGGGCAGCATGCGCGGGTGCGAGTGCTGCGACATGGCGAAGTTGTAGAAGCCGTACGTGTCGTACATGATCATCGAGTCGCCGTACTTCTTCGAGTGCGAGTACCAGAGCGCCACGCAGCTCGGGATGGCCACCACGAGGATGAGCAGGTACAGGAACAGCACGAGGTTGTGGTTGGCCGGGTCCAGCAGGAACGTGGGCAGCCCGATGGACAGCTGCAGCGCCTGGCGGCCGTCCGGGTTGCCGAACTTCTCGTAGTTGGCCTTGGCCACGTCGTCCGTGAGCGCCTCGTAGGCCTTGGCCACGAGCATGAACTTCTGCTCGGCCACGGCGTCGCCTTGGTTCTTGTCCGGGTGGTAGAGCAGGCTCATCTTGCGGTAGGCGCGCTTGATTTCGCGCTCCGAGACACCCGCGGCGATGCCCAGGATGGCGAACGGGTCGAACGACTTGATCTCCGAGTCGTCCTTGAGCAGCAGCGCCATGCGCACGAGCGCGTACCACACGGCGGCCAGCACGAGCAGGTTGAGCACGAACGGGAGCGAGAAGACATTGCGCAGCGCGGTCTTCTCGGCCTGCAGCTGCGTGAGCTTGCGCAGCTCGCGGTCGCAGCGCACCTGGCTCTTGTCGATGAGCCGGTCCTTGAGGAAGACGCCGTAGAGCACGCGCCGCAGCGACAGGAACGTCACGGGCACCGCGTACAGCGCGCACAGCGAGACGCTGAAGTAGTAGAAGGCCGAGTTGTCGTACTCCAACATGGTGGCGACTACCAGGAAGAAGGCGAATGGCTTGGGGGCTGGATGGCTTTTTCCCGGTTTGTTGGGATGGGGACGACACGTGGAGCTACGGAACCCAAAAGTAAGCGCAACGGATGGCCACTCTGGTTGTGCAACTGGGAAACGGGACTTTGTATGGACAGGTTGCAACATGAGGGGAGGGAGAGTTGTTTTGGGTACATCGTTATTTTGGGTGATTGGAGGGCGAAGTTGCGGTTCCATCAATTTGCACCGTGTTTGATGTTTGTTTGATGGTGTTCGAACGCTTCACTTGACTTGAGTAAGCCCATGTCTCCTGTGACGTGGCGCTCCTCGTGGTCACCCGCCGATGGCAACGTCAACGTGCAGCTGCTCCCGGACTCTCGCGGTGGCGTGGCGTCTCTCCCAACGCCTTTGCAGTTCTCTCGCGCCGCTTGCTCCTCCGACCCGTGCGAATTGTCGCTGCAATGGCCTTCGCAGCCGCTGCGCTGTGTGCAGCTCCAGCTCGAGATCCAGTGCTCGGCTCGCCACGTGGAGCTGCACGCGACCGGCACCAGGCGCAACTTGCTGGGCGAAGAGGAGCAGGGCGAAGTGTATCTCGGCACCTTCCGAGGTGCAAAACAGAGCGACCCGCTGCAATTTTGCATGTCTCCAGCCTTCAAGCAGAGCGACTGCGACGTGCTCAAAAATTTGCAGACTTTCAAGGTCAAATTTGTGTCTTTGACGGGAGACAAGAGCGAGCTCCAGTTGCAAACATTCCGATGCATTTTCGTACCTATGGAGTCTGGTGCAAATAAGACGAGGTGAGGAGCTCTTTTTGCGCAAATGTGGAAATTTTGGTTGTTGACGAGTGGGTCTGTAGTGGTTTGGCGGATAGGATGGCAGGAATTGCGCTGGATGGAGAAGTTCCGGACGTGCAGAAGCTTCTGATGGAATTTCAACAGTCAATGGAGCGCGAAATGGAGACGAAGATTGCACAAGTGGTGGATGCAAAACTGTCGACGCTTTCGCAACGATTGGCGTTCTCGGAGCAGGCGCTGTTTCAATTGCACAAGAAGATGGATTCAAAAGATGCCAATGTTCAGAAGAAACTCGAGCAGATCCAGCAGCAATTTGCGCAATTAGAAGAGCAAGTGAACCAGTTTAATGCCGCAAAAGAAAACGCAAACCCAGAAGATGCAGAGACAGCAGAAGAAGGGGACGAACAAGTGGAAACAGTGTCTGCAACTGAAGAGTAAATATGGCAAAATGCTCTTCATCTCTTTCCTGGAGGCAGTCGTCTACCTCCGTCTTGGTTCGTGTGTTGCAACCATCTCATAGAGAGCAGGTTACGAAACCGCAGTGTGTCAAAGAGGTTGGCGTACATATCAAACGACTGTGGAGTTGGGAATATCCGTTTGAAGTGTCCGCAGCGGTGCAGTTCTTCCTCCATTTCTTTAATCATCAGGAGATCTTCACCTTCGATCTGGGACAACGTCAAACTGTTCACGGATCCTTGCTGCAGCTCTTCAAATGTACGTCGTCGTTTTTGTGCGTCTTTTTCCTTTTGAAGAATCGTTGGAGTTTTTCCTGAGCTCATTTGCCGAACTTGCTTGATTCCATGTAGTCGATCTTGCTTGGCCTTATCGAGCTGCTGCATTTCTTTTCGAGCATCCACGAACGGGACTCCTACAAGCTGGAACAAGTCGCTGACGAGGACAGTTTTAATACGTTTATCCATTGGCGACGAGCTGCTGAGAGACGGAAAGACGTTGACTTCCAGCAGTCGGGGCTTCATGTATTCGCCTTCAAGCAGCACGTCGAACCCGTACAGCTCGAAGCCATTGCGTCGACAAGAACTACCACTGGAAGCCGACGCTAATTTATCTTCGACTGCAATCAAAGTTTTCACGATCAAGTCTTCCAGTGCAAGCTGGAAACGTTCAAGTTCACGAGTTTTGCCTTGGTCGACAAGGTATTTGAAGAGCATTTGGAGATTCCATTTGCTACTGGAGAGTTCGTCAGCATCATCTTGGTTCTTTTGAAATGCTGCAGCATTCTTCTTGTTGATGCTGTAATTGGTCAGGTGACCGAATGGGTTTTGCAGTGCACTCTTGCTTGTCGAGTACTTTTCCGTGCAAAAACGTACCAAACCGTCGTGGAAGAGGTAAATTCGCAGAGGATCGTATGAAGTCACTGCGACATACACCCGAAGATCGAATTTTAAACCATTGATTAGGAATGGATCGGCAACGTAGCGCTGCGAAAGTTTTGCAGTTTTGCAGTTCACATGGAGAAAGAAGGCACACAAATGTCAGAATTTGGGAACCGCAAAGGTAAAGAGGATGGCGTACCTGTACGACATACGCTTTCGTTTTGGATAGTTTTGGGGCTGAGTGAGTACTCGCCGATACAAGTTTGATTCCCTCCCACACGACAGATTGGGCGGCTTGAGAATCCACACAACGTTTGGCTCAGCGTGGAAGTGAGACAAGAACTGCTGCTTATCGTAGTCATTTGCAGTGAGAAACGTCTCGGGGATGATTTCTGCATAGGCATTTGGGTGTTTCTTCCTCATACGCAGTAGGTGAGCGCACAAACGATCCTTGCGACCTAACTCGAAGCTTCCTGGGAAATGGTTGACACGCTGAAATGGGTGCAATGCAGCAAACTCTTGTGCTTTAAGATGTTCCCCCAGAAAATATTCCAAGGGTTACTGAATGCTGTTTTGCGGATGTTGGTAGCGCGAAGGGAGTTGGTGATGGCGTTGTACAAGAAGCGCTTTGTACCGGTGAAGGATAACCGCAAATCCGATCCGTTGACAGGAATTTCACGGACTACAAGGGATAAAAAGGAATGAGGAACATTTTTGACACGTGAAAGTTTTGAAAAAAACCTTCATATCCAGCAGGACACGATCGCTCAAGCTGAACGGAAGCAGGGTACGGGAAGAATAGCACTGGCTGGGAGGATAGGTCGATTTTGGAGACGAGTACAAAGATTGAAGACTGTCGTTTGACTTCGGGAACTGGCTGCATCTTGTTGATGATTTTCAAGACCTTCGACTTGAAGGTCATTTGAAAGCGTGTACTTCTTTGGCTCTATTTCGGATGAGAGGAACGTTATGAGAAGAACTTGTCTACCTATTTGCGGCGTCCTCCTCGTTTCGAAAGTTGGTCGAGGCTTTTGGCTATGGCCTCTACAGAGTCCGTTCCTGTCGGCAAGGTTGATGCAGGACGAATACATACTTGTCTCGCTTCCACCGTGCGCAACACAGCAGCCTTGTTCCATCAGGACGTTTCCACAAGTGTCGGTAGTGCAGTCCGTCATTTAGAAATGACGCGACAACCCTCGATGCAGTCCGCGGAGGAGCGAGGTTCTTTCAGGAGGTTATCTGGAGGTGACAGAACGCAGAGCATCGTGTCTGGTAACTTGGCGATTCGAATGGGGAGCAAGAGTGAGCTGCACGGATCAGGACGAGCTTTACAGCAACCAGAGCTTTCACAACAGGAAGGAGCGATGGATGTCGGGGTCTTGAATACGTCAAAACCTCCAACATCATTTCGTCGGGGTCAATGCTGCGCATTATGCTCGGGTCGCATTAAGCTTATCGCAAGTTGCGCATCCAAAGTGTGATATGATTGGCTAAAACAGCGTGTTCTGAGAACTTTCCAACACTGCGGTGTGTACGGCAAGGGGGCGTCTTCTCCATCGAGATCGAGCGCAATGCAGATGTGGAGGCGCTGCAGAAGGCCATTTTTGATGGTCAGCGGTACCATGAGCGCTTCTCGTTTCCGCCTAACGAGTTGACGCTGTACTTGGCGCGAAAGAAGGGAAACCACGTGGATGAAGCAAGACCGCAACACGGAAATCTTTTGGCGAGGTGGCATTGCCACTGATTATGAAAAGATGCTTTCTTTGTGCACACTTGATGAAGAGGAGTATTTCGGGGTGAACTTTCAGCCCGGACGCAAAGAGATTCACGTGCTGGTGGAACTCCCTCCCGATCAAGCTGGGGTGAAGATGGTTGATCATGGCTGGACAGCCAAGTGGATGAACGAGTTCCAGAAGAATCAGCTTGCCCCACATCAGCTGCCTCGTTTGGGAGAGCTCGCATATTTTATTGAAAACGAAATACCGGAAAAAATCACCCTGCCCCAAGAAATTTACTACACCTGGATCACCAAGATGACCGCCCCATCTCCTGAGCTGATGGAGAAGTTATTCAAAATTGACAACTTGAAGCAGTGTGCGAATTTCGTCTTCCGAATTGGCAGTCGTATTGTGTATGCTACGGATCCTGGTGACACTGAGACGTCATTCATCTCGTTTTGGGACGACTTGATTCGCAACGTTTGAACTTCGTGCTACACGACATCGGTAAGAGCGACCGGAATTCAAGTCGATCAGCATCAACAGGATCAAATCGTCCAGATTACCTTTTCATTGTGGATTCTGTGTGCGTCTTTCGCGGTGAGGAAAAGGCCCCTGGAGAGCAGATGGAGACGCCACGACGCGAGTTATTTGAGAAGCTTATTTGGAGCTACGGTGACGCTCCATATTTGTTCGGATACGCAGCCGTTGGCTATGAAGCCAGATTGTATGCTATCACTCGTGCGCACGATGACGTGGATGCAATTGAGTTGGGAGTGTATGATCTTAAGCATTTGGAAGGACGTTTTCGTTTGCTGCTGGCAATTCTCAACGTTGCACGATTATTGCGGAGCCTTGCGACCTTGTGCCCAGACAGCGCCCGAGATGAATATAAAAGATGATTCGAGATCAAGGGATCAAGGTACTTCTCGAGCCATCCCGCGTTGTCAAGTGTTTCCCAGAAGCGCTGTATCAACGAGCGAAGGACCACGTTGAAGCGGTATACAAGGTGTTGGAAGAGCACGCCATCCCGAACGTTGATCGTCTGGACCATGCAGACCAGAATACAAATCGATTAATATTCAAGCCACGTGGTCAAGAAACAAGACCGGCAAATCTTGTCGAGTTATTTCGCGCGCTAGCAAATGTGCTGGAAGCATTGGTGAAATTGCATGCTGCTTCGTGGATGCATCGAGATATTCGATGGCCGAACGTTATCAAGAGTTGTGATGACCACAACTCGTGGTTTTTGATAGATTTCATGGATGCAGCGCAAAGTCCACAGGTGTCACAAGGCGGCCACCGCCTGAGTCAAACCGAACACGCCCCCGAAATTTCCAGTAGACACACCACTGCTGTGGACGTATGGTCTGTTGGGCGGTTGATCCAAACGTGTGGAGATGAGGTCTACGGAAGTTGGTATGACACGGGAGAGAGAGGACACAGCTCCTAGAGCTCCTGATGCATGACGATCCGTCAAGAAGGCCCACTGCAGTTGTAGCACTCGAGCGACTTCGTCAGCTTGAGATACAATACTTGAAACGGCGGAATGGACGGGAGAAAAGGCAGAGGCGGAAGTAGCGAGTAACCATTTCGATAGGCACGGCGCCGACGTATTGGGTGGTGATCCCGAGCGACCGCGTGTTGTCTGGCTGTCCGCAGCCTGAGCAAACAAGCTAGCTCAGTTACAGACGAAGCAGATGACAACCGAACTCGATGTCAACCACCATCGCAGGGGATCCTCCTACGCACGTTCAACTTTAGTCCTGTCCAGAGATCATGTCGTCATTGCTGCTTTAATTTGCAAAGTCTAATCTATGAACCACATTTTTAGGCGAAGCGATAATGATACCACCGGCATCGAAATCACGTTTAGCCGACGGTCTCCGCAAGATAACTACCCTTCCACCAACGATGAACGTCAAAGTCAAAGTAAGGTCTGCAAGAGACAAACTAATTGTCGAAAACAGTTGTCAGCCACACCACGATCTGCGTGAACACACTCGCACACTCTAGCTCAAATGCTTTCTTACTCGCCAGTGGCCCTTTTCAAAGGTAAAAAACGGAGGACCGAAGTAATTATGGATACTACTAAAACGGACCTCACCACTAAATGGGGATGTCAGCACTATAAAAAGTCAGATCACCACCCAAGGATTTGGGAACAGACACTCACTTAAAAATAGGAAAACAACACTTACAAATCGGATTTCAGCACTATAACTTAGATAGCAGCCACTGCGCGCAGCAAGAGACTGCAACTATCGCAGCAGTCTCGCATAGAGTTAGATCTTCCAAAATATGCTTATCATCTTGATTGAAAGCTCATTTCTTCGGTGAAAGAACTGCTAACCACAGCTCCGAGTGACCACAAAATAGTGTCTGTCTGTGGGTCTCTCATCTACACACGTGTGCTAGTAGTTATAACGTAGAGAACGGTTCCAGCCTGCGGGGCGGGGAGGTGCTCACACATGTAGGTGAGACGCTTTCAACAACGCAAGCCAATAATACAAAGAATTGTAGCTCAGCAGGAAATGTCGAGTGCTCTAGTACAGCAGCAATAAAATGAAGCATATTGACTGCAACGGTTCGGCTCATTTATCTACACTTAGCATTAGGACGTCTCGCACCGGGCTCCCTTCTGACATCTTCCTGGTGACGAGTCGTCCCTCGATCAATTGCATACCGGCCTTCGGGGCCGGGGATATTCGAAGTTCGAACCGTACGGTACCGGTATTGGACATCGTTGCGCAACTTATGTTCATCAAAGCGGTTTTCATGTAGAGCTGTTTAGGACGGTTTTGACTTAATTAGAGCTACAATCAACTGCATCATCTTCTGCTGGCGCTGTAAAGTCCCTTGTCGCTCTTCACGCTCGCGCAGCTCGCGCTCCATCTCTCGGCGATCAAAATCGAGCTGAGCTTTCACCGCAAGCTGAATTATCTCATGGTAAAGCTGCATGTGTGAAGATGGTGTGCTAATCTCGTTGTGGCGTTCTGATTGTGCAACCGATGGATTAGCGTAAACGGGTCGTTCCTGACACGACTCATCTTCTGCAATCCGTTCTTCATCTTGTATGGGCTCGTTACTGTCATGCACGGGGACGAGTTCATCGTCTGCAGCGTCTTGATTGTGCGAAATATTTTGCACAATGCTTTGCGCTTGATCTCCAGAAGTATTAATAGACGCAGCAGTCTCCGTTGGTTGTTGTTGGGAAACAAGTGGAGGGGAGGTTGTGACTGGTGATCCGCTTGAAGAGCAGTCTGGTATCTCCCGTTTTCTGGTGCACCTAGTGACTGGTGTTGCTACCCACAAAGCTGCCGTTCTCTCCCTTGTCCACCTAACACGCCACATTGCGTGTTAACGCGCATCTTGATACGCCTGGCGAGTGCTTGAAGCGATGGATAGGAATCAGAGACCGACGGCGCCGCCAACTTTACGAACTTTCGCCGCAAGCTTGCAGCAGTTCGATCACCCCATGAAGACTCCTTCCGTTTGGCGTACTCAGCTGCCACGTTGGCCCACTCGGCTGGACAGGTTGGTAGCTGCTCCTTCAGTATAGCTAGGAGGAACGTGAGTTCCTGCTTTTCGTAGTTCTTGTTGCCAGGAAACCGTGCCATCTACATACCGCCATAACATGTTAGTATCGAAGAAACCCTCACGTCCAAGAGCGTACGTTATCATTACCGTCAGGGCGATTGCTAGAAGAAGCAAAATGGAAAGTGATCACTGACGGACCACCCTTTGCACCCAGATTCTACGACGCGAGGTCCACAGTGGACCACGACGCAACTGATTCCACGACGCAGCTGCAACGTAAAGCTTTCATAATAGCTGTTGGCTACAGACTACCGGTAGAATACCGGTATGTAGCTAAAATACGAGCTTACATGTTTTTACATTAAAATAGCAAATGTATGTTGTAACATTGAAAAGGTACAACATTTCATTGATTTTGGGTCGGAAATGGATCAGCCTTAAGCTGTGCAAAAGGTGTGCTTCATTAGCACATAAAAACAAAGCTTCGACAGTTTTCATAAAAGTGTTCCGAGTACCATCGGTCATGCTACCACAACGCTTGAAGCCTCAAAGCATAGTATCTGCATTGCTAGAGAACAATCCACAGTCCGGGAAGTATGTATTGGCTAGATAACTCTGAAGCAACTGAAATTTATATGTGTATACACAAGACCTCGACCACATCATCGACCTTTGCGTTCAACCTCAACTCTCGTTATTTCGCACGATTAATTTCCGACTTCAAACTGCAAAGAGCCAATAGCCCCGGCTCATTGACATGTCAGGGTCGGAGCTAATGTTCACGTTTCACGTGTCTGAATCGCTGTCAGTAGCGATCAAAATCTCCATTTCCAGGTCGTCATCAACGTCTGGGACCTCTGGTGTGCTGTCGAGTAGGCGGCTGGGGTCGTCATTTTCCCCAAATTCATCGCCGGCGTTCGTTAAACGAATCATTACCGTAATAGCCAGCGAGGAATGGAAAGGGATCCTGTTTTGATGGACACGCCCAGGCTCATCGTCAGCGTATTCACCATTGGATGGAGAGCTCCTCGTCATAAAGTTGTGACGACTGCTGAGATGCTTGCTCAAAGCCCGATTCGTAGGGCCTTCGTATCAAAACCCAACACATAGCGGCGACAACAGGCCGGATTTGCACGCGGTTTATCCACGTACAGCGGAATCAGCTGACCGGTAAATAGTCTGTGTTCATGCGTCGGAGTCAGATAGGTGTGAACACAGAGGTTGTTCCAGTGGTATCCTGCTCGTGCATGGATGAAATCACCCCGGAAAATAACCATGTCTCCTTTGCGAAGCTTGATGATGAGTTTCTCTGATTGAAAAACGACTTGATGATTCCAACCGAAACCATAGATCACTGTGTCGTCCTGAGTGGCAAGGAGTAGAGACCCAGGAAGAGCCTCAGAGTCCATCGAATTCAGGCACAAAGTAGGCAGCATGAGATTTCGATGAATCGGTTGATCAGGGGCGCCCCTGTACGACTTCAGATAATTCCACAGGAGCATGGAGGGTTGAATGGTCGGAAAAATGTTCGGTAGTAGTGCTGCAAGATTATGGATAGCAGCATTGCTGGCGTCGATGGCACCATTGCTATATCACGCCGCAATCTTGGACTCGTCGGGTCTTCAGCAGCCCATGGCAAATGAGCCCGGCGTGCAATGATCCGGAGGGCATTTGTTGCGTCTGCTCCCAGAACCCCGCGTAGGACGAGACAACTCTGAGAGCGTAGTTTCTCGATAGGCAGCATGACTGCGCAGGAGCGCAAACAACTGGATATGAGAGTCATTGATTCAGCCTGCTTTTTCACGTGAAGAGCACGCTTGCTTGAGTGGACTTTAAATTTATCAGCCTAAGTGTTGGCTCACACCAGGATCGATCGAAGCGCTCAGCAAAATACCTATATAGAACAATGCTGGAGCTCACCATGGCTACCATCGCTTCTGGCGACGATACCGTGGAATGTTAACTCTGGTAGGATGAGCGGGGCTAATTTAAAAAGTGTCCTAAAACCGTGGGTCATGATACGTCACGGCATCGCGTTTAAGATGACTGCGTCTGGTCCGGTTGGATGAGCAGAGTCATCGATGGTTTCAGCGCCACAGGTTCTCATTTGCACTAATGAAGCGGTAGGATGAGCGGGGCTAAGTTTCACAATTGTCCTCAAGCCGTGGGCCACATGACTCCAGGGCATCACGTTGAAGATGGCTGTGAAGCGCTGGTTGGATGAGCAGAGCCAAATTCTGAAAGTGTCCTTGTTCAGTTGGAAACAGCGCCAAGATGGGTTCAAGTTGAACGGCAATGTGGGGACATGTTGTTCTAAAGTGTCCGAGTGAGTACATGTGGAAGTTACGAATGACTAAAGCGTTGCTTTGGTCGGTTTAGCTTGGCTAACGAAGCCGAGAACCACCTTGAAGTTTGAGATGCGTGCGAACATCTATCGACTTCGCGTGAAGAAGGTGTCTGTGATGGTGATGGCGGCGCTCAAGCAAGACGTCGACAGCAACAAGTCGATGGAGCTTCTCCACCGGCGTTTTGGCCACATGGGCATGAACTCAGTCAAGACTTTGTCGAGCAAGGTTGATGTCGGTGTTAAGATCAATGCTAATGGCCTGAGTTCGTACGACTGTGTAGCGTGTGCTGCAAGTGAGGCTAAGCGCATGAGTTACGCAAGGATTCCATCGCGGAAGTCCGAGCCTTTGGAGACTCTCATGATGGATATCTGCTCTTTGAGCGAGCCGACGATCGACGGAGCTACGATGTTCCTGTTCATTAGTGATGAGTCTACCATATACAAGTGGGTCTATCTGCTAAACAAGAAAAACGACGCAGAGTGGCACATCAAGGTGCTGCTAAACCGGCTGGAGCGCAGATTTCCGAAGAAGAAGGTGCTGCGCTTACGATCCGACCAAGGGGTGAATTTTCGAGCAACGCGCTGAGTGAATTCTGCGATACATTTGGCGTCATGCAGAAGTTCACCAACGCGTACTCTCCTCAAGAAAATGACATTGTGGAACCAGCGAATGGTGTTGTATTACCACGGGTTAGAGCTATACTAGCTGTTATGCAACTTCCGAACGCGCTGTGGGGAGAGGCCTTGATTCACGTGGTGGCCACACTGAATCGGCCGCCAACCAAGCCGCTGGGGCTGGTGTCGCCGCACCAGAAGCTGTTCAAGCTCAAACCCGCGCTTGCCGACCTGCGGACTTGGGTCTGTATCGCACACGTGCGTGTGCCTCCTGAGTCGCGCCAGAGGACAGAGAAATTGGAACCAAGGGCACGATTGAGTCTATTACTGGGTTACAGTGAAGATACTATCGGCTACAAGTTTATGGACCTGTTGACGGCGCAAGTGGTGACGGCTCGACGCGACAACGTGACATTCCACGAGGAGTTCACAGCCGGCGGCACGCATGTGCATCACCTGATGGAAAACGCATTTCGAGAAGGTGATTACGCGCTAGCAAAGCACGTACCTGTAGCGCGCATCAAGACTGATATGGAAACGTACCTTCCAGACCAGACTGCTGCTTCTGCTCGTGCGGCGAGGCAATTTGAGATTGTGCCTGCAGTAGACGACCTCGCTGAAGATGTGCAAGCTTCATCCAGTCGTCAACCAGATGCTGACTCACCTGTGTAAGAACAGTGTGGTGTCACAACCGGCTGCGAAACCGGTTGACCTGCAGCTTCCTGCGAAGGCACCAGTTGGTTTGGCCAAGGCAGGAAAGTATCGAAAGCGGAAAGGACGCAAGAAAGCTGCAGCTGTGGAGAAGGAGACAAGTGGCTTCCCGATTGAACCTCCACCTACAGAGCCGTGCCTGAATTGACCAAGACGGAAGCAGAAGGCAAACGTTCGATTGTTGGATGATGTGGTGGGCCACGTGCTGGCCACTACAGACAGGCAGATTCCAACTACCTACAAGCAGGCTCCAGCGAGCAAGTTCTGGCCGCAGTGAAAAGCTGCCATGATGGCGGAGCTCCAGTCCCTGAAGGACCACAAAACTTGGAGAATTGTGCCGCGGTCGAACGCCAAAAAGATCAGAGTGATTACCTGCAGATGGGTGTACGCTGTCAAGAAAGATGAACGCGGACACATCAAAAGGTTCAAAACGAGACTTGTGATTCACGGGTTTAAGCAGCAGCTTGGTATCAACTACACCGAGACGTACGCACCTGTGATCCGGTTCGAGACTATTCGTGCGGCGATCTACTATGCTATCAAGCGCGGATGGCTTGTACTGCAGTACGACGTGAAGACCGCCTTTCTGTACGGCGACCTTGACGAGCTGATCTTCATGGAGCAACCACCTGGCTTCCAGATAGACGGGCCAACGTCGGTCTGTCAGGTCTTGAAGAGCTTGTACGGGCTCAAGCAAGCCCCAAACATCTGGAACAAAACGCTCCACGCGAAGCTGTTGGCCATGGGGTTGGAGCGCTTGGAATCGGACTACGGACTCTACGTTCTACGAAAGGACGGTGAAATGACTTTATTTCTTACGGTCTACGTGGATGACCTACTGATTATGGGTCCGCGCAAGTTGTGCGATGAGGTTGCTGCCTCTCTACAAGAGACATTTGAGCTCACTACGATGGGAACTGTCAAGTACCTGCTCGGAGTTGAGATTCTCATCGACCAGTCGCGGAGACGAATCGTGTACTCCCAGCGACAGTACGTGCTGGAAGTTCTGAGACGCTTTCACATGGAGCAGTGCAATGGAAGTGCTACACCTGAAGCTACGACACCTTCTAAGGTTGCAGTTCCTGCTACGAAGGAGTACTTACCTTACCGAGTATCGTACATCTCGCAATGCCAAATCCATCTAGCATAACGAATACTACGTAGTATAACACTTGCCATCTCAGTTTTCTATCACATTTTGACTTCAGCGCCGGATGGAGGCGACGTGGCTCAAACAGTGGTGATGCGCGCCGGCCAGGAGCTATTTCTGGGGGGTTGTGGAAAAGGCGAGGGGATGTCCCGCCACCATCGCCACCAATCGGCACCATCTGCACCTTTCACACCATCCCTGTCCCATTTATTTGTCCCGGTCGCCCTACAAAATACTGATAGTGCGCCCAAACTCCTACCGACACAAACACGAGCGAGAACCAGCCAGCACTTCTCGGATAAAGAGCATCAGCACCCTTGTACTGCATGCTCTTGCGGCAGCCAAATGGTAAGTAAAACATGGTAAGTAAAACATTGTATTCAGCTAAATGGAGGTGAAGTACCCATCTAACGTAGTGTATGTGGTTGTTCCGGATCGATGCATGCAAGCAGGGTTATCACTTTTGTCGCCGCACCTTTTTCGCTTCTTCTAGCAGCTTGCACACGATGTCGCTCTGATCTTCTTCGGTGGAGCCGGAGGTGCAGCAGGCGGAGGCTCCACATTACGCTTGCTTCTTCGCTTCTGTTTGAGCCGGCAACGCAGCGCGTTGAGTGTCATGCTGCTGGCTGGGTACTTCTGCTGAAATAGTTCATAAATGAACGCCCACTTGTTTGGAGCTCGTGGAATGGAATCTGCGACTGACTTGAACAACGTGATATCTGTTTCAGAAATGCTGGTTGGCGGGCAGGTTGCGATGATATTGAGCTGCATGTTTTGCGACAGCGTGGCCGAAGTGAAGATCTGCGGTGGGGTCGAATTGGTGCCAGACTCAGCAGGTATTATTTCTTGGCTGTGCTCGTCAGTTCCGAGATCATCGGTTCGTGGTTGGGTTGAGCTTAGACACGGAGGCGGGTCTGCCTGCTGGGGAGTAGCAGCAGCTTGATCAGACACAACACCGGGCTCAGTTCCAGCTGACTGTGAGCACAGATAATTCACCATTGCACTTGCACTCGACCCTGGTGGTGTCGATGGTGTTGGTACAGGCAACGATATTGGTGGCGCCGGTTGAAGACCACATGTCGGAGCCAGCTTCAGTTTAATTTTCAGTCCAGAGCCACGATTGCTTGCACGCTTTAGTGCTTCCCACCTGCGCTCTAGGTCAACTTCGCTCTTTGGGTGAATATCTTCACAGACGCGACTGGCGAAACCAAATACTCGGATGAAAATCTTCTTACGGCTCGTAAAGAGCTTCGAGCCGCGGAGCGCCTCGAACAATTCAATCTGGAGTTCCTGCTCTTGAGTGTTGCAGACGCTGGTGGGTGGTGATGATTTAAACTCAAACAGTGAACGAGACTTCGGTGACAACGATTGGCCACGTGATTGATCGTCCTCACATGCAGGAATGGACTGAAGCTTCGACACGATGGTTGCATAGCTTCGTCGGTGCAACACCAGACTCTTGTTCATACTGTTAACGACAACCAGATTGAACATTAACGTTGTGACCAGTGGGCATGTGGACCATGTATCCTGCTCGCGTGCCTGCTCATTTCTCACTTGACGAAGAAGCTCGTACTTAGCCAAGGAGAATCCCACCGTCGACTCGTAGTCATACTCATCGAGCTGCAGCAGTCGCAAAAACTCGGATTTGCTCAGACGCTGGCCAGTCTTACGTGTGCTGTTCCTCAGTAGCAACTCACGGACACTTTTCATGTGGCGACACGACGTAGCAAGCGACTCTTCCAGTCGCTGTGGCTGAACACGGGCTGCTTCAAACATTCGCATCCACTTGCTGAAAGTGAAATCGAGCGGAGACGCAGCGCGATAACTTGGTTCCTGTAGGGGCTCTGAGAGCACATGATGTACGAACGCAAGCTGGGGAGACTCTGGCAGTACTCCCTGAGATAAAATGGCAGCCTGTGCCAGCGAAATGAAGTCGATCTCACCGAACGAAGGATTGCGTCAAATTGTGTCGAACGATAAATACATCGAGAATCCGTAAGCCCACATCCACGGAAATTGAGCGATTGAGCAACTTTTAAGCGCAGAATGAAAGCCTTCGAGCTGACTAGTGGCAACAATCCGAACAGGCTTCTCTCCTCCATCATGGTAGTCATTATTCGGCACATATAAATCGCCCGCTCGGATCTGTTTCGCGTTGCTGCTCCAACACCCACGCCAAACGGATTCAGTGCACGAGAGATCTTTGGGGTCAACCGACTCAATAATCTGCATAAATTCGGACTCCATCTCTGCTGGTGGGCGCAGCTGGCGATCAACTGTGTACATGGCAGCGCGCAAGGCCTTCTTAATCCACTTTTGCTTCGGTTTAGATGCCAGCTTCGACGAGATCCTGTCAATCAGGTGAAACGGGTCCTGTTTGACACTTCCAGCGTTCTTGAACACGCTCGCTATCAAACCACGCACTGCATTGGCGTTGTCACTGACTAGAAAGAGTTGTCGTGTGTCGTCCGGCGATAGCGTATGTGCCACAGACTCGAGCAGCGAACTGGTCTCTTCGTTGTTTTCGGAGCGTGTTAAACGCCGTCCGACGATCTGTCCAATTTCGTTCTGTATGAGTAGCAGTAATTTAGCATCCTTCATGCCCTCCCGCTGGCCACTTCCAGTCCATACTTTCAACCGCTTGCAAAACTTGGCAGAATGGTCAATTCGAACAACCTTCTTCACCTTCATGCGCTTCATCAACATCTCACACAGAGAACTGTAAATCGCTGTCGTTTCCATCCAAATCGATGTCAGCACCTTGCCATCGACTACACCGTTAGATTCGCAATACTGATCGACAGAAGGGGTGAAGCCGCTATGTAGAGAGGATTGCAAGCTTGCTGGCGTCGAACCCGCTCAGCAAAAATGATGTACAGCTTGTAATATCTTGTTTGGCGACGTCGCTGCACATTCGCAATTGCACTTGTCAGTCCATTAGGGGACATGATCCCGTCATGTGCAAGCTCAAGAAGAGACTTGGAATAGCCAGTTTTTACTCCCAAAACGTAAGGAAAATGAACCATCGTCTCCACGCGTGATTGCACGTACTCCGGGCTGACAGTAGAAAAGCAAGACCGACTTACACCGGTGCACTGATACTTCACGTAGAGTAGATCTTGTTTACCATCAACGTCCTCCACCACACGCTGCAAATACTCCTTTACTCGCGGTGTACAGGTGCAGTGCTCGACAGCACATGCCGGCTTCTGCCCCTGATTTAAGCACTCGGGGACCCAAACCACTACGGGATGCTCAAAGAGCCCACCTAATGGGCAGAGCTCTTCCCACTTCCTCTGTTTTCTGGATAGTCCGCGGTGGGAGGGAACGCCTTCCTAGCAATAGCATGTTGGATAATCCGCTTTCTTGTTTCGCTGTTCATCTGGCAGTCAGTCCTCCTGTGGCGAAGTTCTTTTGGCGCCAATCACCCTTACATTTAAATTTGATATTGGCGGAGTATCGGAACTAAGAGGTAAAATATCGGAATTCCGGGACCTATCGGCCCCGGCATCTCCGATTAGTCGCTATTTCAGCTAGCCAAACGACACCAACTCGTCGAGAACATCGACAGGTATGTCTCAGCCAGGTGCGGCGTTCAGCGGAGCTATACGGACGTCAACGCAACTTATGAACGTGTTGGTAAAGCTTAAGAAAGTTATACAGCGAAAATTAAAACTGTTGCTTATTAGCGATCCTGCCACGCCAATCAGGTCTTCATCCTCTTCTTGGCGTGGCGTGTCTCCATCGTCTGCGTCGACGCCATCTCCGCCATCTTGACCTCTTCCTTGTCGGCCTCACCAACGCTTGACTTCTGCGGGTCTCGAAGGGCTACCACCTCCGTCGTGGCTGGCGTATCTGCCCCAACCAGGACTAGCGATTGGCGTCCTCTGCTTTGCTGCTTGGGGATTCCGGCAGCAACGCACTGTGCGGCAGCTCCATGTTGCCGTCCCACCAGAGGCGGCGCTTGACTCGGGCAACTAGCACGTCAGGACTGGACTGTTGCTGCAGCGCCTTGACCTGGTCCAGCAATGCGGCGTTTTCCTGCTCTAGCGCAGCCTTGTCGAGCTCCAGTTCACGCCCCTCCTTCACGAGCTGCTCGAGCCTCGCAGACAGCGAGCTGCACGACTCGCTCTTGCCTCTGCTCTGCTCCATGGCAAAAGGCCGAATGAGTAGCTTGGCAGCGTTAAAAATCGCCCGGTCTCAGCTAACAGCAACTGTTCGCACGCGTACACAAAGTAAATGGCTACATAAATAACTTGAGGTCTTCTGATTGGCTGACAACTTCAACTTGACTCTAAAATGTAACGGTTGGCGACTATTTCAACTTGTCTTCCACCTGCACAATGGCGCTGCCTCCGCGAAGCCAGTGGGATGTGATCCACTTGGCTGCCAAGTATCCGTGGCTGCAAGTTGACCAAAAGGCTCTGGAAGAGTTCCGTTCCCCTTTTCAATGGGTGGCGGACGATGTTCCCCGTTCACCTGCTCGATCAAGTGGCAACGAGAGCGATGCAAAGCTTTCTCCACGTCGAAAGAACGGGAAAACGCCGTCCCGAAGCAGAAAAGAAGACGTGAAACAACGCAAGAGGAAGAAGCGGACGAAGATCAGCGCAATACTTCGAAACCACGAAAGGATTTTCGCAAACCCAAGCAGCGTCGAGAGAGAGACCATGAACAACGCACCGTCTACAGGGAATATTGCGTCATCTCGGACGTCACTTATGCCATTAGTGTCTGTCTCTAGGGCAACAGTGCGACCTGAACGGGATATTCGTGATCGAAGTGAGGACTCTGACGCCGGACTGGAAGAAATGTTACAACAAGATCACGAGCAGTTGAAGAAGCTGAGGAAGAAGCCAAAAATCCGCAAGAAACCTACAAATCTGCTTGCATTGCGATTCCCAGTACTGATGCCGAAGCCGGTGGTGAGGGAACCAGAATCTTCGAAGCGGAATAAATTGCCAACTCCGCGAACTTTACTCGACAAGTACTCACGACAGATCAAGGAGCTCGCTGAAGAAGAGGAACAATTAGAAAAGAGTGTGATGATGAGAATTGCAGAGGAGAAGTCTCGACTGCCGTTGACTTTCCTCTTCGAACGCAACCTGATGCAGCGCTCCGATGCTCAGCAAGACGGTTTGCGGATAGTGACAGCCATTTTTGCCAAGTTACAGCACCGAATGCTCTTCAACAGCTATACGCGCTGGGTAGAATTTATCAAGGGAGCTCAGCACGAAGCAAGAAAGCGTGAAGCTCTTCATCTCGCGCAAAAGCGCGCTGTTGTACTACTTGAACGGGTCTCCAGCGACGCTTACGTTGGAACACTAGCCCAAGGCTTTCAACGCTGGAAAATATCAATACAAAGGATGGCAGAACAGGAAAAACATGTTGCAGCTGCAATTATTCAGAAAGCAATCCGAGCACGGCGGTCACGACTTCAGTTAGAAGCGCTACGTCAAGCTGCGAAGGCTCTGGACTACCGTCGAAATCAAGCCATACAGGGTTTGCTGCGTTTCGAGCGCTATGGAACTACCATGAGATGGGGAACACTACGGATTGGCTTTGACTTTGCAAAACAGAACCGAGCTGCTCGAAATTTGCAGCTCTTTTTGCGGAGAGTAGCTGTACGACGTCGAATTGCGTGCCGGGTAATGCGTCGTGAAGGAGCAGTTCGTCTTCAAGCACAGTGGAGAGCTCACTTAGCTCGACAAGAAGTGATGTATCGTCGTATTGAGCGAGCTAAGCAGCTAGCGATCGAATTCAAAGCTGCAACGCAAATGCAACGAGTTGTTCGAGGGTTTCTAGCTAGAAGTGAAGCAGTTCGACGCAGAGTATGGCTAGTACTGATACCCTGGTTAAGACATCGGTGGTTTCTTGCCACACTCCACGCAAAGTTTAACAAGAGGAAGAAGGTGATTGATGAAGCTCGAGCACGTGCAGCAGCAGAAGAAGTTGCAAAATTGCATTGGAGATCCGTTATTGCGGTGCAGTGTATTTTACGTGGCATGTTAGCGAAAAAGATCTACCAGCGCAAACTTCGAGCGCGTCAGAAGGAACAAGCAGCAGTTTTTCTACAGCGATTTTGGCGTCGACGAAAGGGGTTATTTGCACTTGGTCTTCGCTTTGCTGAGCGACGCGAACGAATTGCACAGTGCCGATTGCAGGCTACAATTACTATCCAATGTTCTTTTCGCTGCTTTCGCGCAAAACGCAAACGGTTTTTGCTTGCTGCTGAAAAGGAGAGGCGAAGACGAGCTGCTACAGTTTTGCAGCGACATACACGCGGTTTGATTGCTAGACGTCGCTACCGGACAGTTTTACGAGCGTTGTTAACCATCCAGTGCAGTTTCAGGTGTGCTTTAGCACGACGTCGACGTTCTCAAAGGCAAAATGCTGTTCACAAACTGCAAAAATGGATCAGAAGTGTGTTCGCTTGTCGAGCGGCTCATAAAGTTTTAGTAGCTTTACGAATCGCAGCAAAGCGGAGAGAAGCATCCGTGATCCTCATTCAAAAGCTCGTGCGGCAGTACGAAGCGCAATATTCTGCAAAACTCTTTCGTGAGGCTCTAAACATCGTGAAAATCGAGCAGCGAAGATACTTTGGCGCTGACAATGAAGGAGGTATCGGCTGGACGACGCATCAAGCGTCTTCCGATCTACTTACCTACGTGACCCAGCGATTTCTCGAAGATGGTTCCTGTTTCACGACGAAAGAATTGAGGTGGTTGCGTGCACAAATTCAAGCTGCAAATGACCGCTTAGCAACTGAAGATCGAGCTGCGGTTTACCTGCAGCGCTATTATCGAGGCTACGCAACTCGTTTGGGCTACTTTGTGCATAAATTGCAAGTGGAGGAGCATCGACGTCTTCAAGTGAGAAAAGCGATCGTGATTCAAAGTGCAGCACGACGATATCTAGCGAAACGATTTGTGCGTCGTGTTCGCGAGCAGCGCAAATTGGCAGAGCTTAAGGAAAATTACATTCGCGAACGCAAGGCAAAAGAAGAGGAGCGAGTGTGGAAAGAGCGCTACGAACGAGAACAAATGAAGTTGTGTGTGAAAGAGCACAAGAAGCTGCTAATCAGCTTCGAGAAGCACGACGAGAAACAGACTTGGCTCGTGTGAAGGCTGAAGCTGCTGAATATCGAGCCAAAGAACTTGCTGCTGAGCGGGAGATTGAGACGCTTCTGAAGACTCCAGTGGCGAAAAGTTCTGTTAGCGGTGAAGAAGAGGAGAAGAACGATTGGACACAACTCACCGATGAGTATGACAACGTTTATTACTACAATGAAAGTACGCAGGAAAGTAGTTGGGATCTGCCTCCACCTAAAAGGAGAAGGAAAAAGCTTTACCCGAAGAAGAAGAAACTAAAGTCAAAGATGCAGAAAATGAGGAAGAGAAGAGGACGGAACCGGAAAAGCCGAAAGAGATCGATCCACTCGAGGAGATTTTACGCGAGGGCAAGTGTATTAAATGCCAACGAGTGTCATCGACGAAGCGTTGCTTAGACTGCGACGACACCAAGCGAGCATTCTACTGTACGGCGTGCTTCGTGCAACACACTAGAGATGAAAGTTTGTCTGCTTCAAGTACCATCAAGCACGATTTTGAGGTAGTGCCCGATGCTGCGGTGCTTCCTGCTCGTTGTGAATCAATTTTGCAGTGTACAACCGACGAAGACAACCCTCTTACCACAAACAACCAAGAACCTGGTGAGAAAGGTTTCGCAGCTTATTACTGCTACGAATGTTCTCGTTGTGAACCCGAGTTGACTGTTGAATCCGAGACCAAACTGCCCAGCGAGAAAACTACAACGAAACGTGGTTGTTTCTATTGTGAATTGTGCTTTGGACGTGACCATGGGACGGTCAAAATGCTTCGACATGCTGACAAGGCTCTACGATTCCGTCGAGGAGCTGTGCTGTGCTGTGATTGTGGGTGTTCTCTCGCTGTCCGACAATGCGATTCGTGTGGAGGTGACAAGTTCTGTGAATTGTGCTTTAACTCTTCACACACCGACAGTCAGCGTCGAACTATGACACATGCCTGGAAATCACTCGATGTACTGCGTGATCTACTGGAACGCGAGACGGATCGGTATTGTGTGGAATGCGACGTTCGCGCCAGCTCCAGACTTTGCAATCTCTGTGGCGATGGCTTCTGTGACGGGTGCTTTGACAAAACTCACGCAAAAGGAGTCAAACGTCGACACACCTGGTTACCCTGGACTGTGGCAGCTCAGCACGGCGACTGGATCGAGATCAAGGACGACAAAGCTACGGTCTACTTTAACGTCGAGACGAAAGAGTCGACAACTGATCGCCCTAATGTGCTTCTCTCCGGGGAAGAGCGACATCGACTCGAACTAGTGGAGCGTGAACAGCTTCAGCGTAGTCGACAGCTTGAGCTGGAAAGTGAGGTGGTCAAACTCAAGGAACAGCTTCGAGAGCTCCAATACCGACCGGGTAGTCGAGCTCGGACACCCGCAGCAAACTCTGATACTCATTCCAAGACAGACACAACAGACGTGAGGCCTCCAAAGAGAGGAGTTCTGAGTAAACTCTTTGGTCAAAAGCCTCCACAGAAACCACTGACACCGGAAGACCGACACCGAATTGCTGAAAATCTCGCTGAAAGAGCTCGAGCTGAACAAAAGACCGTGAGTTCTCCTGCTTTCCAACAAGCAATGGTTCAGGAGCTAGCGGCACTTGCTGTGACCAAACCACAGCTCAAGCCGAAATAGCTGACAACTTCACCGCTTTTTTAGGAAGTTCTTGTGAACTTGTTGTCGTTCTTGAAAACGTGTTTTGTGCTCGTTGGTTGGAAATCGTCGACTGAGTATGCCAAAATGACCCCAGAGGCTCCAATGACAGGGTCTCCGTTTGTAAACGACAGTGACAATGGCACGTCTTCCCTGGAACAACCTGCTAGTGGGACGGAAGTGAACGAGTCCGACGCAACATTCACCACTGAAACCCGAATATCGTGGGCTTTGGATGATATTGAAGGTTTGGTGCTGGAAGTCTTGGAGGATATCGCGATCGGCTGCACCGGACAGTCGACGGAAAACCTCGTGAATGTCGCCGGTTGCTCGAGTGCGTGGCTGCATGGGGGTCAGCAATTATCCAGTCCAGTACCTGGTCAGCGCATCACAACCAGACATTGCGCTCGCCATCTCGGCAAGTACCTGTCTTGCTACGACCACACGCACTACGCTGACACCAAGCGAGTGCTTCGCTACCTGAAGGCGACGGGCGACTACGCCTTGGTGATGGACGTGACGAAAGGACGAGATGTGCAAGTGCGTGGCTATTGTGATGCTGATTATGCGAATCATCCTGTGGATCGAAGGAGTATTAGTGGCTACGTCACTATGCTAGACGACAATGTGATCTCCTACGCTTCCCGAAAGCAGGCGATCAACGCGCTCAGCACCTGTGAAGCTGAGTACGTGGCGATGTCGGAGGCGACCAAGGACCTGATGTGGCTTGCTGGCCTTTGCCAGGAACTTGGCTGGAAGCATTCAGTGCCATTGCTGCTTGGAGACAACCAGGGCGCCATCGCATTGACGGCGAAGCCTGGGAAGCACTCAAGTCGAAGCATATCGACAACAAATTCCACATGGTGCGCCGGAACGTGGAGCTGAAGCGACTCCAGTCCCAGCACATCGGCACTGATGAGATGGTGGCCGACGTGATGACCAAGGCACTTGGAGTTGTGAAGTTTACGCAGTTTCGTGCTGCCATGAAGGTCTTACCTATTGTGAACAAGGACAGCAAGACTGCT
Organism: Phytophthora syringae; assembly: GCA_012656105.1. Lineage (NCBI taxonomy): Eukaryota > Oomycota > Peronosporomycetes > Peronosporales > Peronosporaceae > Phytophthora > Phytophthora syringae. Next base: position 69,913 of record JAAKBD010000047.1, read on the forward strand.
GCATCCACTGCTCCTGCTGCCGCTGCGGCGCGACGCAACTAGCTGATCTACATGTGATTGTGCGAGGAGAAGGACAAGGACTAAGGGCGAGGACGATGGCTATCGAGTGGGAGTGCTGTTGCTGGTGGACACTTGCTTACTGTGGCTGCAGATCACGCTGCTTTTGGAGATTGGTGATCGTCTGTTGACGCGTATGTGATCGCGACGACTACATCGCCAAGATCAAGTGGGAGTGTGAGGTTGCAGTCCACAGTATACGTTCTGCCAGTGTCCAGTGCCCATACACCCGAGCCACTGTCCACTGCAGTACTGCAGAGCCACAACCCCGAGCCCATCCGGACACTGATCATTGCGCACGGTGTACCGCGTACACAGTCGTAGGTAGTCCTTGTAGGTGTCACGGCCGAGTATGCAAGCGCAATCGTTGGCTATGCGCTGCCCGATGGTGTGCTCCGCTGCGGGGCAAAACACTGACGCTGACTATAGACGACGGTATATTTGTATGGTTATTGTACTAATCTACTTTTGCGGAACGCGGTGTGAGGCGTGGCTGCTCCTCTCGCTCACTTTTGGTTTTGCGCTCAGCGAGCTGCAACGAGAGAGAGCACCACGCCAGACACCGCGGTCCTGTCGAGGCTTTGCTCGGCACTTACGTGTCTTTCCTACTTTTATTACTTTAACCTCTTCTACTGTACCGCTCTTTAGCCTGCCCTACTGCACTATGGCACCCGCTACTCGGAGCGGTCTACAGTTGAGGAGCCCAGTGACGCACCCTGCGTCATCTCAGGGTAGTCGCGGAACCAGTCGAAGGAGCTGAAACGCGCGAAGACCTTCGAGTCGTAGTTGACCACGTCGCACACCCACGGAGTTGAGCTTGGTCAGGTCGCTCACTCGGGCCCAAGTGTAGGGCAAGTCAGGTCTTCATCACGTTTGCCTTGACTAGTACTCCTTGGTGCTCGTTAGTTCACGTAGATTGTAGCACCTGCGCCACCGCAGCCATGGAGTTCATCTCACCACGGCTTCTCTTCTGGCCTCGGAGAATTCTGAATTGTGCCTATCAAAGGTCGCTGTCGATCCGTGATAGTCGGCTATCACACTTGCAGTGAAATCTACCGATTAAGTTCGCACCATACAAAGCGCAAGTCATTTCGAGATGGATTGAGATGCATTTCGGTCAACTGTGATAACCTACTATCACAACACTGTACTAAAATACCATTGCACTATCACAGATGCAGCAGATGTACATATTCGCAGTTCGTTAGAACTGTCGTTACATGCACATTCAAAATGATTGATGTACACATACCGGTATTCTTACACAACTATACGTATAACACACCATCAAAAGCCTTGCTGGCAAGATGATCCCGGTATTTTCGTCGTGTGGGCCTCACGTAGGTGGGGCCCACGCTTTTATTTTCGACTAGGCATTTGTATGAAAGGAGCTTGATCCCACTAGTTGCAGTTTTTGGAATGGGCTCAAAAGACGAGGGACCGACCAGGGCAGCTGTGGGGGCGCTGCCGACCAGCAGCTTCTTCGCCTTCACTACACGCCCAGAGGCTGAGCTCGCTCCGCACGCCATTTCGAATTGGGCTCAGTCCTGGAAGGACCGACCAGGCTGCAGAGCTTGATCCGCACGGCAGTTCGAATTGGGCCCAAAGTGGAGGGACCGACCAGGCCGCAGCTGCCACCGGCTCCGACACGCCGAAATTCGCTATCGTCAATGGATTCTATGTTGGACGCCTTGACGAAAATTTGCGAGGACTTACTCTACCGGAAAGATTCATGACTCAGATGGCTATAATTTTTGCTGTTACGCGGGTGATGCGGGGTGGTCGTCATAGATGTATTTGTTCGCATTTCATCGCCTTTGACTGTACCCCAGGGCCTCCCATTTTATTATTGCCACGATCAATCGAAGACGTGACTTCGTACCGGGTTGTCATGGTAGGTGACTTTACGCCGGTGCAGTCGAAGAAAGTACGAAAAATGCACAGGATTTGAAATTTGAAGATTCGAGAGGCATTCAAGTTCTATCGTGAGAACAATCATTTGTACGCCAATGTGACGCCAAACGAATCGGATCTGAATTCAGACTATCTGGATAGTGATGTTGAGCATAATCTCTTGGAGCATGTCGATAACAGCACCGGTGAATTAGATCGTGGTATGAATAAAGAGCAAGAAAATACTCGCGGGCAAAATGATGTTTTTCCTGTGGTGAGCGAGGCTGAGGAGGCCGATATAGTCGAGAGAAGCATAGATCTATCAGAAGCATCAGCCCCTGTTACGGCGAGGAGCACCCAGTGAAATCGAACGCTGGAGAGCGTCAATTTGAAATCCGCAGGTCCGAACAAATTTGCAACGATGCGTCTGGATATATCTTTGCTCGTATATTCCCACACCTTTTCCCTTTTGGACGGGGCACCCAGGTGAATCTCGAGTGGTAAATGTTTCGGTTCAAGAATGCGTGAAGTATTAAACTATGCTGAGCGAGCGCCAATTTGCTGAAGACGAGTTGTTCTCGCTGGTTGTATTCGACCTTATCGCATTGCGGAACATGTACATCAACAACCATGTTCGTTGCCTGCGATATCCTAATCTTCTAGACGGATACAAAAGTCTGACCGGTGAGCAACTAGGACGAGCGGTTCTTGATAACGAACGAAGGCGCCAAGGATGCCTTCCTTGGCGCCCACAATCGGATTCCGTTGCCCAAAAATTCCTGACATCTGTGGAAATTGGAAGTAGATCACTTTGGGGCAGTAACGCCGAACGCTCGCAATGCAGACATAAGACCTTGGCTTACCAAACACGCTTTGGCCAGCCTGCTTTTTCGTTACTCTGACCCCGAATACGGATAACTCGCTTGTTTTGGGACATTACGCTGGCATCTTGTCCGTGGAATAGTTGTTCGACGCGTTGGAATCGCGAAAGCCAAATATTGCTGAGTTGAAAGCAGCAAGTCTAAAAACCGATTGTGCATCTACACGGCTGTTCATGCGTCAGGTTGATGCATTTATCGAGCATGCAGTTGGTATCGATCCTGTTACTAAAAAGCGGCTCTCTTTTCGAGGATTATTGGGCGACGTGCAGGCATACTTTGGAATGGTCGAAACCCAAGGAAGGGGAACATTGCACATACATATGTTGATATGGCTGAATAATTGCCCGTCCAATTCTATCGCTGTTGAGCACTTGCTCAACAGCCCATCTGGAAAGCTCTTTCAAGATCGAGTTTCATCCTACACACAGAGTATTGTGTCAAACAACTTGCCAATTGACATTGAAAAGGACGGGTGTTCACAGTGTGGAGCACCGTTTTCGGAGCTTATTGGACTACGTATTCCTGATAGCGCTCGATCAGAACCCATTGCAAAAGAACGAGCCACTCCTACGAGACGCAAAGTTACAGAACCTGCTCTGATCCAGTGTTCCTCTTGTCAGTTTCGATTTAGCTCACAGCACTTGTTGCGAAACGCGCTGTTGAGATATTATCCAAATCGGTGGCCGCTGTGGAAGCGCCCTCTGTCACGACAGGAGGTCAAAACACAGGCAGCCATCGAATTGAGCTCTCGCGGGACAACGAAAAAGGCGATGGATATTATTGATGATCGGGAGACAAATTACGCCAGTTTAGTAGGTGATACATTTTCATCGGAACAATTGCACCAGCAAAATGGCGCTCAAAACGGGCTTTATAAATGCAACGAAGATGCGTTTAGGAGAGAGCCGCTGACCCGCTTGTTTGAGGTGTCACCTCCGTCTGTGGCAGATGAAAGAATGGATCGATCGTGCTTGGACTATATGGTTTCTACATTGGCTGTGCACCTGAATCAGCACTTATGAAATCATACATCTAGTTGCTTCAAGCAGTCTAAGACAACGACGGGTAATTCGTGTTGCCGATACGGTTTTCCTCGTGAGCTTGTGGATCGCACTTCGTTTGCTGAATCAGGAGTGGAACTAAGTCGAAAACTGGGACATGAGTACATGGATGGCTTCAACTACGAAATTATGGCAACATTCAAGTGCAACCATGACATTCAAGTTCTGTTGGGGGTAGCGACGTAACCGATCGAATTTATTATTGCTACAAGTATGTCACGAAGTTTCAAAAACTACTGGATTCACAAGTGGCAGTTGCCGTTGGTGCGTTGAAGCGGCGGCAAGAGCGTGAACAAAACGAGTTTTCGAAACCGGGTGCTCAAGACCACTTGATACTGGCCCGCAAGCGTGTCGCGTGTCTAATGTACAACTTGACGAATCGACGAGAAATTGCCGGCCCACTTGCTGCACTGTACTTGTATCGTGGCTCCTGTTGTTATTCGAGTGCTTCATGTGAATCACTACATGTAGGCGATATTATACGCCAACTGACCACTGAAGAATATACCTGTACTTTGGTGAAAGACAGCGACAATTTCAATTCTCAAAAGTATCATGTGGTGTCCTCTCTGATGACAATGTATACCGCCCAAAGGAGTTACAGAACGTGGGTCTTTACGAATTCACGATGTGGTAGCAGAAAAAGTGAAAAGTCCGTAAGTTCGAAGCTGTCATTTCTTGAACAGCATCCCCTCTACGAATCCCATTGTGTCGGCAAAATATATGGGATGTAGTTCCGGTAATCCATGGTTTTAGAATGCCATCAAGCGAAGGTGATTCGCAGTCCAAATCGGCATGCAAGCGTGCAGTTCTCTCTCTAATACTATTTAAGCCTTTTCGAAGCTTAGAAGACCTTGTTGGGATTTCGGATGATGTAGACGAAGAAGCATGGCTGCATGCTTTCACTGTCTGGTCAGAGACGCGCAGCCAATTTGCGGAAATGACCATGAACAATATGCAGGACTACTACAGCGGTGTACAAAAGGCTGCATCCCATAGCGCAGCACATGCAGCTGCAGTTGATGATCAAACGGGCGCCAATGAATGTGATGATGCAAGTGGCGACGATAGTGACGACGTAGATTCTGACGACGTCATGGACCCTCCATGTGGTTTATCAGAAGAATTTCAGACGATGAAAACATGATGGATGTGTGGGAAGGTGGAGACAACAGCGATGTCATTTTAGAAAGTTCTTCGCTGAACCCTGCTGCATGCCCAAGTTCCATTATTCCCGAAGGCGAAACGCCTAGCATGCTAACTACATTTCAAAAATTCGGTTTGCTTCATGGTGCCGCAGCTAATTTGTCAAGATGAACTGGCAAGATGACGCCATCCGAGGATCTGCCGCCTGTTGATTTCATGAAAAAGTGGGTTCGTGACGCCAGCACAGACAATTCCTTGATATGCCGAGTTGCGGATGCCGATTCCGCTGCTTCACGTGATACACAGGTAGTCGAGATACGGACGGATTGTTTGCTGGATCATAACATGGCGTGGAAGCCTTGTACCACCTTCCAGCAAGTGCCCAAAGTAATGAAGAGCTTCGCCAGTATTTCTGACGTTTCGACTGTGTACACCCTAAACGAGAGGCAGCACTATGCCCTCCAAGTAATTGGGCGAACTCTTCTTTCACGATGGAGACAAGCAGAAACGACGTGTTACACAGGGGATAAGCTTGAGGGAGAACTACAGGATGGGCAACTGCTTATGTTTCTTGGCGGGGAAGGTGGAACTGGCAAAAGTAGAATTATCGACGCAGTACAGGCACTTTGCGAAAGTTGGGGTCGCCCAAATTGTATCGTGAAAACAGCGCTTACTGGTAAAGCAGCTACGCTGATCAGTGGACGGACGTTGGCGAGTTTCTTGCTTCATTTAAAAAAGAGCAGACATCCGATGCAATTGCGGAACTCGAGCTTATAATTATAGATGAAGTTTCTATGATAAGCACCAACTTGCCCAGTTGGATCTGCGTTTGCGTCACGCGAAGCGTGTTCCTGGCGTCCTTTTCGGTGGAGTTCATGTGATACTTGTGGGCGATTTTTGCAGATACCTCCTGTCGGTGGGACACCGCGGTACAGGGATCCAAACCAAAAGGCAACAAAGGCCAAAAGACAAGCGTTTCACCCGATGAGCTCGCGGGATTTAATTTATGGAAGTTGTTTGTAGACGTCATTATGCTGAAAGAATGTGTCCGATTTCGAAAGGATCCGGAGTGGGGGCGTGGTTGTGCGAAAGCACGTCTAGGTATCTGGACACGAAATTTGTTGCTATTATCAACTCCCGTGTGATCAAAGGAAACGAAGCAATATATGTGGCAATTTCCATAGAAACTGCAAGCACATTTGTGACGCCGGATAATACGACTAGAGTCGCTATCAACAGTTTATTCATTTCCACCCCAGCCAAACTACTGCCCGAAGGATACTACCCCGTGCGGGTCGTTGCAAACTTTCAAGGGAAATTAAGAGGCTTGAATCGCGCAGATGTCGCAATGGTAATGGGGTTACCAGACTTGCGTTTTGGTAGGATAGCACCATACCTTGACTTAATTGTAGGGATGCCGATTCAAGTCTTCCAGAATGTCCGCTCCGAGAAGATGGTGGCAAATAGAACGCTTGGTCATCTTGAAACCATTATATACCACCCCGGAACAACATTTCGGCTGGTTCACGATTGTGGAGCTGATATGACAGTAAAAGTTCCAAGCATTCCTCCCCCAGTTGTCTTGGTTCGGCTTGATCGTGGTTCCACCGCAGTATCAATGAGAGGATGTGGCGATCCGAATATGTTCCCCTATTTTTGAAACGAAAGCTTACCAGGCGTCCGACATTGCACTAACAGGAACTATACGTGGGGTTCCTAGGGAACTATCCGTCAACATCCAGCAGTTTCCCTTGTGTGCGCAGTATCGTCTACAGTTTACAAGGTTCAAGGCGAAACGTTGAATTCGATGGTCGTCACGAATTGGCGATCAAAGAACGCATTCGCGAATAAGAAGGAGCAACCTTATCTTTTGGTTTCGCGCGTCACGACAAAAGAAGAGTTTATTTCACTTCAGGAACGGGCGGATGAAATCATCGCTTGGGCGCTTCCACCACAAGCCGCTTTTTCTCGAAGAAGAAAGGTTAAACAGACTTGGCGAAGCAACAAGTGCTAAGCTAACGTCAACTCCGAGAACAGATTAATGAATGTACAATTGATTATTAAGTCTGCATTCATCCTGAAAAATAGTGTACTTCGATCACGTAGCCACAAATAAGCTGGTCTTCTTCTGGAAGCAGCCACTGGCCTAACCCTCGCGAGGTTGGTATCTCTCCGAAAATCAATATCCATACGTCGATTTTGGTCCTCGCTGCGACGTTGACGTTACGATGTGCGTGCCGGTCGAGCGATGCGTTCCTGGCATCGATATTGCTGCAGGCAACTACTGCCCGCCACGGTAGTAGCCGGGTCGAGCACGTAGTAGCTCATACCAGCACTGTATAATATGTGATATTGTGTTAAAAAGCCTGCATGCCGATGTCTCGATGCAGACGTCGAATGCAAATGGTCCGATCCAGACAAAACGGACCAATGCAGGGTACCGTTGAAACGCCACGATAGATGACGGAGTATTTCAGTTGCATGTGAGGTTCGCATAAGTTGTGTATAAGATGAGAGCACGTTGATTGGTCAATATTTCATTTTTATTTTTAAATCATGTCTTGCTTGTGAGCTCTGCATAAGCTATGAATGAGATGAAAGCACTTTGATTGGTCAATATCCTTTTCCTCCCAAGCCTAGGCGAGCACTTAGTGTTCACACCAAAACTACGTTTGAAAAGATGCCAGATTGCTCTAAAAACCTTTACACGCCGCGAGACCGATGCTCCCACGCAGGCGCCGAATGCAAGACACGAGCCTATCGTTGAGCTGTTTGAGGTTGTTATAGTTCTGCTTCCATGATTTGAAAATATGGCTAGATGGTCCGATCCAGACAAAATGGACCAATGCAGGGTGCCTTCAACTAGTCGTTGAAACGCCAATATACCAAATACTAAATCGGATTATTTCAGTTGCATAAGACCACCGGCATCCGGTAAGCCACTAAAGTATATTTCGTGTTGTTGTAGTACACGATGGCGTACGCTCCGTACTGACAATTTTTTTATGGGTTTACGTGACAGTCAACCGAGAACACCCGCGGTCAGAACCATCCGCAGTGGTGGTGGTGGTTATTAATGCGGTCAACCGAAGCTTCACCGGTGTCAGGTTAGCGGTTGCAGTCTATTTTGTGTGGTTGTACGTGGGCATGATGCCGTACGCTCCGTTCTGACATTTGTTTATGGGTTTGTGACAGTCGACCTAGAACACCGGCAACTGCCAGCAACACCAGCGGTCGGCCGACGCAAGCTCCATTGACATAGTGTAAGCCGCTGCAACTTTATCCGTGCTGGATTGTACGTAGCGAGACATTTCGACGACTGAAAAGCTTCTTGACGAGCTCATAGCGACGTCGAAAGAAGGACACTGAGCTAGAATAAGAGGGGATGTCCGTAGGCAGACTGACAGTTGAATTCATTTTCGTTCTTAAATGGTATTCAAATTCGAAGTGATCTTAAACAATTTGCTCCATAATTTCGACGACATCTATCAAATCTTTTCTAGGCAATGAGGTGTTTCAGTAAAAATGTGAAACCAGTAGTTTGGTAGAGCTGCAGTTCAAGGAGAAGTTCCCAAAGCAGCTTTCACTGAAGTGCACTGACAACGAAGCAGTTAATTCTCTACGACGCGCTCCATCACGTCGTAGTTTGTGAAAGCGCAGTGCGTCATCAGGTACACCACACGAAGCGAATATGTTTTTCACGCGGTATTTCATTTCGTGGATCGAGCAACGTAACGTCTTGGAGCAACATAAGCGTGTCAATGGTGCTGATGGACCTACCTTTTCAATGGTGATCTAAGGCGCGTTCTTATATACGGCCTGCAGGCAGGCCAAAAGGCCTGCACGCTATTTCATTGGTAAAAACTCCGTGCGATTAGGGAAGCGTGGGTCCGTGGCCTGCAGCGGCGTGTCTCAGCGCAGGACAGGCTGCTTGGCCTGGGAGGGATGACTTTGAGGAACGGCTGCTCGCTATATCGGCACATCCAGACACTCGATCGCGCGCTGACAACGGGTGAGCTCGGTATCTGTGTCCAACCATTGGCATCTGCTGTTTGCCACCGCTCCAGCCGTCTGCTCGAGCCCTGCGCACCAACGAACGCGTGTACGCTTGATCGAATGGAGGAAGTACAGGAGCTGCCATTCTCACTCTTACCGTGCCATCATGAGCAACGACAACATCATTGCTGTCCTAGATGCCTTCCCACTGGATGGGGACGAGGAAAACCTTCGTCTTCGTCTCTCAAGCTACGTGTCTAAGGACCTGAGGAGTGCATGCTCGATCCTCCGCATTCAGCCCCAAGGGAAGGCCCGGTCGTCGCTGAACAATAAGGGTGGCTATGTGGCTCTGCTGTGCGAGTATTGGCAAGCTCGTCAACAGGGTGCTGTCATTGCCGATGGTCCAATGAAGCCCAATGCGACGCCGCTGACTGCCTGTCGGACCAAGCACTGCTTTTTCGGCTGGCAAACGTGATCTTCAGTGAGCGGTTTGCCGACCGGCTGCACGAGATGGATGGAAACCCGTCGCGCCATGCGCTTGACATCGGGGCTGTCAACGCGTACAGCTGCTTCTGGCAGGATGTCGAAGCTGCCTTCGCTTCGACAAACGTCGAGTACGATTGGCTCGTTCAGGATCGGCTTCAGTACGAAGGCATCGACCCCGAAGTGCACCGCCACACAATGCTGAGAAGTTGCGCGAACTATGGCGTAAGAGTACGGGGAGCTACCCGACAGCGCTAACCAATTCATGTCAGTCTGGCACCCATACTAGCGACTTTTTCGACTTCTGTGGAGGAAGACTTGACGCACTTTACCTGCACGACTGGCTTGAACACCGACCGGCGATGCTCGCTACGGTTGAGCGAATGTTGCCAAAGCGCGCCAGAGTCTATACTCTGACGGACGATGGAGCCGCTTCCTCGAATGCTTCGTCAGATCGCGATACGTCAATTCCTGCCAAAAAGCGGATCAAGGTTCTGGATCGGATCGCTGGCATCCTGGAAGCACAGCAAACTGCGCAAGCTTGCTCGGTTATGTCTTCTTCTCTCGAGAAGGCTCGCGTCGTGAAGGAATGGGCTTCTGCTATACAGATTCTGGCTCGCGTTGGTCACGATTCCACGGGCAGCGTTCAGGCAATTACAGCCGCAGTTGACAGCATTGTGCGAGTGGCTGCCACGGAGCTAAACCATGGCGTACAGCGCAGCGGTGACGAGAACCAGCAAGAACGCCTGTAGGACGGTAACGAGCACACTGTTCTAGAAGACAAATGCGTCATGGAGTTTGACATTTAGCTGATAACGAGCATGATGAACACACGTACAGACTGAGAACCAACTCACATTCTATTCATTGGCATATGCGGCCGCAGTTGAGTACACGTGCGTAGCTTAGTGACGATGCCCTCGCGAACAAAACTAATTGTTGTTGCGGCATCAGACAGGTCGCTTGCATCGTACGCAAGAACGTCCGTGAGGGAATGAGACCCCAGCTGCGCTGCCACACACCGAAGCTCGTTTCCGATTGCGTCAGATGTCGAGCGCAACCGCTCATTGACCACAAAGTTCTGGAGAACAGCGGCGCAATGAATGAGCAGCGTTGCATTCTCTAGTTTCGTGGAGAGAGGCATCTTGAACAGTCACCACTTGTTCACTAGAAGACCGAAAGCCATCTCGATACGAATGCGAACTTGAGATACGTAAAAGTTGAAAGAGTCACGGTAGATATCGTCGGCTCGTTGAGGCCTGGTATACGGCGTTAGAAGGTGGTTCGTAGCCATGTAAGCATTGTCGGCGACAATGTAGAGACCACGCTCGAGACCTTCAACAACTCGTGGCAGACTTGACTCGCGGTATGCCTTGTCGTCGTTCGACCCACCGGGGTGGCTCGCGTTGATGTACGTAAATCAACTGTGGTGGTCGCATACGGTCTGAACGTTAATACCCATCGTACTGTAGTGTCCACTGTAGTACGCCCGAACTCCAGCTCCATCTTCGTCCGCAACACCGGCGCCGTTGGTCTTCTGAGCTGCTGGTGTCGCAATATTACAGAGCCAACCATCCATCGCCCCGATGCACCCGCTTATAATACCCCCGCACTCACTGCCTTGAACCCGCGCACAACTGCCTCGCGATCAGTGGACGACATCGGAAAGCGGATTCGTAGCGCAGATAGCTGCAGAACCGCCGATGCTGTCTCGTACGAGACCTGATAGAATGAATCTAAACTGACACTGCCGATTCGGCGAATGTCAATGACCGCACCTCCTGCTAGATAGCGCAGAAGCATCTGCATTCGGTTCACAACAGTGATAGCGCCTCTGTACCGCCACGTGCGGGGATGAAGGCGAAGCTCCACAGCGACCATCCTGCACAGCTCGTCGAACGCAGTGGGGCTCATCCGAAAGCAGCGTGCGAACTGACCCTCGCGTAGCAGACACTCTCGCTCTAGCGTCCATAGCAGGCGAGTGCGTACGAACTTCTCCTGCCTGCCGTCGTCCGCATCGCCAACCACGACCGCTAGCAAAGCGAATAGCGGCAAGTCTTGCCGTGGTCCTACAAAAGGCGCTAGCTCCATTGCTAAGTGAATGGTGTAGATTTAGTGTAGCTTAGATGTCGCCCTCCCCAGCGATCGAGCTCTGACAGAGCTGTTGGCTCCAGGCTGAACAAGAAGGGTTAGGGAAGGATTGAGGACCTGCCTACAGGTTTTAAATAAGAACGCGCCTACTCAGTGCCGTAGATGAGGTAGCGTGGGGATTGACTCAGTCACATTATGTGTGTAATTCCACTGTAATACCACTAGCCGAGTGCCGCCGCAACGCGTCGGTGAGTGTTTGATAGTTCAGTTAGTTAAGCTACCTACGCTACGCTTCGGTAGTCAACGGACCCGTTCCGCTCGCAGGGGCTCGCTGCACTACTCTCCGTGTTAGTTGGGAGGGGAGGCACGGGCGGGCCCTTCGGCCCCGCAAAGCATAGAGGCCTTGGCAGCCGCCTTCGCTGCGCTCGGCAGCGTTTTAGCCAATCGGGGGCCGCCTTCCCTGCGCTCGGCAACATTTCAGCCAATCGTGGCAAAATTCGCCGAAAATGTAATGTTCGTTACAGACGGACGGACACCATAGGCCTGTTGAGTTTTAAGACTAGCCGGCGCCGCCGCTACGCGGCGGTAGGTCAGTGGTTGGTCACAGTTGTGAGTGCCGCCTGCGCTGCGCTCCGGCGGGCTTATTCGTTGCCATGGGGCTGGCCTCCGCTTCGCTCCGGCCCTTATTCGACTATACACTTCTTATGTAAAACTATGTGTTACGAAACATTACCCAAATGACTACTCTGTGTCGAATATCTGCCGGTACACGATATTGTGGGTGTAGATTCCATCCTCCTCTTCCAAATCTGGGTACTCGATCAGCGCCTTGAACCTCGATCTCGCAGTAACCCTTGAAAACGCCACGTACAGCTGACCGTGTGAAAAGCAAGGTGTGGCCAGGTACAACCCCAAGTTCTGTACAGTCTGTCCTTGGGCCTTGTTGATCGTCATTGCGAAAGCCGGTTGCACCGGGAACTGTCTGCGTCGTAGCCGGAAAGGGAACTCACGTTCGTCATCTCCACTAATGAAGACAATGCGCGGAATGAGGACATCCTGCCCTCAGCGCTCTCCAGTCATGATCGGCGCGTGGATGACATGTGGCTTCAGATCTACCACCCGTAGCCTCGTACCGTTGCAAAGTCCCATGTCTGGATTCAGATTCCGCATCATCATGATAGGAATTGATGTCGGCGTACATCGCGTCGATCATTCTCTCCAGGTCCTTCGAAATGGCGCCCGGAACGATTTCAGCATCGTCGGTCGGGTGCTTCAGGGGATTGTCAATCAACATGTCGCTCGGGATCTTCATGTACTTGTCACCAAGATCGGAGTTCACCTCGTGCCTTCCCTCGCCAACCTTGAGGAGAAATTCTGAAAACGCAGCCATTTCTTCGGAGCTCGTTGCATTGTCGGCCGAACGCACCCGCATGTTCTCTGTAAGATGCACTTGCTGGAACTTGGGCCACAGCGGAGAGGACTTGAGACAAGCGTCAATTGTTTCTGCAGGAGTACCCTTCTTGACAACTGGTAGAATTTGTCGAAAGTCCCCAGACAGAACAAATATCTTCCCCCAAAGGGTTCCGTTGGCGTGTCCATCAAATCACGCAGGGATCGATCCACCGCTTCAAACGCATGTCGGTGTGTCATAGGAGCCTCAACCCAAATGACCAAGCTTGCCTCCTTAATCAGTCCTTTTAAGTGGGACTGCTTGAAAATGGAGCAGGTCGAATTCTCGTCGAGCTTGAGCGGGATCTTGAAAGTAGAGTGCGCTGTTCGCCCACCCATGAGAAGAAGTGAGGCAATCCCACTGGAAGCACATGCCAGAGAAATTTTCCCTGACAACCTAACCTTCGCTAGAATGTTCCGAAGCAGTGTTGATTTTCCCGTCCCGCCCGGTCCGTCAATGAAAAATAACTTCCCCCTACCTCAGGAGTCTCGACGGCTTGAATGACTTGATCGTAAATGATGCGCTGACCTTCGTTCAGTTGGGTTTCCGTGCGCACAATGTCCTCCAAAGCGGACGCGTTGTATGCCGTCATTTCGCGTCGAATTAGACTGTTTTCGAGGAGCGAGTGGAGCACCAATGACGGGAAATCATTGAGCAGTGGAATATCGTAGTCTTGCACGGAGTAACCACTTCCTCGGAGCAATTCGTTAAGGCTTTTCAAGGTCTCGAACATGATCACGGATGATTTGACCGGGTCTCGCAAGTCACGGTGGCAATACGCAATGTCTTGCGACAATTCGTCGTAGAACTGATGCCACAAACCACGAACGTCGGTGGGCCTAGAGTACACCAACAGTGTAGCAAACAGTTGTCGAAGCTGGTATGGCATTCGATACGCCGCCGCTTCTGTCATACAGTTGACCCATTCAGCATCGTTATCCAGGTAACCTGCACGGAGAGCTGCTGCATCATACGTGGTACACACCTCCCCACGAACCGTTCTCAAGTCCTCGAATGATGTGGGGCCTCGACGGTGACATACCATCACGCGTAGGTGGAAACGCTCGTCATCTCGAGGTGAAACGTGGATCATTCTCCCGATGGAAGCGCAGTATTTCTTACGACGGACCCAGCGTTTGTTTTCACTCCAGCAGAACTTCTTCGGTATGTCCTGGTATAGCATCCGCTTAGCTATTTGGTTCTCGGGCGCCTCACTGGCGCACAACTCGAAAAAGCGCGTAACCGTGGTATGTGCTGAACGTTCAAGAACGGCCTCCGTAAAATGTCATCTCCAGTGAATGTAATCATCTGCTCTCCGTCAATGTGGACAGTAAGCAGCGTCACAGAATGGGTCTTGCCTTGAATGACGTACTTCAAAAGTCGCATGCAGGATTCGATGGGAGGTAAATAGCGCGCGTTCAGGTATCGTAGCACTTCGTTCGGCTCCAAAGTCAAGGCATCGGGGTCATCTGGATGACACCTTACGGCTTGGACCGTCAGTACTGCCCGGTCCGATCCCTTGTAGACATACTTGTACAGGTATTTAATTGCAGTGAGGGAGGTACACACCTCAACGTTGATATGACAGTTGTACTTCTGCAAAAGTACGGGTTGTACGGTACGACCCATTGGTTAGCTGTAGCGTTGTCATAAGTTTTGCCTTTGAACGTCAGCACACCTTCTTCGCGTAGACGACGCCTGTTAAGCGGATATCCGTTGACGTTAGCCCTGGTAACCTCTACCAAAGGCTTCGGGAACCCTTTACTGCACTTCCCGTCCTTCATGCAATCAGTATTCGAGTTCAAAGCCCCACATGGATGATGCAACATGCACGACATGTCAGTATTGTAAAGGTCAATGTTGGTGGCTGGATCGGGAATCTCTGCAGACACCATTTGGTCGATAATTTGCCGCGTCCTTGGTTTGTTCTCCTCCTCCAGGACGATCAGAATATGCGCGTGCGGAAGACCCCGTTTCTGAAATTCAACAACGTATATCCGAGCGAGAAGACGACCCAGTACGCCTTCGTCTAAGTCGTTCAACAGGGCGCTTAATTTCTGCTGCCAAACTCGAGCAACGATGTCTGGGCGGTCTTGCGCGGTTAACGGAGGTTCCATAGACTCCGTTATTTCATCCCAACGGGGCTGCAAGTCATCGTCAAAAAATGTCCGGCTTTCAAAATTCACGCACAATCGCCATAGAGTCTTGGTAGGCCTTGTACATGCCGCGGGGGCTCCCCGTGTAACTTCCAGGCAGCACAATTTTCTTGCCAACCCGGTTAAGAACATTGGGGGACGACTACCAGTCGTCCCTGAATGCCCAGGTGGTCTCAACGTGCGCGTTGCTGAGTCATACTCGGATAAGAGCCCCTCCCCTCTCGTAATACCACAGTCTACTCTTGGAGGTAGGCGTCCCTCACACCACTATACAGATCCGCTCGAATTGTTTTCTGGTTGTCCGAAACCCACCGCAGGCTCTCTTGTTCCACCTTAGCCCGTTGATCCACACACCACTGCTGCAAGAGTCTACCGCCCAGATGCAGGACAGACCCATCGCCCGGTTTTGGGAACAAACGGTAGGCTACAGCTTGCCGGAGCGACATCTTCGGTTTTTATTGTAAAGTCTGCCGTTAGCGTAAGTGTCTGTGTATGTCCATTCAAGTTCACCGTGCGGGAACAACAGCGGATACTGGAGCGGGTCGTACATGGGTCCAGTTTCGTATAAGCGAAAAGACCACCGTCCTTCTTGTATTGGAAGAGATCACGGTGTTTGGAAAGGTTCCCATCATCAACCATCGTAACGCCCACTTCAGACACCGTCGGTAAGTTGTGCGTACCTGGGTGGCGATGGTCAGCGTGTAACTTGAACACGACGGTTGGAGTCTCTACTCCTTCCTCGGCCTCCTTTCGCATTTTTCTCCGAATGAGAGATATTGAGCTGCGAAAGGATTAATCTCATCCATGATCTTCTCAATCGCTTCCAACTTCCTTCGGTCGAGGTGTTCAAAAATTCCCTGTCGACGCTCAGCTCTGGCTGCCATGTCAGGGTCGACGATGTAGGTCTGCGCAAACTTGGCCGGTGCGAGCTCTCCGTCACTACCCTGCTCGTAATGAGGAAGTAGCGACCCCATGAAATGCCCCATGGCGCCTTGGATGCGATATGTGTAAACACCGCGCTGACCTTGAACATCTCTGTCCTCATTGAGACGGGCATAACCGCGTCCGTCGCTCCGAGTCGTCACGATGGATGTAAAAGCGAACACTTGATTGTTAGCGCGCACTCTGCCTCGAAACACCTTCTCTCCGAAGAACTTGTGAAGCACACGGGGACCGCGCGCAACGGCGGAAGTTGCACCCGCCCCGCAAGGCAGCAAGACACCATAGATTCACCGGGCCACTTACAAGCACCCCACCACCCGCACTCCAACTGGTCGGGCAACCGATGGCGTCCGTTTACAACGTTATTTCCGGAAACCCGGGCTTTATCGAAATCCTCATGATTGGCCAAAGCATGACCCCGACGTGTGCTCTTTCGCCGAATACGCGTCTTCTCGTTAGCAGCTTCCTTCTCTTCATCCAGTTGTGCCGCCCGTCTCTGTTACCGGCGCAATCGATCACGCTCCCGGACGGCCGCTCTGAGTTCCTCCGTTTGTTCTGCGCGAAGTGCCTCATGGTACTCCCGGTCACGCTGTCGTTCAGTCTGTAGAACGTCGTCGGTTTGACTCGCGCGTACAGCCTCGCGATACTCCCGGTCTTGCTGACGGTAGGCATCTCGCTCTTCATCCGTTTGACTCGCACGTGCAGCCTCGCGGTATGACTGGTCTTGCTGCCGGTAGGCATCCCATTCGCCCTCCGTTTGACTCGCACGTACAGTCTCGCGGTACTCCCGGTCTTGCTGACGGTAGGCATCGCGCTCTTCATCCGTTTGACTCGCACGTGCAGCCTCGCGGTATGACTGGTCTTGCTGCCGGTAGGCATCCCATTCGCCCTCCGTTTGACTCGCACGTACAGTCTCGCGGTACTCCCGGTCTTGCTGACGGTAGGCATCGCGCTCTTCATCCGTTTGACTCGCACGTGCAGCCTCGCGGTATGACTGGTCTTGCTGCCGGTAGGCATCCCATTCGCCCTCCGTTTGACTCGCACGTACAGTCTCGCGGTACGCCTGATCCTGCAGTCGGTAGGCATCCCGCTGTTCGTCTGTTTGAGTCGCACGTACGGACTCATGGTATATCTGGTCGTGGTGACGGTAGGCATCCCGTTCTTCCTGCGTTCGCTTCGCACGTAGTTCCGCATGACGTTCCTGATCCCGCTGGCGAGTTTCCTGGCTAACCTCCTCCGTTTGATCTGCACGTACCCCGCGTGATATTGCCGGTCCCGCTCACGTGAGGCATCCAACGCTTCCGCCGATAGCGCCAATTGCCATGGTTCCGGTGGGTGAAGATCGATATTCGATCCTACCGCATTACCACCTGAGACGGATGGTACCGGGGTGTCCACGGGAGCAGAAGTATCCCTATGATTCTCCGCTACCTCCACAGTTCTGTCGCGCCAACCTGGAAACTCTGCCTTAAGTCGATCTCGATTGCTTTGGGCCTGGAGGGCAGCCTGGCGTTGTTGAGCCCGCAGTACTCGGCGACGCTCAGTATTGTGTATCTTCTCACGTTCGCGTTGAGATGCCGTCTTCTGGGCGCGTCTAGCTCGAGCCCGTTCCGCATCCTTCGCGCGTATAGCTGCCGCCCGAGCAGTACGTACACTCGGGGGACCGGGCGCTACCACACTTGGCTGATCCGCAACAGTCGCAGCAACAGTGGAGACGACGCTAGGCGCGACTACCTCGGCGATTGAACAATCGGGAGCGGCGACCGTTGTACTGGGGGCTATAGTGCGGATTGGGCCACACTCTCCTCCTGACGACTAAGCTGCTCCATCTCACTCATCGCCTCTCTGAACCGTTTGCTTGCTGCGCGCCCTATTGACGCGCCTTCGTTTGGACCCGGGTGACTCGTACGCACTTGGTGTTGCATTTAAGGCCGTCGAATTGTCAAATCGGTGCTGAAGTTGCTCGCGACGTGCGTCTCTGCATAACCAACAGTCAGAAAGGAAATTAACTAATGCGGAGATAGGCATTTCGTACCGCGCGCGTTTCGTTCCCACGATACTCTCCCGCATGTCTTGTAACTCGTATCCTGCCCAACGCAGAAAATAACATTGGACAGAGCGTTAGATACGATCCAACGCTCAATCAATACGAATACCCTGACAAATACATATGTAACATATACTGGACCTAGTCTACCTAAATGCCCGAAGGCGGGGGCGACAACAGAACCCACGGTAGGATCTCGTCAAAGCTCGTTTGAGGCACAACGCACTGGCTACCCCTTTCGATAAACCTCCCTCCCTAACATCGACAGCCCCAGCATTATTCAGAATTACACGCGAACCTTAGCCCGATGCGACAGTACAACATCTCATATAGCCAAGTAAAACCCCGTTCATCTTTTGATACGTCACCTCCACTGTTACCCCTTAAGCACTCATGATTTGGCGCAACGTCTCAATACCTTTGGAGACGAAGCTTCAGTTTTGTGCTGAAGCGCGAGCATTCCCCACCTTCTTTTCTGGTCACTTTTCCTTTGGCGACCGTGGTGGACTGTCCGTCGTCTTCGATGCCTGGGCCTCGCGGCTCACTCTGGGATCGACCTTTTTGGTTTAAGAGGTAATGGGTCAGAATGTTGGGCTTTTTCTTTTTCTGTTTTTTCTTTTCTTTCTTTGGGGACTGGAGTCGTCCTTTGGCATCATAGATGTTGAAGGGTCGCACATACCAACGTCCGCGTAAATACTGAAAAATACATAGAGCCATTGTAGCTATAGGAAGGAGGATACTGATAGGATAACACAGTAACGCTCGTCCTCAAAACAGCGAGTTCTGCTGTCTATTTGGAATTTAACATGCGGTTGCGTGCGCCCTGCCACGGACACGGAAGCACCTTAAAATGTCTCCATCCTAAGGGCCGGTCCCATACACGACAACTGGCCCGAGCCTGGGGTAGGCGACCCGGTAACCGGCTTTTCTCGCCACATGTATCGACCCCAGTACCCCGGATTGGTATGAGATTTCCCATTAAGCCGGCGGGCAATAGTGGGCACCTCAGTGTCGCGGCTCTTGCGAGCGGGGTTGTGGCAAGGCTGGTCTTGATCTCTTGGGACGGCGGCGGGGGCCAGCTGCAACCTTTCAAATAACGGAGCCATGCATGGGAGCTACAGTACCCAAATGCTATTGTCACCAAATAGCCATAATAAGGTGACGCCGGCAAATGGGCAATATTGTAGAATCGAAAGGGACTGCCTGGTGTCTATACGCCAGGGGGTGTCTCGACTACATGGTCGTGGATCGGCTCCCGCTACAACATCCCCATGGCCCCGCCGAAGCAGGCACCAGCCCTCATCCTTATCCCACACAGTGACCCCTTGGTTGCCCTGAAGGTACCAGTTATCCGCAACAGGCAGCCCTCCCGAAACCGTCATAGTTTAAAGTTTATATATTACCATGCAACATGTACAACTCATCTATGGCTACCTTTGTCTGCGGCGCGTGCGCACTCCCATCCCGAGAATCGCCGCGCCCTGCTGTCGTGTCCGCGCGTCGCCGCCAATTCCAAAATGAAGGAAATGAGAAATTCCAAATTTGTTTTGACCAATCAGAGCCACGCTGCTTTCAACCAATCAGGGCCTCCTCGCTCCGCTCGGCAGCTAAAGACAGCAATTTGTCCAATGAGGGCCCCCTCGCTTTGCTCGGCGGCAAATTATGGCCAATGAAAAGGCCGGATATGCGTGAGCCGACAGACCGACAGACCGACAGACAGACAGACAGACAGACAGACAGACAGACAGACAGACAGACAGACAGACACCACACTGGCGTAGAAGCTTTTAGACGGTACTGTATGGGGAGCTACGTACTGAAGCCAAAGAAGCTCATCCCCGGACGCTACATGACACAGCAGACGACGCGTGACAACTGGCGCGTCGGAAAGCCACGTAATGCTGTTTCTGGACGTTCTGGACCAAGCGGAGACGGCTGGAGCGCGAAGAGAAAGACGTTCCAATCGCTGCGTCGCCTGTTCGCGGTCTGCTCCGCCAACGTTACGACGCCGCGCCTTCCTAGATGCACTCAGTACGCCATTAAGTGAGGAGACGCGTACCTAAGGCGTTACTAACGGGGCTGAACAGCAAAGATCAGTAGGTGATGCGAGTGTGAAGTGTACTGCTGCTTTTGGACGTTCTGGACCGAGTGGAGACGGCGGGACGCGATGAAAGGCGCTCCAATTGCTGCGTCGTCTGTTCACGGTCTTCGCTGTCTACCCCGCCAACGTTTACGTCGCCGAGCCTTCCTAGAGGCACCCACAAGACTCAGTACGCTATTAAGTGAGGAAATTCCGTACTTAAGGCGTTGCTAACGGCGCTGAGCAGCAAGGATCAGCAGGCGATGCGACTGTGCAGTCTCACGTGGAGAGGATGCAAAATCTCTGCCTTCAGTCCATGAATGCCACAGAGGTGGTGGCTACAGTATACTACGTAGTAGCAGTAGTACTAGACTAGTCGAAAAAATGGGAGGAAGCCACACAATGTGTCATGTTTCCGAGTCTATTGCATACTTTAAGTGTTCGCATAGATACTAGTAGTTCGCCAATGCAGTTATTATTACCAACGCTCTTTGGCGACTGGATATGGAATCCATCATCATATGTGAGCAACAGTGCCTTTTATCTCACAAACATCTTATACTGGGATAGTAAGCAACGAAGTGCTTACAGCACAGCCCAACGGGGATTATTGCGTGGAGTGAGCGCGCTGTCCACTCCAGTATACCGGTATTTTGGTGGAAATGACGCGTTTGGACTAGAGTGATGGGGTTGTCTCTCCGGTATACCGGTATTTTTATTAAAAAGACGCATTCGGACTAGAGTGATGATACGCGAGATGGCTACATGCCATCGATCTACTGGGCAAGCGGCTGGAAGCAAGATGGATGTCTTCAGCTCGCAGTAGCAAGTGAGGTGCACCTCGTCGGCGCAGGCACTTGGAAAACGGCGCTAGGTGACCTGCTGGTCGACCGTGAACGGTGGTGGAGCGGTGACACCGGAGATTTCCTCCCAGATCGCTGCGGCAGGTCGACATAGAAAGAATGGAAAGGAGGAGAGCTGCAGAAACGTCGGTCGAGCGCAGTCGCAGTGTAGGAAATGGTGATTAGGGTGTACAGTGATTTCCTGGATTGAACGCGTGCCAGACGCGTTTCGGCCCCCGCCAGGGGCCAGTGGCTTAACCAATCTAGAAGTGAGACCTCTCGCCCTCTGGCAATCCTAGCACCTATCGCCTAGACTATACCGTCTAGAACCTTCCATAAGCCCTATCGTAGGTAGCTACTCTGGCGTCGATACCAGTGCACATCGTGCACTTCCAACACGCAGGCTAGAGAGAGATGGGGGCGATGGCGAGATATCGCGTGGGCGTGTCGAAGAAATACTAAATGAGTATCCAAACCGTCGGATACAGCCGCCTGCCAGAAGTTGGTAAATGTGTTGGAGTCTGAGTTGGAGTCTGAGTCGACGGATATGTGGACCTGCGCTTCATGCGGTCGTCTTCTGCTGAAAAATGAGAGCAAGCGGAAAAGCGTTGCTCGTTCGCAGCGAGACCTGGGTGCTCAAGTTGTTTACACGATTTGGAGCGAGAGACACTTTTGAAAATTGCAGCGAGCACATGGGCAGGAGGTACCAATATACCGGCACGGTACCGGTGGCCCCAAATTAAAGGATTGGGCTGGTATGTACTCCGAAGCGCCTACAACTGGAAGTTGATTATGCTGATACCGGCGCAGATGCTGCAGCTGCGAAGCAGGCGCAGAAGATGCGCCCTAAGCTCACCCTGGCTGCCGATGGGTATAGTATTGATTCAGTGTTGTGTTTCTTTCAGGTTAAATATATCTACCCTGCAAGACTGAGCTCAGGTCGGACATTTACGTCTGATGCCGATTTTTGTTGATACGTATTTCCCTAGCTACACTTTTTTGATACTTTCCCTATCCCAGCCTTCGCGCAGCCCTAGTAAAGATCTCACACACAGCTCAAAAATAAACGATGGCCGCTTAGAGCGTCCCCACCGGTGCAGCTAAAGCTATCCTAAATTTGGCATGTAAACCACGTGTTTTTGTTTGGCTTTGGCATCCACCGCTATACTTTTACACCGGTACAGCTATTTCCAATTAAAACTCAGGGCGGTCAGTGGAGTTAACCCAAGTGAGACCAAACTTTATGTATGGACTTGCTAGAAGCTAGCCAGGTTCTGCTACGGGTCAAAGTGCTGCTGCAGAAGTCAAATATGACATCCTACTGTATTTCGCGGGGCGCCCCCATGTAGCGACCGTTCATGCAAACGAGTAAATCCTTCCATCGCGGCATTGCGTTGACCAGCGCCACAAAAGCAGACCGCATCTCCTTTTACTAGCCGATCCAGTAGCTCGGTGCACGTTGACTTGCATATACATTACTTAATCTATTAGCTCTATTTGGCAAAAGCTATTTTGAATGCCAAATTTGGCAGCCGGAATAGCACTGGAGGGGCTGATGTTATATTTGTTTGGCATTTGGCAGTACCGGTGCGGGTGTCAAAAGCTAAATTTCTGCTAGATTTGGCATTTGGCAGCTGGATAGCAGCACCGGTGGGGATGCTCTCACAGTTGAACGGAACTCGTACTTAATCTTCGTGGAAACAATAAACTATTCACATATAAATTTCAGTTTACATATAATCTCTTATCTTATATATATCAGGTGTTCCTTCAGCACGCACATTACTGTACCGCGTTTGCAACACGGTTAGTGGTCGGTCGTCGTGACCTTGGTCCACGTCGACTTAACACAGCCTTGAAGACGTTATCATCCGAGGTGAAGATCCACCCCACCTCCTTCAGCTCGGGAGCCGCCAGCAGCACCAGGTCGTGTCCTACGTGTACATGTACATCCTTCCCTCCGTCTTGTATTCCCTCGCAGATGCCTCCTTCCACGTCTCGTTCCGGAGCACCTAGACGTACTCGTTCGAGAGCGTGAGCGATTGTAGCTGCTCGAGCGCCCGTGATGGTCATGTTTGCGGCGTCCTCTAGAACCTACCGTACCACGGTCAGGTCGGCCGTCGAAAGCGTCGGTCACGACTCGTTCACGGGTTCCAGTGCAGAGATGATCTTGTCCACAGCTGCGTACACCGGTCAGTCGTACTGCAGCGAAAAGTGAATCTTACATCCGCCAGCAATTGTCCGTGATACGTAACGTCGACGTGCACCGATGTGGCGCGCGCACTGCGCCGTTGTACGGCGTGTCGTTGTTGCTGGAGTCGCTCGGGATGCCGCCCACCTACTGAATGTCTGAGTGCACGGCGTCGAAGTCGGGCAGGCTCGCTAGCATCGCCGGCAGCGCGTTCTGAAAATGCTGCGCAGGGACAAGTTGCTACCGCGGCCACAAGCAACGGGGTCCATGTCACGGCATGAGATTTTATTAACCTATTACAGCCTTCAGAGTTATTAAAAACACTCTACTAATATCGCCAGATGCGCCACCAAAACTAATATTTATACTAATATTTAATATTAACCCCCAAACCCGAGAGCCTGTATCAGGCATGTTAGCAGATTTCCTTGATGTTGTGTCAGACACGTTAATCAATTGTACACTGCGTTTTTGTATGACCCCATACAAACGTTAAGTCAATTAGGGGTTGGTTTCTTCACATGCTTCGTGCACGCGATTGCATAGGGCGTTCAGCTAGGTTGAACTTCGTTTTTCAAAAATAAGATCCCAAATAGGTCGGTGTGGTACACATAATGTGATAAATGATTGGAGGTACTTTTGCGCGCCATCCATTTGGGGCTCATTCCAGAATCCCCCGCCGCATCGATTCCGCACAGAATGGCGTTCCAGGCTCGGTGGAGAGACTCACGCGCGAAGGCTGGTTTTCGAGACCCGCCACGGGGCTATTATACGACTCCTTCTACATCAAGCCAGGCAAGAGCAAGAGAGGCATGCGTGGTAAGGACTACTTCGTGGGCGAGCGCGAGCTTATGCAGTATTTGGATCGCATGGACATCGGTAAGCTGGAGTACAATCGCGTTTTTATCCACAGAGCCTAACAGTATATTTGTTGTTTGTTAGCGGAACGAGATCGTCAGCGAAATGATGGGGACGAAGCGAACCAGGACGGCTCTACGCCGCCGAATACTCGCGTTGAGAGCCCGCCACTACCGCTACGTACGTATTAGATGACTTGCGGGTATGATACACGATATGGTTCTAACAGTATCGTTTATGGTACAGCTACTTCAGACACGCCAGATCAAATCGGCGGTGGCGCACAGCTAGAAAGTTTGGAGGCCGCAGGTACTATCCTCTCGGGGCTTAATATTATTGTGAATATACTGATTCCTTGTTGTTTTATGCTGTAGGCTCTCCCGCTTCTCCAATCGCAAATTCAAACCTGATTGCCAGCTCACCCCACGTGATGGGTGAGGCAACAAGTGAGGCTAGCATGAACAACGACGGCGTCAGCGCTAAGGACGACTCGACTGGTACGCATGTTGCATTGAAAACTGACATGGATGAGCTTCTAACTGAACGTGGATTATACACGCTTTGGTAGAAACGTCATTACGACGCAACCTCTGTCAACTATTTGGCAGTTCTGACTCAGACAGCAGCGATGGCGAGCCGGAATCGACACCAAGCAGTGGGGAACTGTACCCTTGAGGAATGCGGGTTCGCGTGCGCAACGGGATGACGAAGAAACCAAAGAAACTGACAACTAAGTCGAAGGTCTGAATAGCTTGTATATATACACGGTATCGATACACATTATACCATTATCATGTCTTGGATTGTTGTATCAGACACGTTGACAAAAGACCCGAACCATATCGCCACCGGAGACAACCCCACAGACTACGCGGCCCTCGATTCTGACGGTGATGGCGAAGGCGGATCCATCTACAATGACGACGACGATATGGACTGGACTGTGCCGGACCCAGCTGCAGATGATGAAGCACGCGACACACCAGATCTGCGCTTTGAGCCTGAGCTACTCGGAAGTTGTGGGGGCGTGGACGCTCTAGCACGTGGTGATATTCGCAAACAAGTCCTAGATGATATGGCTGTTGATGGCTGGACCGTGCCTCGACTTCAGTCTCCGTTGCCATACATGGACGAACCGTACGACATGCGGCCAGATGGATGGCTTCACGAAGATGATCCGGGCATTTAAGATGGCGCTCATGGCCCTATGGCTACTGCCCTACAAGCCGCATCGTCCCCCTCGGAGCGTGTCTGCGTTTTGTAACGCCACAACTGCTGGAGAGAATTGGAATGGAGAGCGATGATTACTTCACGGAGAACTGGGACACTCGCGTTGAAGCGCAACATGCCAAGCAGAATGTACGCAGGCTGAAGAAACCAAATTTTCATGTCCAAACCCCTCAGCAAATCAAGACGCAGTTGCAAAAACGGACATCTCAGGCAGAGATGTAGGCTGCTTTATTGGCTTGCTTATTGCGAGGACTATCTCACCAAACCGAGAAAAGTTTGCTCATCACTGGAAGAGCACGGACGAAGGGGCCATACCACGTGGTTGTTTCGGCAACTTTATGAAACGAGATCGGTTCGACCATATTTCGCGTAATCTCCACTTTAGCAGCAATGGTGACGTGAGAGCAGTCGTCGACCGAGCCTGGAAACTTCGCCCAGTCATTGATGCCCTGCAGGATATGTGACGAGGTACACGGAAAGATTTCCGTGTGACCATCGAGCAACTGTACGCAGTCAATTCCGTATCAGTGGATGGCGTCCGAGCTTGGTCAGAGCTTCAAGTGAAACGGACTTGTCGGTGTGGTCGCCGCCCGGATCCCGGACACAAAGCCTCGGATCCCAGAAGTTAGTTTCTCCGGAGCAAGTGTTTCCAGATCCCGGAACAGCGTGATGTACGAGTTGAAGTTGATGTGTGAAGAAGTTCGAGTTACGGTCCCAGATTCCAGAGCCGGATCCCGGATCCCAGGAGTATGAGATCTTTCCACGGATCGAATCTGGGAAGAGTCGCATAGAAAGATCCTGGTGGTGGGTACAAATCAGGCACGACGATCTGTCCAGATTCGAAGTCCGGCGTTATCCGACCAATCAGCGACCAGAACAGCGGTGACGTGGCTTGCGATCAAGTCGTGCCCGACCTGACGAGCGACCCGTCAGTATTTCGGCATATCACGTGATGGTGTAATCATGATCAAACCAATCTGGAAAGCGACACCTCACACGATCCGACCAATCAACGACCGACCTAGCGATGACATGGCTGACTGCCGAAGTGATCCCGAAAGTGGAAATATACCTTTGGAGTGCTGGCCAATCACTGGGATCGGTGATTAAAAGTGCTCGACCGGGTAGACGACTCTTCACGGCTCAGACAATCAGCGACCCAGATTTTATTCAAGTGCGCGCCCGAGTCACCCACGTCAGTTGTGTTGCAGAAGATTTTACCGAAGTTCAAGATGTAGCCAAGAGTAGTGAGCACGGGCCCTTGCCAAAAGGTCTTTGTGTTTTGCATGTGTAGATATTCAATCAGAATTTGATTTGCCCCGTACCCCACAAGCACAAGTCAGTCATCCCTGAGCCGCTGCCGTCTATTCGATTAGGCGGGTGGAGGAAAGAGTACTTCGAGGACTCAATAAAATTAAACTCCCATTTACCCAAGTCTTTCGTGTTTCGGTGTGTTCGGTGTGGGTATTTCATATTCCCACCTCGAGTCTTCTGGTCTTCGCCTGCCGTTCGACGGTGCTTCATATTCCCTGGCGGGCAAGAGGTCCTTTGGTGTGGTTTTTGGCAGAACGATATCCCGGGATAGTGGTTCCCGGATTCGTTGGTTTCGTGGTACAAGTTCACCGGATAGTGGTTCCGAGACTTGCCATATTCGCCTGAAAGAAGGCGAGGTGCGCGGAAGTCCCGGTGTATCGCATGTGCATCGGATTACGGCAGGCCTATCCCAGGTCAACAGCTCGCAGTTTGGACTCCCGGATCCCGGAAGTCTGAAATCAGTCCTAGGCTGGGATTCGAGGAAGAGTATTAGCCGTGATGCGGTTCTGAGCTGGAACCGTAGAAGAGAAAGGAGAGGTCGTCACGCGGTCCCGAGCCGGGATCGCTGAAGCGAAGAGGCTGCTACACGGTTATGAGCCGGAACCGTAGAAGAGAAAGAAGAGGCCGTCAAGCGGTTCCGAGCCGGGATCGCAGAAGTGAAGAGGCTGTAATGGTCTGTGTCCAAGACCTGAGAAGAAGAGGACAAGTTTATGTGTAGAGAGTGACGTGTATATCAAGAAAAACCCGGGACATTTCGGGCGAAGAGAGAAGACAACACACGTGCAGAACCGAGATCTGCGAAGCAAGGGCTCGGCTCCGTTCTGGCTACATTTTGATTGGAGACTTTTCTGGGATCGGAGATAGTCGCTGTGACCGACATACGTCTGGGCCCACAGCGTATCTGTAGGAAGAACCAAGGAAAGGGATTACAAGTGGTACACACACGCCCTCTTAGCACGGATTAATATCCGAGCCGAGTGATCTGTGTCCGACAGTTTATTTCTGGAATCTACAAGGTGCCTCACCACAGATACGTTCAAGAGAAGTTTCACTCCTCCGCCAATGATGGCGTTTGACGAGGCAATGCTACCGTCCACGTCGCTGTTCAAAAGAATGAAGACTTTTATGAAGGATAAGCCTCATCGCTGGGGCACCAAACGTTTTATGCTGTGCTGTTCGAAGTCTGCGTACTGCATTCGGTAAGAATGCACGTTCTATTTTTGTTTTGCTCTCAAGTTTGCATATTGTGTCTGGTACACGCTAACGTGTTCTCGTTATCGTGTCTGCTATAGTTTTGAAGTCTACTGCGGGAAACGCCAAGCGAGTGATGGCAGTACACCACCAGACACGAAGTCGGGATCTGCCGCAGTGGTCCGAAACCTTCGGCATGTGTTTGGACCATCAGGACCAGAAGATTTCAGACTGGTTATCACGGATCTATTCTACACTTCCGTCGTGCTGGCAATGCACTTGCTTGCGATGAAGTTGTACAGCGTGCGCACTGTCATGGCGGACAGAAAGGGTCTTTGCAAGGCTACTTTGCCAAAGAAGCTACCTAACGGCAGAAAGGAGTCCAACAAGCGCCCGAATTGGATTGCAAGAGGCACGTTCCACATTTCAGAGTCGGTTCATGTGCCAAGTATCAAGTTTAACCGGTGGTGGGACAACCAGGGTGTGTTTGTGCTTGCGGCAGGCGGGACTTCCACGCTGGATCGAATTGTGCGTCGTGACAAAGCTACTGGCCAGCAAGTGGAAGTGATGTGCCCAAGATTTGTGAAAGAGTATCAGTCGTTCATGGGTGGAGTGGATGTGCATGACCAGCTCCGTTTGCAAAGGTAAGTCCCCTTATCGTGTACATACACAGTTAGATGCCGCTGCTAATGTGTCTGTTACATCTTATGCTTGCAGGTACTCACTTCAAATGGCACGTTGATACAAGAAGTACTACAAGTCCCTATTTGTTGGGCTAATTGATATTGCTATCATCAACGCCTTCACTATCTACAACTACCGACGTGTGTCCGAAGGAAAGAGCAAGCTGTCTCATGTCCGCTTTCTCAAGCAGCTTCATTTGCAACTCTGCCAACTGAAGGAAGAAGATTGGGATCGGCTGTTAAACGACCAGAGCTTACAGCCAACACCGACCAAAGCGCGACGCATCGCGACACCTCACGTGCCCTTACAGACTGATGAATAGAGGAAGGGCAACGGCAATGAGACGCGGAAGCGCCGACAGAGGGTTTGCAAAGTCTGTTCGGTTTTGAAGAGCGCTAACCAAGCACGGGGTGAAGAGACCACATTCTATTACGCTGCCTGCAAGCTACAAACCTCGTCGAGGCACGCGCTAGCTACACGAGTATTTCTGTACAACAAACTGAAGCATACGAGTCACGGGGTGGCAACGTCGTGCTTTGAGATTTGGAACAAGCACTGGATGGACGGGTCAAGAATCTCGCAGATGCAACGCAAGCGGAAGATTCGAGCACGAAAGCCGGCACGTGTTGGTGCCGACGGTGGGAGTGATGCGGAAATCTCGTCGAGCGAAGAATCGGAGAGTGGTGGCCCAGCAAGTAGCCGCCAGCGAACACACGCCACTGATGGACTAGGCAGATGCTGTGCACAGATTTTTGACTTGGATTGAGTATGTCATGTGCGCACGACTTGCTTGCAGATCGCCATATGTCGTAAATCTCTAAATATCAGCAAATTGTGTACTTGATTTCTCATGAGTTGTTCAGTCTTTGGCCCCTTTGCGGAGTCAAGTACACGCTTTGCATTCTATCGTGTATCTTGAGGACACGTTATGCCACAAATACACGATAGTCTGGCTGGAGAATAACTAGGGGTTGGGCTCCGTCCCGACTGTGAACAAGACACGTTACGAAACAACTTATTTCACTATGTGGGCACATCATTGAGATAAAAATATCGTGTACAGGGTTTCGGTAAATGAGCGCAAGCAGAAGCCCTCAGGTTTGGGGGTTAAACAATTATTATCGTCGACCGTTGCATGGGGGCGTCGAAGACAGCCCCATGAATGCGATCTGCCCGATGAACCGTTTACTTGTGCGACGATATCAAGAGGGGCGTCGCCCTGCTCCTCAGGTCAAACCAAGGTGGATCGCTATCAAGGTGGGAAGCCCGCAGCCATTTTAATATCTTTCTAACGTTACTAGTCCAATATTATTCCGATATTTGCTTATTGTTGACAAATAATACTAATATCACAAATATTAGTTTGAATCAACGCTCAAACAAATAATCACATATTAGTCAGATATAATTTTTGGTATTAATAAATCCGTCTTATTAGTTTCAAACTAAACTACTATCAATCCCTGGTGAGTAGGTGGACGCGAACTCGAGCGATTAACATGTAGGGTGGGATGTCTGGTGTAAAGCTGGAACAGCATTATCCTTACTTGTTAATAAAAACCCACGTTGATAACGATGAGTTTTTTTATGAGAACTTTACCTGGTAAACTGATACGACGCATTTACAGTCATGCCCGCTCAAGACGGATCGTCTGGGTTGCATAAGCTGTGTATGAGATGATTGAATGTTGATTGGTCAACATTCATTTTTTATTTCGTGAGTTTTATTTTTTAACCTTTACGTGAATTTTATCTTTAACAGTAACAAAATTTAGATACGAAATTTGACGATTCTTAACGAACTGTGACTACCCCGTAAATACCGTCCCGGGCTCGCCAATATAGTATCGCGTGTCTGGGGGTACAAATGTCAGATGTCAGATAAGATACCGGTATGTCACAATACCGGTATGGTATTACATCCTGTCTGTATCATAATACCGGTATGTGGGGGGCAAATGTGTATTGTACATAGATGCCACGTAGATTCAACGGTAACGAGGATTGCTTACCCGGGCCGGGGAAGGCGCAGTTCGAGGCGCCGGTAGGCCACAAGATGGCCAACCGTATTTTACCAGCGGTATTTCTCATGACTTCATTTTATAAACGAGCACAGGTACATTCTAGTAATGTTATGCAATCTTATGCGCTCAGCCTTGTACTATTCAAGTAATCATATACCGGTTAGTGCTCGAAGGATATCCAAGTGTAATGTTTACTTTTGACACCTCAGCCTCAACCACTGCGATGTTTCTCGTGTCCACGTCTTGTTACAGCTGAATGCAGGAATGTTATGTGTCAATTCAAGCAATCAAAACCTATGATTCAAAGGGAATCCAAGTATACCCATTTGTTTAGCTGCCAAGTTGGCCCATAAACCTCAACCGTAATGCAGATATCAGTGATGCTTACAATAAACGCTTTCTCACTTTTTAGTGATGATACAGTCTTATATAAATGAGCTATATCCTATAGGACCACAAATATTAGATCTAGCAATGTAAGCAGCAATATTCTTTTTAGTATGTTGGTGTGGCTTCCCATATTACTGGAACCCGCGATTCAGTCTCAAACGCGAGTTGCATAAGACGCCCCATAGCACGTCTCTTTTCAATTGTCGCTGCTTAGACAGAAAGCGTCCAAAACCTGTATCACACCGCTCCTCACACAATGATAGGCAAATCTTTTAAAATATATGCAACTACACTTACACCACGGAATTGCAGCTCTCGCTTTTTGGCACAAACCGTAGTGGCACAAATGTCGGCCTATCGGTAGGGTGCGTAACTTCTGAATCCACCGGTCCGTAGTTCCAACAATGTTGTTCCGGTGACTGTTGATTACATGAGGAATGCTTTGTTACATCAACAATGCTTTGCGCCATATCATCAGCATCTTAGTAGCAAGTAGCAACGACATCCACTGCAGCTTACACTTTCTTATGTCGTCTGTGTAACAGCACTACAAAGAATGCATAATTTTAGTCAGCCCCATATTTGCAAGAAGCACAGACAACATCTCTGCAACTCACCGTTGATTACGTAGCCCCTAAAAATAACCCAAGCACACGTAGTCAGCTTTGTAGTAGCAAGTAAAAAGACACCATCACTGCAACCCAACGTTGTTTAGGCTGCCCCTGCAATCAACACAAGCAGTGCAGCACATTTAGTCAGGCTTGTAGTAGTAAGTACCCTGGCAACAACACAACTGGCCTTTGGTTGCTAACATCTGTAACAGCGGGGCAAACAATGCACGACATTCAGTCATACATACATTATCACTGCAACTTGCCGTTGGCTGCGTTGCCTCCTGTAGTACTGCCACAACCAATACAGCGCACTCAGTCAGTCTCATAAAAGTAATAGCACGTTGCAAATACACCGTCACGGCAACGCACCGCTGGCAGCATTGCCCTGAAATATTACAACTTCAATCAAATCAGCACACCCATTCAGAATTATTGAAAACGAGCTCTTCCTCACTTATCCAGCCCAACGCAAAATCGTGAATAGTCGAAGCATGCCCCCTTTGCTCGCTTCAAGATGCCGAGGGTATCCCTTTGTACCTTTTCAAAATAAAAGTGCCAAATCAGCTTATTTTATTGGTCGTTAATCAGGCCCATCCCACCCCAGCATCCAGCAGTTGAGGCATTTTACTACCGTGACATTGTTGGTAACATTCTGTCAATTTATTGATTTATTTTACCGGTTGCAGAGTTGGACCCCCAATATATTGTAATGCTGATATCGAAGGGATTTACAAAGAAACACTTGCGTGCTATTTGGTGAAGATGCAGTTTTTAAGAAAACCGACTATATTTTTATAGGACCATTGCAGAAAGCGAAATATATTTATTTACAAAGTATTTATTCATTTCCAAAGTATATGCTTGTTGAGCGGAATTTCTGTCCCTCGGTCAATGTGTGAACCGCCCACCCTACCAAATATGTTAACATTGGTTACACCTAGGTGTGTGTCAAACAGTGTTGGCAGCAAAGTCGTCGCGTTCGTGTAATTCAATAAGGCGTTCCGAAGACCGCTGGTTACACCATTAGACTCTGTTACAGAAGAACACGTTGCACCACATCATTAGCCTCACAGTAGCAAGTAGCAACAATACACTCCCTGCAACTCCCCGTTGGCTGAGTTCACCTCTGTAACAACGCCACAAGTAGTACACTCAGTCAGTCCCATAGTTGGAAAAATGCACATACATCACTGCAGCTCACCGTTGTTTATGTCGCCAAACAAACAACACAAGCTGTACAGCACACGTAGTGCGGCTTGTAGTAGCAAGTAAAAACGACAATATCACTGCAAACCACCTTTGTTACGTTGCCGCTGGAAACAACACAAGAAGTAGAGTACACATAGTCAGGCTTGGAGTAGCAAGTACCGTAGCAACAATACAACTGGCCGTTCGCCTCTGTAACAGCGGGACAAACACTAAACCACATTCAGTCAGCCTCATAGGCGTAAGGAGCACATACAGCATAACTTCAAACTCGCCGTTAGCTCCATAGCCCCCTGTAACACAACCACAAGCAATGCAGCGCCCTCAGTCAGTATCATATTAGCAAGTAAATACACCGTCAAGAAAACTCACTCCTGTAATAGCACAAATTTAATTAAAGCAGCACACCCATTCAGAATTATCGAACATGAACTCAGTCCTAGTGCAAAATCGTGAATGAATCCGAGCAACGTCCCCTTTCCTAACTTTAAGATGCCGGGGGTATCCTTTTGTACCTTTTCGAAATAAAAGTGCCAAATCAGATATTTTTATTGGTTGATAATCAGGCCCAGCTCCCTCGTAACGTCCTCTTTCTTACTTGAAGATGCCGTGGGTATCCTTTGTACCTTTTCAAAATAAAAGTGCCACATCAGATATTTTTATTGATTGATAACCGGGCCCATCTCTCTCTAACATACCGGTATCGATACCGGTTTGTGACATCAAGTCCCAACACGACAAACGACAGTTCTACGAATTGCTTACCCGGGCCTGCGGGTCCCGGGCTGAAACGTAGTTCGTAAAAACATTGTTTGTGAAAGTTGGTTTTTAGGAATTTGAGCTTCGTCGGTGGTCACTTCCGATCAAATCCTTAAGTTGCTCTAGTATGCACTGCAATACCATCTAGCACTTGCACTCTATCATTCATCTTAACCAGTGCCATCCTTGCCAAGAAGCTATCCAGTTCAAAGAGGAGCATCGTCGTGAAGGCGATGGGAGTGGGTCTGAGGATAGTGGCGACGTAAGCAGTGGGCAAGCTTCCGAGAGCGTGGTTAGCGAAGACGCTGTTGGTGGTGGTCGTGCTGTCGGAGACTCGGAGGTCGGAGATGCGGAAGAGGGGCAATCCCGGTGGCGAAGCAGGCCAGACCGAGGTCTGATAGCGGCAGTGCACCACCACGGCCAAGGCCACTGCTACCGACGAGTCCAATCGCAGTTGGTGTTTGGTAACGTACTTGCAGCAATAATGAATATGGTCCGTGGCATCATTACCACCAAGCAGGAACTGGATGTCATGGTTGCACTTAAACGTGGCCATCAGGACGTAGTTATAGCCATTATGAACTCATGGGCCACTTCTCGACACAGATCTATCCCAGACGAGGTAAACGATGTTGATGCCACTCGTTCACTAGGAAACGAATAACAGCAAGCTGCAGCTCTCACGGTTGCTCTAGACTGCTTAAAACAGCTCGACGCGTGACTCCATAAGTGCTGATTTAGAAACAGTACAAGCGCGGAGACCATATAATCAAAACGTTTTGAGAGCATTCGATTATCTGATTTCGATGGAGGTAACATCTTCGATCAATCGCACCAAATAGTTATTCTGGAACAGGTCATCGTCACATTTGCACATTTCCATTTGAGAAGCATTTGCGTGGTCGAGCCACTCTTTTGTCTCACTTGATGACAGCCCCGATTCATTGCGCAAATACGAAGCGGTATTTAAACTCAGTTGCAGTTTTTCCCGTTCGTCGACAATATTGACTGCTTGATTCATGCCATTACGACATCCGACTTCAGCTATAGCCTGCGCTGTAATTTCATCTGGCGTTAGCGGACTTTTCCAGGGTGGCTAGTATGATGGGCGGTTCAGGAGAAGGACACTTCGCAAAATGTGCTCGAACTGAATGTCAGATTACAAGCACGGCACTGCAGCAGTGGAGGCTCTACAATGTTTGAAGATGCTGTCTTTCTTCGACAAGCCGCGTTTGGTGTTGGCCGGGTGCGTGCCGAGCTCGGTATCGGGAGCTCCGTAATCTCGGAAAACGGCGCTCCACATTGAGAACACCGAAATTGGTCAAGGCTTATCGGAAGTGCATTGCTCACAGTGCTGCTAACCTAGGCCTGGACCCCGTTTCGAAACGATTCAGCGTGCTCACTCTTTAGTTTAGTCTCTACAGCAGCCGAGTTAGGTGGACAGTGCTTGAGCCAAATCAAGAAGTGAATATGAAGGGTCATACGCCCCTGCGTTTCAACCATTCCAAAGTACGCCTCCACATCCCGAAACAGGCCTCGGTGGGGCAGCTTTCTTCGCGTTGCGGGGTCAATTCCTAAAGCGCATTTTATAAAGGCGTCGACGTGACGCATGAACAAACGCGCAGACGCAGAATCATTACCCAAACTAGCGTGACGCAGCTCTGCTTTGGTCGGCACTGCCGAGTCTAATATATCAAATAGTGACTTGACAGACGAAATTCCAGTGTAATGAGCCATCGCGAAGGAACCGTCGGTGTTCGGAGTTATCGTCACAAAAAGCGCAGGTTGCCCGTAGCGCGCCTGGTACGCAAACGCCTTTCTTCTACATTGGGAGCGATCAGCATTACTCGCCCATACGGCGCTTGATGCATGCCAGTTCTACAGTTTTCAAAAAGCTTGTCGTAACTCTGTCATTGTGTTTGCTTTGAGGAAAGCAACCCTGCCGCATCCTCTCGTTGTCCGACAAGGTACTCCCAAGTTCCTCGCTTCCTATGCTTTCGAATCCGTCGTACAAATGTGGAAAGCGCTGGCAGCGAATAGAATTTTGAATGTACATGTTCATCATTGAAATCCGATCGAATGCAACCAAAGCAAAGAGTTCATCTTCAGCAAATTGACGCTCACTCAACGTAATATAGTGCTTGATGCATTATTTCAGAGAAACTGGTTCTAGTCGATGCTCTCCAGGGTGTCCACGTCCAAACAGGAAAATATGAGGCAAAATTCGCGCGAATAAATCTCCAGACATATCACGAGAAAAGCGATTCGATTGTCGAATCATAAAGTCTCGCTCCTGGGGCTCCTGGTCTCGGGCCTGGGCAGCCAGCGGGTGATTGCTAGCCATAAGTGGTGATGAGTCGTCAGTGAGGCCAACGCTCCGTTCCAGAACAGTTGATTCGTCAGTAGCGCCACTAACACGCCAGGAATCCAATCCGCCACGAACTTTTCTGACGCAGCACTAATGCCATCTTGATAGTGTTCATCACTATCTTCCAAGTACTCGAAAAACATGTCGTCAACAGCATCATCCGGGTATTCCGTGTTCAGCACGTCAGCGTTTAGAAATACGTTCTCATACAATACATTGAAGTTTTTATAAAAGTCGAACACTTCTCGAACGACTTGGGCTCGAACGCGATGCATCTTTCTTACTTTCATCAGTTGTCCTTCTGTGAAATCGCCAACCATAACAACTCGATACGACGTCACATAACGTATAGAACGAGGCAGGAGTGTGATGGGGGTCCTGGCGTACAGTCAAAAGCGACGCAATGTGAGCGAATACATCGGTGGCGTCCGCCTCACATCACACGTGTCATTGCTCCAATAGTTGCCAGTTGAGTAATAAGCCTCTCCGGAATTGTAAGTGAGCTGAGTCGTTCTGGTATTCGTCCACAGAAAAATCCATTTGCTATAGCGAACACAGGAAGCTTTTGAGATCGAACACAGTCATCGCACTTTTTGCAGATCGAGATCCAAGCATCATGGTTGCCATCATCATCAATGTAGCAGTGAACACCTCGCGGAGAAACCAAGACGCCTTCTAGTCCCTGGATATGTGGTGGGCAGCGATATTGTTCTCGTAGGGGCTCTGGCAAGTCATCCCCGGCACCACCCAAACACTTGCACAACAAATCCACATACTGCTAGTCTGCGCCCTCCTTCTCACTGTGTCGCGTCGAATCACTAATCGATCACACACCAAACAGCAGCATTCGTCCAATCCATCAGCTCCAAGTTTTTCTTGAAGAAGCTCCATACAATGATGTTTAGCGTCTTCACTCAAAGGAGGTAAGAACCGGCTACGAAACTCGACAGAATCTGCAGGAGTGTGATTAGATGAACGTTTCTCCAATTTCTTGCGTGCTCTGAACTCCCGTGCTCTTGCTTTCCATTGCTCCTGCTGGTAAGCAACATCTAAGGGCTGCAGTAAATCATCTTCATCGTGCTCCGTAGATATGAGTTGTCTTTTTAAGGTGCCCAACGCCTGTAAGCAGCGCAACACCATGCCATACACAGCACAGCACGCACACCAATAGCAGTCAGTACCAGGCCCATGCGGGTCCTCCCGTCGCTCACCTTACCGTCGCGGAGCTCGCCGTCGACCGCACCACCTTGCTTGAAAAGGCACCAGTATCCGCAGCCACCTGTACACCACAGCACAGCACACACAGCTGTAGTTAGCATACCATACTCGCTTGATCCTGCCCCTCACGTGCGTGTCCGCGCTTGCCTGTTCCCGAGCAGAGAAAATCGATGAATGAAACCGTGGGTGCGGCTAGCGGGCGCTCTCGTTGAAGTAAGTGTGCCATATTAAAAATACCTACCACAGTGGGTTCTCCACAAAAAGATTTGTACTATCGCACCTATTGCACCGAACCCACTGTTTGTTAGAGGGGTGGGCTTGACTTCTGAGCACTGCGGTCTGCGGACGCCTGCACGCGGCGTCTCCGGCTGACAACCTCTCCACTTCTCTTTACCGGTAAACGTATCTCTTTACCGGTAAAATACCGATGTACCGATGTGAAAGTACGTTTTGCTCTATTTCGGCTATACCGAAATCGTTCCGGTAAGAAAACCGAGCTGTGATGAAATGCCCTAAACAATCGACTATATAATACCGAATCATACCGGTAAGAAAATCGAGCTGAGACAAAAATGCCCTATAAATCGATAGTTCTACGAACTACGAATTGCTTACCCGGGTTGCATCCCGGGGGGCGTAGTTCGTAAGTTTAGCCCTTTAATTTGCTCTTAAATAGCTCTTGAATTAGTTAATTATGTGTTCTCTGAAAACAAATTTCAGAGGATGCCATTTTCCGCGCTTATTTTAATATATATCCTCGTACATTTGCGCCCTCTTTACAATGATGCGCTCTGATACCTTATTAACCGGTCTTACCATTTTATAACCTCGAGTGTTTGTGAAAACACAGCTCTCGGTAATCTAAACAGTCTAAGTATTTGGAAATCTTATAAATAAGAGTACAAAGTACAGAGTATTTGATGCACTTCAGGTTGTTAGAACATTTAATTATTTATACCTCTATTCGTTTGAATCGCCCAGGTGAATGTTGACCGTGTCGGCGACGGGTACATCTTCGCGCAACCCGCGACTGCAAGTTATTAAAATGGTCATTTATTGTATGGGTCTTTCTTGGGTTAAAAATCCAATGTGGCAGGACCTGGTCTTCGGCGCCATCGGCGAGGCTTTCGAGGGGCTCGACGTCGTGGCATGGCCATGGCCATCCGCTCCAAGGAGGACATGCTGTCCGTCTGGAACGCTGACATCTCGGACGACAACACCCGCTTCGCCATTGGGTGCGTCCTGAAATTTGAATTAATTGATACTACTTTGTTTGACTATCACACATGTGACTAACACGTTTTTTAAATGCATATATAGTGAGAAGCTGAAGGAGATCCTCACGATGGACTCGAACACGCTGGAGGAGTACAAGTTCCACAAGAACTCGTCGGTTTACTGAGTCAATTCGGCCGAGCCAGCTCTATCGTCTGGTTTACTACGAGTCACACGTTGGAGAGGGCACATGCCACGCTTTCCGCCTAACCCGGAATTTTCAACTAAATCTGATAGAAGTAAAATGAGCGCATTGGATTGGGATCTACTGTGCTGAGTGTGTTGATTGATTGATAGCTCATTTCTGCTTTTGCATCCCATCTCGCTGGACAAGTTTGTGAGAGGCGACAACGCAGAACGGTTCGAGCGATCCAGGCTCGCGGGAAATTTGGTACGAGTTCATTATCTTGTTCTTGCAAGTATGAATTGCTGCCTTACCTCTTTGTGTTAGGAGTTGGTGGAGATGAGGACGATTGTACAAGCGTACGCAGAATATGAACCGTGCTCGAGGAATGTGTATCTGTATCGAACACGTCGTGAATTATCCGAGGTACGATGCATGTCGTATTGCGATCCTTTGTCTTTGTTTAATGACTTGCTTGCAGGATGAATTGCCAATCTGCTCGTGCAGCCGTGGTGGCGGAACCCGCTTTGCAAGATCGGTTGCGAGAATCGAGCTGTAAGTTTTGTTCTTTTATCTACGTAGGAGGCTGTGCTAACACTACGCCGAACAGATGCAAGTAGAGTGTGTGCAGGGACATTGCGGATTGGGCTGCAGCAATCAAAGATGTCAAGACGGTGGTGGTGTTTCGCTGTATTTGGCAGATTGCCGGCGAGAAAGGAATGGGTCTATTTGCAGGCCAGTCGATAGAGGAAGGCGAGTTCATTGTAAGTATACAGGGAGGTGATCACGTACAGAGAGTACTATGAGCGACTATTGGTAACAGTGCTTGATTGTATTGTGTATCTTGGTATGGGTGTTCTAACCGTGGCTACCGTTTTCTACCGTGATTATACATAGGATATGTGTGAAGCTCCGCATTTTTACGGTGTTCAGTTGGACAAAGGTGAAGTTATTGACTCCGTGCAATACGGGTCCATGGCCAGGTTCGCCAACCACAGCTGCTCGCCGAACAGCAAGCTGAAGCGATGGAGTGTCAACGGGGAAACTTGCTGCGGTCTGTTCGCCTCTCAGGCAATTGGGCTCGGCAAAGAGATAACGTTCAGCTATTCGAGTACCACGGCGGAGGGACAGGTTCGTTGTAGTGTAAAGCCGTCTGTTTGAAGAAGTATGGCTGTCTTACCACGTATGTATTTCGTTTTGCAGGTCACGAAGTGTCTTTGCGGCTCCGATATGTGCCGAGGTTACATCCCTAAGTATTAGTGGTTGCGTTAACTAATACATGTTTCACAGCTACATCGTTTCGCACTTCGAATTGAGCAGTTTCCAATTGTATGTGCCAGAGTTTTAGCGCTATTCACCAAACTTGAGTGCTTTGTGTTTCCCATCGAGAGACGCTATTTTCTAGAGGCCCGCTAAATCTGATCATCCGCCAGACTACGAAGCCATTGGAAATGTGCGGATGAAAGAAACTGCAAGGCCTTATTCGGCCAGAACTGCATGGGCGGGAGGACAATGATTTTCTTGATTTCTTGAGACCTCCATTTTTTATTCGGTATCAGAGGTTCAGCTTAAGCGGATGAGTACAAGTAAGCTGATATCTTAAACAAGTGGCTACAGTTGGTGGATGATTTCCGATAAAGTCCAATACATCAAGTGAAGATTTCCAAAGAAGTTGATAGGAGAACAAGAACATCAAGTGGAGATTTCCAAAGACGTTGATCGGACAACAAGAACGAGAAAGAAGAAAATGGTAAGAGCAATTTGCTGTTTACTGTGCAGAGCTAACGCTGACGGCTACTATGACCGACCGCATCAGGACTCGGCTATGTGCATTTCAAGCTGAAGCAGCAGCAGCAGATGAGCTTGTTCAGGCGCAGATCAATTTGTACGGGGCTCTAGAACATCATGACCTTCACAGTCAAATAGTGGAACGACTCGTGACGGAGCTGGCTGACCACGAAATACTGTACAACGACGCTATGGATGCGACGGATCTCGCTGATGCCGCAATTATTGCCAGATACAACGAAGTATTTCAAGCAGACCGTAATATTCGTCGAGGAAATCACGATCGGCGCATGTAGAGAATACGAGAGGCCTATCAGCAGGCCCACCAGCCGCCGCCGGTGCCGCAACAACTGCTGTATCCGCAGCCACAGCCTCAGCCGCTCCAGCAGCAGCAGTGCCCGCCGCGCCAACAACCAGGGATTCTACGAGACTTGGAGTCCAGCAGTGACGAAGACATGGCTCCTCCACCTGCCCAACGGTTGAATTTGTCTGGTGTTGGTGACGCTATCGTACCGGACGTTGGTGACGAGGAGAACGAAGGCAGTGAAGACGAACTCGACCTGAACATGGTTCGTGATGCGCTAGTGGCAATCTCGCCGGCGTCGGCGGTTCGCGCCATGACAGCAGCGGCTCAAGTCGTGACAGCGCATCGAGTGAGAGCGAACTGGCGTAGAATCGATGTCCAAGTGCCTTCTATTTTTAGCGAGAGATTCAACCATGCAGGCTCATATTTTATTCGTTCAATACATTTGCCAGTAGGGTGAAGCTCGTCTGGAAATTATGGTGGACCTCAAGCTGCTAATATGGTAGAAAACACTAATTTTTCTGGCTAACTGCAGGGTCGGTCGTGATAAAATTGGCTCTACATTTGTTTTTAACCGCAGGATATAACTCTGTGATGATAATTTCGTGCGGTCAATTAGGGGCATTGAAATGAGGTATATTGAAGTTTATATATGTGAGTTGAAGTGAGATTTACTCAAAGCCGTAGGGCGTCCGGCCCTGTCGCTTTAAAGCATAGAGGACGTCCATCTTGGTGACAGTCTTTCGGTTCGAATGTTCGGTGTAAACAATTGCGTCCTGGACGAGGTGCCGAACAAATGCGCTGAGCACAGCACGAGTCTCGTGGTAAACCAAGCCTGACATCCGAACAACCCCAGCGCGTCGATCAAGTTTGCGTATGGACGACCTGGAGATACCCTCAATGTTGTTGCGTAGGATGAAGCGGTGGCGCCTTGCCCCACCAGTGCCAACTCCTTTCGCGCCCTTCCCGTGCCCGGCCATTGTGTCCAAGATCACATGCAAAGCATAACAGTGAGCTTTCATTGCAGACCAGAATGTTAGTCAGCACATCTAACAGAACGCACACCGCTTAGAAGAGCGACAAATACGAAATGATAGCGCGATAGGAAATTTTACTGCAGTTTATTCGCTGTGTTCTCGAGCGCCATTTTCTAAGTCCCGTATTGCTAGATTGTAGCCCTCGGACAGCTGCTCCCACTCGCCTTTTGAAGAAGCTATGACGAAGTCCAGGCTGCGCACGAACTTCTTCCAGGCGCGCAACCGGCGCAACAACAATCTCCTTTTGCTGGAGAGCGTAGATGTATTATGCTTAACAGTGCTAGGGCTTAGTAATAGGATGTACTTCTGGTGTCGGCAGAACGACTTCGTGGTTTATGTATGCCCTGTAACTTGTGGAGAAGTACCGTCTCAAAGCATTGCATTTGTTCCAGGAGTAAATGAAGTTCCCCGCCACACAACTTGTACCCCGCCCACGTTGTTCTCGACGTATCTCGTCCAGTACACACGCACAACTTGAGCCACATGTGGGTTGTTTGGGGTGTTCCCAGCCGATGGGTTCGACGGCTGCGTCGCACGTGGTGGAGGTGGTGTCTGGTCTAGCATCACACTGTCCAGCAGAGCTGAGCGTTCGTCTTTCAGCTCTCGTATCAGTACCGTACAGCCGACTATAGCTTAACCGAGACCGATCATTGTTCGCTCCTCCCCTTTGCACCTCGGAAAAAGCACTGCTCTGCGTCACCAGTTTATCTTCATCATCGCACTCCGACGTTCCCCGTCCGGTAATCTCTGACATCGTGCTCGATCATCGAGGCGGCACTTGGTTTCGCGAACCAGCTTGTGCAGTGATGACAGGTTGTTCCTCTCCATGCGTGCATTTTCCCGACAAAGCCGCGTAAACTTCCGTTTCAAACTATCCGCCGCTCGGTGCTGCAGCGTGGATGAACATTCCGCGATGAAAGCCTTCTCGATCACTTTCCAACCTTCGGGATCAGCGGGGAGAATACTGCCGATTGTTACTACCAGACGCAGTTGCTCGCTGAGGCTGTAATTACGAGATCCTGCCGTTTTGGGCATCTACAGCAAAATAGATCACTGTTAGTGATCATAGCGTGCAGGGTACAGCAAGATACGAGCACTTCCAAATGTTTCGGTTGTGATGAGCGTCTCGCATCGCAGGTTCGAAAGTGAGGTGTTACGTTCGGCACAGCGAGGGCAGCTGCAAGTGAGTAGCCAATGAGAAGCCGGAATCAGATTATCAGATGCAACAGCAACTGCATTGATATGTAAAGCGTAAGGATGAAACGACTATAAACTAGCCATGAGCTCTGTGTGCATTTGTCACTGTTCCCGGGTCGAGATTAAACCCACGTCAAGTTAGCCAGTCGGACGGTTGCCTGGCACTGCGTGTCTCGAAAGAATTGAATATTGCGAAATTTGAACGATGGCGCCGACGGGTGGAAGGTTGTTGTTTCCTCGACATCTACATCCCATGATCTGGCTGTAAAGAGTACCGAGTCGACGTCTGCAGCATTGCTTGCGTAGTGGTCGCGGACCATCTGCAATTCATCACACGATCAGCGCTTGAAGTACAATATAACAACGCCAGACGTACCTCGAGTAGTTTCTCCAGAGGTTCCGGTGACTCAGCGTCAGTAAAGTGCAGTCGGACAAACTTCCACTGTTTGTGGACATGACTCGACACCCACAGCAGCTTCAGTCGAAGCGTAACTCGTCCAGCACTTCCGTTTGCCCTGATGTAAGCCTGGAGATCTGCAATTACCCAAAGAAGTCAGTCATTGGTATCGTGCCAGCACCTTGCAATGTGCATATCCGTACCATCCACAGTAGAGATCGCGTTGGTTGTGCTGTTATCAGCGCGAGAGGCTAAAAGATCTCGCATTCTTTCATACGGAGTTTGGCGAGGTGCTGTTGCTCCCGTTGGGTTAGGAGGCGACAAGTCTTGCGGCACCGGAGGTGGTAGAGGAGTGCGGTTCTGGCGTGGTTTGCCGGCCATGATGCAAATTCAACTGTGAGCGACGATGCGTGGGCCGGCGAGATCGCTCCGCAAACGGAGTTGTTGTGTGCCGTGTTTCAACATTTGAGTGGTGATACGTTTTAACGAAAGAGGCGCACACAGCATATGTAGACTGGATCCAATGCATCCATCTCCTCTCTAGTGGAGACCGGGCAACTAAACTTCCTCTGCTTATCAACGTGCATCGCTAGATACTACTACTTCTGATGAAAAATATCGACCGTGAATCATGATATTGCCTATGATGCTAACAATCACGCGCAAACTGCGTGACTATCTGAGCAAGAGGTGTGGCGCTCAACAGCCCTTTTAACGATGGCGTGCCTTTCCAATTGGTCTATCGAATGATATAAAATGCCAACGGAAACTGTCATGACCCACTATGTATGTCCTTGGATCAAATTCATTAGGCCAGCAACCCACGGTACGTGCCGCTCCGACGGCCGCGATGCACTCGCTAAAACAGCGTGGCGTTGCAAGGCTTCTAGCATTAGGGACAGGCTCGAACTGGTTTCCACGAAGGCACACGGCGCTGTCTACCCAGCCTCACAGGTCGCAGAAGCCAATTCTGGCGATGGGCATATCGACCTCATCCTCTGCCTCAACGTCTGCGCTTTGAACTTCTAGATATGCTGACGACGCATATCTAGAAGTTGGAGGCAGTTGTGAAATGGTCTTCAACGTGATTTATTAGGACGGCTCGAACAGGAGCAAATTGAGTCGCTGTTGAAGTGCGCTACGATGCGAAACCGCTGGCGATGGACTTATCGGCTTATTACCGACTGTATCAACGCATTCGCGGAGCATTAAGATATGCTGACGACGCATATCTAGAGCGAAGTCAAAGTTGGAGGCAGTTGCGAAACGGTCTTCAACGCGATTTATTAGGACAGCTCGAACAGGAACGCGAACAATGTAATAGCTGT
Source organism: Phytophthora syringae (assembly GCA_012656105.1). NCBI lineage: Eukaryota > Oomycota > Peronosporomycetes > Peronosporales > Peronosporaceae > Phytophthora > Phytophthora syringae. The sequence continues at coordinate 114,535 of JAAKBD010000047.1, forward strand.
CGAGCATCCAATTGATAGCACTAATGTATAGATGGCTGTCGGCTGGACTCCACCCATGGCCACCACGAACCTGGGCGTTTTGGTTGTGCCAACTTTATGCCGCGGATATGCTTTCATTTTCACATATTTTTCGTGGTGCAAGCTTCGGTCGCCATGGTCGCCATGAACGCGCGCGCGCTCACTCGAGAAGGGTCCCTGACATTTTCAACGCTGTGCCTAAAGAGTTTATCAACAACCTGCGCTCGGTCGCTCGTAACGACGAGTTGCCCTTCACCAACGGCATATGGAATGGTGAGGCTTTCGACCCTCTACGCGTGAAAGCTCCGCTACCTGATTCAATTTGCCGCGTGTTGGAGATTACATTCGAGCGCCACATCATGACCTTCTTCCCCACATGATTGCGACGGAGTGGAGTGCGTGGCGTACAATCGCCGGGGCGGTTGATTCGCCTGTCCGTCGTGACTTCCCACCTCCACTACCTGATATTCACGCTGCTGAGCTAAGCTTCGTTCCTGGTGAACTTCTCATTACTACTCAAGACAACACCATTCTCTACGGCTACGGCTGGAATCACCTCGTCGCGCTTCGATCGAACCTACAAATCATCCGTCTGAACAAGGGCGATATGATCCTGCTTCGAGGAGACTTCATCTACTCCACTTCTGGCTACGAGACCAACAATCTACTGGTTCATGCCTATCTCGACACACCGACCTACCCGAGAGCTGAGGAAGGTTCGGATCCCCAACTCGTGGCTGTTGTCGACGATGTCACCGTTGCCGATGAAAAACCGTTTTGCTACGTCCACAAGTGCCCATTTGTGGCGTCCAGCGAGACGTCGCTACGCAGACATTTCAATCGCTACCACTCGTTCTTCTTTGGCCAACCTCGTGGGCGATCAATGCCAATTTGGACTTTTGTCCAAACCATCAACGTCCAAGGGTGCTGCAACTTCATTTGTTTGCTATTGATGATACTTTCATTTTTCTGTCGTTGAGCTTAGTCATCCAACTAATTCAACTCGCACGTGTATTGAATCTGACATTTGTGTAATTTTCACTGTGTATTACTTCAGTATTAGTAACTTAGATACTGACGTATTAATAGATGATGGGTCGATAAATTTGAATACGCACGCAATGTACACGTCCAATCTTCAAGTAGCATTCTTCTCAAATTATCTGTAAAGTTAGTGCGATCTCTTTTCAACTTGGAAAGCCACACTGAGAAACTCTTGTTTGAACTCTTAACTACTTCCGCCAACGAGGTCCTGCAGTAGCACGCTGCATTTTTTTACGAGTCTTCAGATCCTTCCTCCGAGGGCACATACTCGGATGTCGAACGGCTGCTTTCGCTGTTAATGGTACGCGAAGTATTACCGTGGGCCCGTGGGTGATCACCAGTTTCTTCCGCTTCATCTGTAGATGCATCTGACGCCGTGTCTGCCGAATCGGACGACTCACTTCCCGAAGAGAGAGTTTCAATTGTTTCCAGCGTCAGTGGCTGCACTGGTCATGGGGTAACGTGAAAGTCACCCGCCCACCACCTTGGCATAAGCGCGTTCACAGTTCCTGAAGGTGGTGGGCGCTCCAGATCTGCAGGAGGTGAGTTGACCATAGCGGCAGGAAGCGCCACCGGCATCGTTCTTTCGCTGATACGATCAATCTGCATCTGATTGTCGTGAACAGCGTCTTTAACATTAGCGTCAGCCTGATCGGCTACGCGGAGGGCATCGTCGAGGCCCCGCCCTGAATCCCTCAGCTCCACGGCAGCGGCTCGTACAGCTTCACTGTCCCTGGCGTTTGCTGGCCTCACGTTGTTGAATGCGGCATCTTCATCGTCAGTCGGTCGGGTTCGACGTCCGCCCTCAGGAAGTCGCTCCATCTCCAAATCTCCCGCTAGGGCGCTCGTTAGTTAGTTGAATTAGTTAAATTGCGGAAGTACTTATTATTGGTTGGCACTAAATTACAATTACTATTACTGAAATGTTGACACCACAATACAATTTATACTGTATTGGCGGACCTCTGAAGTTCAGATAGGAGCTGAACAACGATGGCAAGAACTTTGCACGAAGATTTATTGCAGCCAAGTTTTCTGGTGAAGTGGAGCATTTTCACATTCTGACGCTCGGACTGATGCCACTTTGCAACACCTGATCACTCAGCAGTTGAAGCCGCGAGTTTTCCTTTAGTGCCTCCTGCGACGGCCGCGCCCACCGAATAATGTCATCGGTCAGTGGACGCAGCGCTCTGAATGCATACCTCGACGTTACTCGTGGCACGAGTAAATATGGTTGCTCCCGTTTGTTGGCGAGGCGATTCTCTGACCGCCACTCGGTGACAACCATATTATTAAGTGTCTCGCCTTGAAATTTATACACTGTAGAAGATACGGCACAGACAATTGGAAACTGATCAATTCGAAGAGCGAGACGCCGTGGAATTCCTGCTTTACTGGGTGCGAGCTTGATATCACATTGATTGTAAGGCCGCGCGTCCGAGAACAGAGAAAATAGATCGGAGTTGGTGCATCCTTGCATCGACACAGCAGAGACGTCACGTCGAATTCTGACAATCAGCGCTACCGGCGGCAAACTTGATATTTTCACCATAAAGCCTCCAACGCTATCAAGCACAAGGCAAAATGTAGTGTCTGGCTGGTAGATAATTTCTTCAAGCGAGCCCAACGTTCCGTTTTCTACCATTTTGGTTGCTCGAATATTCTGCGTAATCTGTATTGGCATTCCAACTATCACATCGGGGTACGGCGCCATTCTGCCGAATTTCGTATCTGGAAGGCTCATTCATAACCATTTTCACCTCCGTTTTCCCCAGTTTACCAAGGTGCCCTTTGAAATTGGCCACAACACGGACTGGAAACTCTCCATCTGGCATCATGTTCATCGCAGTTGAGACAATTAGGTTGTTGATCGAGAGGCGCGTGGAGTTATCTGGCGTAATAAATATAGGTAATTCCTCCACCATGAAATCATCCAATACATGAGTTGCATCCGTGACACGCGAGTTTATTAGATCAACGAATTCTGGTAACCAGATGCCCTTGCGTGCGTATTTACAACCACGACCCCATTCGAGATCTGCCTGAAAGCGCACGGATTCCTCGAGCATAACGACGCAGTCAAATGTAAGCCAGAGTTGGTAGCCAGCTATCTCGTTTGCATTCTGCATTTGCCTTCCCGCGGGGCATTTATCCAACGGCTCTCCGCCAACCGGCGGTAGTTGAAGGAAGTCACCAACAAGAATAACGTGGATTCCTCCGAGCGGCACGGTCGGAACTCGCTTAGCGTACCGCAGAAGATTGTCGAGTTGAGCTAGCTGATACTTCTTCATCATGGATACTTCGTCGATTACCAAGATGTCTAGATAGATGGCAGATGTTATTTGCTTTTTTTCAAGTGAAGTAAGAAACTTGCAAGTGTCCTTCCACTGATCAAAGTTGCTGCTTTTCCAGTTAGTGCTGTTTTTATAAGACAGTCTGCACGATTCCAGCTTTCACACAATGCTTCCACAGCGTCAAGTACACGACTCTTTCCCGTGCCACCCTCCCCGCCAAGGAAACACCGAAGCTGGTCTCGAAGGAGAGCGGCACTTAGGTCACAACTGTTAGCATAGGAAAGATCCTCCACTTGTTGTCACCTCGCCAGTAATGCTCTTCCAATGATTTTAAACGCGTGGTGTTGCTTTTGATTGAGAGTATACCTTCGTGAGATATCGCTGATACTACGAACTTGGTTCCGTTTGGGCGGAGTTTTGATGGCCGGCAACAAGACGAATTCCACCACGTCATCGAATCCTCCTCTAGCGCCTCATCTAACAGCTCCACAACCTCGGTATTTCTCGCGGCGACACTATTCGACGATTGAGGGGTGTCGCGCAACTTATTGTCTGTGTCAGCGTCCTGCACCCACTTCCGCATGTCCTCATCAATTGGGAAATGATGTTGAAGACTAGATTGTTGCAAGCGTTCAACCGTGTGCAACGCGCTCCTCTCTAACATGCTCTGGGATTTGAACAACTGCAGAATGCGAGCTGTCCGACTGTCCGGGCGCGCCGAAGTAGGGCATATTCTTGGATCGAGTGTTTCGGTGTCGACGATAGTGTTTGCGACTACATCCCACGGATCTACAAACTTGTCGTCAATAGAGGTAGCAACATCCACGTCATCCTCCAACTCACAGCCATCGAAAAAGGAGTCATCACTATCGCTATCATCTGACGCTTCAAAAGCACACGCATTATCCACACCAGGGCGTAAATCAGTCTCGTTCATCCCGTCGGCCGTCCTAGCTTTTGCTAGATCTTCACCACAGTAGTAATCGTCAATATGATGCATGATTGTGGTCACAAACTCGCTGCAAGTACTTTTCCATTCCTCGTATGAATCTAGCCTTTGATCTTCGCAGTCACCTCCGAGCCTATCAGATCCTCCAGTGTCCGAAACGATTTGAATAACACTAGAGACAAAATGGGCGCTTGTATCGAATGGCTTTTGGCGAGCAATCTGTAACGAATGGGAGACGAAATCCCTGAATCACTGGCACCACCTCTTTCAAACGGTTGCCGAGACTGTGGAAAGATTGGAGTGGGTGCGGAGGCTTGAAAGGGTATGTTGCAGTGAGAGTATTAGCGTCTTTCTTTCGGAAGAACTTCATGGCGAACTCGTAGATATTCACTCGCTCAAATTTGTCCGGGCGATAGATATAATCGTCTAAGAACGATACGGCCTGAAATCGTGATCCGTCCTCATTGTTACTTGCATGCACCAAAGAACAGGAGTACTCCTCTGAAGCGCACAACTGGCGAACTATATCGTGAAGTGGCACAAATGAACACCTAGAACTCTCATAGCAGCAAGACCCGCCGTATAGGTAAAGCGCAGCAAGAGGACCCGCTACTTCTTGGCGGCTGGTCACGGTGTAAACCATCGATGCAACCCGCTTCCTTGACTTTGCCAACCATGAGGTGGAGTGGACCTCATCTTCACAGTCTTCCTGCAATTCACGAAGCTGGCGTCGCTGGAACGATGCCAACGCCATGACAACTACCGAGTCAAGCCTTTTCTGTTGCTTGGTCACGTATTTTGTGCAGTAGTGTATCCGATCGGATACGTTCCGCCCACCAAGCAGGAACTGTATGTCGTGGTTACATTTAAATGCGGTCATGATCTCGTAGTTGAAGCCATTAGCAAATTCATGAGCAATTTTTGCTCCAAACTAGCCCCAGTCAAGTCGAAAGTTGTCTGTGAGGACCGCCCACGCGGGAACAGATATCTGCAAAAGGAATCATCCCCAGTGCTTTTTGACAGTTTGAAACAGCTACTGGTATGGGTCCATCAGTGCTGATTTAGCAAAACGACCAATGCCGACACCATATAATCCATCCCAACACGCCCCATTCGTGCGTCGTGCAACCTAGGAGGTAGCGCTTCGATGAAAAGTGTAAACTCGTCATTTTGAAATGGGTCGTTGTCACTACTTGAAAGTTTCATTCGATGAGCATTGGCTGAGCCTAAGCTTTCCGTTTCTGGGGTAGCTTTTAATCCATATTTTTGCGCCAATAGTGTGCAGTCGCTTCGCAGTAACATGTGCGTCTTCTCTCGTTCATCAACCACGTGAACAGCATGAACAAACGAGTTCCGAGCGACAACTTCCTTGCTCGCAGCATCATCAATCTCAGTGGCTGTAAGTTCACGCTCCCAAGGTGGCCAGTGAAGCGGTCGACTTTGCAACAGGACGTTTCTAACTCGTGTTGAGAGCTGAATTTTGTTTTGCAAACCCCACATTGTACCAGCGCGGGTTCCACAACTTCATTACGAAGCTTTGCGCTAAATTGCTACGACAAGGGTTCTGTCGAGCACGCTGAGGAATTGTCAAGCCAACTAGTTGTGAGTAAGAAGCTCCACATTCGACACACGAGAATAATTCAACGGGGACTGGGAGGCTGTTAGAGACGACACTCTCTATGTAAGATTGAACGCTTTTCTGAAACGCGTGACCACCAGGGCCGTTGAGTTCATTCTCCAATGCCGCAATACTCGAAGGAACACCTTTTAGCCAGACCAACAAGTGGATATGCAGTGTACCTCTGCCCTGTGTCTCGACCATGCCAAAGTAGGCTTCCACATTTCCAATCAATCTAAATGGCATCGGGTCGTGTGTGGCTGGATCGATTCCCAGCACGTGCTCAATAAATGCATCAACGTTCCGCATGAACAAGCGCGTCGACGCACAGTCGTTACCTAGACTAGCTTCACGCAGTTCTGCTTTTGTTGGCATCGCGGCGTCCAAAATATCAAACAGGGACGCCACCGAGCAGATATCGGCGTAGTGAGCCATTACTAACGAGTTGCAGTGTTCGGTGTCAGTGTCATGAACAGGGATGGCTGCCCAAATCGCATCTGATAAGCAAACGCTCTCTGTCGGCACCTGGCGCGCTCTGTGTTGCTGCCCCATACCGCAGCTGAAGCGATTTCGACTGATTTTAGAAATCTGTGGGCAACCGAATCCTTCTCGGTCCGCGACGATCGCTGTCCTCGAATCCGCTGTTCATTCTCCAGCAGTGCCTTTTCCAGCTCCGGTGAACCTATGCCTTCAAATCCACTGAGAAGGTCAGGAAAACGCTGGCAGCGTACGGAATTTTGAGTGTACCTGTTCATCATCGATATTCTGTCAAATGCAACTAAAGTAAAGAGTTCATCCTCCGCAAATTGGCGTCCAGACAGCATCGTATAGTGTTTTACACACTCTTTCACCGAAACAGGAATTTTGCGAGACTCGCCTGGATGGCCGTGGCCGAAAGGAAACAAATGAGGAAACATTTTTGCCAGTAGATCGCCAGATGCATCTGACGATATATGGTTCGAGCGTTTCACGTAGAATGTCCGAGACCTCTCCTCACTGTTCTCCTGCGCTGGGCCAACATTTCTTTCACCCGATAGCAGCTCTTTTGCTGCATCGGATAGGCCAATTCTGCGCTCAACTACGCTCAGTTCATCATGCTCATTCATCACATGCCATCCGTCCGAGTGACCACGTATATTTTCAAGCTCTTCACGGACGCTATCATCTACAACGCCGCCTTCATCTGCAATGTGCTCCAAGATGAGACGCTCAAGCAATGCATAGTCAATGTCACCAATCAACGCTGCGTCGTTCCGTGAAACATCTCAGTAAAAATGTTGTTTCGCGTATAGAAGTCGAACACCCCGCTCAGCATACGCGTGCGAATCTGGTGTAGCCTCTTCACCTTTTCCATTTGTGCTTCAGTCAATTCACCAACGATTGCTACGCGGAACTCGGAGACTTCCGAAATAGACCGCGGCAACAACGCTACTGGCGGCCCAGGCGTGCAGTCAAAGGCTATGCAGTGTGACCCAATGCACCGGTGGCGACCACCTCTCATGACGCGAGTCATTGCGTCATAATACGCTCTGGAATCGTTAACCCAGTAAGCTCTTCTGGAAGCGCTCCAATGATAAAACCATTTGAAATCGCAAACTTGGGCATGCGTCCACGTTCAATTTCTTTATTGCAGGTTTTGCGGATAGTAAACCACGCTGTCGGATGACCACCTTTGTCCGTATAACAGCGGAAGCTATTTGGTGCAACCAATATATCTCCAATAGGGTATCGACACAGGCGCAGAATACATATCTATCAACAATTGAGGTACTGCTTCGTCCGCCCCACCAAGACACCGTCTCATACGATTCATGAATCGCCAATCTGAGGCCTCTTTGCGCAAAGCATCTCGACGCTGTACCAATTCATCACACGAAACGCACACGCATTCCTCAAGTCCAGCAGGGCCAAGTGCTTCTTGCAGCCGTTCTAATGCCTTCGCACGGTCATTGTCGCTTACTGGTCCAAATTTACTGCGTTGACGGTGTTCAGACTGTCTCGGCTTTCAATTTCGTACTCCTCGCACAGCAGCAGCGCTCTCAATACCAGCTTCGGCCCCGTGATCAGGTCGACTTCGTTGATAAGCAACTTCTACGGCCGCCACGGCATCTCTGTACTTCAAGGCTGCGAGAACAGCCCTAGCAAGGCGTGGGATGTTCAACTCTTCGTGTGTGTTCCTGTGGCGAACCACGGCGATGCCACCAGAACAATCGTTATCCATGTCTTCATCGAGCGTGTCTGGTCGACCAGCGTTTTCCTTTCTAGAAGCAACATCAAGATGTTTAAGGAGGTCATCCTCATCAGATACTATGTTAATTTTCTCGTTTGTAACTGCTGTGACTGCAACTCGTTCGCGCAAAGCGAAGCTGCGCTTCACCAATGACATTGCTTTGCGGGCAATAGCCCGCATGTCCAAGGCGTTACATTCGGCGAGATGCCGATGCGCTGGGGACATACGTATGGCATTGACTTTGTCATGCACCCTCCTCTCGCGTTCCCTGCCGACGTCCAGGAACCGAAGAAGGTCGTCATCATCTCCAGCCGTAGCACATTCCTGCTGCATCTGCTTCAGTCGTATGGGCTTCGTGACTGAGCGCCCATCTGCTTGGGCTCGGCAAACGACAAGCGCGTCGTCGTCACTGCACTCCTCACGGAGATGCTTGTCACCGACGCGGCGGTTGTACATTACACTGCGTTGCAACTTACGTGCACCAATAGCACCTCCAATGTTATCTCCGCCGCCACCACCCCGAGCATTCGTAATGCCACCACAACCGCCACCACCACGGCGAGCATTCGCAATGCCATCGCCACCGCCGTCACCACAAAAAAATTGCGACTGCCTTCGCCACCGCCATCACCACAAACGCCCGCAACTCAACCGCCACCAATACCACGAGCACACACGGTTCCACAGCCACGACCCGAAACACGCTGGTCGTCGATGGCGCGATGCTGCTCCACCTCGCCACGCTCATGGCGACCGCCTTCCATGCCTTCTCTCTGCGGCGCGGCAATTCTCAAAGTGACGGCAGCCTGGCGCGTGAGCGCGTGCAGTGAACCCATCACTGGAAGCTCCAGCAGGTCATCCACTGGCCTAATGGAAGCTCCAGTAGGCCATCCACTGGCCTAATGGAAGCTCCATTAGGCCAATTGCGGCTCCGACGTGTGACGTGCCGTTGCAACTTCAACGCGGTGAACCCATCCACTGGCCTAATGGAAGCTCCATTAGGCCAATTTTGGCTCCGACGTGTGACGTGCCGCTCAACTTCAACGACGAGGCGGCAGTCCGCGGCTGTCGAACCGCTGTAAGCGCGTCGCTGCTGAGGCGAGCGCAGCTCTGCAAGTCGTTGCCTTGCTCGGCTAGCAGGCTCCGCCTCCATGCTGCCTTTCCAGGTGCATGTGGGATGAATGCGTGCGGTGTGTTCTTCTATCGTTTGTATGTGGTATTATATAGTTCGATAAGCGGCGCCGGTAGTAAAACTGATGCATACTGGTGTTGTGGTGTGTGGTGCTGTGTGGTGCGGGTGCCCATCCCCCTCCCCGGTACCGACCGGTATCTCGTCGCCGTGTGTGTGTGATTTACCATAGAGAATTTGTATGGTATAGTTATTCCAAGATGTAGTGGTCCTTGAGAGCCGAACAAGGGCCAAAGGTACACATACCGGTATTTTGGCCACCTCCAGGGGGCTAAACGATAGTTCTACGAACTACGAACTGCGAACACAGTTCTTAACGAACTGTGAACAACTGTGAATTAAATTTTACATAACAGTACATCACTTACAGGTCATACAAAGATGCATATCTATGTAATAATAAACTTAGGCAGTAGGCTAGAATTGTTTATTAAATCCTTCTCTAAGCGAGAATTAATAATTTCAATTTTTAATTCGAATGTATTTTTGTGAGTATTATTTTTCGGGACCCCTGATTAGTAAAATAATGAACTATTATGCTCCCGTGTATGTAGGTCTAGCACTACCTTGTATAATAGTTCTCCGCACGAGAGTTATTTGCAAGGAACATGACTGTATGCAAGTAAACAATATCCAGAGCTTTCCGGGCGAAGCATGGCATTAGTTTGTTCCAGGCGTGAGGACACAAGCTGAACGGAAGCAGGGTACGGGAAGAAAAGCACTGGCTGTGAAGATAATTCGATTTTGGAGACGAGTACGATGATTGAAGACTGTCGTTTGACTTCGGAAACGTGCTGCATCTTGTTGATAATTTTCAAGACCTTCGAGTTGAAGGTCAGTTTGTGGCCATTTGAAAGCGTGTACTTCTTTGGCTCTATTTCGGATGAGAGGAACGTGATGACAAGAACTTGTCTACCTATTTGCGGCGTCCTCCTCGTTTCGAAAGTGTCGGTAGTGCAGTCCGTCATTTAGAAATGACGCGAGAACCATGGATGCAGTCCGCGGAGGAGCGAGGCTCTTTGAGGAGGATATCTGGAGGTGACAGAACGCAGAGCATCGTGTCTGGTAACTTGGCGATTCGAATGGGGAGCAAGAGTGAGCTGCACGGATCAGGACGAGCTTTACAGCAACCAGAGCTTTCACAACAGGAAGGAGCGATGAGTGTCGGGGTCTTGAATACGTCAAAACGTCCAACGTCATTTCGTCGGGGGTCAATGCTCGGGTCGCTGAAAGCGCATTATCGCAAGCTGCGCACGTTTAAGGGAACTGTTCGAGCGCTGATCAGTCTACGACGAACTCCGTTATCGCTATCCAGTGTTGCCAAGGCGGCCCCATCGGTGTCAAGTGTTAGCGAGGATCAGCGAAGGTCAGGATAGCGTACATGCCTGAATGGGCCCACAGGATACTGATGTGCTCATGCAATGAAAACTAGTGCCGCACTAGATGTCCGGCGAATATCCGCAACTGCTACCTCCACAGTCCAGAGTCAGGTGCAAAAGCTCGTTGCAGACGGGTACGTCTACTTTGCTTTGCACTGCAAAAATCGCAAATAATCAACAATGGTGCTTTTTGCAGACATGTTGTGGCCGAAATCGACCCAACAGCAGGCTTGGAGGTCACCTACCGCCAACAAGGCAACCTAGATCACTACACCGAGGTACGTGCAATTCGAAACCCATACTCATTCGCATGTTTGACAAGTTCAATCTTCTTCTAGGACAACCTGGCAAAACGCGTGAGCTTACAGCAGCATCTGCACATGATTGCACTTACCCAACGCCTTTGGAACTGCGCACTACACAATGGCGCGAAAAAGCTGAAATATGCCGACTACGAGACCTACATGTTGTGTCTGCACCGCTTGATTCTACCGGAATTCGATATTGCTGCTTCCAAAGAGCTCATCAAGGACGACTGGAAGCGAGACAGCGGGGAACAGGACTCCTTGGACTATGATTTCTTCCACTTGTCGATGTTCGAGTTGGTTGGTACGTTTATCAATTCATTTTCAATGGGGCTGTTCAACTAACGGCACTTCTTTTATGATTCCAAGATTTGTGGACTGACACTGTCGATTCTGAGGATGTATGTTGCCTGTTGCTACTGTTACTGTTTGGCCAAGCTAACTGCTCATTTGATGTGATGTTGGCAGTACATTTCGCTGCTTTATTGCATTACCCACTGCCTAACGTATCTCCTCAACGAGGGGCACATGCTCAAGCCCCTTGAAGGTATCGGCATTCGTTTGTCAAAAGTGATCACTCTCTTATCGTGTATATCCATGTCATGTAGATATTTCCAACGTTGATATTCTGCAAGAGTCAAAAGGAGTGACACTAGAGAGTATCAAGCAGGACTTGCAACGAGAGCTAAACAGTGAATCGTTCACATATTACCGGGACCAGGTCAAACTCGCTACCGAAGCAAACCAAACAGCGGAGCGAGCAATCGCTGGACCTGCTACCGGTAGTCCACGTCAAGCTGTGCAGCGAGGAATTACTGGCCCTAGTAGTCCACGTCGAGAATCTCAAAGCCAACAAGGCAACAGATCACGGTCGCGCGACCGTAAGCGGTCCTCATCAAGTAACAGTGAAAGCGAAAACTTACACGGAGAGACCCCGAGAGGTGCGTAGAATATGTTTGCTACTTATGACAGCAAAGTTTCGTCATTCAGTGTGATTCTTGTATTGATTTATTGGGTAGACGTGGCTTCGCAGCACCGTCGGAGTCGTTCTGGTAGTGGTGCTTTTGGTCAAGATTCTCCAAAGCGCAAGTTCTCCGTCCAAGCCAACACCAAGGCCCTCAATGTCACGGCTAATGTACCTGGTATGATTCTCCTTCTTGATCAGTAAGCTACTGAGTGCTAAACAGTTCCTTTGTTTGGGTGATACGTGCAGGATCCGACATAACTTTTGGTGGGTCTTCATCCCCGACAGCTCACAGCCATTCCATCGGCACTTCTCCACTGTCACCAAGGCGGGAATCGCCAAGACGGGAAAGCGCTACCGAGAAGTTCCAACGAGCAATTTCGCCCAACGTATTCTCTCGTGGTGGTGGCGTAATTCTGAACATTGGTACGATGGATGGCATGACGATTTCCAAGCCAATCGCAGACGGCAAGTCATTCGTAGCAGTGTCAACAACAGGCAACGCAGCATTTCCGCGACGAAGATCCCGAAGCGCTTCGCACTCGAGCCAACAAAGACGAGATCAAGCCAGTAAAGTGGACAATACCCGTGATGCAGGACTGCAGGTGGGCCATATCGAAGCCGCTGGATCGATACTTCGGACAGCGTCCCAAGACCCCAACGCACCTGGGTACTTATTACTTGCAAGTGCCTCCTCTGGAAAATATCATGGACCTTTCACAGTTCGTGCGGCTGCTGTTGCACAGGCGGCGGCTAATATGGCGATAGCTGCTGCTCCTCCTGTAAGTCCTCGACAGTCAATGTCCCTCCATCGCACACAGTATCAAATGCACCAACGCACTCTACAATCGAATCAGGACGGGGTCACCTCTGTAGCAGGCGGTGCAACGAACAACATACCCCGAACCTTTTCACTAACAAGAGCAGCCTCACGGCGCCATTGATGACCATCGTTAGCAGTAAAACACCGACTCCACACGATGCCAATTCGTCCTACACGAAAATTCAGTTGCAGTTCCAGGACAACTTGGACCCGCGACCCCCAAGTCCGCATGGAGGTCTTTTACTATCGTCTCCACGAGCCAGCAATGCGATCACGGCACAAGCTGCGGGCATCTTCATTTCTTCGCAGCGTCTACCGACGTCTCCGCGACCAACGCTTTTGCAACGCAAAGACCCGGAAGTATCTTGACCAGCGAGCATCAAACCCCACGGAAATTCCAGCAGCGTGAGGAAAGTCTGTCATTTGTTGCAACGGGTCCTGGTACATCGACAAACCCCATTGGGTTGGCTGTAAGTGGCAGGACAGCCCAGAGCAACGGTATCGAAGCCCCAACAGTCCAACGACAAGCCTCAAAGTCCGAGTCGACTACCGGAGACTCAGCATTGGCATCCTTCAGCACTTCTGACGGGTTGTCACCCCCAATGAACGACCTCAAAGCTCTGCTGTCTCCGAGATACGTCGTGGCTCACCCCACCGCCAACCACCCCGCACCAAACCTGAAACAGTCGAGCATTCGTCCGCAAGGTTCGTCTCGAGGGTTCGCTGGGATGCAAAACAGCCCCCGAGTTCGACACCAACCGTCCAAATTGGTCACCGGTCCAGCTGCAAATCACCTCAGACAGCAACGACACCCATCCGAATTGCTCGGACTCGCCATCGCACCAGGCAAGTTCTAAAAACAAGTAACATACATGTACAGGTCACTAAATGTGTCACTTCTCGTGCTAATTATTCCCGATTATCCTATTATTTTCACGAATTATCCGATTATCCGATGGAAAATGAGGCGTCCGGACTGCGTTGGTGGGACGAGGAGCTGCTCCACGCGCAGGTTTCCTTCGCCACCGCCTTCTTCCCAGCCTTGTTGCGTGCTTGCGACCCTCAGTCGCTGCCGTCCGAGCTTTCGCGCGACGAATTGCGTGTCGTGACTCAATTTTGCATCTCCCCGATGCCAATCAAGTGACCAGAGAAGACGTGGGGGCTCTGAACCGTTCAATATCAAATGCAGTCTTTTAGAAGGACTAACTATGAGGTGTTGGTTGCTATGGCAGTTCCGTCGGTTCCTCGCCCGCTTCGGGCCGCTGGAGCTCAGTTTGGCCACGTTGGTGGCGTGCTTCTGTGTGAACCGGGAGGTGGTGCCGTGGTTCCATGGGGAAATTAGCCGACAGGAGGCGGAGAAGCAGCTGGCGGCTCGAGAACGCAGCGATGGCGCGTTCCTCGTGAGGTTTTCCGAGTCCCACCCGACAAAATTCACACTCACGTACCTGAAAGTGCACTCAGCGAGCTCGAGCACACCGGGGAGAAGGGAGTTGAAGAATTGCCTTGTAAGGAACCTGGGCGAGCCGGGATACGCACTTTCAGAGGCCATGAGGCGTGGTGGCTCAAGTGTTAGGCAGCGCACGTATCCGTCGATCGGAGCGTTCATACAGTCCAGCTCTGGACGACTCAAGTACGGGGTACGTTCTCATTTTGAGAAAAGGTTTGCAAATTGTTGCTGATGCTCTAATTGTTGTGGTTGCTGAAGGTGGCGTCGGGTTTCTCTGCAAAGTGCAACCAAGAGCTGGCGACGGTGAGAGCGATGCAAGATCACCAAAGCGACTCGTACACGGCGTTTAGTACGGAATCTTTTGGCAACCCGGAGCCGTGTCATGATGCAGCGTCGATGCTGTTTTCGCGATCTCCGTCGTCATTGACATCGTTCCTGGGCACGTCGGGGTTTCCGTTGAATGGCAACAGCAAAGCTGGGACTATCTCGGACAGCTATGCAAGTTTTACACTGGAATCGCTAGCACAGCCAACCATTCTTCGTGTTGAAACATCCGGGAAGGCAGCACCTCCTAGCGTTGTTGAAGGCGAGAGATTCACTGTAGAAAACTGGAACGACGGGAAAGTTAATCCTCCTCCAGGGCGTTTTGTAAGCAGTGATTATGGAAATTTCGCGTCATTTGCGCAACCCGAGGAAGAAGACCAGCCTATTGTTGCGATGCCGGCCAATACAAGTTTACCACAGCGGCAGCTCAATCGAAGCCCTTCGACCAGTATATCTGACGAGTATGCCAGCTTCGCAAGCTTGGCATCTACGTATGCACACGAATCTCAGCAATTAGCCTCCCGTGGCCAGCAAACCCTGTCACTTTCAAGATCACCGAGTTCTACAGCATCCACAGCCCAATCAGGTTTTGATGCCAGCGGATACGGATCATTCACAAACATAGCTGTCACCAAACCAGCAAGTTCAACTCCAGTAGATGCAAACTACGGCAACGATTATCACATCAGCACCAATCGCGGACCGCCTGCTGAAAGTGACTACGGCAGCTTTACAACTACGGAGGTTGAAGACAAGATAACTCAGTGGGTAGAAACCCTGGGACCACCTCCTCCTCCACCAACAGCCGTGAAAACCAGCTCTGACCGTCAAACAACTCCACCGAGCAATGCTATCTACGGGAACTTTGCTTCATTATCACTAGAAAAGCAACCTGCTGCTTTTGAAGCCAAGAAGGCATCAAATGCATCACCGAAGAAGCCACGAGTTCCAGAATCAGCTCCGAACTCGGAGGTGTACGGCTCCTTCGACGCAGTAGCAGCCCCAACGACCAAAACTACCCCAATCACCTCGGCACTGGACGAGCTCAATATCGGAATGGAGTTTTACAAACAGAAGCGGTTGGATGACGCGCTGCTCCGCTTCATTTTGGCTCAAGAACTCGCTCGTTCAACCGGCGAGCAGGTCGTGGAAGCGCGTGCACTCGGCAATCTCGGCACCGTGTACCTCGACCAGAAGAACCCCAACAGGCCGTGCGCTGTTATCAGCAGTGTTTGGACATCACGCGAGCTATCGAAGACACCAAGCGGGAACGAACCATTCTCAACAATTTGGTGCTCGCATTGGTGGCGAGCGAGGACTTTGAGCGCGCGCTGAACTGTTGCCAAGTGCAGCTAGAGACCACAAGCAACGCAATCAACCGACGCAAAATCATCTCCCGCATGAGTTTACTCCGAGAGAAAATGACTCGACAAACCACTCCGTGATGCTGGAATTGATGCAAGTCAGTATTTCGCAGATTTGTTAGTTTGATAACAACAACATTTTTTTACTCGAAACTGCTACCGTAGAATGTAGCCATCATGGACCGGAGCCGTCGCTTCACTGCTCTCTTGGCCCAATGTCCGACGTCAAGGTCTTCGCGCTGAGCGTTGCCGTGCTGTACGTCAAGTTCCAGGCCTCCACCTTGATTCAAGATTACAAAGCTTTCGAGGCCGAAAGACAAGGAGCCCCGTCTCGACGTGGGGCCGTCAACAGTTTCGCATTAGACGCGAAGCGCTGGAAACGCATCGTAGAGAGCGACCTCGAGTCCATGCCGCTCGCCTTCGCGGTCTTCTGGAGCGCCATCGTCGTGGGCGTGAGCCCAACAATCACCACCAAGCTACTCGTGGCCTACACCGCGGCCCGCATCGGCCACACGGCCATCTACTCGGCCGACACGCGGCGTAACTCGTCGGCCTGCTCGACAATCGGCACCTTTTGCGTCGTTGCTGCCGCCGTCAGCTCCGCCATTGTAGCTCTCATGGAGTAACGTACAGGCAGCAGCACTCCAATAAAAGTCAACAACCGTTACCTACCGGTAGTTGTCCACAATTGTCCACAATTCCGGTGGTGGATGTTGAAGTGGTAAATGATGTAGCTCACCCTAGTTCGCGTCCACCACACCACTTCATTTTCCTGTACTGCAGCCACTGGTCGACGGTTGTCCATCATGTTGACGCGCTTGGCTCTGCGTCCCTTCCGCAGCTCCGCGTTGCGTTCTCTCCGCGCGGCGTCCAATGCCGTCGACGGCAGTGCAACTTTCGGTCGTCGCTGGGCGGAGTCGCTCGCTTCCGCGCCTTCTCCCAAGCTGGTGAAGCGCAAAGTGGCGATCGTCAGCGGCTACATGGGCGCGGGCTACCACGGCCTGCAGCTAAACGAGAACGTGCAGACCATCGAGGACGAGGTCCGTCGTGCAATTTTCAAGGCCGGCGCCATGCGAGAGTCCAACTTTGAGGACTTGGGGAAAATCGACTGGGCAAGAAGCAGTCGCACGGACAAAGGAGTGCACGCCGGTTGCATTGTGGTACGGTGTCAAAGGGTTATTAGGGAGAGGTTAAAGAGGTTAATTCGTGTCTTTTGCTGTGGTTGCAGTTCTCTGGAAAACTGCTGATTGACGAGGAGAACAAGGTGGACGTCGAGTCGGGACGCGTCCAGGGCCTCACGGAAGCTCTGAACGAGTTGCTGCCGGAGAACATCCGCGTGTTCTCGTGCACCAGAGTGAACAAACGCTTCTCTGCACGCAAGAACTGTGTGCTGAGAGAGTACGAGTATTTCATGCCGCTCTCGTTCTTGAAACAGAGCTTGATGGGGGAAGGGGACGAGCTGGACACGGAAGAAGCGGTGGCCGAGTTCTGCCGCGCGCTGAAGCGCTACGAGGGCGTGCACGACTTCCACAATTTCACGCGCTCGAGATCGTACTTTTACAAGGTGCAGGCCAAGAGGGAGCAGTGGAAGGCGGAGAAGAGAGCTGAGGCCGGTGAGGAGGTCGAAGTGGACGACACTGTTGAAAACGAAGCTGAGGAAGGAGAGGAAGAGGAGGCTGGTGATGACTACGCAACTAGTCAGTTTCACGACGGAGACGGACTGACTCGGAAGCAGTTGCTTCGTCACCGTCGATCGATCTACTCGTGCTCGGGTAGTCTGATCCCCGACTTCTGTGGTGAGCCACACCTGCGCATTCACATCGTTGGTCAAGCATTTCTGCTGAACCAAATCCGCTGCATGGTCGGAGGGGCTCTGGCGGTGGCGACGAAGGGCATGTCCCGAGTGGCATTTGATGCAGCTTTGAGTAAGTATTTGCCGCCCCTTTGTATTGGTGATAACTCGTTTCTAACTGTGTGAATATTTTGCAGCAACAAACCGCATTGTTCGAGTCCCGATCGCCCCGGCAGAAGGTCTTGTGCTTCTTAGCAGCTCGTTCGGAGGAAAGCTGCACACGGTTTCGTTATTCGAGGACTCGAACACGGCTCTTGCTAAAGAGCGCAAGAATCTGGTGCACCGAACTCTCCTGAACAAACGCGAAGATGGAGAAATGCAGAAATTCCGGGAGGAGGTGATCTACAAAGAAGTTAGTAGCAGCTGGAACATGGAGGAGAAACTCGAGGGGTGGCGCACGTACCTTGAGCGTTGCTACACGGCTAACGAGCATCTGGACGAAGATGAGTTGTCTAGCGCGCTGTTTGAGCTGGATCAAGCGAAGCTCAAGAGCAAGACCAGGAGCCAGTCCATCGTCGAGCAAAACCGCATCGATCTTGCTGAAAATGGGCGTCAGGGCGCGTTGCTGCCGAGGCAGTTCACCACGAAGCTCTGCGTTCGTTACAGCGTGGCACCTGGCATCTTCACGTCGGATCTACGTCGTGCTGTTACACGGGTACGTATCTCTCTGTTCATGCATGCGAAGACAGCACTAACATGAAGTTGTTTTCCCGTGACTACAGCACCTAAAGTCAGGCAAAATTCCTCTTGATGCCGATGAAGACCGGATCATGGCGTACATTGACAACTTCGGCCCAGAAAACCTAGCCGAAGAGGGACGCAAGCTGCGTCTTAGCATCCGCACGTGATAGAATAGAGAGCTCCCTCAGCTACCGGTGTATAGACTTGTGCATTGAGCTAGACATCCGTAAATGTTTTCATGAATCTACAGTCGCTTTCCATAAATGCTGTGAAGGACGTAACAACGGGTTGATTGTCAAAGTCATTCAAAAGCTCTCAAAACTACTCGGAACGATAACTTTACGACTATAGTAAAAGGTATCGAATGGGCATCGCTTTGCAAACATTTGCGGGGTCTGACGCCCGCCTACCTGAGTCGTCGACCTTCACCCTGGAACGGAGCTGCATCTTTGTGACCTTTTTCCTCCTTCATCTCCTCCTCCTTCTTTTCTTCCTCTTCATCGTCCCGACGAACAACTTCACCGTTCAGACGGAAGCCCATTGAGTGGGGCTTGGGTTTACTTTCAGAGTCTGGGTTGCCGCCGTTACCGTTAAGAAAGTAGCCTCCAGTGCTGCCTCCTCCTAAGCGAGCGCCGCCTGAAGTAGCACCGCTCAAAGTTGACGTCTTCCCGCTCAACGAATGGCCAGCTCCATGGAATGCCTCGTATTTACGAAGGCGAGCGGCACGGAGCGCAGCCGCATCCGTAGAGCTCTGCTGGCCTTGTTTCTTGAGACGCAAGCCGCTACCAAATCCAGCGGCGCGTGCTGGATTGACATCTTCCGCTTTCATCGTTGGTACACCTAAAGTATGGAGAAACGATAAGGTTTAGTTAACTGGACCGCTTGGACGGTACGCTCAGCAGTGATCGCAGCTTACCTCCGTAGGGAACGTTCGACGGTGCAGCAGGGGAGCCGCCGAAGTCGCGGACGGGGAACAGGAGGGACGTAATCAGCTGGAGCCTCGAAGTCAACTTCACAGTCCGTTTCGATGATACAAGCAGCAGGCGCTGGCTTGACCTCCCGCACATCCAGCATATAATTTTTGTTGTTGTACTTGAGGCAGATCGTGTCCCCACAGTCATACACGAAAACGTTCGGAGAGACCCCTCCAACCTGCACAGCACCGAAAAATCAGATCACCATTCTCTGTCACGTAAGTAAAATGTCAACGTACACTGCTCGCGGGTTGGAGATGTCCAGGAAGTCTTGAGACTGGGGTCGAAGCTTCACGAACGTTGCCTTCGGCAGCGACACGTTCTGGATGTTGATGATGCCGCCTTCTTTCACGAACAGATTTTGCATCATCTGACCCATCAAAACAACATTTTGTAAGCAAACAAGGCACCCACACAACACAAAAAAAACGTTGGGTAACGTACCCAGTACGGCATGTAACAACTTCCTTCCGGGGCGCTAAACTCCAGCACACCGCAGTGCGAGGAGCGCTCCACTCCTTCATTTGTGACCTTGAACAGCATCGGGTACTCAATGTGCAGTCGTGCTGAACACAAAAACAATAAAATAAAAATATATAAGCACCTGGTTTGCAATTTTTAACAAGTTCAAGGCCACGTACCCAGCGTCTCAAGAGCAGAAGGTGGCAGCAAAACTACAAAATAAAAATATACCACCAAATATCATAAGTCTTCCATAGTAAATTAAAGTCAGAATAATTCCCACGCACTCTTGTCGCCATCCTCCAAGTGCCCCTTGTCACAGAACGACACGGGGTACACACGGTAGTGTTCGTCGAATCTACAATATCACAATAATACAAAATGATTGATACTAATATCGAAAACCTAATAATTGGGTGATTGCGCACCTCTGCGGGAAGTCGCCGAAGTTAAACTGCACGCCGAAGGGGTTCCCGTCTCCTCCGAAGCCGCCGAACTACGCACACGACAAATATCACGTTAGAAGTGTCGAAAACTGACAATAGCAGCGGCTGTACCATGATTTCTAACTCGCTCCAACTCGATCCTACGCTGCCGCCTTCGAGAATGCAGGGAGAAGTGTTTTTGACAACAAATGGAGCGAATTTTTCATTGGTTGATAATAGATCTGGGCCGCAGCCAATCCAATTGCGGGAAATGCCACTTCAACTTACAGGTCCACGGACGCCTGCGTTACGGTTCCTACTGGGTCATGTGGCGATGGAGCCACGACAACAGCAGCAGGAAGCGGCGGAAGCGCCTCGAAGAACAATTCGTCCAATGACACGCGAGAATCGAAGGATTCGCTGCTCGTGGAGTGGCGTCCTGGGCGCTCTTGCAGCTGCTGGAGCTGCTCCAGCTCGTCCACCGCCACTTCGTGGTCCAGGAGCTGCTTCCAGTCGTTTGCGAACGCCTCCCAGTCTTCTTGGCTGCAAATGAGCTCCTCTGGACGACTCGTCTGCAAAAGCTCCGATAGAAAGTCGCTGCTGTCGACTGGACGTCTCGACTTCTTCATGCTCGTCGCGAATCCCACGTGAAGCAGGAGTTCCACCTGCTCTGGACGCTCAGTAGTCTGTGCAACAGGAGGCACGAAGCCAAGACCGCGGACCATACGACGAAGATCTGCGCATGCCAATGCTGTGGCGTATACTCTGCAGCACAGCGCGCAGATCTCCGGGTGCGAGTCCGACACGAACGAGTAGAAGGACGACACGTCGGTGTAACAGCTTGTCGTGTCTGCATCAAACGGGAACTGGCGAAGCTGGTACGCACTTAGTAGTCCGTCGATCTTGTCGCTGGAGATTGGACTTGGACCAGTAACTTGGTTTTCTTGTGACTGACAGAACCAGCGTTGGAAGTAGAGCTGGAAATATGACGACACAGCCTTCCACTGCAGAGCATTGTTGCTCATGTCCAGCCGTGAAGTATCCATGTGAAAGTCGAACACAAACGCCAGCACCATCGTTGGCAAATCGTAACGCTGCCAAATGACGTCCAAGAGTTCATGCAGTCGATGAGCTACGACCGCTGTGATGTCGCCGTTGATATCAGTAGATACCGACGACAGACCCGAAGAATCTGCTAGCGCCGCGTACTGCTGACTCATTCGTCCAAACTGGTACATCATGTGAGCGAGGGTAAGTCCACCATGCACTGTGGTCGCACACTCATCGTCATTCTCGTATTCACCGCCGACCTCACCTAAGTTGGGCTTTGGCTGGAACACCAGACTGTACGCTTCTCGCAGTGGTGCTAAAAGCACTGCCAGTTCCCGCAGCGTCTTCCAGAATTGACCGTTGTTACGGAGCACTAGTTCACGAAGTGCCAGTGGTGCTAATGTAGAGCCTCCCTCACCTTGGCTTGAGCACATGGCAGTAATTGCATCGCTGTAGTGAAGAGCCTTGGTTAGGCATGCGACAAAGGAAAACCAATGATCCTTTGTCGGCATTGGAATCCGTGCTTCGTTCTCCCCGATATTGCGCGTAGTGATGTCTGCAACCGAGAATTGGAGAAGTATGCAGCCAGCTCCACGAGCTGTCCTACTGTAGCGTTGAATAAATCATGCGTGAGAACGCTACCCGCAAAAAAGTCAACAACGCGGACATGCAAGGAACAACCAGTAGCGATCCCCACCGTGAATCGCAACACACTTTCTTTGCTGCGCTCAATGCCACCGCAGAGTCAGCGACGATACCCATGACGCAAATATTCTTCTCACTTAGCTCCAGCAGAACGCCCTCGATAGCACGGGCAAGCGGGAGTACCAGAGTTGGCCGCAATAAATTCATCGGCGAGCCATTTTCGTCACCAGATCGATGCTGCTGAAAATGACCACTTATATCTTCAACGCGGACACAGGCAGCATCTCCATTTGAGTTAACGAGCGTGAACGCCACCAGTTGCTGTAGATCAAGGGTCTGCCAACAAGTCACGCTCAAGGTAAGACCACTTTTGATGGTCGAGTTCAGCATTCCTTCCT
This sequence comes from Phytophthora syringae, assembly GCA_012656105.1. Taxonomy (NCBI): domain Eukaryota; phylum Oomycota; class Peronosporomycetes; order Peronosporales; family Peronosporaceae; genus Phytophthora; species Phytophthora syringae. The sequence goes on from JAAKBD010000047.1 coordinate 136,970, forward strand.
TGACACGGTCCAGTTGACTATGTGCTAGCGTGGCCGCAGTCTTTTCAAGAAAGCTTTGCGTACGCACGCTAGTGATCGCTGCGTCACTGTTACCTCGCACAGGACTCAGCATCTGCAGCAGCTCCTGAAACTCGCTTTTCTGAAACGCTGACAAGGGTATCCCGGACGCCACAGCAGCCTGCAACAGGTCCGTCTTCCACCTCGTCACCTGGTCTTCATCACCCACAGCACTTCCACTATCTGTCCGGCCACGCTTTGTCGCCATAGTCAAGAACGCAGCGCCACCCTCAGCATTTTGACCGCTCTTATCGATTGCTATCTTACTTCCTTCTGCACCATTACCAGCATGAAGCCGCGGCATCTCTTCCACTGTGATCGCAGTCTCGGCCGCCAAAGCTTCACTCGCCGTCCTCTTCACTGCCCCTCGATTGCTCGTCTCCGTTCCTGCCACCGCCGCAATCACAGCAGCTGCATCATCTGCAGTTGTCACTGTCCCCATTGCAGCAACTGTTGGCACTGTGGCGTTGGCAGCAGAGACGTCCAGTAGCAGCACTTGGTCGTCTGCCTCGCCCACTGCGTCCTCCAGTCCATTGCTGTCGTTGTTGCTGCTCGTCAGAGCCTGTTTCTTGGCGGACGCACTGCGTTCTCGACGGCCGCAAATTTCCTTGACGCTCTCCACCACTTTGCGAGGACAGCTCGGACAGCTCTCGAGATGCCGCAACATGTCGGACGACACTCCGCGCGTGGGCGGCACGTGGTCCATTCCATGACGAGCCAAGCAGTAGGAGCAGTACGCGTGGTAATGGTAGCGGTTGCGCTTCTCTCCGCGGTGGAAATGCGCCCATAGAGGGTGCACAGGCCGCCCCGTACGCTTCAGCGTCGAGCCGGAGGTCTCCATAAAACCAAACTGACTGGCGTAACCCCAACGGGGTTACGTTGTACCCTAATACTCGCTTCAGTGACGCGTTCTTTCACATCTGCTTCGGTCTTCATCCTCGTTCCTCGCCCAGTCGTCGCTATGGAGAACGCCGCGCCCGCTCCCTCGTGTTCCGTGTCGGGGTCGCAGCGTCGTAACCGCGCAGCTGATGCCGACACCAACTCGGCGAATCATGACGCGCCAGACGCGCAGCAGGAGCCCGAGCACGACATGTTCGGAGGTGCGTAACCCTTGCGACACTTGGTGGATTACACGGTTACTCAATACAATTTTTGTGTTGTTTCTAGACTGGAACCTCAACATGGTCTTCATGTTCATGCTGCTGCTGCACTTCATGCAGTACGCCATGCGCCAGCCCTGCGGCTGCTAAGACCGAGTCCGACTCAGTCGTTGAGATCCTCTAGTTGTCGTTCCATGTTTCGGTGTCTTTTTAGCTCTTTATTTTCTGCCTCAGATACTGCCTGTTACCTTGAAAAAATACAATACACGCACTCCTGAGCGACGGTAGTTCGTTATCTCTTCTTTAGAAATTTGCAGTGGCTTAGAAACATTTGCGGTCGAGGATGGCTTCGTGATACTCTTCCCACTCCTGTTTGGTGATGTGGATGTCGCGAAAGGTGTCGAGCGAGGCAAACATGGACCCTCCGACCCATGCTGCGATTTTCCGCTGCGAGTTGTAGCCGCGTTCTCGAACTACTGGGTCGGGGAGGACGTTGACGTTGGTATTCCCGAGAACAGTTTGAAGCTCGTCCTGGAAGCGCTGTGAGAAACCGGGTAGCATGGTCGTCCCGCCAGCGAGCACGACAGCGTTGAGCAGGTCACTTTGCAGATCCTTGTCACACATGGCAATACTTGCGGCCGCACACTCGTGCAAACCTTTTTCCGGGCGCTGCGGGTGCTCGTCACCGAGCTCTTGGGGCTTGAAGAGGATTTCAGCGGGGATCGTTTGAGTGGGTCGATCGACCTGCAGAATCGTCCCGTCCGGTAGCTCAAACGGCTTATTTGCCTCATCTTGGTTGATGTCGTTCCCCATGGCACAGGTTGACTCTTTGATCTCGTCGATCGTGTGCAGCGGGAAAGAGTGGAAGGATACTCCGCGTTTCGAGAGCAGTAGATGAAGCCGCTGGCTGATGTCCATACCGCCAGCATTATAGTGTAAAGCCGCGTGGGGTAGCGCGTAGCCTTCAAAAATGGGGATCGCGTGACTCGATCCGTGACCCACTTCCACCACGAGTCCCCGAGTGCGTCCCGATGCGAACAACGATAACACGCACTGCTGCATGAAGTAGAACCCACACACTTTCTGCGACTCGAACATGAGCTGTGCCATGCGTTCCTGCTGCTTCTTTGGTCCTGACGGAGAACTGATGCAGAGCACTGGCAGCGCCGCCGTCTCTGGATCCACCCGCAGTTCCTGTGAGAACACGAACTCCCACATCCGTTCCAGCGCGTCCCAGTCTTCCACAATACCTCGATTGATCGGATTCGACAGCTCCAGAAAGTCGCGATAGAGCTGACACTCCGTCCCAACGAAGGTGTCGCGGTCGCGCAACTCCGCTTTCCAGTTGGGCGCCTGCGACGCAAACCACTCGGGATTCTTCACTCGTCCCGTGCAAGTCGTGAACGTCGTCCGCGGTGTGTCTTCGCATGAGAACCCTGCTTTGAACGTGCCCGACCCATTGTCCAGCACGATAGCCTCCATCAGCGCCCAGGTCAAAGTGAAGATCGAGCAATGACCATGTATCACAAATGTAGCCATCTCGTTGCGACCTTTCGCGTCCCTACGCATTTCAGCGAATCAGCGCGCAGCTCGCAATTATTGAATGGCTTTTGTCATAATGGCGCTGGTGTTCGAGAGCGAGGTGTGTCGCGTCTGGACGGGGGCTCTGGGCACGCCCCTGCACGCCATTGAGGACGCTGAACAACAGGAGCTAGATGTACTCCTTTCGGCCTTCAGATATGGCTAAAAAACCAGCCAAATGCAGCGTCGGTGGACGCCCAGAGCTCCGGTCTCTACCTGGTCAGGATATTGAGTTCTAGGGACCAGTTCAAGCGTTCCCAGCCCGCTCAAAGCCTGTTGCTGCATAGTGATACATTCTCCTGTTTCTCACTATACAGGTCCGTGATATTTGCATTGGTAAAGGTGAAATGTCAAGTTATTTTTTGTTTTTGCTGACGATATCTGCTTTTGAGCAGTCCTTCGCCATTCGTGACGAGTGTTCTGGTGGTCCTGGATGTGGATGATACTCGGCAACAAGGGTATTTCTTTAGTCGGGTGCGACGTGCATTGACGAGCTTGCCTGAGAAGATGATGCAATCAGGTGACCAAGACAGTGGAGCATTTTACGATACTGAGGTGGCGGAAGAGCTGTTGGCTGCACTCCATACAGCGTTTCCAAAAGTGGACTTGTCGAGCTCGGCAAGGGATTTCCTGGCTAAAAGAGATGGATCGTCGAACGGTTGGAGCAAAGCTGGGGAGATGGTGAAGCGGAGGAAAATGCTGTCCGCTGAAACTTTCTACGGGCCGAATGCACTGAAGTCGACGGCATTAACAGGTTCATCGGGTGGCCACATGTCAGAGAGCAGTTGGACGTCATTTTACGAAAAACTGCAGTTCAGAGTTTCAAATTCGCTGATGTGTCAGCTTGAAGGAACTGCTCCAATCTCATCGTCGTTCCCACGACAGCAAGAAGCTTTCGAGTTTGCCGACCAAGTTGCTGCTCTCCGACGAAGAGTTCGCGCAACTCGCGGATCTTCTACTTATGGCGGCTATGGAGATTACAGTGTCCCCCGTGTTTTCTCGTTTGAGAGTGCAGGCAACGGCAAGCGACGCTTCCTTGTTGCGAGTTTTACCGAATTCTGGCAAAATTATCAGAAGACACGCGCAGACCAGCGCCATGTCTACGAGATTATCCGTGAAGGAGTTCCCTGCCGACTTTACTTTGATCTCGAATTTAAACGTGCCATCAACGCAAACAGGGACGGCAACGCATTGGTGGATCGCCTTATATGTCTACTTCAACTCCAGTTTTATGTAAGTCACGCGCTGGCAAAGAGTATCATTGGTTTGAGCTTAACCCGTCATGTGCTGAACATGGTTTACAGCGCAGATATGGGATCCATGTCAATCAGCGTGACGTTTGTCAACTGGACTCTTCAACGCCTGCCAAATTCAGTCGCCACCTCATCGTACGTGAAATCTTTTTTCTTCTTCTGGCGTCACTCACTAACTAAAATGTTGCTGCCCCGTACAGTTTCACCTTCCTTCTGGTCGTCTTTTCGTTGATAACCTTCACGCTGGAGCGGTATGTTTGCGATTGTTTTTTCGTTTCCAACTGCTCAGTAGGATATCTGACGCTCATGTTTTGCTGTTTTACTCGACGGCAGTTTGTACGCGAGTTTATTGCTGACCTTGTCGTCTTCAGCGATGAAGAAATGGAGCAGATGGAAGGTTCCGAGGTATTATTTTCTCCATTTCTTGTCAACACAGAGACTGAAGATGACCCTGTTGAGAAGAAAGGCCTGTTCATTGACACGGGGTGTATACTGAAACCGCATGTTTCGTGTTCTGGGTTCGTCAAAGTTTAAGAAGCAAGCGGTCCTACGACCGCTTACCGCGTCTTCTGAATCGGATATCGACCAAGAGCTGTTTTTGAGCACCCTGGTGTGCCCATATCCCTCTCTTGAAGCCATAGAAGTTAATGGGCAGACTAAATGTCCTCTGCTCCGATGCGAGCCGTCACCTACAGCTCTAGCACGGAGCCGGCATTTAACCACCAGGGTGAATACTCAATCCACCTCGTCGATTGACTGTCGAGCGTCAACCTTCCCGGCGTTAGACGCCTTCATTCGATCCCAGGCTACAACTGGCGGTGTTCAAGGTGAAATACGTGCAATTCAAATGCTGATACCCAACAACTCCACCATGCTGGCAAATTTACCAGGTCAAGATCAACCCAAGATCTTAAACTCCGATACTCAGCCGTATCCGTGGATGATTATTTATCACATGGCACGAAATCGCTGGTGTGCGAATATTCAGCGACCGCACAGAAGCAACAATGTCATGTTTATCGTGGACATTGACCAGCGCGTATTCTACCAAAAGTGTCATGACCCTATCTGTCAAGCAATCGACTTCAGGTTCGATGAATATTCCTACTGACACTCTGAACAAGTTCATATTACTGACTTACGCTTGGATGAGCAGGTCACCACCACAGCAACTTCCATCACATGTAGAGTTTGATTCGGCTACCAACTAACAAGCTTATGGAAATACTTGTATGGCAGCAACAATTGCGCACGAGACGATACCAACAACACCCGTACCAATGCTCAGAGCAGGTACAAGCCTCATGAGTACCCAACCTCCGCGATCGCTGTCGTCTTCCCCAACCGTCAACTTCAAGTGACATACTGCAGGCAAAATGAACAAGAGGGAGAGACCACCTATGGCACCGGTAGCACTCATCGCTTTTGCAATGGTATATCGCGTGAAGATCGCAATCTGTGCCACAGATTGCAACGCAATCGCCGTGAGTATGGTGCTCTTCCAATCGAATTTGTGTTGGTTTGTTGGAGCATTTTTACGAGTTGGGGTCTTGCCTCGTGTGGATGCCGGCTGGGACCAAAAGAGGATATTGGTTTTTCCATGTCAAGCGAATAACTTGTCCGCGAGAAGAACCGAAACGTATGCCTGGAAACAGCAACCTGCAGTAAAAAGAAATGATAATGCTGTATGAGCTCTGTGATACGAAGTCAAATGTACCACAACTTACCTCGAGTGAAATGCAGACAATTGCGCAGAACGGAATCATTATCCAGAACGCCCAGCTGTGTTTCGATGGGATGTCACCTCCAGCGTTGATGTAATTTTGTAGAACGTCGGCTCGAGTGTCCGACAGGAACGACAAGTACCCACCAACGCCGAATCCGAGGGCCCAGAAGATTGAGATCATTGTGGAACCGATTGACAGTCGCGCAAAGCGCCCGATTGAGCGCTCTCGTAATGCGTAAAAGGAGTGAAAACGTGATGTGGACTCGAGAAAGACGTCGCTAGAATCGCCATGGAATGGCAAACTGCCACGTGCATTGCGAGATAGTCTTCAGGAAATCCTTTGGAAAACAATGGCGCGTCTCGCTTATGGAGTCCGGGTGTATTCACCAGAACGAAGAAGCAGGCGACAAACAGTGCCAACGCTGCAATCATGCATGGCCGCTTCAACTTCGTGTGGGATGACCAGACCAGACTGAAAGGAATCACCACTACTATCGTCTGCAGGGAAGCAGATCAAGTAAACTACGTTAGAGGTGCCACAATGGGGGATGCTATCAATGAAATCGATCATGGACAAACCAAAAGTTCGGCGAACCGGACCCGATCTCTTAGAATCCAGACCAAGGTAGGAAGTCTGCTCTGGTCTTCCAGCTCAAGACTGAACGCTTGTGTCAGCACCACTGGTAAATCCTGGAAGAGGATGGCGAAATACGTCGAGATGAGACCTCCTGAGACCGTGAGTTGGAGAAGTCCCGATACGATTGCACCTTTGACACCGAACGCCATAGCTGCTAGTCCATGGAGAGAATACACTCCATGCGAGATGCCAAGCTGCACAAGTCTCAGTCTCACGGCGCAGGCCACGAACGCGAAGATTGGCAAAAGGATCAACGTGAGTACGAATCCACCCAGTAGAAAGACATAGGGCAGCACGAGTGCTGTGGGACCGACGCACGCAGCAGCCTGAACGATGGCGACTTGAAAAGCAGAACAGTCTCCCGGTGTAAGATCTCTCAGCTCTACGAAAGTGTCAGGGCCATCAAGTAGATCTTCTTCATCGGTGCTGTGTCGGATACTGCGATCGTCGTGGATGGGCTTGGATTTGATGGTGACGTACGGCTTCAAGGACCTCCCCATGATGCTCAAACAAGTGGAATGGATATATCTACTGACGAGCACCAGCAGACACCATTTGTGTCTTTTCGAGACGCGCGATCTTCATTGGTGTCCGTCCATTGGAATTGACGACTTTTGCGAGCTCAGATCGGTATAACATCCGTGCTTGTAAGGCATGTCCAGAGCGATGCTGTTGCTGTTACTTGGTGCGGTGGCCTTCGTATCAACAGTGCAGTCGGATACCCAAGCTGGAGAAGGCGACAACAACACCGTCATGTTTGCAGCAGCGTTTGAGAGCGTGGCTGATGGAAATACGACAGGGCTTCTGGACGAAATTGTGGTGCCTGCGTCGTTAGAAAGCGAGAAGATGGTGCTGCCACCGATGGAGGAAGAACTGAGACCGCACGAGCCTTCGACGACGGGACAGCTCGCACGAAGCCTCACAAGTGTTGTGCCGTATGGAGGAGCTTTAGTCGCTGTTGAAGCCACGGCTCTTCTTGTCGGTGGAGCTACGATCGTCGTTCTTCTCATTGCCAAGGTCAAAACACGCCATTCTGTCGCTCAGTACGAGTATGACGAAGGTGCGTACTTCTTCTAGTGTGCTGTCCCGCGCAAGGAACACTAAATGATTGCTCCTTTGTAGTGGATCCGATGCTTCAGTCGCTTTTGTACAGCGACATGGACTACGCAGCGATCTAGGAGGCCAGGAAGAGCAGCAGGGGGTCTTTGCTGTAGACCATCATACTTGTTTCTTGGCAATTTTTTCCCGCTTAGTTTGGTTTCGTGTTGTCAAGTCCGAATGCCAGCATAGCATTTTGGTACACTGCAGCTGCCAGTCCATCCACTTCGACACCTCGGATCTCTGCAGCGCTCTGCAACGCCAATTTAACCATCGCAGGTTCGTTAATGTCCGCCGTGTCTTCTTGCAGCAGGAGTGGCAAATTATCTTCTTGGGTTTCGCAGTTAAACACTTTTCGTGCATCCTCTCTCGAAGGAGCTTGATCCGGTGCGTCCGTCTCCAGCAGCAAAGCTTCAAGTGGTAGTTCCTTACAGCAAGCAGCAGCCTTTTTCATCCGTGGGTCTGCTAGTTGCTTGACGTTCAGCGAGAAGAAAACTTTTGTGCCTCGTAGCGCCGAAAACGACCGCAGCATATCCGGTGGACCGCTGTACGAATGAAACACGAGCACGGGAGGTAGTCGCCCGCCCGAGCGTCCGACACCCAGCAGAATCTCCAGTAGTTTGCCGTAGTAACCCACACAATGCAGCACACAAGGCCGCTCCAGCTCAGCCGCGAGCTCCAGTTGCGCTTGAAACGCCTCCACTTGCATCTCCAAAGGCACTTGTCGCCCTCGAGCGCTCTTGCACAGTCCAATCTCCCCAACCTGCGAGACAGTCGTAAAAAAACTTTTAGTTCAGTCTAGGGTCACTGCAACTTCAAGTGCTAGTCGTACACTCGCAGTGGTGTGACGAGCCAACGTCTCCTTAAGTTGCTTAAGTTGCTTCAAGCTCTCTGTCGTCTCCTGAGCCCACCAGGGATGTACCCCAAAAGCCGGTACAATTTTCACTGTATTGTGGTGCTGACTTAGGAGCTGCTCTAACACCCTCCAGTCTTGTTCGTGGGTGGCACAAGACACGACATGAGTCACATTTGCATTGCAGGCTCTAGAGAGAACATCTTCGAACGTTTGACGACTTGGTGGAGAGCCAGAAGACCCCAGACGTGCGTCATGCAAGTGGCAGTGCGCGTCAATAAGTGGGGCCGTCATAGACGAGAGTCAAAATAACAAAGTATCAAAAACTTGCTTTTATTTTTTTGAGAAATACCTACTTAATCGCATAATTTCGATTGGCCGTTTCCTGTCAAACAGCTTAATTGAGATCCGACCACTCAAAATAAAATGAGCGAGCCCGTGTCCAAGGTGCGCAAGTCTCGCGCTGTATGGACCCTCACAGAGGAACAGCAGATGCTGGAGCTCTTCCTGAAGGCGCGCGAGGACCCCGAGTTGTGTAAAGGGAAGGGCGTGACCCCCAGCGTGGGCGAACATCGTCCTGGAGCTTAACCGACGCAGCGGCTGCTCGTTTATCGTTGGTGCGTCATAACAGCTACATAGTTAATTGAAAACTATTAAACTTAGTTTTATTTTTAACACCTTTGTATCTGCGACGAACAGACCAAATCAAGTCCAAGTTTACGCGGACGATGATGGACTACGAGCTGTTCAGGGAGGTGAAAGGGGACAACTCGTTGACGCCTCAAGACTGGGACACTTTGATCAGTGTCAAGCCTGAGCACGCGTCGAGACTTCGCCAGTTCAAGGAGAACGGCTTCCCCACACGGACGTTTGTCGCAGCATTGCTGCAACTCAAGGGATCTCGACGGGGAAACCAAGAGGGCGACCACGGACCAAAGTTCTCGCCAAACGGCCAATTGTTTCGAGTGGAGAACCAACGGCGAAGAAGGCGTGTCTGGAGGATGGCGGTGGGTGGAGCCTTCGTGCGGAGAAGCTTATGCTGTTCCTGTGCTGGGTAGCGAAGAACGACCGGGAGGTTTCAGGCGACGACGAGTTGAAACCCCAAGGATGGCAGGATGTGGTCACGGAGCTCAACCAGAATTGCTATACGGACTACACTGAGAGTATGGATATGTTACCATTGTGAGCTGAATGACAGGAGTGGTTGCTAACGATTTGGATTGCTGTTTTGGTGTCGGTTGTGCAGAGGAAGCCATGGAGAAGTACGTTGAGCTGATGCAACGCTATACCCAGTTCAAGGCCGCAACGGGCTACTCGGGAGGTGCCGACCCAACCCCCAAAGATGAGTTGGGCTGGGAACGTCTCATTCGCGAGCGCCCGCGATTTTATGACCATCTCCAGAAGCTTCAGGAACAGGGTGGCTTTCCGCACGTTGAGGTGTGCAGTCTTATTAAGGGTACGCCACCATTAGATGTATAGCTATTGGCTGAACAACGTGATTTTCTGACTCTTTTGTTCGCAATACAGGAGACACCGAGCCTAACGGAATGGGCCCAGCGAACTTAAGTGATTTCTTGTCTACTGGGGCACTTCAGATGAAAAAGGCTCCGAGTTTTTCGATCCCATCCCAGCCCTCTGCCCACGCCATTGCAAGTGCTCAAGCGTCCCTGTCGGCCAGTGCTCTTTCGTACCTGTTGCCAGCAACTGCCAACATGGCGACTTCACTGCAGGCTGCTGCAAACGCCCCCACTGCAGGCAAATCAGTGCCAGGAATTGCCACCGCAGCCACAACTCCTGCTGTCTTCACGCAAGAGCTCCACGACAACATGAACATGTTTTTGAAGACAGCCACGGCGTATCTCGTGATGCTCATTAACGACCACAACCAAGGCAACGAGATGTAGTCGTGGCCACGTACGAGGCTAGTTTTTTCAGTTTGTTTGATGCATTTGAACACGGGTTTCAATTACTTTTGAGTTTCCTGTCACATCGCTCCTTGGTGAAGAAGAGGCGTTCAGTTTTGAAATCAAGGTTCCCAATAAGCGAGTATCTGGGATTGATGCAACAGCTAACATTTCCACCACAAAATCGGAACCAGAACGTGCCGAGTCCTCCCCACCATCTCCAACGCCTTCAGTGGATGAAACCGTCGAGCTTGGCAAGTATACATCGTCTTCGGTACCATCGTCGGTGGACGGCAGTGTTGATGATCCGGAAGGTGCGCCGCTAGACGACGAGTGCGTGCTTGGGAAAGTTGAATCGCAAGCTTTCGATTCGGATTGGCATCAAATGCAGGCGAAGGAAAAAGAGCGGAAGAAGCGGCTTCAAGCCAAGCAGCGCCAGGCACAGCGCGACAAGGTCCTACGGAAACAAGGAGCGTCATCCAGATCGCTGACTGGTGGATCTACGAAGGATAGTTCGAGCAAAAGCAAGTCGAAGACCGGCAAGAAGAAGAAAAAGACAAGGACGACACTTCTTCCTCTTCACATCACAAGAAGAGCGGGTCGTCACGAAAGCATCGGCATCGAGAAGGAGACGGCACGACCTCGTCGCAACCTCCGCGTTCATTAACGGAACTGTGATGTGCTTGATTGTTATGGGCACTGCAGGATGAAATGCAGAAGTCAACCAACCTTTGCAAGGTACTCAACAAGATATTTACACTACAGGCGTACACCCTCCAACTACTAGGTGGATGAAATCAGTGCGAGTCCCCTCAATGCTTTGTAAGCTGAAGAGGTTTTGGTGCAATGCAAGAAGCCACAGACGATGAACGAAATGATGTCTTCAACTGCAACGCGATCGCAACTCCTGCTGTCTTCACGCGAGAGCTCCACAACAACATGAACATGTTTTTGAAGACAGCCATGGCGTATCTCGTGATGCTCATTAACGACCACAACCAAGGCAGCGAGATGTAGTCGTGGCCAATTACTTTTGAGTTTTCCTCACATTTCGTTTGGAATAGTTTGCCTATTTCTTTTTAGAAACAAAATTAATAAACATATTTTCTCGGAAACTGTCAAATAGCCTTCCTTTCTTCTCATAACTAACCGTAGTCAAATACTTCAAGTAAGCTTAGCTGGAAAAGCGATGCAAGCTTCGATACGCGCGGTATGGGACCTCACCGAAGAGCAAGTGCTGCTCGAGCTCTTCGAGAAGGCTCGCCAAAACCCAAAGTTTCGGACGTCTCGCGGCGTGAAACCCAAGGGCAGGGAAAAATTGCTGAAGAGATGAACCTCCGCTGCTCCAGCAGCTTCAACATCGGTGAGCGACATTCTACAGTTAGGCGAAATAGACTCCATTTTTAATGAATATTTGAGCTCAAGTCGAAGAGCTCTCGACTTATGATGGACTACGAACTGTTCGAAGACGTCGGTGGAGAGCGGGGACTCAATGACGAAGACTGGGACAAGGTTATCCGCGATATGCCCGCGAAGGCGGCGCGTCTGCAAAAATTCAAAGACGCTAAAGGCTTCCACCATACGGACATTTGCCGTCGCATCGCCGATGGAAAGGAAGAGCCCGAAATGGCATTGAAGCTGAATACGAAGAGGTCGGATCGGGAAGATGATGAATTGCCGGAAGCCAAAAGAGCTTGTGTTGATGTTGATGGTGGAGATATGGTCTGGGGTGATCGTGAGGAAAAGCTGCTGCTGTTTTTGTGCTGGAGAGCTAAGCTCGGCTTCCAGATGTTGGCCAAAGAAGGCTTTCAGTCCCTGACGTGGCTACAGGTGACAAACGACCTCAACACGCACGGGAATACAACTTTCGACAAGAGTACGAGCTCTGGTAGACTCTAATGTCTTGTTTACGGGACACTTACAATGTTGCTTTTTGGATGTAACAGAACAAGTTAAGGCGAAGTACCTACAGCTGATGCAATCGTACTACCGATTCAAGCGCGTGACTAGGTTCTCGGGTGCACTCGAAACCGTCCCCAAGTCTGAGATGGATTGGGACCTCCACATGCGGGAAGCCACCGCGCTTCTTCATCTTATCCAGCTCGAGCGAGAAGCTTGGGCGTTCTTGCATCAGCTGGTGTGCAGTCTCATCACCGGTGAGTCGTATCCTTGATCTGCCCATGGATCAATAACTAACACGTTTTTTGTTTATGGTGCATTTTCACGTTTTCAGGAGACACGACGGCTAATGAACTCGGACCTGCTAGTCTGGAAAACTTTCTTGCAACTGGGGAACTACAACAACGAACAAAATTGGTGGACGAGACGAACAAGTCGACGGTCTCGACCAATCTACCGGCTAGCGCTCAGGCAGCCCAAGCAGAGAGTACTGACTCGGCGCAATTGCCTGAAGCTGCAGGCCTCAAAACCGAAAATGATTCCGAAGTCACTGCCGGTGCACCGGCCGTCTTGTTGACGCAAGAAGTGCAACAGAATTTCAACATGTTCCTGAAGACAGCCACTGCGTATCTCGTGATGCTCATCCACGAGCACAACCAAGGGAACGGAAACTAGTGCTGCTTGCCTACGGTCCACTGACTGTGGATTCCGATGTGTGTACGTTTTTCAGTGGCTTTACGGCGACAATGGTCATTGCTTGACAGTGAGGACACCACAGCGTTAAGGGCGATGAGGATGAAATGCAGTAATCAACAAACGCGATCTAACCTCACTCAACAAGAAATTTACAATATAGATAAAAGCGTACACCCTCCAAACCAGTCTACATCGTCGGGGATAAAAGGTAGATAGGCGCTGTGTGAGACTCCTCAATGCTTCGTGCGCTTGAGAGGTTTCTGGTGCAACGCAAGAAGCCACAGACGATGAACGGACGGAATGATGTCTTCAACTGCAACGCGATCGCCAGGATTGGCAGCCCAGCCAGCCTCCAGAATTTCGGCGCAAGCTTTCGGAATGGAAGGAACCAGTGGAGGTCTCTCGCCGTTTGCAACCAATCGATACACTTGGAGGTGAGACTTGGCCTCCCACGGACTCCGTGTTGGCACCATGATCTGCCACAGTGTAATCATCAGGCTGTACACGTCAACAGCTGTGCCATAACGTGCAGTCTTGCCACCCTTGATCATCTCCGGCGCCATGTAATCTACCGTACCGGCAATCGTCATGGTACCATCAGTCCTTGGTCGCAGCAAGTTGGCTTCACCAAAATCCGCGAGTTTGATCAGGAACTCCTGACCCACAAGGAAGTTGTCCGTCTTAATGTCACGATGTAGCAGAGGCGGCGAGAAACTGTGCAGGTAGGCAACGGCGCGACAGGCGTCCAGCCAGGCCTTGAGCTTCGCCGCCAAATCCCAGATCTCGGGGTTTTCACGCAACGTCAAGTCCAGCGCACCGTATTCGCAGAATTCAAAGATCAGCGAAATAGACGGCGGCACCACACACAACCCGTAGAAGCGAACGACATTCGGGTGCGATAACTGCACATTCAATGCTGTCTCGCGCGAAAACCGCGTCACTTCGTCACTCGTCACCTGCACATCGGTGTAAATCTTGATCGCGATAGGTACCGGTGTGTTTTTGCGCAAAGTTCCACGCATCACAATAGATGTCGCTCCTTGCGCAACAATACAGTCCAGCGCCAAAGCAGAGAAGTCCACCACGTTATGCCGGTGTTCCTCTATCATGTGGTGCACGTCGTATACCGACGTTCGCGTCGAGAAATTTGTGATCATGCCGCGTTCAGAAAGTATGTTCATATAACGCCGCATAGCGCTGGAAGACTTTGGCGCAGCTGATCCACCGTCGTCGATAGCCAACCAGTAGCGGGTATCGGCACGCAGCGACAGCAGAACCGCAACGACGATAAGTGCGTCTAAACCGGTGACAACGCAGTGAACAATTGGCAACGTGGTAGTTGCATTCACGTGAGAAAGTCCCATGATGGAACTTGTGATGTTTGCAATGGACGTGACAACAGCGGCGACGAAGAAAAAGTCAAAGGTGGCTCGAGCGTGGAAAACGAACTTGGCCCATAAGTAGAAAATGAGGAGCAAGACGTGAATGGTCATCGCGATGGCGTCCGCAATGTCGTGGCCAACCTTGTACAGCGTCATGTTGCAGATCACGAAGACGACGCACACTGCTCCAGAATAACAAATCGCGCGGAATACGGCTTCTTGGGAGACACTGCGCTGGATCATCAGCATGGGCAGTAGTTGCAGCACCCACACGGACGGCATTGTCACCAGACTGCACGGATAATTAGGATCTTCCACCAGCGTTAGGGGCTGTACGTTTCGTCACTGTCGCTGTGATAGGCTTGAAAGCTGACGAAGTACAGCACCAAACCAATTGCCGATAGAGCGGCCATCGTGTACCAGATCGCTTCGTAACACGGAAGCATAAAGGCCGACTCTGTTTTCATAAAATACATACAGAGGTTAGTTAACCACAACACCCACATCCACCTAGCAAGTTGGTACGTACTCAAATTCGAGCTGATGCTGCAGGGAGCGCTTCGCAACACGCGTTTACGACTGCGACTGCACTGGATGCCAATCCAAAGCGACACAACCATAAACACAAAGTTGTTCATCGTCGGTATCAGCACTCCAGCCAAATATGCCGTCGACGCAGAGTAGCTCTCCATACTGCCAGGAACAGCGCACCGTGCCACCATGTGCACCTTCTCGGGTGATGCATCCGACAGCAACGCAGCAATCCCAACCGCTGCAGGAACACTCAACACTGCCAGCAAAAGTGTAAGTTTCAGCCCCAGCGAGTCCCAGTTCGGCACCATTCTCTTCCACAGCATCAAGAGCTTCTGCTTCGGCTTCCACCGGTGCATCCTTCGACTCTGACATTTGAACCCCTTCCGCAGTCTCAGCATCCACCTCGTTCCAATGTCCGCAGGTTCCATGGGCGGAATCCCGTCCAGAAAGCTGCTGTGAGACCTATTGTTCTCACTGGGAGTGTTCTGACCCATCGTTTCTCCTTCAAAGGACACATTGTGGCCCGAGCCTGTGCTCGTGACTCTACTGCCGCGTCCCTCTCCTTTCTCCAGGACCGAGTGCAGGATGGAGGAGCCTGCTGGTTGCATTTGCAGTCTGTGTCCTGCGTCCTGAGCTGCGGCTTGCTGCACGTCTGTGTCGATGAGGATGGAGGCTTCTCTCGTGGGCAGAATGTTGGCTGGATTGGTGAAGACGCTGGCCCCCGTCATGGGGAACAGGTCGCTGATGGAGTCCAGACGGCGCCGTCGGTCCTGCTCGTCTCCTCCTTCACTGCGGGTGCCGTCTCCATCGCTGCGCGCTGAGGGTGTGGGCGGGTACAGTCGACGCAAAGAATGCAGCGACTGGGGCGCTCGGTACGGGCCCGGACGGCTTCGAAGCGGCCCCCGTCGCTGTGGGAGCTGCGCAGGAGGCCTGGGGACAGCTGGCCGTCGCTCTCTAGCAGCACGAAGCTCGAACGCGGCGACGTGGAGACGCCGACGCGGCGTCCTGGAGAGGCCCCATGTCATGCGCAAATTGGGTTATTGGAGACTTTAATGCTGGTCAAATATGGTTGTGTGTGTAACGGCTTCTATTGTAGTAGTACCGTGACCCTTTTAAGGATGGGATGAGAGTAACTTTGGTATGTGGGAATGCGGACTTTGAAGGAGGAGCTGATATCAGTGACTGAAGTGTTGATTTGGTGAGACAGTTGGAACCTTAATTAACTGATATCAGACATCAATACATAGAGATGAATTTGTACGCAATGTCTTAACAAAAGTTATGAGCTTGGAATACGAATGTATAGGATAACAGAGTCAACCCATCACAAACTGGCCATTATTCATTATCTCTCTTACCACGGTGCGAGGACACTGTCCTCACTGTCAAGCAATGACCATTGTCGCCGTAAAGCCACTGAAAAACGTACACACATCGGAATCCACAGTCAGTGGACCGTAGGCAAGCAGCACTAGTTTCCGTTCCTTGGTTGTGCTCGTGGATGAGCATCACGAGATACGCAGTGGCTGTCTTCAGGAACATGTTGAAATTCTGTTGCACTTCTTGCGTCAACAAGACGGCCGGTGCACCGGCAGTGACTTCGGAATCATTTTCGGTTTTGAGGCCTGCAGCTTCAGGCAATTGCGCCGAGTCAGTACTCTCTGCTTGGGCTGCCTGAGCGCTAGCCGGTAGATTGGTCGAGACCGTCGACTTGTTCGTCTCGTCCACCAATTTTGTTCGTTGTTGTAGTTCCCCAGTTGCAAGAAAGTTTTCCAGACTAGCAGGTCCGAGTTCATTAGCCGTCGTGTCTCCTGAAAACGTGAAAATGCACCATAAACAAAAAACGTGTTAGTTATTGATCCATGGGCAGATCAAGGATACGACTCACCGGTGATGAGACTGCACACCAGCTGATGCAAGAACGCCCAAGCTTCTCGCTCGAGCTGGATAAGATGAAGAAGCGCGGTGGCTTCCCGCATGTGGAGGTCCCAATCCATCTCAGACTTGGGGACGGTTTCGAGTGCACCCGAGAACCTAGTCACGCGCTTGAATCGGTAGTACGATTGCATCAGCTGTAGGTACTTCGCCTTAACTTGTTCTGTTACATCCAAAAAGCAACATTGTAAGTGTCCCGTAAACAAGACATTAGAGTCTACCAGAGCTCGTACTCTTGTCGAAAGTTGTATTCCCGTGCGTGTTGAGGTCGTTTGTCACCTGTAGCCACGTCAGGGACTGAAAGCCTTCTTTGGCCAACATCTGGAAGCCGAGCTTAGCTCTCCAGCACAAAAACAGCAGCAGCTTTTCCTCACGATCACCCCAGACCATATCTCCACCATCAACATCAACACAAGCTCTTTTGGCTTCCGGCAATTCATCATCTTCCCGATCCGACCTCTTCGTATTCAGCTTCAATGCCATTTCGGGCTCTTCCTTTCCATCGGCGATGCGACGGCAAATGTCCGTATGGTGGAAGCCTTTAGCGTCTTTGAATTTTTGCAGACGCGCCGCCTTCGCGGGCATATCGCGGATAACCTTGTCCCAGTCTTCGTCATTGAGTCCCCGCTCTCCACCGACGTCTTCGAACAGTTCGTAGTCCATCATAAGTCGAGAGCTCTTCGACTTGAGCTCAAATATTCATTAAAAATGGAGTCTATTTCGCCTAACTGTAGAATGTCGCTCACCGATGTTGAAGCTGCTGGAGCAGCGGAGGTTCATCTCTTCAGCAATTTTTCCCTGCCCTTGGGTTTCACGCCGCGAGACGTCCGAAACTTTGGGTTTTGGCGAGCCTTCTCGAAGAGCTCGAGCAGCACTTGCTCTTCGGTGAGGTCCCATACCGCGCGTATCGAAGCTTGCATCGCTTTTCCAGCTAAGCTTACTTGAAGTATTTGACTACGGTTAGTTATGAGAAGAAAGGAAGGCTATTTGACAGTTTCCGAGAAAATATGTTTATTAATTTTGTTTCTAAAAAGAAATAGGCAAACTATTCCAAACGAAATGTGAGGAAAACTCAAAAGTAATTGGCCACGACTACATCTCGCTGCCTTGGTTGTGGTCGTTAATGAGCATCACGAGATACGCCATGGCTGTCTTCAAAAACATGTTCATGTTGTTGTGGAGCTCTCGCGTGAAGACAGCAGGAGTTGCGATCGCGTTGCAGTTGAAGACATCATTTCGTTCATCGTCTGTGGCTTCTTGCATTGCACCAAAAACCTCTTTAGCTTACAAAGCATTGAGGGGACTCGCACTGATTTCATCCACCTAGTAGTTGGAGGGTGTACGCCTGTAGTGTAAATATCTTGTTGAGTACCTTGCAAAGGTTGGTTGACTTCTGCATTTCATCCTGCAGTGCCCATAACAATCAAGCACATCACAGTTCCGTTAATGAACGCGGAGGTTGCGACGAGGTCGTGCCGTCTCCTTCTCGATGCCGATGCTTTCGTGACGACCCGCTCTTCTTGTGATGTGACGAGGAAGAAGTGTCGTCCTTGTCTTTTTTCTTCTTCTTGCCGGTCTTCGACTTGCTTTTGCTCGAACTATCCTTCGTAGATCCACCAGTCAGCGATCTGGATGACGCTCCTTGTTTCCGTAGGACCTTGTCGCGCTGTGCCTGGCGCTGCTTGGCTTGAAGCCGCTTCTTCCGCTCTTTTTCCTTCGCCTGCATTTGATGCCAATCCGAATCGAAAGCTTGCGATTCAACTTTCCCAAGCACGCACTCGTCGTCTAGCGGCGCATCTTCCGGATCATCAACACTGCCGTCCACCGACGATGGTACCGAAGACGATGTATACTTGCCAAGCTCGACGGTTTCATCCACTGAAGGCGTTGGAGATGGTGGGGAGGACTCGGCACGTTCTGGTTCCGATTTTGTGGTGGAAATGTTAGCTGTTGCATCAATCCCAGATACTCGCTTATTGGGAACCTTGATTTCAAAACTGAACGCCTCTTCTTCACCAAGGAGCGATGGTCTATCATCATCATCGCTGTCATCAGCATAAATGTGGGGTTTTAGATCCAAAGGTGGTGTCGCCGACAAGAAATTCACATCACTGGACTCGTCAAAGATATCAAAGGCAGCCTCCGAAACACTAGGATAATCCGTTTTGGGGGAATCAGAATGTCGATTCACCGGGCTTCTGTTCGAAAGAACTTGATAATCCTTTGTATCATCATCTCGCTCATCCAAGTTGTCGTTAGCGCTGGCACTTGCTGCTAACTCTGATACTTGGTGCATCGAAACAGGAGATTGGGCAGCTTTTTGATCTTCATCGCCCTTGTTGTCGTCAGAGAATGTACTTCCAACGGTTAACTCCAGCGATTTGTTTTCGTCCACTGGTTGCAGCAACGACTCCAAATCTAAACCCTTGTCCCCGGTGAAGCTTAGATTTACAGTCTCATCCTCCAACGTGCTAATCGACATCCAGTTCGATGAAGTATCTGCAAGAAAAGTGGATGGAGCTGCAACTGGGTCAGTAACGCCTTCAACTATTGTAGGTTTTGATTCCTGATGCTCTGCACCCAGCAAGCTCGAGTCCAAAGGAAGACTCTGTGTCGAATCATCAACTGGAATACTTTCATCGGCAGATACCTTTGATTCAGACGGGTTTCTGCGGGATTTGTGTCGTTGCGACTTGGTTTTTGCATCTTAGTCCAGTTAACCGAGAATTCTTCATCCTCGTCAGCTTTGACGAGCGCTTGCGAGTCCAAAGCGTAAGCCGGACTGCCAACACGTGCCACAAGTTGTCCGCTGGTCGCGACGGTGATAGAAGGTTCACTAGTGCCATCGTCACTTAAGGATGTGGAAGACGCTTGAGCACTACTACCGTTCAGCAACACGTCAGACTGAGGCTCCACCACGACATCCTTATCCTCTTCATCGCGAGCATCATCTTCACCATAAAGGAGTTTGGCCACGTCACGATCATTGGAAGTATCAAATAAAGCATCAATCGGATCATCCTCCTCTGCTTGCCCCTGTACAGGTTTCAATGCAGGGACAACATCGACCGCTGGCTTCGTAACCAGCTGATATTTTGACTTCGTGGAGGAGTCAAACATTCCAGTATCATCGTCGTTCTTGCGCCGGAGCGATTTTCCACGACGCCCTTTAAGGGATGCAAACTCCGATTCGCTCGAGTCCTCCTTAGGCGAAACAGGATCAATCTTTTTGCGACTTGATCGTCGCCTCGATTTCGTGGTACTGCTTTTAACCGGTTTCCCTGTAGGTCCCACCTCGTCGTCACTGTCTTCCTCTTTGCTGCCTTCTGCAGTCTTAGCCCCCGTTTGGAACAGCGCTTCGTAGCTAGTTGCACCACCAAAAGTCTCCTTTTCATTCGGACTGTCCTCAAACAAATCAGCAAATGAGTCCTTGCGCTTCTTGATCGACTTCTTTTTGCTACCAGGCCTCCGATTGCCTGCTCGTTTCACTGCTGGCTGAATCGTGGAAGCGTATGGATCGCTCGGCTTCGCACTGTCTTCGTCACTGCTGTCGCTATCAAAGATGCTCTCTCTGCGAACACTTCGCCTGGCAGTGGTATGATTTTCTCGCAGTTTACCTCCTTGGATGTTCTTACCCCCGCTTCCATTCCGACTACGAATTAGCTGCTTCAGCACTGCTAACTCTCCTTCAAGAGAGCTGATCTTGTCCACGATAATGTCCGCGACCTCATCTCCATCCTCTTCACCCTCCTTTTCAATCACAGCAACAGTAGTAACCCTCTCAACTGTTTCCGATAGAGCATAATAATCACGTCCATTGCTTCTGGGGGCAGCCTTCTCCGAGACTGTTAGTGGTGATTCCAGTTCTGTTGGTACAGACTGAACAAGAGGGCGAGGTACCGCAGCTCGCACAGGAGCTCTTGATGTCACATACCCACCCGTTGCAGGGTCAAACACATAGTCATTTGGCTCTTCAAACTCGGCAAAGAAGTCGTCAAATGATTCCTTGGCTGGAGACTTTTTAAAACTCGAACCACGCTTCAAGTCATCCATGATGCTGCCAAGTGGAGCGGAAGGAGTATCCAGCTGACCTGACGAAAACCGATCACCATTGTAAACCGCATGGGGTTGAAGACTGGTCGGCACAGCATACGTGGCCGTTCCGAGACCTGGGGCAGACCGTACATTGCGCCACGTGAACGCTGCTCCCTCCGATTGGGTCGCCTCCTTTCGGTCATCCAGTAGCGACATTGCAGCAGATCGCCTCCATGCATCGGTAGAATTGTCAGATAACCCAGTTGAGGCTTTAGGCTCGCCTCCAAGCGTAAACTCATCAGCTTCACCAATGGATCTTCGCTGGTCAAAACGCGCCACCCCAACTGCAGAAGCACCGTATGACTTTCGCTCTGGGTCTGGGTTTCCACCACCACGAACTGCCCATTCAGTTGCCCCCGCTGAACTGTATCGGCTAGTCTCACTTGCGGCTTCATTATTTTTCGGCGACTCGAACAGATCGTCAAACGTATCTCGACGCTTGCGCTCTGACTTTTGTGGATTTTGCTCGGTACGTTGGCGTGTACCATCAACCTGTGACGGTGCAGTGGCCTCAAACCGAGAATCAGCATCTTTTAGGTCAGCATACACACCCACGGTGTTTCGAAAGCTCTCTTGCGGGGGTATATCTTGGCGGCTGGTTTCATAATAATTAACAACAGTGTGTCTTGCAAGCCCACTCGAAGCTGGCTCAGTCGGAACGCCGCTGTCATGGTGAGTGTTCTTAGGTACACTCACGGGATGGTTCTCGGCGCCAATCTTCTCAGTCGCAGGAGTTGATCGCTTAGTGGATTTTGGTGGTGTAGTCGCCTTCTGCGCTGTCTTCGACCCCATCCCAAAGAACCGCTTAAGTGCTTTTGTGAAGCCGCCTTTCGAATTTCCACTGCTTCCAGTAGGAGTTGCACCGACGCTGCTCACTCGTTGGTTCTGTACAGGAGAGTTTGATGTATGAGACGGATGATCCACAATGCTGTAGGAATCTTGCTCACTAGAGAAGCGATGCGTTGAAACGGATGGTGGCAGCGCCGAACTACTCACCCAAGCCATGTCTCGTGCAAGTTGTTTCTGTTGTTCCTCCTCCTTTTTGCGTTGTGATTCTCGCTCTGCGATGGTTGCCTCAAAGAACCCCGGGGTGTCATCGACGACAACTTTATCAGCATCATTTTCATAGAAAATAGGTTGAACTGAAGTGACGGTAGGACGCGGCATGGCAGATGCACCCATGCGAGGTTCATCTTCCGATGAATAGGACGGATTCAGCTCGTCAAGCGTCATGTTTTCGTTGCCTCGAGCGCGAGGTTTTCTCGCTTTGGCATCCTTCTCCTTCGTTTTCGCCGATGACTCTCGGCGCTTTGTCCCAAACATATCTTTCAAATTATCCTTGAGCGTGAGGCGAGGTTGAAAATCTGAAGACCCGAAATCGTATTCGCTGGTGTTGACCTCAGACAGTTTTCGGCTTAGATCCACATGGTCGTAGCTGTAGGGTGCCGCCACCGGTTGCTGCTTCGGCCGGGGCATACCAATTAAATGATCATCGTCATGGCCAAGACCTGGGCCACCCACATCATATTGAAATTGCTCTGAAAAATAGCCATTTCCTGTAAGGCGACTTGGCTTGATACTGCTGTCAGTGTAGGTCGTCGTGGCTGACTGCTGCTTGGGTCGTGGCATTACCACGGACAAATCATCCTCGTGTCCTAGCGCTGGTCCTCCCACATCATACCTGAATTGATCGGAAATGTAACCTTTGCCTGTGATTCCAGCAGTCAGCGTGCTTCCAGTCATCGGTGGAAAAACCGAGGGTTGCTCTGAAATGGTATACGTGTCTTTAACACGGTCTCTCCAGCCTGGCCCCTTGGATCCAGCCTCACTATACTCGTCGCCACTATCGCGTGAACGTGCATTTCGATCCGGCACGTCGGTAAACCAATCGTCACCCGCTCCATCAAACAGCGCTGTCTCCTCTTTCACCGTCTCTGCTTTATCAGCTTGTCCTCGTGAAAATTCCCTGTATTCACCACTGACACCATTTCCTGCTGCTTCTTCAGTTTCTCCGTTTTCTTCCGCTCCTTCTTCTCCTGTTTCTTTCTAGCCCTTTCCTCATCATTACGTTTAGGAGTGCGTAAATTATCCTGCTCCTCACCCGAAGTAGACGCAGCTGGCGTCACAGCAACCGACGGGCGTCCGTCACTCGAGTCAAACAAATCTGCGGTCGAGCTGCGCCCCTGACTCGTACCCGCGAGCGTTTCGCGATCATAAGCTTCTTGCTCTGTCAGCAGCTGCTGATTGCACGAGGCGCACACTCGGTGCTTCCGGTGGGAGAACTCAAAGTACAAAAGCACGAGCAGTCCGAGCACATAACGCGGCCGCAGTGACGACAGTGGTGTTTCCGCTTCACGAGCGAGAAATCCGAGCTGCACAGGCCGCACTTGGCCACCTTGACGTCCGACTCCCACGTCACCTCGAAGAGTTCCTGGCTGGCTTTGCGGCGCGGTTTCCCGCGCTTTTACGAGCCTTTTCCGGCTTCCCCAAGTCGGTTGCGTTACTGGCCGAGGATCCGGTTCTATCACGCGCGTAGGACCTGGAAACGACGCTACTGGAAGCGGCTGGACTGCGTGTTGATATTCGATCACCTGGAGTCTCTGGTGAAGCAGCGGGAAGGTCTTTATCGCGGGGTTTCGGCCTCACAGAAGGGGAAGTGGCCGAAGGACGGGGTTCTCGTACAAATCGTCGAATTCGCCGTCATCCTGCAGCATTTGAAGCGGAAAAAGCATGGCAATATACATGAGAGGATTAAGGAAGGGTGGGGAGGGTGGTAGGGGGAGAGAGGCGACCTACCTCGTCGAAGAACGGGTCGCTCATGCCGTCCCGAGGTCAACTTGTTCTTTGTTTGGCAACAGCGGAACTGATTATGTTGCTCTTTATTAAGTGGCGCACATGAAATAGGC
This sequence comes from Phytophthora syringae, assembly GCA_012656105.1. Lineage (NCBI taxonomy): Eukaryota > Oomycota > Peronosporomycetes > Peronosporales > Peronosporaceae > Phytophthora > Phytophthora syringae. Next base: position 160,626 of record JAAKBD010000047.1, read on the forward strand.
AACTTAACATGAGTTCAACGTCAACTTGCATGACTTTGCTGTTTTTAGCTTTAGGTCTGCTCCTCTTCGATGTAGATGCGGCTTGGAAGCGAGAACCCGTTGAAGGTCGAGCCCGTGGCGAAGCTGTAGGCGCCCATGCGTGGAAATGCGATCCAGTCGCCGACTTGTAGAACCGGCAGCGCTGTTTCGCGCGTGATTGCGTCTTTGCCGTCCATGGTCGGGCCCCACAAGCTGCACGGTACCGGCTTGGACTCGTCGGCGTTGGCTGCTTTGAGCACCATGGGAGGTGACACCACGCATAGATGCGGCGTGCTGAAGGAGCCGTGCCTGCCGTCGTTCACGATGTACATGTATCGTGGCAGCTCCGGGTTCGACTCGGCTGAAGAGCGTGACCGACTAGTAAGTTCCGGGTCGACCTTCCGTCCGACAATGTTCACAATGAGTGTGGCACAAGCTGACACGAAGTATCGTCCTGGCTCCGAGATGATGTCCACGCCGCTGCATTGTGGAAAGAGCTCATCCAGCACGTTGTTGATAGCTTTCGCAGCGCCTTCGAAAGTGACAGGACCCAAGTCGTCCCCTGCGAAGCCACCTCCAAGGTTCAGCAGCGTGAACCGGTAACCGGCTTCGAGACCCATTGCGAACGCCTCCTTGGCTCGCACAATTGCGTCTACAAACGCGCTGGCTTCCAGGACGCCCACACCAACGTGGAAACACACGCCGACAACATTGAGCTCTAGACGTTTGGCCGTCTCCAGCAGCGTCGGCACCTCCGTCATCGGGGTACCGAACTTGGGCCCGAATTGGTGTCGTGCCTTGGAGTCGTCGACCTGTAGACGCAGTACGAGCTTCGCCTCGGGGAATTCGCGCTGGATCTTGACCAGCTCGTCAGTCGAGTCGAAGGTCATAAGCGGAACGTTGTGCTCGCGTGCAAAGCGCAGGTGGGAGCGCTGTTTCATAGTGTTGGCGAAGATGATCCGCTCGGGCGGAACTCCGTGGCTCAGAGACAGCGCCACCTCCGACTGACTGGCACAGTCGACTCCCGCTCCCAGTTTGGCCAGCAGCGCCAAGACGCGGGTGTCCGGGTGGCACTTGACGGTGTAGAAGGGCAACACGCGCGGAAGCTGCGTCACCATGCGCCGATACTGGTTCGCGACGTGCTGGAGGTCGATGGTGTAAAAGGCGTCTTCAGCAGCTTCACCCAGAGACTCGATGTGCGCTTTAGACGCAGCCAACACGCGCTCGTCCACCGTTGCAGTCGTCATCTTGGCGCTTGGTAGTCGCAGCTCAAATTGGATAATGAGACCATCCTCACGTGGAGGGAGTCACTGAAAGCGATTGCGCCGCCACTAGCGGCTGCCATTTGGGCGTGTGGTGGCGCTTGTGCATTGGCCGATAAATGAAGTCTCGACCTGATCTTGCACTGCTGACGCCGGCACTTGTGTCCATCTCCTTGCCACCAGCTACGCACACGTCGGGGCACCATTTAAAACTGAAGTTTGTGGCGCTAGACGAAGATGGGCGGAATGGCTACGGAAACCGCAACTTCAGCTACAGTATTCGCAGTACAGGTACCAGTAGTAGCGCTCGGGTTCAGCGCCGGCACTTGCGCCTTTCATTTAACGGAAGCTGGACACGGAGCCTGTCGTCACGCGAATCTAGCGGCGAATCTCGTGCCCAGCGCAACTTGTGCCGAGTAAAACGAGGCTGTCGCCGCCGCAGTCAACGGCACCTTCTCCCCATCGGAAAAAGGCAGGTTGTCTGATTGCCAGCGCTCGTTCGAGCATCTCGCGCGTCTGGATTCTGCCACCAGCCGAGTTTGTGTGGGCAAGGCAACGCAGAAGTACAGCTGTTGTCTGAACGGGACGTTGAACGTACATAGCAGCAGCAAACGTAACCACCGAGCGTCGTCGAAGCTCGTTTGACGTGCACTCTGATTCTGCTTGGCGAAGCGACGTACAGTATGCAGTCTCCACTTCCACTTTCACCCTCAGCCGCGCAGAGCTGCAAATAGCCAATCGCGTAATGAACGTCGAGTCTTCGCTCCTGGGCGTAAGAGGGGCGATTCGAGGTCGCCGTCGAGCCCGCCCCGCAGGCGCTCGGCTCCCCGTCAAGTCCTCCGCTTTACTTGCGGCGCTGCTGTTCACGCTGGACGGTCTCAATGGCCAAATGTCTCTGGTCTCCGCCGCTGCTACTTCACAACTTCGAGGGCTGGTGGACACAACTGCGGACATGGACAATATACAGCGAGTGCTGGCAGGGGATGGAGGCGAGGAAGGAAACGCCTATTGCCACAGCTCGGGGGCGTTCCTGGGCGTGGGCAACACGTTGTGTCTGCACGACAACCTCCGCACGGCCGTGTTTCTGCTCGCAGTGATCATCGCCATTTCCATCGCCGTGGACCGACTAATCGAGTTCGTTCGCGCCGCCATCCAGTGCCCGCAGCTCCGCAAGATCGTGAACCGCATCTTCGAGGAAGTCATGATCTTGGGCTTCTTGTCCATGGTCATTTTCACGCTCAACACCAGTGGCGCCTTGAAGTCGCTCCGACTCAACGACCTCACGGCCTCGGAGCAGCTTCACTTCTACGAGTTCTTCCACTACATCGTGTTCCTCACCATGATCTACTTCATCGTCATTGTGCTGCTGCTGCTTTTCATCGGTACAGTCGTGCCGAAGCTCATCTGGGAGATCAAGAAACAACCCGATGAGCGGCGAGAGAGCATCAGCGATATCCATGACGACACGTACGACCCTCGATATCCCAGCAGCGATCGAAGCGACTGCGGGGGCAATGGACGTCGCATGCGCCACTCCTTCATTCGAGACACGTCCTCGCTGGCACGCGATCTCAATCCGTACAGCTCTGGCAGTAGTTTTAACGAGGATGGCGACCGCACACTCGATACTCCATCTGATGACTATTATGTCGCGATGCGAGCACGTCAACGCTCGGATGGAGACGGCGTGTACCGCTCGATGGCCATGAGAAACAGAGCGCTGTCGGGCATGGACCTCGCTTTGGGTACCCGAGCGTACAGTCTGCTGCTTCAGCGATATCAACGCGAAGGATGGGGTTTCCACTTCAACGTGCGCAAGCAGTGGAACCTCTGGAAAAGTTTTGAAATCCTCGCGTACAACATTTGCCAGAACAGAAGCGGATACATCTACAAGAACCCGGCGGAAATGGAGCGGCTTTTTGGTGTTCGTTCAACGACGACGCTGCCACTAGATGGGCTTCTAGGAGACGATGAAGACCGGATGAGCTACGCCAAATACCACGTGCTGTGCATGCGCAACATGCTACTGCACGTGACCCACATCCATCCGAGCGCATTCCTGATCCTCGTGGTTATCTGCTTGCTACCATCATATTTCCCCGACCAAGATCACTGGATCTTCATCGGCGTAGGAGGATCGCTGCTTCTCGTAAACGTCGTCATATTTTTCAAGGTGCTGAAGATCTTGCGAGGCATCGTGGATGACCGTCTACGGATTATCACGATGAGAGATATCCAAGCGCGGGTTAGCAAGGCACTGAAAGCCTCGGGAGGCCGCAATCGAGGCCGCAAACGCTGGCACCACAACAATGATAATGCCTCCGCTTCTGACTCGAATCCAGGTTCTGCCGAGGAATCAACCGAGGAGAATTCCAATGCCATCAGTGACGACCTCCAAGCCATATTGCAAGCTCGTCGCAAGAAGAGTGCAAGGAAATTCAAGGCTGCAGCGCTCGCCGTCCGCGCGATGATTCGAATGCAGATGTCTGCACTTTGCCACCGGCAGCTTCACTATCACGACCACCGGTTCTGGTTCAATAGCCCCAAGTTGCTGCTACGACTGTTTCAGTTTGCCACGATCGGACAAGCCTTCTACCTGGTCTGGCTTTCACTCGTCGAAATCAACAGCGTTTCCAACTCGTCCTACTCAGATGCTAGCCGATCCGCGCTGTTGGCAATCATGGTGACTTTTCCGGCTTTGTCACTTTTCGTTATTACGCCTCTCACGATGCCCAGCCTTGTGCTGGTCATGAGCCTCACGGGGATTTTTGTGGAGCTCAACGCTAACAATAGTGACGAGGAAGGAAATCACCGCAATGTAACTCAAGAGGAGGTGAAGACGCACATGCGAATCATGCGTCGGTCGTTTCTCAGAAGTCACTACACGGACGGTGAAGGCTGTCAGCCGCCGCTAGCGACACCGCCATTCGGTCCTGTCACTCCACCAATCGGCGCTCTTACCCCGCCACTTGGCCCAAGTATCCCGCCATACACGCCCGACCAAACCACGATCCAGCGTGACTCTGTGGCTTCTCCATCAACCGTGTTTCTCCGCGTTTACGATTCCCCAGCATCTTCCGTCCAAGCGAGGCGCAGTAGCGTATCGCGCTACCTTCCCGGTAACAACAACTCGCTCGGCCGCAATAACAGTGTTGGCCGCAACAACAACAACAACTTTTTAAGTTTCTGGAGGGGCCACAGCAGATCTGTTGGCAGCAGTGGCAGTAATTATGAAGAGGACGGAGGATATGGAGCCTCGAAGCGAGCGTTCAATCTCGCAGCTTTCCAATCGGGGATGGGTGGGCCCGCCCTCACTACGACTGCAGCAGACATGAACACCAACGTTAACAGCCAAGCCCCCAAGGACCGTCTTCATTCTCCAGCAGCACGAGCAGCTTGTGTAGGAGCCCTCGACCAACCAGAATGGATATCAGCGTGCCTGCCCCGACAATGAATTGGAGTCAGGCTAACGTGGAACCAGACATACAAGTCGGTAGCAACACGACTGAGGAGGGTATTACGCAGGAGAACGACCTTGGTCAGATTTCCAGCCCAGTGTCGGCGTCCTTCAGAAGTTACTGCTCCAAATATGGTGGTTACCCAGATTTTTAGGCAACGCAAGCCCACGTGTTTCACGTATTCATCGTATCGTGCTAAAAAATCAAAACAACACATAAGAACCAAGATGGGGGTACACAAACTATTGCGCATAACTCACATATACGTCGTTCCCAGGAACAAAACGCTTTGGCTGGCGCAAGAGCAGGGGAGGACCCGCCGCGAATGAGGAAAATCAATGTTTCTTTATCCCTCGATCATGCAATCGAAAACAGATCGTACCCGTCGATAAACGCGATCAGCCAAACTACGTGAGGCTTACTTGATGGTATGGCTCCTGGACCGACTGTCTTCGTTCTGGATACGGTATGCTACTTGAGTCAAGCCACAGTGCCATTTGCCCCCAATGGCTTGTAGGCGTACTTCGGTCGAAGAGCCCGCTTTTCCTCCTGCAGAAATGATCAAACCGCCACATCCGTTAATTTAACGAAACAAAAGTAACACTTCAATTTCGCCGCACGTACCATCGATGTGTTCTCGTCGGCAAACACAAGTCCCAGGTCGTTTTTCACCGCCTTTTGTGCTGCGCCATCGAAAACGTTCGTGTTGCTGGCCACTCCCGGCCCACCCGACTGCAACCCTTGCTGATTCCCGTACGGAGTAGCAGCTACTGTACCCGGAGGCGGTGGGCCCCTTGCCCATTGCGGCGGCACTCCACCGTACGGTGGGTAACCTTGTGGCGCCACCATTCTAGGGGCATGACACCACCAGGGAACCCTCTCGGCGGAGGTGGGGGATTGCACCTCCAACACCTGGTGGTGGAGGCCGCATCGACATCAAACCAGCTCCTGGAGGTGCGATTCCACCTGGATACTGCATCGGAGGGGGCGGCCACCAACAAACGGCGGACGCGGCATCCCTCGACCATTATAGCCGCCCATCATTGACGGACCGGGTGCATCTAGCCGAGGTTTCTTGGTCACAGCTCCATTAGCGTCTGTAGCATAATAAAATAAATTAAAACAACAAGTTAGAAACGTTTCTAATTAAATGGTGGAAAAAGAAACTCACCTGGCACGCCTTCCATGCCGTACACCTCCACGTCCGTACTTTCTCTGCCCTGTTTGGCGTTTGGGACGCCCTGGAGCGCCTCCTTGTGCACCTGCTGGATGTGGATGATCATGCCGCTGATGGTGCTGAGCTTCTTGTGGCACGTGGGGCACTTGAAGTGGCGCGCTTTCTGGTGCAGGATCAGCACCTTCTCGTCGTCGAAGTTGCGGTCGCAGTAGTAGCAGAAGATGCGTCGCGCCGGAGCTTCGGCGGCCTCGTCGCGCCGCTTCTTCTTGCCCATATTTGATCCGTTGCGCGCGATCCGTTATACGAAGTAATGCGGTTAAATGTCGACCACACTAGAATGACGTAGCATACACAAACGTAGCCATTTAATTGCGCACTTCCAGCACTTGACTTCATTCCACTATGGTGAGTGTTTTGTTCGTGTGTCTAGGCAACATCTGCCGCAGCCCCGCGGGCGAGGCCGTGCTCAAGGGCCTCGTGGCCAAGAAGGCGGACGCGGCTTTGTTCCGCATCGACTCGTGTGGCACAGGAGGTGGCAACGCCAACTGGTACACGGCGGGCGGCTGGTCGTACCACGAGGGAGACGCGGCCGACTCGCGCATGACCAAGGAGGCCAAGAAACGCGGCTACGAGATGACGTCGCGCTCGCGGCCGCTCAATCGCCAGGACATCGACGAGTTCGACTACATCATCTGCATGGACAACAAGAACACGGCGGCGGTGCTGCAGGCTGCGGAGGCCTGGGGCGGAGCGTCCTGCCGAGACGAAGCCGACAGCAAAATTTCCCTCATGACCGACTACTGCAAGAACTTCAAGGACGCCACGCGCGTACCAGATCCGTGGTACGAAGGCGGCTTCGACCATGTGCTGGACCTGCTAGAGGACGCGTGCGACGGACTGTTCGACCACATTATCGCCCACAACAAGTGATCAACTGTCCTCTCCTTTTAGCCTGTTTATCTGGTCGTGCTTTTGTTTGCTAAGATGTATTAATATTATACATGCAGTGAGGAAATCGTGATCCTTTTCAAGCGGATCGAAGCCGAAGATTGCCATCATCGTCGAAGGTGTTGAAGTGTGGTGTGGCTGGTGGGGGCTTGTAGTTCTTAGCCAGGGTGGTCGTCTCAGTCGAGAGCTCCAAGAAGTTCCCAAGAATAACGTCTTCTTCTGTGTCTATGTGCTGGAGGTGCAAGGCCGGCTCACTGTCTGGGGCGACCAGTGCGATGGGAGCTTCAACTGAACTGCCTTCCTCGTAATCCGTCCAGTCTTTCTCGACCAGCTCTCGACCTTCGTCTTCTGCAGCTTTCAACTCGCGGACGCCTGCTACTGCAATAACGTCGCTGGGACGGGTGAGGCTGCCAAGCTGCCGTGCGAGGTACCGCATACTACCCGCGACGTGCTAATCACACAAGGTTCACCGTTGAATCAGCCAAGATATCACGGAATTGCAAGCAGCAAAGTTAAACGGAGGCTTACCTCTGTTTCTGACGGAGGCGGCTTCTCGACTTGCATCAACCGCCGCGCGTTCACCTTTGGAAAACAAGACACAACATTGGGATGGCGTAAGAATGCTGTTGGCAACCAAATCCATCGCAAGCAATTTTTTGCTCACTGACATGGAGGAATCGGGAGTGTTCACGCTCCAAACGAGTAGCAGCGCGAAAAATCTCCCCACGTGCGCTAAAGTCACCCACGTGGGTTTGCCATAAAGCAACTCATTATCTGGGCGCCTCCGCTTTCCTTTCAGTCTCGACAGGAAGAGCTGCGTCGCTGGTAGTGGTGTGACCGTAGCAGAATCACCAGTGTGAGTATCACTACATCCTCGCTGCGGACAAATACTCCTAGGAGACCCCACGCCAGCTTTCGCATATTTGGATGAGAGTTCAATTTTCAGGCCTTCGCCGCGTGTGGATTTGTGGATGTCTCTGCGATTGTAGACACCTTTGGCTTTCGTCTGGATCTGCCGCTTACGGCGCTTGGCTGAATTGTCCTCTTGGCCGTTTCGACTGGATCGTGCACTTTTCCGTTCGATTGGTGACAAGAAGGATGCAGGAGGAGATACCGCTAATCTACCCAGGTAGCGTGAGCGCGTGGTAGGTGTTCTTGTCAGAACAACATCATGTTCGCGGTTGGTACGACTTTCCTCCGGCTCCGTTGGAAAGAAACCAACCACCCGCGATTCATCTTGTGGAGATGACGACTCTGTGGATGACGACGAAAGCAGCATATCCTCTTCCTGTAGTAGTTGGCGCTTTGCATCCATGGCCAGTGTCTCCAATTCACCAGGTGTGACATCCGGGAAGTGGTCAAACATCGACTGCAGTGTCGGAGGCTCGAAAAGTTGAGAAGCGTGTGCGTTAATCGGTGACGGGCATTTACCCGGGAGAAGCAACGCCTGCCAAACACAGCATTCAGCGTCGAGATCGGAGTCATCTACCTGGGGCAGCGCCGACGCGGCTGGGAGGAACGCGGACGAGACTGGGCACATGGCGGCCCCCATGTCCCTGTAGTCGCGAATCTCAGCTAGCACACTCCTGTTGTAATGTGCGCATGCGATCTATGCCATGCAACAGGAAACACATTGTTATCGCCCCGAAAAACAAGATCGAAGAGGATCCAAAGGATGTTTACCATATCGGGAGTCCTTCCGGGACGCGTCCGTTATCGATACAAGCGAGAAAATAACTGAAGTATCCACGATAAATGGTGGATACGTTATCTTTCTGAAGGTCTCCAATAGTGCAACAAGCAATTGAACGCACCTGGACTCGGTATCGTAGGGCTGTGCGAACCCCTCGACACCCTCGTTTTCCTTGTTGACATGGCGGCACACAAAGCCGTCCTGAAAGAGCGCCACCACGAGCCCAACCGGCTGCTCCTCCTGCGTCAAACTACCGTCACCTGCCTTAGATCCTCTCTGATCTCTTGATTTTCGCGAGCTCAACTGAGACGCTCCATTATCTTCCTCCGTCCTACTTCCTGCCGTCTCTGCTCCTGCGATCCGCGTCATGGCTTGGAACTGAATCGGTAGAGAGGCAACTTGCGTGTCAAACTTGGCGGATGAATCGGAAGGTCTCACCAGTGAAGACCGGCGAGTTTCAGCTCGAGCAGCGACGTCCGAGACGCGCGAAAAGTCGGTGGCGGCCGATCTGCTCTGCGATTAGCTCTACGTTTCTGGTGTCCCGGCATGGAGCTCTGCTTTGATAAGCGACGGTGACCCGGATCCTTGACTTTCTGTAATCTGTAAAAATATATCCAAGTATCCACGCCCTTTCAAGATCTACGACATCGGACAAGAGGTACCGTGGAATATGGAATGACGACAGCAAAGTTTGAGGAAAAGGTCTATGGATGGATTGAGGTTGGTTACGCATCCGTCTTCTTTGCTTTCTTCTTGGTCGGCATGGAAACGTAGTCGCTGACGGAAGACGAAGCCTTGGATTCTGGTGTGGCTTTCGTAACCTGAAAGTTGAAATAGAAATACAAGAGTTAGTCGAATATGAAATCGTACAATGAGGAAATCGGGTCTCACGCACCTTCTGACTGAGGAATTTCTGCTTGAGCGCCTGGACGGAACTGGCGCGCTTGTTCTCTTCCTGGGCGTCAGCCTTCTGTTTCTTGCGCTTCTTGCTCGTCTCCTTCTCACTGGGGGCCACGTACTCGGCCATCTTGTCGGACTTGCGCTTCTGCAGCACCTCGAGCTTCTCCTCGTGCTTCTTCTGGTTCTTCATGGCCTTGCGCTCGTGCTCCTTCATGAAGTACTCACCGCTCTCGATCTCCTTGTCCACCTTACTGGCCGTGGGTGCCGGCGGGAACGGCGTGTAGTCCCTCTTCTCACGCACCTTCTTGGGCTTCTTGGTCTGCACGTTCTGCTTCTTGAACGTCGGCATGAAGCGTTCCCAGTTCTCGTCTTTGAGCTTAGGGTCCTTGGCCAGCTCGCGCTTGATCATCAGCCGCTTGACATTGTAGATCGGGTGCACATTGGCGAAACACTCCTCCACGATCTTGCGCACGTTGCGCAGTCCTTGGTAGCTGCCCATAGCCGACACGGTGTTTCCCTGCACGAGAACGTAGCAGTTGGTGAGCAGCTCAATTGCTTTCAGTGTAGCTCCGTCGGGGCCCACGAGGCGTTGACGACGCTTGACGAATCTCTCCTTGTTGCGCACGAGTCCTCCGATCTTGATGATGTCGCTCTGCACGTCGTCATCCAGGATCTTCACGGCCTGATTCACGGGGATACTTCGTGCGAGAAGCTTGATGAGGTCGCGTCCCTTGAGAACGATGTACGGGTCCGTGGTCTTGCGCGACGTACGGACCGTCATGGAGCCTTCCACCAGATTGAGCTCGCACGTGATCTTGTGCGCGTCCAGAGCTTTGGTGACGATGGGCCACACTTCGCGAAGGTACTTTTCACGGTACTTGGGGAAGAGCGTGGCGAACGAGCTCTCCTCCAGCAGCCCGGGCATCTTGAGCTTCTTGCCCGCGCTCTTGTCGTCCTCCAGCTCGTCCTGCCATGGGTCGATCTTCCAGTGGTCGATGTCCTCGCTGTCCCACGGCTTGTCCTTGCGGTGGTTCTTCTTCTCCTCGCGGGCCTCTGCCTCCACGTGGTTGCGCGGCGCGTCGCCGTCGAACTGGTCCATTCTCGAGGCTGAGTGGTCGAAGCTGCAAATGGACTGACGATTGGGGCCAGCCAATTGAAAAAGGTAAAGTGGTGTGTCATCACATAAGAGCCAGATTCGAGAACCCGAGGTGGAGAGCTGGTAAGTAATTTAAAACGGCGATAAAATACGGCAAGCCGGAAGCCCTGAGATCTGGTAATTGTTTGCCCCACTCACGACTGCTACACGTATAGTAAATGAGTCGTTAGCCTTGTCTTGTGCCGTGCCAGTGCCAGATTTGAGGTAGAAGGCGAGGCTCTTCACGGAGGAAATGGCGATCTGTTCAACTGCCGGATCGGCGATCGCTTCCTTTGAGAGAAGGCCAGCATTGGAAAGATGCTTGAGATGGTGCGCAAACCTAGAGAAGCGAGAAATATAGGCTTCGAAACGACCTGCCATTAGGTTATCGTTGCAGTGCGGGGCTGCACTGTTGACCGGGTCGCCATCCCCGACACCCGACAAAGAGTTCCGGTGTTGCCGTCGTTCCGGTGCTCATCAGATCGAAAAGACAAACTGATCATCATAATATGATGATCAGTGATATTATCATCAACTGACCCCCATGTACAAATTGCTACCTGCATACGATCGCCAAGCCATACAAGCTGCTTCATTGCAAGCTTCTCATTGCACCCGTCCAGCGATAGCAGCAGGTTGAAGTGACCGCAAAGAAGCAGCTCTTTTGTGTGGCCTACACACGGCCTTGTACGACGTTTCTCGGTCCTCGGAATCCCTTCCAAACCACTAACAGCCTCTAGGCCGTCGCCCCTCAGTCCTCGGCAATGGCAGACCCGTCAGTGTGTCATCTCCGCCCCGACGACGACGAGCCAGAGGAGGAGGATCGGCGCACAAGGAGCAGCCCCACAGCGGAGAGAGCAGCGCGCTGATCGCCAAGCCACCGCCGCTTCAAGTGGTCGGGGCGGACGAGATGCAGCTGCCCAATGCTGAGCTCGTGTACCCGTGGGTAGCCACGCGTCCAGGCGCTATCAGCGTCCTCACCGACTCGGCCATGATGACGCCCACGACGCTGTACGCTACGGCGGTGCGTTCCGAGCCAACTCCGCGCGTGACGACGGCGCTACTGGCAGGCAGCTCTCCGACCCCAAGAACGAATACGGCACCAACACCTCCAGGCAGCGAAGACACTCGATCTTGCGGATGAGTGCCAGCAAAAGTCCAGCGGCCCACGGACTCAAGAAAAGTGCGTCCGTGGAGTTCGTTCTGGACCGAAAACATCAACAAGCAGCTCAGAGCATTCACCACAGTACGTCGTCCATTGGACGAGAGCCTCGGTACGGACTTGAGTTGGGTTGGGTTGTGTGGAGGTTTCCGTTCTCTGACTGGGTTGTTCTTGTGATGACCACAGACGGTTGACGTTCGAAGAGAAGGCGGAGCTGTACCGAGTGCGTCCTGATCTCGAGATCGGCCCAGCTCCTTACTATAACGAACAGGTTGAAGAACTCAACCGCAGGAATCAGCGCCGCATCATCTTCGCCATGTTCGGCGGCATGATCTCCATCGTCTTGCTGCTCGTCTTCTTTTTCATGTGGGAGCACAACAAGTGAGTGCGTCATACTTAGAGCCGAGCTGCAGCGACCGAGCTTTCTCCGGTGAGATTGGTGTGTCGGCACCAGCAACTCGAGTCTCGACCGCGACACCATCACCCAAGACCGTGTGAATATCCGTATGTAAATAGTTGGTCTCGCCAAAAAGTACTACGAGCAGCCGTTCGTCGGAGAAGCCGCTTCGTCACATCCGCCCAAGCACCTCACCAAACACATTGCGCGGACGTCGTCTATCTCTACCATATAACATACTTGTGCGTAGCTATTATTCCCGCCATTGGAACCAAGCTTAATTAAGCTTAGCATGCGCTAGACGTCGGCCATTTACGCCTCGGATAACTTACCTTCAACTTCAAAAACGCGGACGAATGGCTGGCTGAGAAATCGTGTGTGTACCGCACACCAACTAATCATTCGTCATTTATTCAGATTGAGCGTTCGTAGTAGCCATGCGCCTCATCACCCACAACCTGCTCGTGTGCAACAAGAAGGGCGTGGAGAACGGCTACCCGCTCGCCATTGAGGCCGAGGAGGTGGAGGTCGTGGCCTGCGACTTCCAGGCCGCGTTCGTGCGCAAGATGCTGGCGAAACTGGACTGGAGCGCCTTCCTCGCTGGCGCCAAGACGCTCAAGCTCGCGGAGGGGCTCCCAGAGACGCTTCCCAGCGCTGAGGATGACGCGACGGACGAGGAAACTCTGCGCAAGATCCACCACGCGATGCTGGAGGTGCACGTCAAGCAGGGGAAACTCGTGTGCCCCGAGTCCGGCCGTGCGTTTCCCATCATCGACGGCATCCCCAACATGCTCCTGAACGAGGACGAGGTATAAGCAGGAGAAGGTGGTAACGTTAGATAGATAATACACCAATGTGCTCGTTTTTCTTGTGTTTCAAGTTACGTTTTAGGGGACAAAACTATGTTCATTTGCTCGTTCCGTCTTTCATCCAGTTGGGCTCGCTTTAAATGACTAAATCTGCCGGCTTCCGGAAGTAATCCTTGCTGTTGCTAGAGTCGTCGAAGCTGCACATGATCAGAGAAGTTAATTAATGAGGTACCGGTAAGGGATTTGAGCGAAGACGTACCGGTCGTCATCGTCGTCGTCCTTGTCTGGCGATCCTAACTGCGCGACTGCCTTAATCCACTGGATGCGCAGTTCAAAGTCGCCCTCCTTTTGATCAGCAATGGCAAAGCCAACCTGTTACAGACAAGCAAACGCATTAGTGAAGATCTGCCACCTGCATCGCTTGTGGTGCTTTGAGCAGCCTACGCTTTTAAGCTTGGACGGGTCGAGTTCCGTTTCATCGTCAATCTTCACGAAACCCTTAGCCGTCAGCAAGAAGTCGCGGAATGGAAGCTGTGAGTGGATGTACAGTGTTAGCTTCCTGAAAAGAAAAGAAAAATTGACACGGATCGAGCGTAGAGAACTAGCCAAACGTACGTCGATGTCGACCCACTCGTTGGGAGGCGTCCGAATAAATCCCTACACCACAACAAAACGCCAAACAGTTCATTACCAGCAGAAATCACAGCCGCACATCGATATTCCCCACGTACCATGTGCAAGTTGAACGGGTTCCAGCTCTCCATTTGCACGTTCATGCGGTACTCGCGTCCGTCCGTCATGATCCGCATGGTGATTCCTTCGTAGCCGTGCAGCAGGATCTCGGGCGGTACAGACGCCCGCACAGCGCAATAGCCACTTCTCACCACACCCACTTCCGTCGGCTGGCAATCCATACTCAACCGCCCAGCAAACACCGCTACAAACAAGTAAAACAACCCCGTCAAACAACACCCCCACCACAATAAACTACATTTCTGCCAGCTTTACCGGACGGGACATTGTCTTGGTTGTTCACTTTGTGAATAAGCCCCTTCACCTGCTTCTCCTCCTCCTTCTGCTCTGCCCCAGTGTAAAATCCCCATTTGCACTCCGAAAGCCCTGCAACCAACGAACGAGTCACTCGTCTGCACTTAAATGACTGCAACTTGTGCTGCTCTCACCGCCGATGGACCTGTCGCTCGACGCCGTCCAATTGGCCACGGAATCCTTGGCGGTAAACAGGAAAATGTCCTTCTGCGGCTGCAGTTTGAGCTGCAGACCGAGCGCTGCACAGCACAAGGCACAAAAACACGTCAAGAGCCTGCGGCAATTGGCAGCGGATGACGCGTCGTACACTGCTTGGAGCTCAGGAGCGTCGCGTTCATTGACGTCAACGCCCTGCGCCACAAGCCCATGGTGACGCGCTGCCTTCCCTCTAACAGTCAATAGCTAAGCTAAAAAGCTGCGGCCATCGTGATATTCGCACTTAATCGAGTCCTTGTTTTAGCCTCCGTTTTAAGCGCCATTTTAGTTCATTCGGACATTTCCCGACTTGGAACGTGGCCGCCATGAGCCTCCACCTGCCGAAGCACCACTGGGGCACCCGGGGCATGGACGCCTATGAGAAGCTGGAGTGCATCGGAGCGGGTACATATGGGTGCGTTTTAACACTGTTTTGTGGCGTCTGGAAGAGGAGCGAAGGAGAGAAGCTAAAAGTTAGCGCTTTTGGGTGGCTGCAGCCAGGTGTACATGGCCAAGGACAAAGCGACGGGGAAGTGGTGGCCATCAAGAAGATCCGCAGTCTCAACGAAGTGCAGGGCGTGAGTCGCCCCCGTGGAATTAGCAGCTTTGGGCGACGATTTAGCTAAGTTTTGTTCCGGTTTGTGCAGCTGCCGGTGACGACCATCCGAGAGATTAAAGTGCTCAAGTGCCTGAACCACTCGAACCTCGTGGAGCTCAAGGAGGTGGTCGTCTCATCGGAGAATGACGACGACGACGGTGAGCTGGTGGCAATAACGCAGTGGGAGAAACAGGGACTGACTGGTACTGTTTTAGCTGAGTTTACGGACAAGGACGAGCCTCTGGACTATTGCCACGGATCCATTTACCTGGTGCTGGAGTACCTCGAGCACGACTTAACGGGCCTCATCGACCGCCAACACCCGTTCGACGATACGGCGATCAAGTGTCTGATGAAGCAGCTACTGGACGTCATGCAGTACATGCACTCGATCGACATCATCCATCGGTTGGGGAAGCTTTGAAGTTTTTTTCTTTCATGTTTATGCTTTTCTGACGGTTTTGATGGTGTTGCTATTGGAAAGAGACATCAAGTGCTCCAACCTGTTGATGACCAGGGACCATTTGCTCAAAGTGGCGGACTTTGGACTCGCTCGCTCGTTGCGAGGAGACCAGCTCTTCACGAACAAAGTGGTGACTCTGTGGTACCGTCCGCCGGAGCTTCTTCTGGGCGCCACTAGCTATGACGCCAGCATCGACATGTGGAGCATCGGGTGCGTGTTCGCCGAGCTCTACATCGGACATCCCATTTTCCAGGGCAAGACGGAGCTCGAGCAAATCACCAAAATCTTTGACATTTGCGGCACGCCGACGACCGAGTCGTGGCCGGACTACAAGTTTCTAACGCACAGCGGCTCCTTCGTGCCCGACAAACCGAAACCCAAGCGTCTCCGCGAATACCTGATGCGTGAAACTACAGCACGCAAGAGGATTTTGCCCAAAGGCGCTCTGGAGTTGATCGAGGCACTGCTGGTGTTGGACCCGGAGCAGCGCTTAACAGCCTCCGACTGCCTTAATGCCCAGTACTTTAAGGCTCGTCCGTACGCTCCGAGTGACCCGAAGAAGCTTCCTCCTATCACAAATCTCCCGCCGTCTCACGAGTATCAGACGAAGAAAATCCGTCGAGAGCAGGCAAAGCAGTTGAACGGTGGGGGTGCTAACAACCACAGCAACAGCAATACCGGGGCTAGTGGTGGTCGAGCCTCACGCGCTGCGAGTCCGCCTGGCGCGAGTAGTGGTGGTCGATCAAAGCCGAGCACCACGAAAGAGACTACAGAAGTGTCCGTGAAAACCGAGGTCAAGCGAGAAGACGGTGGATCACCGAAGGACCAGCCATCGTCTGCGAAGAAGAAACGGCGTGTGGCATAATGAGCGAGAGCGTGAAAGTGGCTCTGTGGACACGTTAGTCAACAACCAGCCGCCCAGTTCGTAGTGATTTGAATATACGCGAAAAGGACAGCGAAAGATGTGGTAAACGCAGATTATATGCGCCGTTAGCGAGAGCGAAGGTCTTCGGTGCAGTTATCGTTGCGTGAGGTAGCGGTTCCGGGATGATGAAGGCGACGGGACTGTCTTTGGAGCTGAAGCGCAAAGGATGACATGGATGCAGCGTCAGCAACCTATTGTGGGGACCCACACAAGAGTGGAAAGCGTTTACCTGCAGCAGTAACGACGGATTTTTGGTCTTGACGATGCTGTTGACCTCCTGCAGCCAGACAAATGGGGACAATTGCCGTGTTAGTTGTTGTCAGCGACAGTTGAAACGTGGATTCGTGAGAGCAACGGACATGGAGGCGCGTCTGCAGCACTTGAAGACGTGACTTCATGGAGGTGTAACGGAACGTGATATGCTGGCGAATGGTGTCTTCGGATGCGCGCATAAAGTCTACGGAAAGCAGCTCGATGAACTTGTACTCCATGTTCTGGATAAAGTCCAGCCGCGCCCGACCATCCGCTTGCATGAGGTAAACTGCGAGGTGGTTGTGTGGCTCCTTGATGCAGTTGTTGAGCATACGAATCAACACATTGGCGTAATCAGCAAAGTCCACCATGAGCTTTTGCTGCTCTTGCATCGCGTGGAAACTCTCCAAGTCGCACGTGTGCGTGTACATGAAGAACAGATCACTTTCGGTCGAGAGTTCCACGCGGACGACGTGAATGTCCGTATCACTTCCCTGTCAAGAAAATGTAGTGAAGTGTCGAGAAATGTTATGTTACACTGTGGAAATATCGACAGGAGCTCTCGACATTTTTCACGTACTAGGATTAAGATTTTAACCTTGATGGCTTCAAGAGTTCCGATCTGCTGGGGGTGTTGTCTGCATCCTGTCATCAAGAAGAGCACCAAGTGGAGATTCGCTGTCAAATTTTGTAGTTCGTGGAATTTCGAGACAGAAGCTGCGTTACCTGAATCCGCAGTTCGAATGGTGTTTCTCGGTCGTAGATGACTCGAAATCCGCCCGCTGAAGCACCGACCGACAACAACATCACATTAGCAATTGAGCTCCAGCCAGCAGCACCGCAAAGGCTCGGAACGCACCTAAACTCGGGTCCAACTCGTCCGTCGTGCTCACTGGAACATGAGCGTCGCCATCCACGCCACTCACATCCACATACCGCGACGATCCAATGGAGGAAGAGCTCATAGCCATGGTGGGTGTTTTAGTGGTCTATTTATCTCTAGTGAAGAAGGATGGCGGTCGTTTTCCTGCTGTGCTACGAAGGACTCGAACGGTCGTTGCTAGTGGCGGCGAAAATGCCTTTGCTTGTCGTGGGTTCCGCTAAAAATACGGGTCGAAGGTGACAGAAATGGACTTGATGCGCTTGGGACTTCACCACACCTGCAAGTACAAGAACATCACATTGAAGTGGTATTTCGACGACAGAGATGGTGTCGCATGGGAACGGCAGCAGCAATGGTGAGCTTTCGTTGGTAGAAAGCGAAGAAGACAACAGGGTCATCACCTTGGAGAACTTTGACGAGACCGATGCAGACGCTGATCCTATCCTGACCAGCCCCCGCTCCATTGAGGTATCAAGTTTTTCTCAAAGTTGTACATTTGTTTTCATTTGATGTTTGTACTAACGTCGCCTTTTGTACTGTTGATTAGGCTTGTCGAATGCTTGGAGTGGAGCCTGAAGAGCTCATTCAACAACCACTTGAGTATTTTATACGCTCGTCGAAGGGCAAACTATCCGAGGACCGCGGATTTGTTGCCAAACGAGCAGCACGATACGAAAAGAATCGGCAGGTGCAGCTCCGTAATGTGCGTGCTCAGCGACAAGAGCTTATCGAGGCCCAGCGAGAGGGAATTCATGGTAGCATGTCTCTCCGAACGCGAAGCTACTGCCGCTCCCCTGATGGAGCTGCTCGCCTCGGTTTTGCCAGAACAAATAGTTGCTGCACTTTACAGCACGATTTCACAGTAATTGAGCGAGAGAAGAGGGAGTTGGAGCGGATGCAACAGCGTCAAGCTCTCGAGATGCAGCAGATGCTGAATTTTGAGCTCAAGATGAGTGAGCTCCATCAAGAACGTGAGAAGAAGGAGCGAGATCAAAAGAGACGAGAAGAACTATTCGCGAAGGAGCAGAGACGAAGACAGCGGGAGTCGGACGAGCTGCGACGACGAAGAGATTGAAAACGCCGAGCAGCACCGTTTGGACCTTGAAATGTCACGCAAACAAGCGCAAGAACAACAGAAAGAGATCATGCGTCGTGAAAAGCGTGCTAAACAAGAAGAAGCTCGTCGACAGCGTGACGCTCAACTCAGTGAGAAAGAGCGTTTGCGGCACCAGGAAGAAGCACGAATGCAAAGTGAGCTGTACCAGCTTTCTCAAGAGCGAGAAGCGTCGCGAAAACTGCGTGAAATGCAGGCTCGCGAGGAGAAATTGATGGAGGAGCGAGAGCGTCAAAGGAAGCCAAAGCTCGGGAGCTGGCCGAAAAACAGGCACGAAATACAGCACGAATTGCTACGGTACTGCAAGAAAAGACCTGCAACGTCATGCTCAACTCGAAGAAGCGGCCCGTAAACACCAGCAAAGTGAAGAACGTCGCCAAGCTTTTGAAGAAGAGCGAAGAGCTAAGGAGGAAGAAGTTCGACTTCAAGCTCAACGGAAAAAGGAGATGATTGAAGGCGTTCAGAACCAGTTGATGACGATGGAGGAGCAGCGACGTGAACGTCTGAGGGAACAAGAACGCCAGGCTGAGCTGCGGTTGATGCAGCGAGAGCGTGAAAAACAACATCAGCTCGAGCTCCAGCAGCGCGAAGAACGACGTCTGGAGCTCGAACGGCGTCGAGCATATGAACGCATGGAGGCTCAACTGCATCAGAAACAGTCGGCCATTCTGCGCAGGACGGAAGAGAAAGCTTTGGTAACGCAAATGATGCAGAAGCAGAAGTACGCGTCTGTGCGAGCTCGACTGCAAGAGGCGAAGCTGCGCGAGGAAGAAATCCAAACTGCGTTGATGCGCAAGAACAAGCAAGACGAATATCGTACCAACCTGCTGCTCTCTCGTATTGAGAGCGACGATCAACGTACACAGCAACTCAAGCTGCAGCGTGCCAACCTCGTTCGAAGGCGGCAGCAGATCAAACAAACTGCTAACCGGCAGAAGCACGAAATCCTCGAGTCCTTTTACAAGATGAAGGTCACGAAAAAGTTCGAGTTACCCAAGCATATCGCTTCCAGTATTATCGTGGAGCGCCCGCTGTCAGCCTCTGCAGCGAGGGTTCACATTCAGTCCCTCACCCAGGTAGACGACTTATCCACATCAAGTTCACGACCGAGGACCAGTACAAGACCTGCTAGTGCTTCGACTCGGCGCCCGCGTAGTGCAGCGCCGACTTCCAGTCGCCGTCCGATGACAAGTCGTGATCACCGCAGTGTCATTGGCAGCGAGGAGTACGGCGGGCCTCACAGTGCGGATGACATACGCCAAAATGGTGAGGAGACTTCCGATGAGGAGCGTTCTGCTGCAATTAATGAGCTCCGGAGACAACAAAACGAGGAACTTCTGAAGGTGTTGGAGGAAGAGCATCACGCGGAAGAGCAGCGTGAACATCTTCTGCGCCAGGCAAGTGCTGATCGCCGGGAGCGCATGAGAATCGAGCGAATGTTTGACAAGGAGCGAGGGCTAGCGAGTGAGCGCATTATGCAGCTCACTGACCGTCATGAGCGAGCGCTAGCAGCCAAGATGGACGAGCTAGACGAAATGTAAACTACCTACCCGGTAGTAATAGTACATTTGAGCTAGTGAAAGTGCCAGCAGACCTATGACAGCTTCAGCTTCATGTTGAAGATCGAGTTCGGAGTATTGGTCAAAACTTTCAACTTGGACGGGATCGGCCCACATCTCTTTTCATAAGCCAAATGATGCACCCGTCCCAGGAAGAACGATGTTCGAAGCGGAAGTATGGGCAAATGGCCCCCAATAGCCCACCGTTTCTTCGCGGAAAGAAGCAGAAGACCGTGCGAAATTCATGTCTGACGAAGAGTTCACACCTGAAACGCTGTATATGATAGTATCTCCACTGCTGCAACCAGTTCGGCGGTTTCGTCCAATCGCAGCGAGTCTATCCTTCTTCGAGAGGAATCGGTTTCGCGCTATACTTGGTGTTTGTATGGTCTTCCGGAGCCCCCAGGCCTCACACTTTTGGATGCCGACCCGTTGCCGCAAGTGAGCGCGCGCCATACGAACGACAAGTGAAAACGAACATTCCGACCGGTACCACCCGCATGGGTTTAAACGACGCACAAGCTTTGAGCACGAAAGCTGCCACGCCCTCAGTGCTAGGGCTGAGGCGCTCGCTGGGCGACGACGCACCGCGTGGTGAGCAAGCCGACAAGAAGCTCAGGCGCGCCGCGGACGAGGAGCAGGAAGATGTAGAGGCCACGACGAGCGAGCCATTTAAAACCGGAGCATACGCAGTTGAGTTCCACAGACAGCGCCGCGCGCGAGAGGGGAGCACCACCGAGCCATTCAGAGGCCGCGGTCCGTCGCGTTTCGAGAGAAAGTGGATGACAACGGCCAAGTTCACATCACCATTATTAATAGTGATGAAGAAGAAGATCAAGAACAAGAAGAACAGCCATTTGAACCTTTTGCGGAGGTGAAGACGGATCTGCCAGCTGCTCCGCCAGACGTCGTTATTATTGACAGTGACAGTGAAGAACAAGAGGAGGAGGAGGCTGTGAGGACGAAATGGAAGCGGGATGAGCCACAAGATAAGCAGATGGAAGAGGCTTTCGTGGAGAAGAAGAAGAGGAACCACCGACGGCAGGTGGCCACGAAGGCGATGGTGGTCTGGGAGCAGCATCACGTGGAGGGAGTGAGAATACGCCGCCTTGGAGAGGAAGACGCGGCGTTCTTGCTGTTTTATGGGGATCGAGAGACCCCAGGCGCCGGGATTCTCCGTCTTATTATAGGTACGGCAGGAGAAAGTCCCTGCTGAAGCTGTGAAGTGCTGACGTTGTTGTTTGTGTTGTTAAATGGCTCAACACAGTGGGTAAGTTTCACACTATGTGTATTGACTGTTATTCCTAATTGCCGTTCTCTAGACGATGTGCTCAGTCTGAGGCAAATTGGGAAGTGGGCACGCCTTCAGTGAAGGCGGCATCGATTCCTTTGCCTGCTATCGTCATCGCACGTATGTAGCCAGATCACGACATCTGTGATCTGTTCTGAATGTCCCTCGTACTTCCTATCAATGGGTACATATCAGTTTAGAAAGGGTTTTCTCTCATTCAGTTATTTTACAGGCAAGCAGGCACACCCTGCTGCCTTCCTACTTAACACTCCCACTAAGTACTAGGGGACAAGTCCGGATCTCGAACTCCCAGCTTCTTTCTTAGTTTTAGGAGCTGTTTCGTTGGCAGAGCCTTTGTAAGAATGTCTGCTGTCATTTCAGTGGTGGAACAATACGCTATCTTGAGGCGACCCATTTCAACGAGGTCCCTCGTGAATAGAAAACGTATTTCTATGTGTTTTTCGCTTTATGGTGTCCAGGATTCTTAACAATACTGATGGCTGCATTGCTATCACACCATACTTGTACTTGAATCTTTTGCGGAAATCCCATCTCTCCTAATAGATGCCACAGCCACTAACTTTCTTTGGCTCCTTCGCTTAGTGCGATGAGTTCTGCTTCAGCAGTAGATAGTGATACACCTTCCTGTTTGCTACTGCACCATGACACACTGGCACCAGCCATTTTAATGACATAGCCTGTAACTGATTTGCGTTCTTTAGGTTGACACGCGAAGTTCGCGTCTGTGTACACTTCGTAAGTCACGTCACTCCTTTTACCATCGAGTAGTAGACCGTACGTCGACGTCCCTTTCAAGTATTTGAGTACACGCCTAGCAGCATCCCAGTGCGTGCGGTTGTAGCAAGATAGAAACTTACTAAGTTCTCTAACTGCGTTAGCATTGTCCGGTCTTGTCCCACGGACTAGATATTGGAGTGACCCAACAATGCCTCTGTAATCAAAAGGCTATGCAGCAATCTGTTCTGCAATCAACTTTGGCTCTGGTTCTAGTGTGAGACCAGGTACTTGTGGTGTCATCACTGGTGAACTGTTGACCATATTGTACTTTGTGATCAACTCGGCAATGTACTTGCGCTGTGAGATCCTCATCACACGCTGATTTCTATTGCGTTGTACTTCCATTTTTAGAATATAGTGAATATCACCGAGATCCTTCATTTTGAACCGTTTTGAAAGTTCCTCCTTCAACTTGTTGATGAGGTTGATGTCACGTGACATTATCGTTAGATCATCAACATATACCACGACTATTAGCCATTCTTCTCCCACTTTTTGTACGTAGATACAAAACTCCTTGTGACAGCGTACAAAACCCATCGATACCAAAAACGTATGAAGGACTTTATCCCAGATACGAGGGGCTTGTTTCAAGCCGTATATACTCTTAAGAAGTTCACAGACCAGATGTTCTTGGCCTCGCTTCCGAAATCCGTGAGGTTGCCTCAAATAGATTGTTTGTTCTCCTTCCATTGTGCCGTTTAGGAACGCTGTGTGGACATCCATTTGATGGATATGACAGTCCAATATGGTTCCAATTGCTAGCACTAAGCGTAGCGACTCGAATCGTGCCACTGGTGCATATACCTCGTCACAATCCACCCCATACTCTTGGTGGTTTCCTTGTGCAACGAGTCTCGCTTTGAACCGCTCAACAGTACCGTCAGCATTATACTTAACGACGAGTACCCAATGGCAGGGTAGCGCTTTTCGCCCAGGTGGCAGATGAACAAGCCTCCACGTTCCATTTTCTATCAAGGAGTCGTACTCTAGCTCCAGAGCTTGTTTCCACTGATCTCTATGAGGCCCGCTCAAGGCTTCTTTAATCGAGCGGGGTGTAGGCACTTTGTGCTCCAGTATATCGTGTGCAATGTGCTTATCCATCATCGCCTGGAAGCACTGATAGTCCTGGTATCTCTTCGGTTTCTTATTCTCACGACGTGGTCGCGGTTCTCGGCTTGGTTGTGCCTCCACTAGACCCGCACGTCGGCGTTTACTCTTAGCTCCCACAGCTATAGTAGGCTCGTTGGTCGATTCTGTGGCTCCCACTGCTTCAGTAGGCTCGTTGGCCAGTTCTGTAACTCCCACTGCCTCGGTATTCCCACTGGCAGGTGACTGGACTCCCACTGATGCGGGTGACTCTCGCACGGCGGATTCAGTTGTGTGAGCAGACTCGGTCTTTCCAAAAGCCCGTTGTACCAAAGTGGCTATATTCGTGGTGTCAAATAGCACATCTTTTGATATGATGTGTTTGTTGTTATATACATCCAGTAACCTGTATCCTTTGGTATCCTCTGAAATACCGAGAAATCGGCACTTAATGGCTCTAGCAGATAGTTTCTTGTCTTTTCGACGAGCTGCTGGAACATGTGCAAAGCACACGGAGTCCCAAACTGGTAGTTTGCTCACGTTTGGGGGTTTGCCATACACTATTTCGTACGGTGTCTTGTTCCCCAAACGGCTCATTGGGGTACGATTTTGTACATAGGTCATGTACATGAGCGCTTCTGGCCACCATCGGTGCGCCATTTCAGCATCCTTTAATGCACAACGAACTCTGTCAAGTTTCCATATCCATTAGCTATAGGTGTTTGATGTCTGAAAGACTGTTCCTTGTCCTTTGCAAAAGCTTTTAAAGGCGGAATTTACAAACTCTGTACCACCATCAGATCTAACCCGCCTAATAGTGAACTTACCTTCACGTTCTAGTTGCAGTAGTAGTTCTGTGACCTTATCAAATTCTTCCTTTTTGTTGCGCAGAACAAATGACCATCGCCATGATGTATTGTCCTCAGGAAGTACTGAATCGTACCTACACTCCCATGGTTTTCATGGGTCCGTTCGTGTCCATATTAATGGTACTAATGGGTTGTACCCCTTTGCATTGCGATAGGACATGCGTCGCTTCTTCATTTCCGCACATGTGGTGCAAAAGAACGGTACTTTTCGTAGTTCCGAAGCTGATAGCGAAGGCATTCCTTGTGCAATATCTTGACTCAACATTGCTAGGACACTGTCTTTATTGAAATGGCCGAGTTTTACGTGCCACTCTTGCAATGTGCTTTCTACTTTTCCAACTCCTGGTAGGGCTAGCGGTTTACAGGGCTTTGCTTTAACTGCATTGCACAACTGTTGCCTTTCTTTGACAGTTTGGTTGTGCACACAGTATGCACCGTTTATCGCTCTAGCCACGAACGCTAGCTTGTGATCCCAGAACACAAATTTGAACTCACCAGTCAGTGATCCAATTGTCTCATACCCAGTTCTTAGTAGCCAATAATCACTAAGGATGTTTGACGTTGAGTGAGGTACAAGTGCTATATTCTCAAAGAAGAACGGTTTAATACCATCCTGGCCACTTAAATACAGTTTCGTAGTACCAATGTGTGTATTAGAATGCTTAGACCCTTGTGCAAACGTAAACATGTAGCCATTGTCGGGGTGCATTTCGACAAACTTCGACTCATCGCAGGTTAGGCCGAGTCCGCAGCCTGAGTCCAACACCCACGAATTTTAGTTACACATGTTCCTCCATCAAGCAAGTTTGGATAGAGTGATCGTACCTTGTCTTCCAGACGCATCTTCTGAATGCTGATATCTCCAGCAATCAGTTGCTCACCTGGAGAGATCGGTGTCTCTTTCGCGTCGGCAGTCCCTCCGTTGACGCCGATGTCGAAGACAGAATCCATCGGTTCGTCCGTATCTTGTCCGTCGAAGAAAACCAGGTCACTTCCTGGAGTCAGCGGAACCTCCATTCCGCTGGGAGGGCTGACAGACGGTGCAGGACTCGCAGCAGACGAATCAACATTACATTTACCTGCAGCTCTTCTTCCTGTTCTTCTGTCGCAAGTAGCCTCCTATAGTAACTGTGCATATGTTTGACAGGCGTAGTGGACTCACCCTCTCCATTCGATTCGGCGTGCTCAGAAGCCTGGATACTCCTCTCACTCCGCAATTCGCAGGCTTCTGAGCACGCAACCAACCTCCTCGAACGCAATGGCCCAAAAGTGTTCAGGAATTGAGCGACCCTGACAAAGTTCATCGAGATCCGATGCATCCAACGATGACGTCTCCTGTTAATTTCCTGTCGATTCCGTCGACACCGCCAGCTATCGTGGACAACCCCCACGCAAAGGCTTCTCCAGCGGCGCTCACTTCGTTCAAGGCTTTCGACGCAGCAAAAGACTTGGCCGACACACTAGCGGCGTTCACCAATTCGCTGACGGATTGCGGACTCAACGGCATCAAGGTGGACGAGCCGTGTCACGTGTACTGTCACATCAAGGCAGCCGTGTACAGCAAGCTCAGTTTCCGCCACAAGCAGCTCTTCAAGCTTTTGGATGCGCGTCTGAATTATGATGTCTACAAACGTCGATCCGCCCTGAGAAAACGGTGTGCATCATTGGTGCTGACCAGTCAGTCCACGTGAGGACAAGGCAGTTGCAGGTGATCTTGCTCAAGGTGTCGCTGCTCCTTGGTGTGACGGTGTTCTCATCGACGGAATTCGACTCGGTTGTGCCTTCAAGCTTGGAAGAGAACGGTGGCAAACCATTCTACACGCTGTCGACTCAATCGCAGATCCCCGGCCTCGACATGGAGAACGTTTTGTACTACCGAGGCGAGAAGCACTACCTAGGGTACTGTAACAGCAGTACTTGGTACCGGTATCCAAGAAACCTTTGAAATCCAAATGTATTAAGGCGCCTTATCTGTTTCCTCTGTACGACTATCGCTCGGCTAGTCTTACTTCTTTTTGATAGCTGCACACGCAGCTTCCATCCTTTCTTTGCGCTTCTTCGTCTTATCCCATCTGCTCTTCACAGCCGACCTTGCATGAAGTGTCTCCTTAGGAGCAGGAAGCGTGTCCAGGAAATACTTCGTCTCCGCTTCGTAGTTTCTCTCCTCCCAAACACGTCCTTCCATTACACAATATGTAGACAAAAGAGATAGCCACGCCTTCTTAGAGTCCTTGCGCGAACCAGATGCAACTCGCATCGCATAAGCGAACGACTTGAGCCGATCTTCCTTGAGCACCACCACGTCGCCGAAAATTCCGCCCCACTTGTCCTTGGCTGGCGTCTCTTGTTTATAACCAAGTAGCACAGAATGATGCACCAGGCTGTCGAGGTAAACCACATCACCTGGATACTGGACAAATACTTCCGCCTCAGTTCTGGCCAGCATCCTGTTGAAGGAATTGTCCTTGTCATTCCACTTGAACAAAACGTTGGCCTTGACTGGGAAGAACACCCAGATCTTGAAGTAGTATACTGCGCATGGTGGAATATACGAGATCACCCGCCCGTGATCCATATGCACCGGGGATTCCCGATTCCCATCCTGCATCCAGTACTCGGCGTCGTAGATGTGGCCTTTTTCTGGAGCCATGCGTAGCTTGGAGCGATAGCTTGGTAGGGCAACGGAGAGTTGGTCCGGTGGACTGTAGCGTCCTTGACTCCACCTTTCACGCACACTTCGCTTCACGAATCTTGGAATGTCCTTGGCGTTGAGTTGGTCGTACAGATGCTTGGAATCTTCAGGCAGTACTGCGTAGCCAACACATCTTGCAACGTCGTCGCAGGCTTGCCTGAAGACCAGCGCCGACGCGTCGCTGCTCAGGGCCGTCTCCCAGGAGAACCCCGGAAATGTACCGGTGGCTGGACCGAGGAATCAGCTCGTTAACGGCTCCCATGTTGTAGTCCGTCTCCCCGTAGTCGCCGCCGAAGACGGTCACGCGTAGCTGCTCAATGTAGTCGTCCATGACCGATTCGGAATTGGCTGTGCACGAACGATTATAAGTAGAACCCTTTTTTGAAACGGAACTCCGGTTTTTTTACGATTTTCATAAACTGTAAGTGTATCCCCGGCCTGGATTTTACGAATTAGACGGAATCGAGTTATCAGCGTGTTCACACATGGATGGTGAACACTTTGTATATAATTCATTTCGGTGCATCGCAATTCCCGCGTTTTAGGTTTGAGAATTCGAGTTTTTTCAGGATTTGTGGAAACTGTAAGTGTATCCCCGACTCGAGTTTTGCGATTTCGACGGAACTGAGGTACCAGCGTGTTCACACATGTATTTAGAACACTTTGTAAAGAATACATTTCAGTGCATCGCAATTCCCGGGTTTTAGGTTTGAGAATTCGAGTTTTTCTAGGATTTGTGGAAACTGTAAGTGTATCCCCGACCTGGATATTGCGATTTCGACGGAACCGAGTGGTAAATTTTTCGTTTTAATTTTTTAGTTGTGATTGCTACATGATGGTGTCCTGAACCATGCAAAAATGAGAGGTGCTGGCTTACGTCTTCTGCAGCTTACTGTCGCTCCAGATACTTGTGTGGTGTAGCGGGATCCGTCAAAATCTGACTAAGACTAGATCCGGCTTCCCAACAGTGCCCAGACACCGACTAGCGGAGGGGTACTCCGATATCTGTGATACGGCTGAACTTCTCACCTTGTGTACCCGTCGGTGGACTGGATCTGCTCTCTCGGGACTCCGAAGAGGTGCAGTAAGTGATTCTTGAACGTCTTGACGGGACGCGGGGATGGGGGTAAAGTAGCGCGGAAACTCCTCGCTCTACTGCCGGTTATGGATCCAGATCCCAAGTGATTACTCGAACTTGGATCTGGCGGCCTGGACTGGATCCGGGGCCGGGGTTTGCCTTTGGGGTGTTCCTTTAACGTTACTTGCCGCTTCCTATAGCGGGGGACTTGAGTAGTTGAGGAGTTGAAGGATATTCAGGCCAAGTAGTAAACTCCTTTGGATCCGGGATCTGCACTTAAATGTAGATCACTAGTGTAGGTAAATCTGGCCAATGTATTATCCAGACTTACGCTAACAGCAAGCTCAACTACGTGTCGTGCTACGCGCTTGGGGCCAATGCAGTTCCTCTTCCAGGCGAAGGCAAGGCACTTGTGGGGTACAAGGCAAATTCAACTCTGATTTCCTATACCGTATTGGATCCTATCCTTGTATCCCTAAAAACAGCTGTACGACCGACTCTACTTGCTTCTCCCATGCGTTTCCCTTATTTGCGGTCGTCATCCACTGCTATAACACCACCCATCCCCAATGTAATCACTCGATCGTGGATCGTGCATCCCATCAATGTAATCACTTGATTGTGGATCGTGCATCCCATCATCTTGTCTCACGTTGGCCCCGCATCCTCGTCAACTCGCATCGTCAAGTGCACGCCTCGTGAACGCCTTCTCCAAAGGTAATACTTCCCGGATCCACTGATCCAGGATCCATGGTAGTAGATCCAGGATCCAAGATCCATCCATGGTAATGGATTCAAGATCCAAGGTCCATGGTAATGGATCCAAGATCCAAGATCCAAGATTCAGTAATGGATCCAGTCCGAGATAGTCACCTCGGTCTTTTCCCCTTGGTCAATTCACATCTCCGACATTTCGGTAATCCACTTCGCCACACCATACCGGATCCAAGATACCCGATCCACCATACCGGATCCATTATACCGGATCCACCATACCGGGTCCACCATACCGGATCCAGGATCCACTCTAGGTCGTCCACCTGGTAGTCACTATTCCGAATTTGTGACAGGTGGTGGTCGATATCGACTTCCTTCCAAAAGCACTTCACCACACTTGAGCTACTTGGGTTTTTTCCTGTTACTTCTCACTGTCACTCACTTTCCTCCAGTTCTTTGGCTTCTGTTCCACCTCTTCGACCTTCCCACGAATATACTTCTCCATCCTGTCGGGATCCTTGAAGTCGTACTTGGACGGGATCCGAATTAAATCGACGTTGTTCTCGACACAATGTCGCTTTTTCCGAGCGTCACGTTCTTGCTGCTTTGCAAAATCATCATCCTGACGGTGGAAGAAGGCGACGTATTGCTCGTGCTGTAAACCGTCGTACTCAAAAGCCAAGGAATAATCCTCACAATACCCATCCAGCTCCAGGCCTTGTAGAAATCCGGGGTAACCCATCGTGAAGGTCTTCGTGGGATAGAATTTCTTGAAAATCTCATAAGCGCCTCAGACTTGAGCTTGCACCTGGAGCAACCGTGTTCAGCACAAGCGCGACTAAATACCACGGCTTCCCATTCGTGCTCTTGGGAGCACTTCCACCAAACTTTCTTGCATGACCCCGGTACCACGGAAGTTGCAGGAAAGGGGATTTTAGTCTTGTGCCATTCCTTGAGCAGTGCTTTGGGTGCCACGTTACCCAAGGAATTGCAAAACTCGACAGGGCATACCTTTTTGTTGCTGCAAATCGGACATCCACTTTTACTCGGGCCAGTCCGATGATAAATCTTAGTCTTCCATTGGTGGTGGGGCTCTTTGCGGCAGGTCCAAACAACTTTTGGCTGCTAGCATGCGTGTAGTCGTCAGGGTCTCCGTTCAATTCTTCATTCCACTCGTCAATCAATTCAGGAGAAACAGCCCTCAAAGTTTTGCAAACCGGGCATTTGCTGTGACGACCAAGACGGTTGAGATCGCTGATTCTACGTGTCTACGTATGAGTTTCATCGAAATCGCACCGCCACATAACCACCTTGTTGCTCAGGGCAGAAAAGTTTTCCATGTCTCCGTTTGAAGGATGCCATTGCCTACGTAAATCCGGCCTGGCAACCGCTAGCAAGTTGCAAAAATCTGTTCTGCAGGTCTGGGTCCCCTTGCAAACGGCGCAACCAAGAGTTTTGCTCTTCTTGAACCAGGCGTCCTTGCAATTATTGTTTGCCTCATAGCGGTGGCACATCGGGGCACTTCCATTGAATCTTCACCCTTCCGCCCCCAGTGAAATCGGCCATTGGGCCATTGGCTTCAGCATCCCAAATCGACTCCAGATGTGGGTAGCGCTTGTCCGTAGATTTAGAGAACTGTAGTGTTTTGTTCGGGCCCCGCTTGGCCCGGGGTTTGGACGTCACCTTTTTGAGTGGGCGTGTCGGTTGGGTTGGGGACTTCACCGTCTTGTCTGAGAGAGTCGATTGGGTTGGGGATTTCACCGTCTTGACTGAGTGAGTCGCTCGGGGTGGGGGCGTAGCCACAACAACCTGACTCTGTTGCGCCTTCTTTCGCCACCCTGACATGCGCCATGGTCCTGGGTGCTTTTGACCAGAGATTGCTGGCGTGGCCTGATGGATACCATGGTCAGTCACGCCAACCTTCGTCTTCGAGAAATCGTGAGCACCGAAATCTCCACCGAGAACTCCACTTATTCCACCTCCGAAATCTCCACCGAGAACTCCACTTAGACCTTTATCTCCAAGTTCACGTGCGATAGCAGAGACAGCACGAGAGTTCGTCCATTCCCGCAAGGCTCTGCGAGGTAATTTACCCGCAGAGTCAATCGCTGCCGTGGTCGCGCGCTTGACGCCGGTCCGCATGCTGGATGCTGATGAGAATGTGTCTTGTGAAGCCTCGTCGCTGCAAAGGTCAACGACCTCTGAGGGCGCGGCAACGTTGTTGTCGTCGGCGACCGTGTTGGTCTGTGGGTTGGGTGCTGGAGTCTTGGTCCCTTGCAACCAGGCCAACAGTGTGCCCTTCTTGGCCATGGTGCTTTGCGCGCCAAATTTGAAGTGGCTGCCAGAGCCCGCCAAAATTCGAGAAAGGCAGACAAACGGCAACCGGAATGAAGGTCTCTTCAATCCACGTCAACTCCATAGATACGGATACTTTTCTGTATCGCGACCTTTCGCTTACTCACAGCTGTATTTGTTTTTACTGTAAATAAAAACAAAATCCCAGATGTAGACGAATCTGATTTTGGGGAGACAGCAATGACGTTTTACCATCAGCTGCCGCGGGAAACTATTCTGTACAATTTGCCGTACAAATGCTTGAAGAAAGTCGAGTCGATGAACCCAGGTACTTGGTGTATATTTTCACGAAGAAGGTGGTCGAAGTGAATGGAATCAACGTGGCGGCCTTCGTCCTTGACCCCGCGGTAAGTCAGCTGCATCTACCTGTTCGTATCTCTGGTGGTAACTTTCAATATTTTCCTTACTAGGATTTCTCAGCATTCAGGAGTACCTTGTGGATCTTGAGTCCTGGAATCGCTACAGCACAAGCTGCACCACGATCAGTACCGGTAAGCTTGAACTCAATTTGTAGATGCTACAACTGGAATGATGTTGAGGCAATGACCCCAATTTGTGACAAGACGGCGCCTAAGCGATCAGTCAAACGGGATGAACAAGTGGCAACTCGAACCAAGAGGAGAGTGTTCACTAAAGCCAATATGGACCCTGTTGTCAGAAGTGCAGAATTTACCACAGTATCGAGGCTTCGGGTGGCACCTTGCACAGCGGGGCCCACTTTTCGTTTAGGAAGCGTCGGTGAAGCAACCGCTCCGCTGCAACTTCCGTGCAGGACAAGGGCTGTAAGTGCGGAATCTTTACCGGAAACGGCAATTCCGACTGCCCCCGCTATTCAGCGAGTTCGCGAGGAAGCTGTGCGAACACCGTTCACGAATTTTGACACGTCAATTGAAGGCACTCGAAGTTCAAGTAATGAAAGCCAAACTGTTGTCGAGGGAAACATCTGCCTAGTAAACGATTGTGCGGCGCTTGCAGCGTCGGTGGAGAAATTTCACGAAGATTTGGGTAGCAGGAGCGTTGCCACCTGTGCAGGTGTTGGGTGGATTCGCTCTATACAGGACCGAATTTGCAATTTACTACCAGGACAAGGCACTAAACTCCGGCCGCACAATTTGTCGCGAGCTTCTATCACGGATTCGACTTGCGATTTGGCAAGAGCAAAGCTGAATGCCTCACGGACTTGAAGGCGAGCATGGGGTATGTTGAAGAGACCGACCAAGGGTTTACGAGCCTTCCTCACTGGTTGGTTAGCATGATTGTATTGCTGCTTGTTGTGCCATGGACGCTTTTGATCGTATTCTTCAGTGGCCTCCGAGCAGCATGACAGCAATTCGTGAACGGATGAGAGTCGCGAGTCATATCGGATAGGTCTATGGTACATGTACACGAATACCAAAACTTGTAGTTGACCGTTCGTTTCCCGAATCCAAAGAGTCACCGCTAAAAGGTGCTGAATAGCCCGTGTGACTCGTCAATCCTTTCGGTATGCGTGCGGCTGGTAGGGCGGAGGATCTCCACGTGTTGCAGGAAGAGCTGAAAAACTCGGTATCACGGTCGTCTCTGGGCGTCAAGATACTGTCATTTCTGTGAAGGTTAAGGGCCTGGCAGGTCGAGCACTCATACGCGGCCTACGACTAGCCGACCAGCTACTTCAGGAGAAAATCAAACATGCACTCAAAGCCTGCACAGATCCAGCTACAAAACTTTTCACAGATCCGACGTTTGGACCTTCCAGTACGGATCCGGACGGAGCTTCTGCTATGTGTAGAGCTGGGAATACCATTCCCTCTAAAGGTGGCTCGCAACACCAAAGCAAGGTTCTTGGTCTACTTCAGAGAGGCAAAATCCGATGGGAACGACCAGTTTACGCCACGGAAACCGAGGAAGTTGAGAACAGGTATGAAAACTTTGACTTTTGTTGTTGGTGTTATTGCACGACTAATAGTTTGCTGTAGTCCGCAAGAAGACGACGAGGACGACATCTACGCGATGGCAGATGCCGACAACGTGTTTGCGTCAAATGCCACGCTTTTTGCCGATGGAGTATCTTCTGGAGATGTTATCCAGGGAATCTGGGGGACTGTTGGTTTCTGAGTAAGTACAAAAGCCGATTGAATTTCGACACGGCTTACTAAAACAAAGTTGCAGGTGCGCTGAGTGTTGTTGCTACTAGATCTGACTTACTGGAGCAGACTTTCTGGAGAAAAGACCAATTCAAGTCGACGGGTTTGTTTGTTTGCAGGTTCATGAAGGTGGGCATCTATCTGGCTGGAATATGCACTTTTGTTCACTTTATTGATTGTTGCTACCGTCAGAATTTTGTGTGGAACTACGTTCTTATCGACGACCGCATACCAGTCTTTGGGTTTTCTGACAAGAAGGCTGGCAAACCGTACTTTGCTCGTTGTCGCAATCCAAACGAACTTTGGTAAGCTGCTGTGGAAGTTAAGTGACATGGTGCTATGCTAAATATTATTTTGTCTTGTTCGTGGTAGGGTATCACTGCTGGAAAAGGCATACGCGAAACTGCATGGAAGTTATGAGGCACTTATCGGTGGATTCGTTGACTGTGCGTTGAATGACCTCACTGGAATGTGCTCTGAGCAGGTTATCCTAAGAGATGGTTTCCCTGGTTTCGGGGAAAATCCGTACACACCTGCAAAACCACAACAGAAACATGGAGACCCATTCTGGGATAAAATCACTCGATACAAGCAGTCTGGAACGCTAATGGGGTGCTCAATCCAACCACCTGTCACTTCGTCGAAAGACGTGGCAGTTGAATCAAGTGCAGGAAATGGTTTGTACTTCAAACATGCCTACGCTCTCGTCGACGCCGCCGATATTAAAACAGCGAAAGGGGAGTATGTTCGGTTAGTGAAATTGCGAAACCCATGGGGAATGGGAGAGTGGGTAAGATTCTCGGTTGATTGTATTTGACATTGAAATTTTTTGACTTACCAAGACATTGCTGTTTCCCAACATCAGACGGGGCCGTGGTCGGACTCCAGCGAAGAGCGCGCTAGAAACGAAGATGCTATCGAGACTTTCTTTAAGATTATGAAGCGCAAGGTGGGTGCCAACGCCCAAAAACGAGTGTTTATGACTCTAAGTGCCCAGGGAAGAGTGGGTGCGGATGAGATTTCACAAGAAGAGGTGATTGAAATCAACGCCAACGACGGGACCTTCTTCATGTCTTTCGACGCTTGGATGCAGTCCTTCACGCACTTTTTGCTGGAATTGGTACGCTCTCAGCTTCTCTTTGTTGATACGAATTCTAACTCTCTTCGTATTCAGATTTCCCTGACGTTTGGCATGGACGGAGATCGGAAGGATGTTGGAACGAAGCGAATTGTGGTGGAAACACGACAAAAGCACCTGGATTAATAACCCCCACTTCGAGCTCGTGCTTGAACAACGTGCCCGGGTTTTTGTTTCCTTGAGTCAAGAAGATCCTCGCGGCAGCGAAAATCTTAAGATTGTCCCCGTCGGCTTTCATATTTGTTCGCTCAGCCCAGTCGGTAACAAGTTTGAGACCCGAGAACCAGTGAAAAACTGGATGCATACTATCGACTGTACAAACCAGCAGACCGCGAAGATTTTCAGACTGGTAAACGACCAGAACACCTTCCACCAGCGATTATACCAGGCACCGTAATTCCTGGTATTGATGATGACGGGGTTCCTCAACCTGCTTACACGTTCAAGCAAGCAGTTTCGGTACGCAATACTGTTCGTTTTTACTCACTAATAATGGCAGAATTTACAGTTTTCTTTTTGTTCAAATAGACCGAAGTTACAATGGAACCAGGCAAATATTGCATTATTCCCAGCATGTACATGAGAACGGTAGGTGCAATTTAATCTCTACTTGATAATCTTGACTAACGGTGGCATTCACAGGATAAAATCACTGGAAACACAAATGTTGGCACCTTTTGGGTTTCCGTATACTCTGACAAACCAACTTTCCGGTTAGAAGGAGGCGAGAAAATTGTTGAGGAAGAAGAGGGAGAAGAAGAGACCCATTCTAATGGAGATGTGTCCTGCAAAGGTTTCGCTCCGCTTGATGGGCGACTATCGACGGGTAGTTTGGGTAAGAAGTCCGAAGTAATTGTGGCTACAGTAAATGCAGTTGCAGCTGAAAAGAGACGAAGATATGAGCATGAAAAAGAGGAATTAATAAGGCAGGCGAAGCGGTATGGTATCGGTCTCCGTGAAGTGAGAACCGAGTTCGCGAAAGTGCAAAAGATCCAGAAAGCAGAGTGTCGGAAAAGGTTGCAGAAGTTAGGGTTCAATGTTGCAACTTGGGATGACGAAAAGATTGTTTTACTCTTTGGAGGGATGGATGACAGTCCAGCCAGTGGAGTTATTCACACGGATCGGATCCTTCAGTTATTTACCCCAGATAGTCAAGAGGAGAAAATGTCGTGCGAGCTTCCCGATATGGAAGAAGACGGGGATACGCCGAATAGTATTCACCGGGAAGGGATTCTGGAGATTGAACTTCATGGAGCTAGTGGTCTCGCTGTTTGTGAAAAACGACAAGCGTTGGTTCAGAGGAAAGTTCAGGTTATGTCACTTGAGTTTTCAGCTGCACAAAGTTCACTTCGGCGAAGAATCGCGCTTGAGGTTTTGGAGCGAGACCCATCTATGGCTTGGCATCTACGTCAGTTTGCACGGAAATCAACACTACTGGCAAAAAGCCGATTTGTATCGCCAGCAAAAATCGAGATACTGCTATACGCTCGCCCCAGCTTCTAAATGTATCTCCTGTAGCTGAATTCTATGATTTACTCGAGAAAGAATACGCTCTTCGTCTTCTATCACGCATCAACACCCAAGATGAGATCGACGATTCTACCCCGTCAGTAGAACTCCCGTCTATTCGAGAAACAATGAACCATCACCGTTCTACCAAGCATTACCATCAAAAGGAGGTTCTGCATTGATGAATAGCACGTCATCTTCTGACGCAGTTGACCTGCACAAAAGCAACCGCATCCGAGACCTCGAAGCCAAACGGTCAGAGAAATTGGCAGTACTTCTCCAGAAAAAACAGCAGGCACTTGGTGATGCTGAAAAACGTCTGCACTCCCTCGACTCATCGGTGGACGGAAGAGTGGATCAAGTCACATGAAATGTAGCGACTGTGGAACTCGTGTACTTGTTGGCGGCCGGGGACGTCAACAAACCAGCACGTTAGAAGGTTCAAACAGCTACCCGTGCACCGGGGCCAATTGCGTGAG
The DNA here is from genome assembly GCA_012656105.1 of Phytophthora syringae. Classification (NCBI taxonomy): domain Eukaryota; phylum Oomycota; class Peronosporomycetes; order Peronosporales; family Peronosporaceae; genus Phytophthora; species Phytophthora syringae. The sequence continues at coordinate 196,759 of JAAKBD010000047.1, forward strand.
TGTACTTTGTGCTTTGTGTTATTCCCTACTACCAGCAAAAAGCAAATTTTGCGAAGATTGCTTTCAGCACGAAGTAACAGCAGCAGAAGCTTTAGGGGAACAACTTCGCGTGGTATTAATTGAGAAAATTGGCGTCTCCGACCAGCAGCGAACACATTTGGAAGAAGTATTTCGCTCCTTTGATGTGGATGGGTCTGGTGCGTTGAGCGCTCAAGAATTTGAAGAAATGCTTCAGCTTTTGAATATACAGCCCGCTTTAACGCAAGGACAGAAGACATTTCTGATCGACCAGTTCGATGCAAATGCTGACGGAGAAATCAGTCTGACGGAGTTCAAAAACTGGATACTGAGAGACCGGGTGTGGGAAGAATCGCCAGCGTTGTCTGGAAATAATGAAAACAAGGTCAAAACTGCAGCAGAGGTCTTCGATAGTGTTATCGCTCCGATACGCGACGAAATTTTAGATCTGGCGTACGAAGCTCATGCATTCAGCTCTACGTTGGGAACTTGGTCACACTTAGCAAACTCGAGCTCTACGGGTGTGAGCAATCCATCACAAAAAGGAGAGACAGGAACTATTTTGTTTCAAAGAGTTGTCAGCCTTGGGGTTGCTTCCAGTGCAGCAATAAACGCGTCCGAGAAAATGTTTGAGCAGGTTGACAACGATGGCAGCGGAACTATCGACCAGTTTGAATTTATCGACTTACTATCAGCTCTGGGTATTCATCTCCGCTCTGAAGATGCTAAATTGCTCATGAGTCGATTGAAAACTTCACCAAGTCATGGGAACACAATTACACGGTCCGCATTTATTTCTTACGTTGAACAGTCAAGTATGAAATCGAACTTCGGTAAAACTGCAGTTAGCTTGAGAGAGGTACTGATTCGTCTGGATGAACTCACTAGGTCTGGAGCGAATGTTCGAGAGATTCTGCAGAGTGAGTTCCAGAAACTTCACGAAAATATGAGCGAGAAGGACATGCTGATGATTTGCAAGGCCCTGGATGAGAAAGCAGGAGTTGTCATTGGCGTGAATGAGGTGGAAACTTTGGCCGCCAATTTATCGTTTCCCTTTAAAGCAGCAGCAACAACTGATGGGAACAATAATGCACGATTGATATCGTATAGATCTAGTGGGGAACTTTTGGCCCAGGGGTTACTACAAGACTCGAGTGATTTGATGGCATACGTCAAAAGTTTTGATGTTGTCGCTCGATGTGTCGAGCTTGCGACCCATTTACAGACGAGGAATGGAACAAATAGCACGTCAACAATTTGGAGAAGTGTGTTTGCGACCGATACATCTAATGAGATTCCGCTGATTGACTTTCTCGATGGTATCTTGCGAACTGGGTTTTCTCTGAATAGAGAACAGGATTCCTCTAAGAACGGGACTTCTCACACAGAACAACTACCAACGCAGTTGCTGCTCTCCATTTTGGTCGATGCAGTGCGAAATGATTGCCAACCCCAGCAAACAAACGCTCAACCCACTGTCAGCTACAACTTGTTCAAGTTGATTATGCGGTTTCAAAAATCAGGGACATTGAGATTAAATTTCAGCATGCACTCGCCAACTTCATGCAAATCTGCCTAGGAGAGCAACGGCTTCTCGTGACGGTATCGTTCGACTACAACCGAAACCTCATCATTCGTGCACAAAACTCTATCCTAAAGCTTTCTGCCGACTTTATTTTACGTGAAGAGGAATACGATTACCAAAATCTGCTTGCACAAGTGCAAAATAGTGAATTTGAGCGTCGACTCCAACAAACACATGAGGTTTCTCGTGAGATCAGTTTCTTGAAATCACCTCACGGTCTCATAACGAGTGACTTTTACCCAGATCTGAATCGAACAATGTTGGCGATTGTTGGACGACTACGCGTTGATTTTCGACGTCGAAGCACCAGTTCTCATAGTTCACGCTCGAACACGATTATCCTGTCAATGGTGGAGAGCGATGCCTTTGTCATAACCTTGCGAAACTTACTTTCCCAGGTTGACTTGCCTTTCTTCTGGTGTGTATCGAACCGGTGCTTATCCTTGTCAATTGACAGCGAGTTCCTTGACCAGCAAGGCAAAACAAGTTTTCAGCAATTGGTTGCAGATTCCATTTCTGTACGTGGCCCACAATCGTCCACACAACTACGTGCTCTAGCAACATTCGTATCACACACAGCTTCGTCGTTACTGGTTCGGTATCAAGTTGTTGGCAAATTCACCAATGTCGAGACAAGCTGGCAAGAATTTCAAGAGTTTGTGGCAGGACACCAAGATGCTTACGCTCTCATAGAGCTACGACCACAAGGATCAATATACAATACGCGTGTGGCTAGAGCCACTGGATCAGGAGCAGTGCAGTGGAATTTCAGGACTCACGTAATGATGGAAGAACCAAAAATATGCGATCATCGTATCGACCGTCCTGTTGTTTTCACGGACACTGTCAAGGTGGCCAGCATTCCAGGCAGCTCCTCGGCGGATAATACCAATTTTGTTGTCGGCGACAGTGGCGAAAGTCCCGGTCATTTTGTTGTGGTGAGCGTTCGTAGAGCCCTTCCATCCGGACCTGAATCTCCCAAGCCGAGACTGTATTGTACAGCCTACGACCCCTGACCTCTTGTGATTATACAGTCGAAGGATACCCTCGGACTGGTCAACCGATTTCTTTGATGTCGCTACAAACGCTTTGTTCGAATCGCAGTGGCTAGCAATGCTTAGTACCATGAAGCTCGGATTGACGATCACCCCGAAACTCTGTGTTACTGTTTTCAACAAGCAACCGAAGACTGACAAGTTAATTGGAGGATGCGAGGTCTCTGTTGGGTCAGCGATAACACTCGAAGGGCAGATATTCGAGGAGCGAGTTGTGCTTCAGTCTCCAACATCATTAACAGCACTGCATGGTGCTGGTGTGTCTGCTCTGACATTTCGGTTTGATGTTAAAAAGGCTCCTACGATCGCTTTCGACCTGGATAAAAGTCGTGGTTCATACCAAACTACAGGAACTGCGGTACCTATTAAGCTGGGTGCGCAGTACTTAGCTGGCGAAATCCAAACACCGCGGACGGAACCGAGTCAGGAGAGCAACGATGACAGAGTACAACAGCTACACACTTCAATAGCTTCGATCGAGTTGAAAAAGCTTGAAGCGCTAGAGCAAGTTCGACAACTCAAAGCACAAGTGCAACAAATATCGTATGCATCAGCGAAGGCATCTGATGACACTGCTGAAAAGTGGAAACGGCGGTTAGAGCAGGCGAGACAGGAACAATTTGCGGCGGAAGAGGAGCATGCAGCCAGGTAGGTGGTCCTGACTAGGATTTGGTTAGACTTTAAACTGACCACGCGCTGTTTTTTGGGGGATTATAGATTGAGCTCTCTTCAGCAAGAGCTTCGAGATATGTCGGAGGAAAACGATAAACAGAAGAATGTTCCTCGTGAGGCTTCAAACCTGAAAGACTGTCGACTTCCAGCTGACGCATCAGCACACGATATCCTCTCAGCAATGAGGGCAATTTTGACGAGTCGTTGTTCTGAGCGTCCGTATAATGGCTTAAAGAAAGCTTTTGCTGCGGAGGCAGAAGTTCCAGGGAAGGTAAAGTAGACTAAGCGAAGCTATCGTCTTTGAACTCACCAGGTTGGTTGAAGAGAACTTAATCGTGTTCGTTTCACGCAGGTGACTTTTGCTGTGCTCAACGATGTACTGGGCGATTTCGGTCTTGGTCTCTCTTCGGAGCATCGTACGACGCTCTCTTACCTCTTCGATCCCGAAATGGTCGGTCGGGTTAGCATTGCAGGTGTGTAAAGTGATAGTTTTCTGCCTCATGTATCACTTGTGCCTCACTTTCAACCATACTCTAGATTTTTTCATCAAACTGTGTGGAGATGCTGAGGTATACGCCATGTTGAAGACGCCTCGGTCACAGTCACCAGCGCCAGTTTCAGTACCAGACAGTCCTGTTCCATCTGAAGAAGAGCTCGAGCCTGTTGTTTTCACGGTAAACTTCATTTACGCAGCTACTGGCAGAACGAGCTCCCTAACTTGTCTTTTACGTGCAAATTACAGCCATTCCCACCACCCAGGCATCGTCCAGTATCTCCAATTGCCTCTCCTTCGCGAACTTCAGGTAAGCGGTCGAAGATGAGCTGGCAGGATATGAAGAATTTCCTCGTCTTGAACCTCCCGGAAGGTTGGGAGACTCGATTTACCGAAAAGGGAAGACCCTACTTCTGCTACCACGCCAATCGGTGCGCAACACCTACAAACCTTCTTGATGGTTTATAAAACATCGCTCTGATCTGTAGTTTGTGGTTCTTGCTAGGTCCACGCATTGGAAACACCCACGTCCAGAGATCGAGACGATCTTCAGCGAGTGGGTGCAAGAAAACGGAGCCTATTTCAACCGGAAGTCTACCTCTGCCCGTGCTACAAGGCAAAAACAATGATCAGGAGGATGGTCAATCAACATAAGTGATGCAGCATTGTACGAGACGCAAATGAAAGTGCATTCGGAAATAGAAAATGTTGATCACACAGTGGATCACTCACGTACATACAGCATACAGGTTACCACTCGCCCCAATCGTCTGTAGACTTGGGAATTTCCGAGACGGAGAAGTCGTTCTTGCCGTTGTCAGTAAATACCGAGACTGATGAAGTTGGTGAGCACATGGCCTGTCCATCAGCCAGCGAGATGTCGTCAAGGGAGTCGTCGAGCAAACCTTCTGCATCACCAACGTGATCAGCGCAATGGGCCGCGCTCTCGTGGAATGCGCGGAACATTCCAAGCTCAGCTGTCAGCACGCCCATTTCACACTTTGCTTCAGCTTGAGCCTTCTTATAGCCTTCCTCGAATGCTTGGTCGCGCTCCTGTTTCATACGTTGATCGGCATCGGCTTTGCCAGCTGCGATACCCTTGTCATATGCCTCACGAGCACGAGCTTCGGCACCAGCCATGGCATTCGCCAGCTGAGTCTGCAGCTCATTCATTCGAGACTGAAGCTTGCTGTGGTCATCCGATCCAGCTTGACTATCAGTGGTAGTGCAATCCGAGTCTGCTGAAGCAGCAGCGTCACGCTGCTGTCGTAACGTCGTCAACTCGGCCTGTACGAGGTCTTTCAGCTTCTTCATCTTTAGTGCACGCATACGCCACAGGTCTTTCTCCTTCGACATCTCAGCCAATGCAGCACCTGTTTCTTTATCCGATACAGACGCATCGCCCTGTCCCAGCCCCTCTAACCGTTCACATGCAGCTTCAAGTGCCTTCTGCAGCTCCTCCTTTTCCTTCGTCAATGCAGCCACTCGACCATCGCCACCGCGACCTTCGGAAATCTCCATCCGAAGCCGCGTCATATCCTCTTCAGCGGCCTGGCGTACACTCTCCACAACCGCCTGACTCTCCTCACCCCTCGTCGTACCCTTCAGCTCGAGCTTCGTCGATCTGCATCGTCGCCGCCGCCATTTTGGCCTCGTACGTATCGCACAGCTCCTGCAGTTGCTCTTCCCACTCCTTCAGCGCCTTCTGCTCCTTCTCGTCGTGTTTCTGCTTGTTTTCCTGCAGTTGGTGGTGCAGGTCTCTCGCCTTCTGACGCCACTGATTGGCCGCGTGGCGTTCCGCGTCCTTCGCCGCTCGGAGCAGCCACACTCCCTCCTGTTCCTCACTGCCGGATTTCTCCCGCGTCTGCCCCGACGGAGGCGACAGCGGCGGCTGTTTCTGCTCCGGACCGTCTTCTGCCGCGTCCGAGTCCTCGTCCAGCTCCTCCGGCGGCCTTTTGCTCTCCAGCAGCACGTGTTTCTGCCTCTCCAGCTCCATTTTCTCCGCCTGCAGCTGGCGGAAGAAGTAGCGACCCCAGAACTCGTCGTAGCTGAGCTCCAGAGGCACCAGCTGGTCGTGCAGCGCGCGGATCTCGGCGTCTTCGGCCATGGCGCGCGTGATCTCGTGCGTGTGCTCGTCGGCCGAGAAGAAGCTCGAAAAGTCCTCGAAACCCGCCAGCTCCTCGTACAGAATTTCGTCCACGGGCCCAGCGCGCGCCGAGCCAATTGCGCTGTTGAGCAGCGTCGAGGCCTCGTCCTGCACGGCCGCCGCCAGACTCTGCGCCTTCTCCTGCACCACGTTCGCGTAGCCGGACGCGTTGGCCGACGCGCTCTTGGCCGCTCGCTCCAGGATCCTCCACATGCTGCGTCTGCGAGCGCCTTCTCCGCCTCCGCTCTTGGTCTCCACGTCAGAAGTGATAGTGGACGAAGAATGAAAAAAGGCGGAATGGAACGTTGGTGTACCACATAATTTGGGTCTCTCAAAGTACCTATTGAACCACTGTACCCAATAATTGTAGTACAAATTTTGTAAAAAAATTGGGCCAAATGCAACAATCATTCCACACCGCACTTCGTACCGTACTTCCCCACTTCCCCCTACGTGTGACACGCCATGTAAACGTCGTCACTTTATCAGAATCACAGCGGAAGAAGCCTCTCCTCCCCCAGGAATGGCGTCCAATCCGAGCTCGCGCCTCAACGGCCTCTTCCAGGACGCGTCGACCGCTGGTGGGGAAATGACGCGCTACGCTACACGGCGCCTCGCGAGCCTCCACACAGGCCGCAGCCGCAGCAGTCGGCGGCGGCCCCTGCGGCGTCCTCCTCCGTCGTGTTCTCCACCATGGTCTCTCTGTACCAATACGACGCTGCGGCTCGCAAGTACGTGCAGCAGGGGCGCCACCGCCGGCAGCAAAGCGGCCGTGGGGTGCGTCATCGTGGGGCGGAGACGTCGTACAACTTGCTGTTCTACAACGCGGCCAAGCAGCACCTGTGCGCGGTGCCCGTCAAGCTGGCGAGCTTCAAGCCGACGCTGCAGGCCAAAAGCTACGTGAACTTCTACGACGAGCAAGGCACCAACTGGTCCGTCAAGTTCTCGAGTGACGAGCAGGTGGCCGAGTTCATGCGCCAGGTCTTCCTGGCCAAGATCCACGTGGAGATCTGGGGCAGCGAGAAGACCGTGACGAAGACGAACCCGACGGGGCTGATCCAGGACGATTTGGCCTTCGTCAAGCCCGACACCCAGCAAGTGAGCAATGGAGACACCGTGGCAGTTGCGTTCAGTGCGTGGCGAGTGGTGGGCAACGCGAGCTCCGCGCCAACTGACGTGGTGACCAAGTACGCTCCGTTCGAGAAGGCTGGAGAGAGCGACCTCCGCAAGTTACGACTCGGGGATAGCAGTGAACGCATCAAGGCTCTGGAGGAGGGTATTGTGGGCATGAGGAAGGGCGGGAAGAGGATGGTGCTGGCCCCGCCCGGAAAACCAATGGGCAGGACTGGTATTTGCTGGAGATTGAGCTCTTCAAGACCAAGACTGGCAATGGGGCAACACAGCGGAAGTCGGTGCCAGCTGCGAACACAGCGGCAGCAACAGAGGCAGCGTCGAGACATCCCACCACGGAGAAGAAGACGTCACGACGGCGTTCAAGCCTTAGTTCGGCCAGTAGCAATACTGAGGAAGGTGCTTCGTCATCGCGCTCCAATAGCTCTCGCAATGTGAATGATAGAAGTGATTCCGGCAGGAATGGTGACCTTGTGCCCTACGAAGAAGACGTGAACAGTGCCGCTGCGAAGAATGAGATGGAGCTGAAGGAGTTGCGCTTGTTGCAACGCGAGCAGCAGTTAGAGCTGCAAGCACGCGCGCTTGAGCGCGAGCGGATGAGTGCAAGTGGTGGCGGTGGTGGGTTTGGATCCATGGGTTTCGGTTTAAGTGGCGGGTTTAACAGTAACTTTGCGAGCTCCTCAGCATTGTTCAACAATAATGGGCTCGGTGGGGGACGTCCCATGGATGGTATGCTATCAGAGCTGAACGCTAAGATTGACTATTTGATCCGCATGGCACCGGGTACGTCATCCAATTCCAGTTCCATGGTCGGTGCTGGACCTAGTGATGTGTCTGCTGTAATTCGGGGGTGGAGAGGCTTGCCGGTGAGAACGACAGGCTTTTGACCCAGATTAATTCCCAGCATCAGCAGCAGTCATCATACGAGAAGCGATGCGAGGATCTTCTGGACCAAAACCAGAGACTACAGGAAGAGAAGCGCACGCTACAGGAACGGTATCAGTCAGCTGCAAGTTCTCAGCTAAATGCAACGTCGGAGCTTAGTGCGTTGGTCAGTGCTCGGGATGCTGCAGTTACCCAGACGAACCGTTTGCACACCGAGTACCAGCAACTACTAACTGCTTACTACCAGCTTCAGCAGCAACAGGGTGCTCACAATGAGTCTGAAGAGCACAAGCAGGCGTTGAATTTTGAGCGCGACGCCCGTGTTCGTGCGGAAAAGCAGCTTTCGAAGGAGACACAGGCCCGTGGCTTAGCGGAGCAGGAGTTAGCGCTCACGAAGAAACAACACGACGTGGCTATGCAGGTAGCGGCGTCGGGGCTTTCAACAGCGACTGCTGGATTGGAGCAACAGGTTCAGTCGCTTCAGATGCAATTGCAAAAGGTGAACGACGAGAGATTGCGACTACAGGCTCACGTGGAGGAACAAACCCAACGTTTGTCGGCTCTGAGTGAAAGTACGGAGCGTGATTCGAAGCAGCAGCTAGAAAATTCTGCCCAGCAGATTGCACAGCTTCGTCAGGAAACCCAGCACTTGGCTGGCAAGCTGGACGCGTCCTCAGCGCGCGTTGCTGATTTGGAGACGGAGTTAAAGTCTATGGCAGCGGCACCGAAGGAAGGTGCAGCCGCACACGGCGATGCTGGTTCGGACGAGCGCGAGAGGCTGGTGGGTCTGTTCAAAGAGGCCGTGAATGACATGTTCTTCCGCTTCCAAGATTTATTTGAAGAGGAAACAGCCGTGGACGGCAAGCAGGCCCTCACCGCTATTCGCAAGGTCCTTAAGTCCAGCACGAAGAGTATCATCCAGCAGCTCCAGGAACAACCGTCGCTGCAGCAAGAAACCGTGAGTGAAGCAGAGAGCGATGATGGCCCTCCAGCGCCTCCTCCACAGGATGCCCCCGCCGTCCAAGCTTCCCACGCCGTTGAAGCTGTCACTGAGGCCCTTGCGCCTGTCGAAACAGCAGTGGCGGAAGAGCACGCGGAGAATGAACCAGTGGCGGAAGAGCAGCATGTGGAGAACGATCTCGATGTTGAAGAGAAGGCAGCTGTAGCCAGCACTGTCGCTGAGGACGCTGCCAGTGCCACGGACGAAGAGGACGAGGAGGAGTTGAGCTCTTCCACATGATCGGAGACTTGACGCGCTACGGCGCCACTACCCCACACCGCTCACAGCGTTCCTGAGTACCGAGTACCGTAGCTCGATTTTGATGCTAAATAGCGGGTGCAACTAACTACTACACACTGAACAACATGAGCATCCCATTTCAACAGTGCTGCAGCCCCCAGCCAGCTCAGCGGCATTGGCAGGGCAAGTGGCGATCGTCTATTTTGTGATTGGCTCTCTTTCCGCCAGTTCCTTTTCCTTTTCCAGAGCAGGAAGCGCCAATGCCCGCAGGCAGTTCGACCACCAAGAAGACGCCCGTGCGCATGGGCAAAGTCTTTTCGCACATGCTGACAGACTGCCCGATGGACGTACGTGCGTGAGAGTGGTGAGGGTTCTCGCAGTCCTGTTGCAAAAGTTGACATTTCGTTGGTGAAAATGTTTGCTGCTGCCAGATCCAAGTGTACGGCAAGTGCGTGGCCGCCATCCACGGAGGCGTGAGTCGCCAGGCGTGCAAGAAGGAGTTCCAGAAGCTGCGCGCGTGCTTCGAGCGCGTGGCGCACAAGCGACGCGCATAGAGACGGAGCGCCAATGGCCCCATGATAAGCAGTTCAATCGCCCATTTTGGCCCACTTTCTATTGCAACAATTGCGTTCGTTTCCGAAATATCACGTTAACGCTCCAATCGGGCCGCGACAATCGTCAGTCCAGAGTTTCACGCACGCAGGTCGCATCGAGGCGATGGATGTGGCGGCCGCGTTTGCGTCCTGCGCCCCCAGAGCGAATTGGAGCGTGCAAGTAGGCTCGATGACTCGAGCGTGGACTCTTCTACCAGCAGTGCAAGCGAGAGCGCCCAGGACGCCGTGGATCGCGAGCAATCCGACGAAAGCGACGACAACTTCGGCGTCGACGCGCTGCCCAGAGATCGCGAGAGTCTGGAGCACGAGCTGGCGCGACTGGAGGAGGTGGAGCGGAGACTACAGGGCGAGACGGCTGCGGACTTTGCACTGGGCTGCGAGCTGCTCAAAGACACGAGAAGGCAGCGGGTGGCCAAGGCCCAGGCGGCTCTAGAGCGACGCTACTCGGCGGCGCTCAGGGTCTGTGAGTACGCCGAGGAGAAGGCCAGAGAGACGTACGCCAGTCGCTGCGCCGAGCTGCAGAGAGATGGACACGGACATGGAGCGGAGCTGCGCAGGCTGCAGACGGCCAAGGACGGCGTGAGTGTGACTAGTCGCCGACGTCAAGCGGTGAGGGACGACAGCCGAGGAGGGTTCTCCACGCCGGCCAAGAGCTCGAGGAGGCGACGCACCGTGTACACGAGCGACGGAGAGGACGATGCACCAGAGGATGTGTTCTTGGCCTCGGCCTCGCCCGAGGAGAGAGCGCACCGAGTGCAGTTTCAGGAGAAGAAGCGACTCGAGAAGTTGTTGGGACGCGCGTCCGTCTTCGAACCGGTCGTGAAGCAGGTGACAGCTCGGGAGATTGCAGAGGACTTGGAAGCCATTCGGAGTGCTGTTCCATGTGATGCTGGGGGCTTGGAGAGCACGTCTGACAGGAGACAGAAGACGAAGCAACCACACAAACAACATCAGAAGAAGAAACCGAAACGACAGAGACCAATGATCAGCACTCCGAGGAGGATACCACGCGCATCAGGACCGAATTTACCTGCGTCTGAGACTCCATCGCACAAGGCAAAGCACCGACGGCCTAGACTTGACTACAACCCGCGCATGCTGCAGGAGGGTCAGACGGTCGAAGTTTACAAGCGACAGCGAACAGATAACGTGGACGACAGTCAGGACGAGTGCGTCATGTCCGGCATTATTACGGCTGCGACTGAGATGAAGGTTTACGTGCTCACAGCCACCGGCCGCTTCGAGTCATTTAACGTTCGCGACTGCGTTCTCGGCTCGCTCTATGTGCGGGCACTACAGAACAACAACAACCAAACAAATGGCGTCAGCAACGGCAGCAAATAGATAAGCAGGCAAATGAACACGTCGGCTCTACAGACAGCACCACACGTGAAGACGTCTATTGGCGGAGGAGTGCCCTTCACTTGCTCGACTCCTCTGTCTTGGTTTGTCTTGCTATTGGTTGGTTTGCTCTACTCAGAGCGGCGGATGACTTCTTGGCCACCCATGTACGGCCTGAGCACGTCGGGGATGATAATGGAGCCGTCTTCTTGCTGGTAGGTCTCCCACAGACTGATAAGCAGACGAGGGACAGCACAAGCCGTACCGTTGAGCGTATGCACAAAAGACGTCCCTGCCTCCTCGTCCTTCGGGTCCTTCTGACGAATATTGAGGCGGCGAGCCTGGTAGTCCGTGCACATGGACATGCTCGAGACTTCGCCGTACTCGTCACGACCAGGCATCCAAGCCATCAGGTCAAACTTGCGGTACGCTGGACCACCGAGGTCACCAGTGGCCATGTCTAACAGCTCGTAGTGCAGCCCCAACTCGGCGTACATGCTCGTCTGAATGTCGACCATTTCGTCGAAAAAGTCCTGGGCCTGTTTCTCGTTTGCACAGAAGGCAAACATCTCCACCTTGCTGAACTGGTGGATACGGTAGATCCCGCGGGTGAGACGACCACCGTGGCCAATCTCAGTACGGAAGCAGTGGCTGAAGCCCGCGTACTTGAGCGGCAGCGTCGGTGTGGACAAGATCTTGTTGCTCTTCATCGCAGCGAGCGTAATCTCCGACGTCGCAGTCAAGCACAGATCCGAGTTGGCGATGGAGTAGATCTGCGTCGCCTCGCCACGCGGCTGGAAGCCGCAGCCTTCCACGAGCTTGTAGTGCGCCACATCAGGCGGGAACATGATCTTAAACCCGCGCGCGCAGTTTGCTCAGCGTCCAATGCACGAGCGCGATCTCCATCATCGCACCTTCGTTGCACAAGTAGGTGAACTTGGACCCCGCGACTTTAGCAGCCGTCTGCGTATCCAATAGCTCCAGCTCCGTCGCCAAGTCGTAGTGGTCCTTCGGCTTAAAGGCGAACTCGGGCTTCTCTCCATGTTTCAGCACCACCCGCGAGTCCTCTTCTTGGCCAACAGGTACATCCGGGTGCGTGTCGTTCGGGATCTTAAGCGCTTCGAGCTCCAGCTGCGTCGACACTTGGGTCAGTTCCGTCTCCACGTCTGTGATCTCGCGTTTCATCTCCTGGCCGCGGACACGCAGCGCTTCAAACGCCTCTTGTGCCTCCTTTCCCTGCTGTTTCTTGGCTGCTGCCGCCGCTTGGCCGAGCTGCTTGGCGTGTGCATTGCGCTCCGCTCGCAACAGGTTCGCGGAGTGGCGCAGCTTGGCCTGGCGCTGGTACAGATCGGCCACGAGCCGCGGGTTCCCCTCGCTGAAGCGCTTCCTGCCGTTCTCCACGGCCGCGTCCACGTTCGCCACCAGCTTCTTGTAGTCCAGCCGCGCCTTCACGTGGCCGTGCAGCGTCGAGAACTTGGCGTCATCGGCGGCGGTGGTGGCGATGGAACCAGATGCGGACGCGAACGAGGAGAAGCACACGCGGGTCGCGGCGACGCAGCGACACGTGCGCGCGAGCCGTAGCAGAGCCATCTTTGATTGAGATGAGCGGCTCGAAAGGTGGGTGACGCGCTTATGTGCGATACATAAAACTGGTGTAAAAAAGCCCCGTACTTACTGGAACATGCGCAAAGTCAAAAGCCGAAAATGCCGCCATTCCGCGCTCCCAAGTGGTGCGTCTCGCTCTCGCCTTCCGCCCCTCTTCGGCCCCCTACATCCCACTGACTGCTAACCCTTTACGTTGCGCACATTTCACTGTATTTTTATGCAGGGCGGCGACTCCGGCGCGTCGCAATCGCCAGGCTAAGCTGCGCGTCGAGAAAGATGGCGAAAACATCGAGGAAATCTGCGTGGGGCCGCGTTCGCACTACGTCTTGGGCCGCAGCGAGCAGCTGAGCGACATTTGGCTGCAACATCCGTCCATCTCCAGGCAACACGCGGCCCTCGTGCACGACCAGGAGGAGAAGATCCGTCTACTGGACTTGGCCTCGGCCCAAGGAACGTTCGTGAACGGCCAGGAGCTCGAGCCGAACGAGCCGCGAGGACTGAAAAGTGGAGACAAAATCACGTTTGGAGCGAGCACGAGAACGTACGTGTTCGAGAATGTGGGGGGCAGAGCAGGAGGTGCCGACGGGAGCTGCTAGTGCGGACCCAGAGCTCCAACGGATGATGCGCGAGATGCAGAGCTTTGGAGACAAAAGCCACCAAAAGCAGAAGACAAACGAGCAGTCCACTGGGTCGGATGCAAAGGCGGACGAGCGGAGACAGGTGCGACTTGCAGGGGGACTCTCCGTTGTTGGAACGGGGGATTGGGTGCTAATTGATTGTTTGTACTTGTTGGTATTAGCGACAAGCTGAGATCGCAGCGATGACTGCTCAAATGATGCAAGCACCTGTCCAGGTCACCAAGAGTGAGACTGCAGAAGAGGAGCAAGCGCAGGGCGAAGATAGCTCGGTGCCGGAGGAGTCCGAGAGTGACGAAGATGATAGCGACGACACTGACGATGTTGCACTCCGGTATGGGTTGCCTAAGTCGCACCAAGTTGCTCTGGAAAGCCACAGCAAGATTCTGGCGTGCATCGCAGTGGACGCCCCCGGTGCTCGTGTAGCTACTGGGTCCATGGACTACCACGTGAAACTGTGGGATTTCGCTGGTATGGCACGACACGTGCGTCCATTCCGCGATATTGAGGTGGACGAAGGTCACCCGGTTGTGGCAGTGAGCTATAGCCCGTCAGGTGATCGTTTGCTCTCAGTTTCTGGTTCCTCTCAGCCAAAGGTTCTCACACGCGAGGGTATAGAAGAGCTACAGTTTGCAAAGGAGACATGTACGTTGTCGACATGGCACACACGAATGGGCATACACACTCGGCGACAGGTGGTCAATGGCACCCGACAGTTCGTGATCAAATGATTACAAGCTCTCTGGATGGTACAGTGCGACTTTGGAGTCTTGGGGGCAAGAGGGCCTTCGACAAGCTGATCAATACGTCAGTCTTCAAATTCAAGAGTCGCCGTGGTCGCCGCTGCGGGGTGACAACATGCCGCTTTAACCCAGATGGATCGTTGATTGCTGGGGCGACAATGGATGGCCAAGTGCAGTGCATTGATCCTCGCAAAGCTTATGCTGGCGCTGCTATTACAATTCGCGATGCTCATGCTGACGGTGGAGGTGATGCTGGTGTTTCTTCGATCCGGTTCTCCCCTGACGGCAAGTACATGGCTTCGCGTTCCTGCGCGGACGACACAGTCAAAATTTGGGATTTGCGTAAAACGAAGCAGAGTCTGAAGGAGTTCCGTGGTATTGAGGGTGTATTCGGGACGTGCAATCTTGCATTTAACCACAACGGCACAGCAATTGCTGCCGGAACGTGCGTCCGCAAGGGCAAGGGCCTCAAAGGCCAGGTTTTGTTCCTGGATGTACACACACCTGGTCTCGTGGACCCAGTTGCTCGTATCGATATGAACGAAGACGAAAGCGCTGTGTGCGTGGAGTGGCACTACGGCATTAACCAGCTTTTTGTGGGGAGCTCAACAGGAACTTGCCGTGTCTTCTACGACCCGCGACAGAGTAAGAAGGGCGTTCTTTTGAGTGCGACAAAGAAGCTAAAAGTGCAGAACAGCGATTCTGGAGCTCGCATCGATGGAGCTGGAAAGGTTTACAACCCTCACGCGCTTCCCATGTACCGCGACGAAGATTCGGGCTCTCGCAAGCGCAAGTACGAGAAGGTTCGCGCTGACCCCAAGAAGTCTCATGCTCCAGAGAAACCCATTACGGGCCCAGGAATGGGCGGCAAGATTAGCGGTAGCACGACCTTCACGCAGTACTTCATGAGCAACCACATCAAGTCGTCGTTCCGAGAACAAGACCCGCGAGAAGCCATTCTGAAGTACGCCAAAAGGCTGAGGCGGACCCTCAGTTCCTCGGAGCTGCATACGGTAAAACCAAAATGGATCCGCGCTATGAGCTGGCTAAGCAGACACTGGAGGAAGAGAAGATTGCAAAGGAAGAAGAAGACCGGCGTCTACTGCAGCCTTAGGTGCACTCACCCCTCATGTTGCTGGGCTTGATGATCGAGTGATTTTCAGCGAAGCACTTATTCTGGATGGCAATGAAAAATGGTTGCTGTGGATTGGTGTGATCTCGTTATTATTTGCTTGCATACGTGCATGCATCTTTTTCGTGCCTATCAACTTGTTGCGCGTTGGTCGAGGCATCGCTGCTGGTGCGGCTGAGCATCTACTACTACTATACTGGATTATACTGGACTGCTTGTTCGTTGTTGTGGGCTCTGCTACATCGTAAGGGGTTTGTGGCGGCTGCAGAAACCTCCAGAACGGTTGAGGCTGCAACATCCATCGACAAGACACTTGTTCGGCGCGTGTTTGGCACATTTGCCTTGACGCTGGGCCCCCTTCTTGCAGCCAGGGGCAATGCAGAGCATTCCACCACCGTGCGAGCGACACAGCCCTCCACTTTGACAGCTCACACCACAACCAGGAACCTTGCAACGAGAGCCACCACCGTGCCGCTTGCATAGGCCCCTTGTCTGAGCTCCGCTAGTACAGCCGAAAACACTGCAGCGCGTCCCTCCGCCGTGTCGGATGCACCTTCCGTGACTTTGTTGTTGCGTGTTGCACCCGTTAATCGTGCATTTGGGGCGGCGCTTGTTGCGCTGCAGTTTTCTTTGCCTTCCGCTGCTTTCATCTCGGTCACCATCGGTTTGATATCGTCGAGAAGCACTTCCAAAGGTGTCACCAGCTTGTTCGCTGCTTTCGGCTCTATCGCGAGTAGCTTGGGGTTGTCGAGAAGAGGTGTCACCAGCTCGCAAACTTGAGCGTCATTCGATTGCGGTCTCGGCCCAGGCACTTCAATGGAAAGTGCGAAGTCGCAATGAAGGAACGACGTCAGGGGTTCGATCATACTGTCTGGACCAGGGAAATACTCCATGTTGCAATACGTCGCTGGTGTAATCGTGGCATCCAGGCTGGGGACAGCGAAATACTCGAACCCGTGAACGTTTTGATGAGGGATCACTGGCAGTGGAGTCAACGACTGGCATACGCTGGCGGGTGATGGGTTTACGAGTAGGTCGAAGCAGTAAGGCTGTACCATCTCAATCGGAGACAAAGGTACATCGTAGCTGGGGATCACCAAATCCAGTAAGGCCGAAAGCTCGGTGCCTTGCAGGATTGTACCTTCCGATGGATGTTGCTGATAGATGCGCATCCAAAAGTCTGGTCTTAGTCTTGCGCGGGAGGAGAGAAGTTTTAGAGTGAGCGCTCTGACGGACTGGCTGGGGTGTGAGACTGTCGCTGCGAGCAATACACCGAGACAGGCCTCAACGGAATAACACGAAAAATTGAACTAGACAAGTGAGAGGTGTCGTCTCTTGATTCTCGTCCACATTTCTTTGATGAAAAAGTGCGAATCTAAAATTTCACATGCTCAAGCCAACAGAGGAAACAAGTCGCCATGTACATGGAAAACCAAGAAACTAGCGGTATCGCACAAGGTGAAAGGACAAGTCTATGGACTCGTGAAGGACTGCAACCAACATTATCAAGAGGATTAACTACATGTAACTAAAGACGAGAAATAAAGTAAAAGCGAACCAAAGGCTCTCCAGTGTCCCTTTCGCAAGAGCCCGCTGCTTTGCCATTCGCCTATGGCGTGCGGTGATCCACAGCCGGCCAGTGTCTCGCACACTGGAACGGGTCCGTCTGGTACAAGTTGATTCCACCATTGCCAGCCATAGGCTCCCACGTTCCAAGCTTGTATCGGCGACTCCACTTTTGGAATTTCGCCTCTCGTTCCTGCTTCGTGAACTCTTCCGGGTAATAGTCCATGCCCTCGTACACGAAGTTGGCTGCTCCCCACAGCACGTTGCTCGTAACGGGTTCGCCCTTGGCAGTCGTTCCAATGAAAAACGCGTCTCCGCTCGCGTTCACCGACATCGAGAGTCCAGTGTCCAACTTGCTACCCAGATAAATAGCCATGGCGTTCAGCTCGCCACCCACTCCTCGACAATTGAGCATGTCGTTCAACTGGTCCACCCCGTAGCCAAAGCCGAATTGACGCTCAAACTCCTTCGTAAATGGTGGGAATGCGTTCTGACGAGGGTCCACAAAGATGACTCCGCTAGAGAAACCCATGAGCTCTCGAAAAATGGCATCTCCGTGAGCTCCTTCATCTCGTCCGTCAGACTGTAGCCAAGTCGTTGGCGGATGTATCTCGTGGCCAGGACGCGTGAACCGAAGACGTGGTTGACCATTCGGTTGGTGAGGCCGCTGCCTTCGCCACTCTTGATCTCCACGACGACCACCAGTTTGCTGGCGTTTGGGGACGGAGTCTCGGGCTGCGACTGCGTGCACTCGGCACGGTGTGTCTTCCAGTGCTCCCGTTGGTGCTCACGCGAGCAGTAGCCCACGCGCTTGCACGACCCGCAGCGCTTCTGCGCCTCGGAGGTGCCGCAGATTGGGCATGTGTGGGGTCCATGGCGACGTGAGCACTTGCTGGCGTTTTCAAGAATGAATTGCCGGTTGTCAGCCAGCCAATAGAAATGGGAGGGGGCAGATTGACGCATTTGGAGTGGCCTCAATCCATCAATCTACGCGTCTGTGAGTGGTCTACTACCATATCCATACCAGTCTTCTTGTCGTGGATGGATTGGATGAACATGAAAGCGATGGCATAAAGTGCTCAGCTCGCTTACTGCAGTCTAGGAGCAACAGGTGCGCGTACTACAACGTACCATATACTCATTTTCGAGAACCAGTACCTCAAAACACAGGTTCTCCAACCATGCATGCATGAAGCAGCCAGCTACCGCTCGACTTGGGACTGTCTAAAACCTTCCAGCCACAGCACCAAGCAACAAACCAAGCAACAATGGACGACATTTTTCTGCCGCCAAGTTGAAGTTATGCTGTATGTCAGGCCCCACATTGTGTCATGCTCTCCACGTGGACTGCAGTCTCTATCTTCCGATATCGTCACAATGGCGCGCAAGTCCACGACGGCCAAGTCGGCCTCGAAGCGAGCCACGCGCATCGACAAGGATGTCAAGACGACGCTCATGCACAGCCGCCTGCTCTCGTTCCTGTACGACCTCATGTGGAGCTACCGCTACTTCCCGCACTTCGCTGCGCTGCTGCTGCTGGTCGAAGCGGTGGTGGGCCATTTCATCATCCAACACGTGGCTTGTAAGTTCCCAAGACAAAGCACTTCAATACAAATACGTCCACACTAATCTGACCATTTGTGTGTCGTGCTGCAGACACGGAGATCGACTGGTCCACGTACATGCAGCAGGTGGAACTCTTCAAGGCTGGAGAGCGCGACTACATGAACATCCGCGGAGACACGGGCCCCTTAGTGTACCCCGCTGGGTTCCTGTACATTTTCTCCTTTCTGCACTCCGTCACGGACCAAGGACAGAATATTGTGCGAGGTGAGGAGTGCTGTATAGAAAGCAGACGAAATTGCTGCTAACTTTTGATTGTTTTTGTGCTTTTGTGACTGCAGCACAGTACATTTTCCTGGGCTTCTACCTCATTACGATCGCCACGGTGCTGGCGATTTACTACCGTGCGCGTGTGCTGCCTCCCTGGGCCACCGTGTTCCTGTGCACGTCCAAGCGTCTGCACTCGATCTTCGTGCTGCGGATGTTCAATGACGGTGTGGCGATGATGCTGCTGTTCATTGCCATTTACCTGTTCGCGCGTCAGCGCTGGCGCTGGGGCTGCGTCTTCTTCAGCCTCGCCGTGTCCATTAAGATGAACGTGCTGCTGTTCGCGCCCGCGCTCTTCTTCCTGCTGCTGCAATCGTGCGGTATTCTCCGTACGGCGTGGTACCTGCTCATCTGCGCGGCCATTCAGATCGCGCTGGGCTACCCGTTCCTCAAGCACAACTGGTGGAGCTACATGAACAAGGCGTTCGAACTCAGCCGCGTGTTCACCTTCAAGTGGACAGTCAACTGGAGATTTCTGGACGAGGAGACGTTCGTGTCTGGCGGGTTCGCGATTCTGCTGCTACTTGGACACTTGTTCTTTATGGTGTTGTTCCTGGACAAGCACTTCAACATCATTGGCACGTTCCGCGCTGTCCTCATGAAGCCGTTCGCGATCTACCAACCGTTTCCGATCCAGAGCGAGATCGTGGTGACGTCGCTGTTCGTGATCAACTTTGCCGGCATTGTCTTCTCCCGCACGCTGCACTATCAGTTCTACTCGTGGTACTACCCGACGCTGCCGTACTTGCTGTGGTGCTCGGACCTGCCTCTGCTGCTCAAGATGGCGGCGCTGCTGAACAACGAGTACGCCTTCAACACGTTCCCGTCCACCACGATGAGCTCGCTCATGCTGCAGCTCACGAACCTCTTCCTGCTCATGACGCTGTACCTGAACCAGAAGTCCAACTCGTTCGTGCCGTACCTGGACGCCGAAGCCCGTACGAACCTCATCGCGTTCGTGAACGAGGAGTGTTTCGACGGAGCTCGTCAGCTGGCACTGTACTACGGTAGTGTGAGTGAGGAGTTGGCGCACGGTGCCACGGTATCGTCCATCGACGAGCACGAGGTGGTGTTGTCGCTGCCCAAGTTGAAGTTGACGCTCGCCGTTGGCTTCGGCAGCAGCGGCCCCGTGACTGGCGAGGGCTACGGTCGCCAAGTGCTCAAGAGCATGTTGGCTGAGGCGTCCGAGGGCATCAAAGCTGGCGATACCATGGGCAAACTCATCAACCGCGAGTACATGAAGGACAAGGAGCTCAAGAACCTCGTGGACTCTGTGGACGACCAAGGCAGCGACCACAAGTCGCTACGTCAGCGTACGACCACCAAAACGTCCACTGTCTAGGCAAACTAAATACCCTGACGAATCCGTTTCCGTGTGGTGCACACAAAAACCTGTGAAAACGCATTCTGAACCAACGTAGCCAATCATTTTCTTCAAGCATGACGGTGGCGCTGGCGTTCGAGTGCGACGACGGCTCTCGAGCCATTGAGATGCAAGTGCAAGTGCAAGAGACGGACGGCGTTCGCACCGAAGACTGCGACCTCAACGCGTTCTTCGACATTGCGCGCACAGTGGCGCAGATCCGCCGAGGCGGCTACAAGAAAATCGCGCTCCAGTTCCCGGACTCTTTGCTGCCGGACGCGTCGCAGGTGCAGCAGGAATTGAAGGACGGACTGGCTGGCCAATGGGAGCGCGTGTTCGTGCTCGGAGACACGTCGTACGGCAGCTGCTGCGTGGACGAAGTGGCTGCGCAGCATCTCGTGGCGGACTGCATTGTGCACTACGGACGCACTTGTCTGAGGTACCTTTTGCAGTGTTGTTAGAGGTAGAGGAAGGGTTGACTCACTGATGCAGTGGTGGGTTGTATTTTAAACAGTGCGACCACCAAGATCCCGGTCATTTACGCGTTCGGCAACGCGCCGATTGAGGTCGACGACTGCGTACAGCAGCTGAGCGAACGAGTGGCTGCAGTAGACCCGACCAAGACGATCGTGCTGCTTTATGAGCCTCGCTACCATCATGCTAGTGGTGCGGTGTTTGCAGCGCTGAAGGAGAACTTTGGGGAACGGAAGCTGGCGTTCGGAACGATGAAGACGTTCTTCGACCCGACGGAGGTGGCAGTTGAGGCGCCTCCGACCTCGGTGCTTCACATTGGTGGGCAGGAGATTGCTGTGGATTCAGAGGATACAGAGGTTACCCCGGAGACGTTTGCGCTGCTGTACATTGGCGCGGAATCGGCGCACCTCACCAGCATCTTGATGCGCTACAGCAGTGTCGACTGCTTCTCGTACAACCCGGAGACGATGTCGACGCGCAAGGAGGGGGCGACAGTCAATCGCGCGCTCATGAGACGGTGAGCTGTTTTACTGGCATCAACGTACTGTACAAAATACTAATTGCTGGTTGTTATTATCTCAAAGCTTCTTCCTCGTCCAGCAAGCGAAGGAGGCGCAGATTTTCGGCATTTTGATGGGCACTCTAGGTGTCAACCGATATCTCGACGTGGTGCACGGCCTTCAAAAGCTGATCAAAAAGTAAGTTTGCTAACTCTTTTTCTTCTGATTAACTGTCTTCCAGTCGCTAACGAGTAGATCGTGCTGCGCAGGAGTGGACGCAAGTCGTATCTGTTCGTGGTGGGCAAAGTCAACGTGCCCAAGCTTGCCAATTATGCAGAGATCGACGCTTTCGTACTCGTGGCATGCCAGCAAAACACGCTCATGGACAGCAAGGAGTTCTACAAGCCTATCGTGACTCCGTACGAGTTGCAACTGGCCCTTTCGCCCAGCGAAGAATGGGACGGACAATATAAAACGGATTTCCGTGAGGTGATTCCAGCCCTGGAGCAAACTGCTCAAAGCGTCGAGCAGGCAGACGGCGAAGATGAAGATGCTGACAAACCCTTTTTCTCGCTGGTCTCCGGAACGTACAAGACCTCGTCACGCACAGCAGCAAGTGATCACGAAGCTACAACGTTCGCCCTCACAGCCTCTGAGGAAGCGAACGCATCCACTGCATTGCAGGTGAAAAACGAACGTACCGAGCTCACGACATACCACAGCGAAGCTGCTGATTACCTGGCAACGAGAGAGTACCAAGGGTTGGACCCACGTATCGGAAAGACACCTGCACATGCTGCTGTTGAGGGCAGCACTGGTATCGCCCGGGGTTACACCCACGAAACTGAATAGAGAGCAATAACGGAGACCAGACGTGTTGTTCTCGGGATTTGGTTGAACGCTGGTGGCAGTTAACTATCGCCATGTCGCTCCTTCTTCTCGCAGTCTCCCACGTGGCTTTGTATGCCCTCCCCAATGCCGCATTTCATTCTTGTAAACGCCAGCAAGAGTGCTCACGTCCCCATGGACCCCACCACGTCAACACGGGCTTCTGTCGAATCGAGTGCCCCTATGACGTGCGCAATCTGCGGCACCTCCGACTCGCTACAGCGCTGTGGGTCCTGCAAGGGCGTGGGCTACTGCTCCCGTGAGCATCAACGGGAGCACTGGAAGAAGCACCGTGCCGAGTGCACGTACCAGTCAACGCAGTTGCAGCCCGAAACTCCGTCCCCAAACGCCAACAAAATGGTGGTCGTCGTGGAGATCGAGAGTGGTCAAGGCGATGGTCTCGCCAACCGAATGATCAACCACGTCTTTGATTTACATGTCCTGGCCACGAGATACATTCGCCAACGACTGGGCTACAACCAGACGGAGGCGATAAAGGAGCTTAGGGAGATGCCGTTCCTTCGAGAGCTCATGGGTTTCTCTTGCGGGGTCATCTTTGTGAATCCTCGTCTGAATGCATTCGCTCCGTTCACGAAGGGTTCGCGTCATCACTTCAATTGTTTTGGAATAGCTGGTGGTGAGCTGAACGCGATGGCCATCTTTCTGGGTTGCAAGGTGGACAATGGACTTTCGACGTCTCTTAACGTGAGGGGCGACGCGTTCTTCATTGGCACGACAGCCAAAGGTGAGCCTGTTACGAGCAACGTGCTGTGGGGGCTGCCAACTTCGTTTATCAGAGCATGGCGTTTTACCCGGACGAAGACTTGGAGCAGGAACGAGAGGCCAATTTCCGCAAGTGGAGACGCCGTACAATCTTAGAACATGGGAGCCTATGGCGGGCAATGGTGGAATCAACTTGTACCAGACGGACCCCTTCCAGTGTGCGCAAGACTGGCCGGTTGTGCATCACCGCACGCCGTAGGCGAGTGGCAGGCAGCGGGCTCATACATGTACGAAGTGAAGGACGTTGGAAACTCTTGAGAGCCTTCGGTTCCTTTACTTTATTTCTCGTCTCTAGTTTACGTTTACATGTTAGTTAATCCTCTTGGATAAGACTGGTTGCAGTTCTTCACGACACACCTTCGTGTAATTCAGCACTGGAGTGTCGGGACCAACCGAGCAAACCACAACTTGCCCGTTGCTCGGTCACTTCCAGTTCCAGTGACGTGACTGTCGATGTGGAGCCGAATTCTACAAGGGTCGCGAAAATCCTCTCTAGCAGAAGAAGACCGTGAACACGCCAGCAACTCCTATCACGAGTCCGACCCCTGCATTTGGATCAGCTTCCGCATTGGGAGTAGCAGCGCGGTGGGCATTCGCTTCGCGTGCGAGCTCTGGATTTGGAATGGCGTCTCGTACGGGCGGGGGTCCGCTCCTCCCGCCCCAGGTGGAGGCGTCCCTGGGTCCGACCGAATTCAGGGATCGGCTTTGGTGCTCATAGTTTTCCAAGTTGAAGTGAGCCTGCCTTTTTAAAATTCGTACTTAGTCCAAAACTCCAAACCTCAGCATTTTTCCATCCAAAAAAGCGTCATGAGCGACGGCATCACCGCGTCTCGCGCGGAGGTCATGGAGAGTATGTACGCGGCTTCTCTCACTGTACAATAACCCTTCAAAAACGTTATTTAACCTTCTAGCGTTCTTCACTCTTTCAGCCGTGTACGAGCTCTCCCGGCTGCTCAACACGGGACTGGACCGCGACACTCTGGCGATCCTCATGGCGCTCATCCAGAAGGGCGTCAACCCCGAGGCGCTCGCTGAAGTCGTCAAAGACCTGCGCAAAGACGCGGCCGAGCAGCAGCAGACGGAGCCGCCACGAGTCACCGGCGGCAAGCAACCTCTGTCGACCCAGGAACTCCAGGTCAGTCAGGTGTGTCGAAAGGAGCAGAGACGATGGCTCACCCGGGGCCTTTGGACTGACTGTCTTGTGTCCTTCTATCGGTCTTTTGTTTGTATCGCAGAAGAAGCGCCGCTCGGACTACTAGCCGGATAATTTTCGTAACTTTGTTCCTGTTTTTCTATTGCCATTTCGCTGCTAATCTGTGACGTCCCAAACTGCTCGCCACGTTCGTTGTCTCTGCTCTTGTAGCAGCTACAAGCTGATAATCGGCAGGCGCTCAATTCTTCTCCTCGTCTTATGTATAGTCGGCCATCACTTGCACTGGGTTAATTCCGCGTGACGCGGTGCATCTCGACGATGAGAATGCGGCCTTCCAGGAACAAGGCGATGGCGAAGAAGAAGAAGGTCATCACAGGACGCAGCACGGGGTTCTGGAACCAATCGGTGCGTCCCACCACGTAGAGGAACTGGAGCTGCGCCAGCACCAGCAGCGGCAGCTTCTTGACACACCACCAGACACCGCCCAGCAACAGATCGGACGTAGCAGGTACCTCGTCTTTCTTCCACTGAGCCGTGCGCAGCGTGTGTGCGATGGCAAAAATGAGCAGCAGCGTGGTCAGCATCAGGTCGTGCCCGATTAGCCAGAGTTTACCAGCGTAGCTGGGCTGCATCGTGGTCGGGATCACCTGGATGCTACACCATATGAGCATGATGACGATCGAAACAGTGGACACCAGCGGCATGGACGCCACCGCATACAGCACACTACACGAGAACTGGCAGGCACGGCGAACCACCCGGGAGTTGAACACATCTATTGCCAGCGGCTGTGCGTTGCCAGGCGTGGGCAGTCCCCAGCTCGATAACCGGCGCGGACGGCCATTCGGCTCCGTAAACAGCTTCAAGCAGAGCGAGACGTAGGCGAACCAGATGAAGGCGAAAATCACCAAGAACGACACCACTTTGCCAACGAAGTAGCCAAAGTGGTCTTCTCCCAGACGGTCGCGCACATCCTGCCAGTACCAGAACACCTGGAAGTACGTGTACGGCAGCCAGAACCACGGCTTGAGCGTGTCGCCACTGTACTTGTAACTCAGCAGTGGTCCGGGGATTTCTCCCGTGGCCAGATCCTTGTCCTTGCATTTGTACAGGTCCCAGTTCATGCGTTCGTAGAAGACCATGTGGTTGATGCTGTAGTAGAACGGCAGCCGGTGGACGACGGACGTGTCCACCGGTTCCTCGTCATCTCCGTCGTCAGCTTCCTCACTCCCCCATTGTCATCTCCGTCCCAGCCCAGGAAAAACAGCGGACTCTCTTCAAAAGCTTCAAAAAGTCCGGGCATGAAGCCCTGGATGATCCCAATGTAATTGTACTCCCGACCCGTGATCATGAAGCCGTCAATGGCATCCGAGTACAAATTCCGCGCTGCAATGCTCTCCGGGAGATCACCAGCAGTCCGTTCGAGTACACGACCGACTGTCCGTTGTCCACGGCGCAGAACTGGTGGCACGCGAAGATCTCATCCAGATTTCGCATCACCAAGTTCTCCGGGTCCAAGTACACGACGCGCTTGAGCACTGAGATCTGCGGGTCGTCCCAGATCACGAGCTTGTTGCGCATGTGCAGCAGTTGCGTCCGGAAGTCCGTGATGGGCATGTGCGCGAACACGTTGGGGATGTTGGTGCGCACGATCTCGAGCTCCGGGTCGTCCTGTCTCAGCGCCTTCTCGCTGCTCTCCTGCAGTCCGTCCTGCGGCACGATCACCACGCGGCGGTACTTGGTGCCAGAGTCTTTGATGCTACGCATGAGCACGCGCGTGCCCAGCAGCTGCGCCTCGCTGTCCGCGCCGAAGTCGTACAGGATGGTGGCGAACGCTCCTTCGCTGGGCTCCACGACGCTCTCGGGCGAAACCGTCGCGGGGGTCTTGGCATACGCGCAGCTCCACGTCAGTGCGATGGCCACGAGCAGCGGTCTGATCCCCATGGTCGAGAAAAATGGCTGTCGGCTAGCGAGGAGCTCCCCGCGTTAGTGCCATTGATGTGGCGCACATCAGTCACGTGATGCACAAACAACTTTACAGCCGAGAATAATAATGGAAGAAAGCGGCTATTCTCGGCGCTATCGGCAGGCCGGACCTATCTCGCTTTCTTCTATAATTATGCGCGCGGCTCTTGGGGCGAGATGTCGGTTTTGTTTTCCGGGTCCGCCGTCCGGCCATTGCTATTCCTGGGCAGCTGCGAGTGTGGAGGTGGAAACGAAGGCCTGAAATACCGATAACCACCGCCCATTGTCTGCTGTGATCTGATCCACTCCACCTTCCTGTGCGCACGCGCCCATAGCCCAAAAAGACCCGAGAGACGAGTTCGCTGGGGTTTCGCCACTCGCTCACACCTGCACGGCCCGGCGGATAGACACATTGGACGAGCAGGAGCCATGGCCACCACCCCAGACGCGACGGCTTCGGCCTCCAAGAACTCCAACAAGTTCGCGGCGCCGCTCGATGGGACGCAGTTCGACATGGGAGTGACGCTGGGGACCGGTTCCTTCGGCCGCGTGCGCTTCGCGACCCATAAAGTACGTGACGACGGAAACTGGGTACCTTGAAATGAAGTCAAGTGACTGATGACTTGTTGTTGATGTTTTGACAGGCGACCAACTCATACTGGGCCATTAAGATCCTCAAGAAGGCCGAGATCATTCGCCTGCAACAGGTGGAGCACATGCTCTCGGAGAAGTCCATTCTGCTGTGTCTGGACCACCCGTTCATCGTGAACCTGGCAGGGACCTACCAGGACACCAAGTACTTGTACATGGTGCTCGAGTACGTGATCGGAGGCGAGTTCTTCACGCACCTGCGAAAGGCGGGACGCTTCGACAACAACACGGCCAAGTTTTACGCGGCACAAGTCGTGTCTATCTTCGAGTACATGCACAGCCAGGACTTCATCTACCGCGACCTGAAACCCGAGAACCTGCTGCTGGATAACGAGGGCTACATCAAGATCACGGACTTCGGCTTCGCCAAGCGCGTGGCGTTCAAGACGTACACGCTTTGTGGAACACCCGAGTACATTGCACCGGAAGTGTTACTAAACAAAGGCCACGGCAAAGGGGTGGACTGGTGGACCCTCGGCATTTTGCTGTACGAAATGCTGGCAGGGCAGCCACCTTTCTGCGACGACGACCCCATGGGCATCTACCAGCAGATCTTGTCAGGCAAACTCAACTTCCCCGCTTCTTCGACCGCAACGCTAAGGGACTTATCAAGCGGATGCTCACGGCCGATCTAACCAAGCGGTACGGCTGTCTGAAGAACGGGGTGGAGGATATCAAAAAGCACAAGTTCTTCGCAGGGGTCAACTGGGAGGATTTGTTAGCGCGCAAGGGTGCAGCGCCCATTATTCCACGCGTCGGCACAGCCAACGACACGTCCAATTTCGACCCGTACCCGGATTCCATGGAGGACGCGATTGTCCCTGTTTACAACGGCAAGGATCCGTTTGCCGAGTTCTAGACGACTATCGCCACCATCCACCTCGATGCGGAAGAGGTTGGCAGTGAAGATGACACGACTGATGTTGGGGTAGCAACAGTGAGCGGCGAGTATGACAAAAAAGTAGAGGGGCGGAGAGCGGAGGAGTGCAAGCAAGAAATTCTGGCCAACATGCACGGTCATGCATTTCTATTTATCACGACGATGCGGCAAGGAAGGGGTCACCGTCAACCTGGGAAATTGACCTGTTAGTTCACTATTCATGCAGCTTGCACTCATTTGTGCTCACTACACTCAGCTCGTTCATTTTCACTTTCGACTCCTTTCACTAAGTAATATATGCACCACATCCATCTTTAAAGCCACACAATAACCGCATCAAACACATACACTTGCAATTCCATTCACGCCAGTAGTAGTAGTTTTCATCAACTCTTTGCGTGCTAATTGCATGAAACTTGCAGCTCAGAGTTTCGAGTCGGGGAAGATCGCCTTGTCGCCGGGGAAGCGGTAGTACGCCGTGTTCTTCCTCATGATGCGTTGCACGCGTCCGGCATTGTCCGGCTCGCGCATGCCAGCAGCGAAGGCATCCACGACGGTCTTGACGGGCAAGAGGCCGCCCATCATGTTGGTGTACTCGGGGATCTCGACCGTCGCGGAGCGTCCCATGTCGGTCTCGGCAAAGCCCGGACACATGCAGAAGCAGCGGATGTTGTCCGACTTCTTGAGCTGGTACAGCGAGCGCGTGAAGCCCACGACGCCCGCCTTGGCCGCCGCGTACTCGGGGCCAAAAGGCGTCGGGGTGAGACCGGCCATGCTGCCGAGGTTGACAATCACTCCCTCCTTGCCGTTAAGCGTGCGTTTGAACTCGGTGATGGCCAATTGGCTGCCGCGGATCAGTGCGACCAGGTCGATGCCCACGACGGCCTCCCAGTTGGAGCTGCCGGCCTCGTAGAACGTCATGTCGCCCGCGATGCCGGCGTTGTTCACCAGCACGTTCACCGGCTGCTTGAAGTACTTGTGGGCGTAGGCGAAGGCGCGCACGAAGCTGTCCTTCTCCGTCACGTCCTGGCGGTCCCAGCACACGTTGCTCTCGCCGTATTGGCGCTGCAGCTCCTTGCCTGTGGACTGCAGCTCGTTCACGTTCACGTCCGTGATCATGACCTTGCCGCGGCCAGCCAGGATCTCCTCGGCGAAGGCGCGACCGAAGCCGCGGCCGCCGCCAGTCACGATTGCAACAGCGTTGTGGAACTCCATGGGCCCGGACACTTCACCTCGATAGTCGAAATTGAGAAATGAGCCTGTCAAGCTGAGGATTTCTTGTTGACGTGAACGGACTGTCTTATGGAATAACACGGAGTTACGGAATGGGATGGAGGAGGAGGTGAGAAGAGGTTAGTATGGAGGGCGGACCTGTTATGAGGACTGCAACATCGAGGTTGAAGTGGACGAGCTGCCGGTGTTGAAGCTGGCCAGTGCTGCGTCATCAGTTCTAAACCAGCATGTTTGGCGTCATTCGCGAGCTTCTACACGTACATGCATGGCCACGCTGCTGGAGAAATAAACACTTGTCCTTCATGTAGCGCAAGCTCGTCTGCTTTGTAGAGATTTACCGGTTAGAGTACGATAAATCCGACGTGGTTATCGATACGTGAGACCCAGCAAAGACATCGCCTTCTAGCACTTTTCAGTTTGTTATCACATGGGTAGAACCAATTCCTCTGATCGATCGTGTACGAGCTACGGAAGCGCAAAAAGCAACGTTGAATGCTATTCGGTAGTTTCTACGTATCGTACCCTAGATGTCACCAAAGTGCCACGTATCTTATCCATCTACCGGTGATCATGGAGCTCGCGTGGGTCTTGGCGCTGCTGCTGGTGCTTGCAGGCGCCGGCTACATGTACGTGCAGCACCAAGAGGAGGCCAACCGCCAGGCGCTGCAGCTGCAGAAGGAGAAGGAGGAGCTGGCGCGTCAGCAGTTCCACGCCGCCAACAAGAAGCCCAAGGGCAAAGGCGGCAAAGGGAAGAAAGTGGACGTGACGGCCGAGCTCAAGAAGAAGAAGCAGCAGGAGGAGGAGGCGCAGGAGACGGGGCAGGAGCACTCCAGCATCCTCCACGTGCTCAAAGGCCACAAATACGGCATCACAGCCGCCGCCTACAGCCCCAACGGCCGCTTCGTCGCCACCGCCAGCTCGGACCGCTCCATCCGCCTCTACTTCCGCGAGACGCTCAAGGAAAAGAACCCCAAAGTGCACCAGATCAACATCGAGTACGACCATGTGACAGCCATGTGCTTCAGCTCCGACGGACGCAGTCTGGTGAGTTATTCATCCAGTCTGAGGAGGGGACCCCTGTCTAATTGCTTGTTTTTACTTGTTTCTCAGGTGGTTGCAACGGAAAGTGGCACTGTAAAAGTGTACCGTACGTTAGGAGTCTGTGAGGTTGCTACGTGATGGTAATTGAGCTGACATTTTGCGGTGGTTCGATAGAAAAATTGCGTGCCAAGCCGGAGATCGTGGCCGTCTTCCCTGTTTCCCACAGGACGGATGTGCACTCTGTGCTCATGAACGATATTGGCAACGTACGAACCTATGCTTGAATTGGTGGTTGGGAGTAGGTATACTCATTTGTGTTTGTTTAGTGGGCGACGATCATTACGTGCGCGGGTGACTCGGACACGGACGTCAAGTTCTGGAGCTTGAGTGGCGAGTTGCTGCAGACGGTGAACACGAACCAGGTCGCGAACTACCACTGTGTCGGCTCGAAGGACAACCGGTACATTGCTGTGGCGGCGTACACACCGGAAGTCAAGATCTATGAGATCGCCCGTGAGAGGACGGGGGCCTTTAAGAAGGTGAACAAGATTATGACGCTGCAAGGGCATCGGGTACGGATAAAGATATTTTAGCAGTGATGAAGTATGGTACTGATAGTTTATTGTGACGTTTTTAGACTGGTGTGGTGGACCTCGCTTTCGATGGCTCAGATGCGCTGCCGGTGAACCGTGTCGTGACGATTTCCAAGGACGCATCAGTCCGTCTGTGGGATATCAATGGTGAGTTTGCCAATATATATGGCGAAAGTGACCAAGATCTTGACTGTGCTGATGCTTGTATTCTGCTTGTGTAGTCCGATACACTGTGCAAGAGGACCCCAAGGTGTTATCATCGTTCACCGCTAGTGGAGATGAGGCCTTTCAGGCTGTCGATTTCGCCCCCAACGGAAAGGTCTGCACACATTGTTTTCACATTGGGTTAACGTCGTGGGGAACGAAGTGCTTACCTCGTATGTACTGACTAACGTTGTAGATGCTGGCCATGGTGCGGGGTAAGGATCTCTTGTTTCTTCAAACCAGTGACAACAAGGAAGTGTATTCCATTGCGAACGCGATCGAAGACCCAATCAAGCGCGCTGTGTTCTCGCCAGATGGATCCGAGGTCTTGGTGCTTGGAAAGACCTGCAAGCTTGTCAAGATTTACAAAACACCGGCGTTGTAGAGTCTGCTAAAGTCTCGGCGGGAATACGAGTCATAGAGGTGGAAACTTGTGCGTGATGACTGTATTTGGTGTGTTTATCAATTGTTTTAGCCGTGCCACTCGCTCCGAACACTTCAATTCGCCGGGAGAATGTCCAGCAGCTTCCACTTGAGCATGTTGATGTTTTCCGAGAGGATGTTCTTGTCCGATCGACGAACTGCAACAGCCATCCGCTCGTGGTTCAGGCTGTCGCTCTGGTCATTGTCTTGTTGGATCAAGTCGTTCTCCCAAGACTGAAGCAGCTTGTCATCGTCCTCTATTGACCCCGGAAAGGCCTCCAGCATTTTTTCGAGTGTGTAAATCAGGCGTGTGAGCGCAACATGCTCATTCTCGACGTTCACCATCTCACCGTCCAGCGCCTTTTGCGCCCAGTCCTCAAACTCCTCCACCGTCTCGCATTCGATCTCTTGTATCCGAGCTGCCATGAGCAGCAAGTCGTTGCTCTCATCTGCCACAAGCTCGAAGGGGTTCGTAGCGTGATCCAGTCCGTTCGTCAACAGCAACTGCTCTTTCTCCTGGAAGAACTTGGTGGACGCTTTGTCCATCGGCAGCCACATCTCCACCGCATCAAACGTGTTTCTGGGGACCACAAAGCCGTACAGCGACAGCAGCTTGTGGTTCGAGAGCGCCCCATAGTTGATGAACATCTGCGCACCAGCGTTCCAGTGCTGATGACTCACGAGCTTGAATCTCTGACTGGCCATGTCGAAGAAGTGGGACATCTCCGCCTCCGGGTCGTGGTTCAGCATGTCAAAC
The DNA here is from genome assembly GCA_012656105.1 of Phytophthora syringae. NCBI lineage: Eukaryota > Oomycota > Peronosporomycetes > Peronosporales > Peronosporaceae > Phytophthora > Phytophthora syringae. Next base: position 228,418 of record JAAKBD010000047.1, read on the forward strand.
ACCGGCACCATCGCCTTGAACGACTGCTTGGCCACGAGAGCGTCACTCTTCTTCACAGCCTCAGCGTCTTCCACCGGTGCGTTCTCGTCCGCTCTCAGCGACACGAAGCGACTCCAGATGGTCGACAGCGCCCACTTGTAGTTCTCAAAGGAGAAGTACTCATCAAACAGGTCCAAGTTGATCCCTTCCGTCACGTTCTCGAAGAGCTCCACCAGCACAGACTCCCTCAGCGTGGCGTAGTCCTGCGCCACCTTGTCCTCCATCTGCTGCGCGATGAAGAACACGTTGCTGCCTTCCAGTGCCACCAGCTCCTTCTTGTCGAAGTACAGCGCGTTGTGGTACTTCTCCGGCAGCAGTTCAATGTGCTTGACCCACTTGGACTTGCTGCCCAGCACGAACTTCTCGTACAGCAGCGCAATGGCCAGCTGGTCGTCCTCCCTCTCGGGCGAAAGCTGCTGGAAGAACTCGATCCCTTGCAGTACTTCGTGTTCCTGCAGACTCTTGACGCTCAGCACCGAGTCCAGTGGGATGCTGAAGACTTCAGTGTGGGGCGTCACGTCCTCCGCGATGAACACGCCACGCTCGGCCTCGCACGCGCCTCCCTGGGCCTCGTACACGAAGTCCGTGGCGATCTGCACCTCGAGCGTCTCGGCCGCCCACTCGTTGTAGCCCACGAACGCGTCGTCCGCCGCGGGTTTCTCGTCGCCTGGGGCCATTGCTTTCTCTCTCTCTCTCTCTTGTCCTCTCGCCCTTTTCTCGTGTGGCCAGCGCTCGGGCCGCGGCGGGGCGCCAGCGCGAGAAGCTGCTTCATGTGGTCAGTCGGAGGCGCTGGATCAGATGTGGACTCACTTGCACAAAGTATGGCTGGAATGGTGTAAGAGTGGTGTTTGCTGATGTACCACTTTGTGTAACGCCAGGAATGCAGGTCAAGTACGTGGCACGCTCTCTCTTGAGTTATTGCCTGAATATTAGAGCACGACGCCAAGGAACTGGGTAACTGGGGTCGTGCTTTATTCATACCAGTTGAAGCAAGGACTATCCGGGATACTCAATAATGAATCCTAAAAGGGTTAATGGTGTGTGCATTTCTGTAGCCATCAAGGACCTCATCGACCAGATTCTCGGCTCCGGCTTTCTAACCGGAGCCCCTAACGTGAATTTTACGCCTGTCTGAATGGGAAAATTTGCCGCCACCCCTTCGCCAAGTTCATTCTTGCGCTTCGCCGGGCGGCGCGCTCATCCTGGTTGCCATCCTGGCGGGCGTCTTTGTGTGGCACCGTCTTCGGACGCAGCAGCTGGCGAATCGTACAATTTTTCTTCCGCTCTGGCGAGATGTTACCGGTACATGTAGTCAACTTCGATGCCTTGACGCTCTGCAATACCAAGTGCAATTTGCACACGTGGTGAGATCCTCGGCGGTTTATCACCGTCCAGTCCACAAAGAATCCTTTGATGTGCCTTGAAAGTTTGCTCGCCTCAAAACCCCGGCGATAGTGCAGCCTTGCGTGCCTGTCTGCCGGAATAATGCTGGGGCTGCCTCGATACCCGAATGAAAGCAAAGCTTTCAAAGCACACACATCCGTTCCCCGATGTCGTACCCTACAGTATTTATCGCCAAAGTCTCGGCAACAATGGCGTCATGGCCTAACGTCGACCAAGTAATGAATGACCAGTTGAAGCTGTCGGTGCTCAGATTTTCACGAACGAACCGGAAATTTCGTCATTTTCTCGGGCGTAAACGTTCATTTTCATTTCGTCGTCATCATTCACAAGTCGCGCCTCTGCATGTCGCTGGACTTGGCGGCGCGCTCCGTCCAGGAGCTGTCGCTGGGCGGCGAGGAGCACAAGGCGCGCAGCTCCCCGAAGCGCAAGCAGCGGCCGCCCAGCGGGACGTTGCCCACGGACCTCACGACGCTGGTGACGGAGTTACCGGCCGACAGGAAGCGCGGCAACAAGCGCGCGCTGTTGACGTCGGTACCTGGCGACAGTCGGGGAGATGGGGAAGCTGTGGAGGTCGAGGGGTTCTCGTAGTGGCGGAGCAGGTGGACCGAGGGAAAGCGCAGCAGAACGCGCCCGTGTTCCGCACGTTAGGCTCGGTGAGAGGGTTTTGTCCTGTGCTGTACTGTGGTGCTCCTGCTGGTGCTGATGGCGTCTCTGTCTATGGCAGATTTACTGTGTGCTGGTGAGGAAGAGCGGTGGGCTGTTCCTGGAGACGGTGGCTGAGGACAGTCATCACACTATTGTGCTGGAGGTGGACAGGATGGACCTTGTTCACAGACCTTTTCAAAGAGACCACAAGTTCCAACTTGTATACCGGAGTAGGGGCTGAGTGATAGCGGGAACAACCTGCGCGCCGCGTCGTACGTCTTCATGGCAGCAAGCAAAGACGAGTATAGCGCGTGGGTGAAGGGGATTAGCAACCGGAGTCGACATTCTGGTGGTGAGAGCTCAGGGAGCAAGCCTGGAGGTGTGAAGGCTGTAGGAGAGGGTGCTACTCCAGTGCAGACGGAAGCTGTCGAGAATGGGCATGGAGATCGGCAGCGGCAGGACGAAGCATGTGCACAGCGTTGTCAGCCATCGCTCGGTGATTTCGTCTACGCGACGCCGCCCAGAACGAAGCATTTCATTTTGGTGCGTCATGGCCACTACATCAATGCCCACGTCCCTCAAGCACCGGACACGGAGCAAGTGCTCTCGCAGATGGGTAGACAGCAAGCTGAGCTCGCGGGCAAACATTTAGGGATAGCGCACAACCGATTTCCTACTCGCCACGACGTCTCAATTTGTCATAGCGACATGACGCGTGCTGTGGAGACAGCGACGATCATCGGCAACAATTTCAGTGAAGTGGCGCTGAAGGCGAGTCCTATGCTGCGTGAAGGTTGGCCTGGAGCACCATACTCGCCCGCTTTTCCTGTGCGTGGGGCCGCTGTAGCACGCAGCAATAGCGCGTTCGATGCAATGGAGGAGCGCAGTCGTGCGGATGTTGAGCGCATGGAGAAGGCGTTCAACTGGTTCTTCTCGGCTTCCCAGAAGCCTCAAGAAGATAACGACGAGGAGTCGTACTGCATCCTGGTATGTCACGCCAACTTGATCCGGTTCTTCCTGTGTCGTGCGCTTGGTGTGAGCCCTACGAACACCTGGGGGCACTTTGAGATCAACCACTGTGGCGTGACGCGCATTGACGTCTGTGCCAATCGGCCGATCAAAGTCATTGCTGTCAACGAGACCGGCCACCTGCCGCAGTCCCTCATCACCTCAAGCGAAGATCATCTATAAGCTAGAGCACATCGCTGCAGGAAATTGTAAGTTGTCAACGTGTTCGACCAGTCAATGGTTATGAAACTGTTCTCCGATGCTAAACCGTCTCACATACTGCTTTAGACAGCCGAGTTGCTGACGTGGTCCGTGCCTGAGAAGAAGTCCTCGTTCAGCGCGTCCAGCCGTTCAACCTGTTTCGGCGACAGCTTCACCATGACGGCTTCCAAGTTCTCCTTCTGTCTCGCTTCGTGCACCGACTTTGGCAGCGTCGTGAACCCTTCGCCAGGTCCCACGCAATCAAAACCTGCGCGGGGGTGGCCTGCACCTCCTTGGCGATCTCAACAAGTCTCGGGTCGTCGATCTTCTTCACGCGCGCCAGCGGCGAGAAAGCTTGCAGCAGGATACCGTTCTCTCGACAGTACTTGACCAGCGGGACCCTCGTGAGCCACGGATGCAACTCGATCTGGTTCACCGCCGGCTTGACCCGCCACGTCTCCGCCAACTTGGCCAGGTGCGGCTCTCCGAAGTTGGACACGCCAATGTCTTTCAGAAGCCCCTCCTTCTGCAGGTCCTCAAGAGCTCTCCAAGTGTCCGCACGAAGCGTGGGGTCGAACGGCTGGTGCAGCAGGAACAGGTCGATGTAGCCACAGCCAATGAGGTCGTTGCTGGAGCGCGCGCCCTCGACGGCCTTGTCGTAGCCCCAGTGGAACTCGCGCAGTTTGCTCGTGATGAAGATCTGCGATCGGGGAGTCCCGAGTCCCGCACGGCCCGCCCCACGTCCGCCTCGTTCTCGTACAGACGCGCAGTGTCGATGTGGCGGTAGCCCGCACGCAGCGCCGAGAGCACCGACTCGTACGCTTCGTCACCGGCTGCAGCCTTGTACACTCCCAGCCCTACGAGCGGCATGCGCGCACCGCTGGGCAGCGCCACCAACGGCACCTGAACACTCATGCTCGAATCTGATTTTGGCATATTACCTTCTACAGGTCCTTTCGAAAGGCAGTTTTAATGATATTTTCATCAATTTATGCAAGGTAATCGCTATATAAGAACGTTGTTGTTTTCTTGTCACGTTGGATACTAACATATCTGCAATGACATGCTATCACGTATCAGAGGGGCAGCCATTCGAAATGTATCGATGGAAGAAGATCGGCGCCTCCCCTCGTTGAAGCATGCTCACTCTCCAATCTGACGTCGAGGGCGCAAGTGAAAAGAGGCTCCAATCTTATCTGACCATGCAAGTGTCGCTTATCCTGGCTGCAGCGGCAGCTGCCACTGCGTCCGCCGCGTCGCTCTCGCTGCCTGAACGCGGCGGCTTCGGCTACGGCTACGTGCGCAGTCCCGACCGCTCCGTGGAGCTCACGTCGCCTCAGCCCCACGAGTACCTGGACGTGGCCAAGCTGCCCAAGAACTTCGACTGGCGCAACGTGAACGGCACGCGCTACGTGACCATCTCCCGCAACCAGCACATCCCGCACTACTGCGGCTCCTGCTGGTCCTTCGGTGCGTCACCGCTCTCCACCTTGAAGCTATCAGTCTCTTTTCCCCTCTAACTGCAACCTTTAAACTGTCATTTTGTTGCAGCTGCCACGTCGGCTCTAGCGGATCGCATCCAGATCTCCAAGGACCGCAACCCGGGCAACAAGCCGTCGGTGGAGGTGCACCGAGAGGTGGTGCTCTCTCCTCAGGTGATCCTCAACTGTGACTTGAAGGACAACGGCTGCCATGGCGGCGACCAGCTGGAAGCCTATCGCTACATCAAGAAGAACGGCGTGCCCGAGGAAGGTTGCCAACGATACGCTGCTACGGGCCACGACACGGGCAACACGTGCACGGAGATGGACGTGTGCGAGAACTGCTTGCCGTCCAAGGGCTGCTTCCCGCAGAAGACGTACGACAAGTACTACGTGTCCGAGTACGGCACGACGCTCGGAGAGAAGCAGATGATGGCCGAGATCTACGCGCGCGGGCCCATTGCATGCAGCGTCGCAGTGACGGACGAGTTCCTCAAGTACTCGGGCGGAGTTTTTGACGACAAGACCAATGCCACGGAGACGGACCATGCCATCTCAATTGTCGGGTGGGGCGAGGAGGATGGAGTGCCGTTCTGGGTCCTGCGCAACAGTTGGGGCAGCTTCTGGGGTGAACACGGCTGGATGCGTCTCATCCGCGGCGTGAACAACGTCGGGGTGGAAGGCGAGTGCGCGTTCGGAGTGCCCAAAGACGACGGTTGGCCAACTCCTGTTGTTGATGAAGAAGTCAAGGAGGTGCAACAAGAGGAGGAAGAAGAAGAGACGGAAGAGGACAAGTCAGTGGAATCGACGCTGGGTGGGTGTCGTCAAAAGCTGCACTTTGCAGGGGGAGCGAGTGATCTCGCCGCTGCCTCATGAAACGATGGATGTTAAGGACCTTCCGAAGGCTTGGGACTGGCGCGACATCAACGGCAAGAACTTCGTGACGTGGGACAAAAACCAGCACATTCCGAAGTACTGTGGCAGTTGCTGGGCTCAGGGTACTACCAGTGCTCTATCGGATCGGATCTCCATTCTGCGAAACGGTACGTAGTAGTTGGGGGTCAAGTCTAGATTCTTTGCGTTTTCTGACTGGTTGTGCCTTGTAATTGTAGCTTCATGGCCCGAAATCGCGCTGTCTCCTCAGGTCCTCATTAACTGCCACGCTGGCGGCACTTGCAACGGTGGAAATCCCGGCTTGGTGTACGAGTACGCACATCGCCATGGCATCCCCGACCAAACGTGCCAGGCTTACCAGGCAACGAACCTTCAATGTGATCAGTTTGCTGTTTGTGAAACGTATGTGACGACTCGAGCAAGTACCCTAGGCCAAGCGTGGTGACTAACTGACGTGTGTTTGTTGTGCTTACTTCAACTGCAGGTGCTGGCCATCGAAGCAGTCGTTTACACCTGGTGTGTGTGAACCGATCAAGAAATTTGCCAAATACTTCGTCTCCGAGTACGGTTCGGTGAGCGGTGCTGATCGAATGAAGGCCGAGATCTACAAGCGCGGTCCTATTGGTTGCGGCGTGCACGCCACGGAGAAGTTCGAAGCCTACACGGGTGGTATCTACTCGGAGCACGTTATGTTCCCCTTGATCAACCACGAAATCTCTGTGGCCGGTTGGGGCTACGACGAGGAGACGGACACTGAATACTGTAAGTATTGATATCCGCTCAAAACTGCACTGTGTAGCTATTGACTTTTTATCTGGGTGTAAATGCGACTCGCAGGGATCGGACGCAACTCGTGGGGGACGTACTGGGGCGAGAACGGCTGGTTCCGCATCCAGATGCACCACAACAACTTGGGCATCGAGCAGGACTGCGACTGGGGCGTCCCGCTCCCGGACGGCTCCAAGCCGGAAGACTTTGTCGTCTCGATCGACTACCAAGGCAACGAGGAGGGGGCCGCGACGGCGAGAAACTTCCTGGACGTGGGTGGCACTGCATACTAAAACGAATCTACGGGGCGAGAGTATGGGGTAGGAAGCCTGAAGAACTTGCATATCATCATGTTGAAGTTATTTGGCAAAAAAACACACAATAAAACTGAAACTACTATCCGATCATGAAAGGACGTGATAGAAACTATTCAATCCTTGGTCTTACTGTCAATGGCGGCAATGGATCACTGTCACTTGTTCACCGACGTGTTTGGCCGCTTGCTGCAGTTGTTAATGGCCTTCGCTGCCGTGTTCATGCTCTACATCAAGCGGAAACTCGAGTTCCCCATCCGCCCCATCAAGGTCCGTCCAACTCCATATCCTGACACCTGAATTTCATGAAACGACTCTTAACACCCACCTTACTACCATGCAGGTGTGGGCATTCGATGTGAGCAAACAGACGCTGGGTGGGTTGTACATTCACTCCATCAGTGTTATCCTGTCCATCGTGCTGGCCGCTTCGTCGACGGAGAATTACGACGAAGTACGACAAACTTTTCGTACTTGTGGTACTTCGAAGTGTTTAGAATCGAAGATAACACGATGTTATGTTTTGTTACAGTGCGGCATCTACTTCGTGAACTACATGCTGGACACGACGTGGGGAGCTTTCATCATGATTGTTTTTCTGCGTATGATCGACAAAGTGGCAGCGCGATTCAATTTGATGGACATCGCCCGTTGTGGGGACTATGGTGATCCCCCGCAGATACGAGTGTGGTGGACGCAGTTCTTGGCGTATCTGATGGCGCTCTCGCTCATGAAGCTTGTCGATGTGCTGGTGCTGTGGCTCTTCTTTTCGGACATTGCGTACTTCTCCACGAAACTTTTTCAGCGTTCGAGAGCCACCGACACCTAGAATTATCCATCGTCATGCTCGTGATTCCAGGATGTTTCAACACGGCCCAGTTTTGGTTCGTGGACTCGTACCTGAAGAGTGAAAACAACGAGCTCAAGCTCTTTATCGCTAGTGTAGATGACAATGAGAAACGATGGATTGGAGAAGTCATGCCACATCCAGCGCCGTCATCAGGGGGCGATGAGTCTGTAAAAGCTGTAATTCCGCTTTGATTCATGTTTTTGTAGTTCAGGATTTCTTGCAACTATTGCTGGTCATGCGTTGGGTTGTCGTTCTCGTTGCTGCTGGAGTTGCGCTCTTCTCTGTTCAATGAGCTCGTCAACCGACACCGTTGATGATGAAGCTGCAGCAGATGATGGAGATGACATCGTCACTGAGGAGGCAGGTTTCTCACCAAATCCACGAGTACCAGAAGGTGTCACCGTTGGGGTCGGCTGGCTGCTGCTCGACTCCTTTTGGGTAGGTCTAGCATTCGTAGGAACACCTCTAGACCCATTTCCTGCATCTGCGTTTCGTAGCGCTACAATGGACGCATTGACAAGTCGCTGAAGTGCGTTCACCTCCCGTGCAAGCCATTTCGCGGGTTCGCCAAGTCGTTCAGCCCCACCTGCCGTCTGAAGTGTAGCTTCAGAAGCCTCTCCGATTGCTGTCACGAGTGCTTTAATCTTGTGCTCCATAATTGTCTGCACGGCCCGCCTCTCCTTCACCAAAGTCTCACATCGTGCTTGAAGCTGTTGCTGATCATCGCCCGTAGCTCGATTCTGGAGTTGCTGGTTTTCTAACATTACTTTCTCCAACTGTCGCTGCAGACTTTCAAGCTGCTGTTTGTCCCGGGTGCTGTCGGAGCGGGTAAGATCTTTCGTGCGAGCTTCAAGCTCAACTTGTACGAGCTTGTCGATCTTTTCACGCATCGAAAACTCCACCGAGACCTTCTCAGATTTCACATCCTCGAGCTCCCTGGCCATTCGCTGGTGCTCTGCAAACTGTACATCCACTAGTGTACCAAGTTCTTTGATCTTTTCTTCAGCAGAAAGAAGGCTGGTGTTACTTCCAGTGTGAAGCAGGTTGTTGTTGCTGCTGTAGTTGTCATTGATGATAACGGGGTCCACTGGGTGAGGTCGGAACTGTTTGTGTGAAATGAGCAGCTCAGCTGGAGTATCGGAGACCATCCCTGAAGTTGATGTCGGTGCTGCAGACGTACGTGTATGTGCTGCACCGCCACCCCAATCCCCGAGCGCCTTTAGCAGCTCAGCATCAATTTTTCCAGGAGAGCTCGCGTTGTGTTCCATAGCCACACGCTGCAAATGAATTAAATGAGCTGTCTTCTCATCCAGCTTCTCTTCGAGTTCCTTCTGGTGACGGTCGTACGCATCCAGCTCGTCTTGGAGGGCCGTTATCTGCTCATCGCGCTCGTTCAGCCTCTGAGTGAGTGCAATCATAATGTCGCGCTGCTTTAGCAGCAACTGCTTGTAGCGGTCGACCTGTGCCTTCTCTTCGTCGATTGTCTCGCGCTCCTTCTCAAGATCAGCTAGACGGCACTCGTACTCCTGCCGGATGCGGTCCTGGTGCTCTTTAATGGCATCCCGTATCAACGGATCCTCCACATTCAACGACTCGCCTTCACCACCCTGTCCTGCACCAACTGAAGGTGTCAAGCGGCGCTGGTTGTTCATGAGCATTTGAGATGTTAGTGCTGAGATGCGCTGCTCGAGGCGTTTCTTCTCTTCTTTCTCGCGCATAAACTCTTGGGAGCGTTCCTCCAGGGCGCGAATAGCTGCCATTTTGTCTTCCTCAGCTCGACGACGTTGCTCATCGAGCTCCAACAACCGGCGCTTATCCACCACGTTGCGTGAACGCTCTTCAAGTTCAGCTCGAAGTCGTTTTAACTCGCGTTCATATTTCCGCAGCAGCGATTTCTGGTCCAAGTCTTCGTTCACTCGTGCTTCGTTTTTGATGTGCTTCGCTCGGTTGGCGAATTTGAGTGTGGAAAGCGACTCTGTCATGGCCTCCAACGCAGGCGAGATCATCGCCATCATCGTCGTCTTACAGTTTCCGCCCAAAGAGTCTTCCAGGATGCGCGTGAGCTTACTATCTCGGTATGGAATATGCTGCCGTCCACGTGCATCCGTAAGCGCCGAGATGACGTTTCCTAGTGCTGAAAGCGACTGGTTGATCTTCTTGCTCTCCTCTAGTCGCTGGCCTGTGGCGCCGGATAATCGCACTCTCTCGGAACCAGCAAGATCTACAAGGTTCAGCTTACCCACCTTAAAACTTTGCCTCACCATCGCCTCCAATTTCGGATGCAAGCCAGTCGTGCCGTTCGCGTTTGCACCATTGCCACCAGGTGTCTTCCCCCATTAGCATTGCCTGGAACATTTCCTCCGCCATGACGAGCCTGGTACGCATTTACAAGCGCCATAAACTCCTCTGGTGCCACATCGTTGCCTTTGGAGTCCACATAAGAAGTTTTACTCTGCTCGGCAATGATGATGAACACAGCATGGCTTCGCGAGGATAGTTCGTTCATCTTGGTGCTGCCAGTAGCACGCATAGCTCCACCACGCTCCATCAATCCGTAAATCTCCTCTGGTGACCGGACTACCCACTCCGAGAGACCCTCCACAAACACACCGCGGCGTCGATCTTCGCGGATGGTCAAGTTGGCTCGTTCGGGCTTGAGTAGATCCGAAATGGACTCGTTGTAAATTTGCAAGTACGAAGCTCGAACGAGGAATCTGCATCGCGCTGAAACATTGGCCTGGATGTGGCAGAAAATCTGCTCAATCGCGCGGGGAATGATTCCACGCTCCTCGACGCTGCCAGAGCCGCTGTTGAACCCTCCATTGTGTACGTCTTGCCTGTTCCGGTTTGTCCGTAGGCGAAGATAGTGGCGTTGTATCCTTCCAGCGACGACTCTACCACAGCTTTCGCTGTGTTTTCGTACACTGTACTTTGAGTGCAATGCTGGTCGTACACATGGTCAAACGAGAACACGTGACTGCCGTATGCACCTGGTGAGCTCGGCTCGTTGTCACAACCTCCATTACCTCCTGCGAGTGCGCTTAAATTCTCGCAACACGTGAGTACATGGCCTTGCTGGTCCACACTGATGACATTTTGGAACGGACGATCGCCGTGCAGTTCACGTGGTAACGGAGGACGCACACGAATCACCACTTTGAAATTGCTGCCACGTTCCCCGGGAATCGACTCGAGTTGCTGGAGATACTGCTGTGAGCTGGTGACGCAGGTCGATCGCCAAGATCCGAAGATATCGACGCGGTTTCGGTATCATCACTGCTGCGCGATCCTCCGGTTGCATTGTAGGCGTTGGAAATGGCTGTCCGTTGCAGGTACGCGGCTGGTGATTGATGCTGCAGAGGTTGGGCTCGACGTGCCGTATTGGCTGGGGAACTGTTTCGGGAGACGACCGCGCGCTGCTTGACGGTGAACTTGTAGCCGACACGTTGATGCTCATACCCTGAGCATACGGATGTCCACTTCTTCGAGGCGCAGCCCCACTTGGACTTCTCGATTGACGCAGCGAGGAGTTGAAGTCACTGGAGCTCTTCATCTTGGCACTGGAAGCTGCAGACGGAGTGAAGCTTGTCCAGTCGCGTCCCTTGAACTCTGAAACAGATACCTTGGCTTGGCTGGATGGAACCTGTGGGGGTCACAAAAACGGATAAGCTCACACCGCAACTGGCAAATAAATCTATTTGTTTGCATTCCTGGTTCCCTGCGGTACATACACCCGTTTAACATCCCTTCAACGTGAGCGACATCTTGATGTTCATTGCTGCTAGCTCGTTGGCCAGGTAGCGGAAGACGTAGGGCATGGCGACAGCGTGGCAGCCCTCACCTGTTTGGCAAACTGTACAGTACCACTGCGTCTTGGACTTGAGGGCGACAGCGACTTCGCCCTGGCCAGCAGTTTCGACCGTCGAGCGCTGCGTGGCGTTCGAGAGCAGACTACCACAGTTTGTGCACACGGTGGCAATGTGCTTGTCGGAACAGTTCATGAGACGATCCTGCAACAGGAAGGCGCAACCGTGGGCAAGCATCGAATCGCGCTCCATCTCACCGAAACGGATACCTCCGCCCTTCTTACGGCCCTTCACGGGCTGGCGAGTGAGCGAGTTCATCGGGCCCGTAGCGCGCACCTGACTCTTGTCGCTAACCATATGACGCAGACGTTGGTAGTACACAACACCGATGTAGATATCCGCCTGCATCACCGTGCCGGAAATGCCCGAGTACAAGGGCTCGCTGCCCATGTAGTTGTAGCCGTGCTCCTTCAGCTGCGAGCCGAAGTAGTCAATCACACGGTCCTTCTCGCTAAACTGGAACGGAGTGGAATCCATGTACTTGCCCTTCAACGCGCCCGTCTTCGCGGCCATTGACTCGATAAGCATACCGATGGTCATACGCGACGGGAAAGCGTGCGGGTTGATGATAATATCCGGGGAAATACCCGACTCCGAGAATGGCATGTCAGCTTGCGGCCACAAAATACTCATGACACCCTTCTGTCCGTGACGCGACGAGAACTTGTCACCAATCGTGGGGTTACGGCAGAAACGCAGCTTGATGCTTGCCTTCTGAAACTCAGAAGCTTGTGACGAATTACCGATCATGTTGACTTGCTCGATAATGGCGGGCTCAGACTCCTTGTGCTTCTGGAAGGAAGGAAGACCAGTAGTCTCATCAATCCAGCTCGCAATGGGGTCGCCATAGTTGACAACCTGTCCAATGTGCGGGAAACCATCGCGGTCCAGCTTCGTGGAGCAGAACTCGCCGCTACCATCGGTTTTCAAGTTAGAAAAGTATTTCTTGGTCGACGACGATCCTTGCTTTCCACTCGGGCCAATGTCCACAGTCAGTTGCTTGTACACTGAAGCATGTCCGAATCCGCGCTCATACGCTGACTTGTTCAAAATCATTGCATCTTCCATATCGAAACCCGTGTACGAAATCACAGCTACGACAGCATTGGTACCCAACGGGTACTCGTCAAGCTGGTACTCGCGCAGGCGCTCATTCTGAACAATCGGGATCTGCGGCGACTGGATACGGTACATTTTGTTGTCAGAGCGGTGTACGATCGAGTGGGCAGGGGTACCCATTGTCTGCTTAGCCATTTGGCACTGGTACATGTTACGCGGCGACTGGTTGTAGTCCGAGAAAGGTGTCAACGAAGCCACAAGTGACAACATATTTGTAGGCTTGATCTCCATGTGAGTAGTAGCCGGGCGAATGTCATCCTTCGTACATGCGATGTCCATGAACACCTGCTCCATCGGGCCGATGTACTCAATACGCTTCGTATCCATCTGCATCACAGGGCGCGACATACGAGCAGCGTCGGCAGACAGATACAGTCCAGGGAACGGGGCTCCGCGAGCAGGCAAGATGAGGCACACCTCTAGGTTTTCGACGATACCATTCGCATCACGCTCTTCGGAGCTTTCTGCCGACTTCACCTTACGCAACACAGTCGCGATACGCTTGCACACCTCCGCAGGCGCACCACCAAGCACCTTGCCGTTCATCATTACAGGCAAGTACGAGTACGGCACGATCAGAGCACCATCTGCGTAACCTGATGTCGGAATCATACCCAAGCTGGTCAAGAAGCGCGCGAGCTTGACTTCCTGCTGAAGAAAATCATCTGCCTTAAACGCCGGGTACGATACTAACTGGCACTCGACAGCCAAGTGGTTCAGCAGACCACAAGGAGACCCATCAGGAGTATGCACCGGGCACAAGAAGCCCCACGAGTCGGGCAGCAGCTTACGCACTGCGGTTGTCTTCATTTCTGTGAAGAACTGGCCACGATGAACAGATCGGAAGTGCGAGAAGTAACGGTAGTAGTTCAGCTTCTCGGCGACGATAGTGTAACCAGCAATTTGAAGCAGATCCAGACCACTCGACGAGCGCAGGTTGCCCGTATTCAGGAAGTATGACATGGCGTTACCGATGCTGGGAGTTCGGTCCCACATCTTGCGCAAGAAAGCCTGGTCCATTACAACACTGCGCTTTTTGTTCTCTGTCGCCTTCAGAATGTTCTCACGCATGGAAGCAAGAGACTCCTGTAGCTTCTCCTTCAAAATCATCAAGTAAAGGTGTCCTGGAAGCAGCAATTCATGGTTCATGACGGAATCGGAATTGTCCTCGGGAACATCACCCTTGGCAAACGCGTAAAGCTTACGCAGCATCAGGCACAACAATTCCACCTTCTGTGTACGTCCCTTCTCGCCCTTCGGGATGTGAACAAACAGGAACTCGTCCAGCAGCTTGCTCCCAACCTCCACATTGCTCATATCCTCGTACACGTACGGCATCGCAAAACGGAAGTGCTTACCCAGGTATGCCAGCGCCTCATCACGAGAGTAGAGCGAAAACTTCTTCGCTTCGCGCAGAATCAGCTCCACACGCGCGGAAAGGTATGTGTTCTCGTGGTCTCCACGCAGCACGCGCTCGTAAATCTCGCGGTCCGTCAGCGGGTACAGCGCCTTCAGTACGAGTCCCACAGGGATCATAAACTCCTGCTTCTTGACACCGAAACGCACCGTGGCGTTACCATCCTGCAAGTAGTGCAGCGTGACTGTGACGGCGGTCTGGTCGCGCTTGACACACTTCATGAAGACCGCCAGCTCCGTGTACAGGTCGCCACGGTTGGCGAAGGCGCCACGACGCACCGCCATAATGTGGTGACGACGCGGCATCTGCAGCAGACGCACGCAGCGTTCGTTACCATTACAGATGAAGTATCCGCCCATCTCATTGGCCTCTTCGCGAGCCTTGACGAGCTCTGAAGGACCCATTCCGTTGAGGTGGCAGCGCTTGGAGCGCACCATAACGGGGATGTCGCCCACCACGCGCTGGATGCGCTCGACGTTCTGAGAGCCGCCGAAGGAGCGGGCGAGCGTCACCACCAACGGCGCCGTGTACGAGACGCCGCGCTGGCGACACTCGGCCGGCAGCAGCTTCTGCTCGCCCGTGATCTGGTTCTCCGTGGTCGGGTATCCGATCTGCGCGTTCTCAATCCAGATGTCCATGCGGTGCTGGTCGGGCAGCTGCACGGGGATGCGACTCATGTCGGCGACGGCCAAGTCCAGACCTTCGGTGAGGAGGAAGTTGAACGAGTCCAGGTGGGGTGTAACGAGTCTCTGCACGTTGTCATTGCTGTTTAAGTTTTGTTGCAGTTGCGTATAAAAACAAGAGGTTTAGTACGAATAGACAGAGTGATGGTCAAGTGCGCATTCTGGCGGCGACGTACGTCTGGAGCGGGATCGAGCGCGAAGCCGACGACGGGTTCGTAGACGGCCACTCGTTGACGCCCTGCTGCGTCTTGGTCTTCACCTTCTTCTTCGAGCTCTTGTCACCCGCCATGGCTGCGTGGGGTCAAGTCACCAGGAGGACACGAGGCAGAGCAGCGCTAATGGAATGCGGAAGTGCACGAATGGAGGTCGATCGGCGTCGCTTGGAGAGACCAGCTCAGCCAGCCAACGAGTAAAACCTCGTGTGTGCGGTGAAAAACCTCGCTATTGGGTCCCCTACCCGCATATCGCGATACTTTATCTATGTGATTTTTAATGGATATTACAGGTTTATGATCTTTGCAGGGCTTTTTTGTGACTGGTAAACGCGGACATCAGTATCAATCGTAGAAAGGAATATCAGGTTAAGGATTATTGATATCCAGACACAGAGTGTTGGTCTCTTTGTTGAAGTATCCATGCCTGGCATTACATGGCAATGTGGCCGAGTTGTGAGATAGGAAGCTGCGTTTTATCGAGAGTCTATGATTGAATTGGTCCTATACAATGCTGTAGGCACTGCCAGCTATTCGCGCGCATTGAGGCGGGACACCCGATATTTTTACTTTGCGGTTGGTTTTAGAGCGAAGCGCCGAGCGTTACGGTATTGTGCACGCGCTGGGCTTCAAGACTACACCTCTTGCCTCCGCGGTTGTGTACAGCAGCTTGATGCGCGGTGGTGCCAGTGGGCGACCTTAACTTTCGTATCCCCGCCCACGACATCGCAGTGGCTGCCCAAGAAGACGAAACACGCGGGGAGACCGACTGGCAAAGTGGAGCCGTCAGGACTAAAGAGCGCGGGGCTGCATCAGATGTCCGGTGAACGAAACAGGGCGCCCGGAAGACGCCAGACTTTCGACCAAATTGGCTTTCGTGAAGATGACGCAGAGCTGCCCAGCTCCATTCGAGCAGCAGAAGGCGAAACCACACCTCGCCCTTCCTCTGGTTTTACTGCGCAGGGTTCTTCCTGGAGAGCGTACACCGCATCAGCAGCAGATGAACAAACAGAAGAAAGCGGCAACGTATCTATTCAGGACCGAGGAGAAGCGGACTCGCAGATGGAGGCGCAGGATCAATCACCGCGACTTGTGAAGAGGTCGTCGTTAAAAGAGCCCAGTCCGATGGAGTAAAAGGGTCTCGAGTACACCCCGTTTCTGATTGTAATATGGAGTGGAGCACAAGTCCTGAAGAATCGGTTGGCAGAGTCGCTAGTGGCGCATCCGAGAACAATTCTAGCTTCGTCAATCAGGACATGGCATCGCTGGTGGGCAAGAGGATGAAGCTGTCCCTGCATCGAGTACAAGTCGCAGCACGGAATAGTTCTATGGTAGCGGTTGGAACAAGTCGAGGTGGTTCTCAGCCGCCAATCGACGCGGCAGCTCATCGCATGATCTACTTTCGCACGAAGAAAGAGCTCAGTGACTTGTTCGCCTTGCCATCGGTGTCTTTGTGGGGGCGCAGAGCCAATCGAGTCGTTTTTATTCTCATATTGCTTGGAATTGCTGAACTTGCCATCGAAACGTGTGACGGGCCGAACATGGGGAGCTCAGAACCGGGATATCCGTATTTACCGTCGGAGGAACAGCATGACATTTACGATGGTTTGTTTACTGCCGTATTCACGTTGGAGTTTTTGGGTCGTATTATCGAGACAAGGAACATTCGAGCAATCGTCCGAGACAAGTACATGTGGATCGATTTGATTGGGATCTCTCCGTGGTATATCTTGCAGTTCTTGGAGGCGGCAGGGTTGGAAGCTGATGTGGAGCACCACGTCAGCCTACTTCGCTTGCTTCGCACCGTACGCTTGGGACTCATTTTGCGGCAGTATGAGCAGTCGAAAATCATGTACTCGGCCGTCAGGGCCAGCTTGAGGCCTCTGAGTATCACCCTATTTTTCCTGTTCACTCTGGTGATGATAATTGCTACAGCAATTTTTTATGCAGAGCCTTGCTATAACGTGGAGACTTGCACATTCACAGACATATTCAACTCGGCTTACTTTGTGATGGTTACGTAAGTATCTGCTTCAGAGATTTAATGCGCTTGATAGCTCTTCATACTCAAATGTGGTTATGAATTTGTTTTAGGGTCGCGACGGTGGGGTATGGTAATCAGGTTCCCAACTTGAAAAACCCAGGATCCTTGATGTTGACAATGCTAGTTATGATCCTCGGGCAGATTTATTTCTCGATGCCAGTGGCGATTATTGGCAACAACTTTCATCTGACGTACGAGAATTTCCAGCTGGGTCGGAAGAAGAAAGCCCGTTATTTAGATGCGTCTCTATCTCCATTCGACTGTCAGATACTGCATAGTCATGCTAAACGGCTTTGTGACATACAGTATCATTTACTAAACGCATGGTCAGTCGTACACTGCCACATTTCCGGCATCGCGCGCACGAACACGCGAACAAGTCAATCTACAACAATGAATTTGGATATTCTCGAAACCGAGGCTGATCGTCAAGTCAAGATCAAAGAGATCATTAGTCGCCTACTGGAGTTGCACTCAGAGGCAGTTTTACTGCTACAGATTTTTATCCCGCATCAACGAAGATCGCTTCAAATTCAATCAGACTTTCAATCGCAAGGGGTGCTGAGCCACATGTACTCCAAAGCGAAACAGGCAATGGCCAAGACGAAATTGCAATCGGGACAACTTCCAGCCGTCATCGATCAACGATCACTGTCACAAACCTTTAGGGGGCGACTTTGGTTGCTGATAGAGGTGCCCGATTCGTCACGTCTCGCTACAATTCTGAACCAGGCTATGGTTGGATTTGCACTTATCAGTGTTATGCTCTTTTTACCGAATCACTTCAAGAGCTTGCAGCAAGTGGTGTCGACACAAACGCCTGCAGAGCCGTCGTGAAAAGCTATTGCAGCTCGTCAGGTTTTAAAAGCATGGATCCAGCTTGCTTCTTGCGTTATGATAATGGCACGAGTGATTTCAACGAACATCTCCACTTTTTTGCTCAACTGCTATCGAGTCACCCGAGTGCTATGGAAATGGCTTGAACTTTGGCTCACTGAATTCTTCGGCACTGGCATGCAAAGATGCATTTCTTGAGAAAGGCGTAGACTATGTGTGTTTCCGCCAGCAATGTCGGATATCATTTAATATGCTGTTCGATATGGGGCCGTACTGGATCTACTTCGAGTGGTATTTCGGAATCGTGTTCACAATGGAGTTTGTGTTTCGGTTTTACATATCACAAAACCGCAAACACTTTTGGAGAAACGTTTACGTTGTGTTTGATTTGCTTGCAATCATACCATTTTTCGTTGAGGTAGTCGAGTTGCTGTATGCAAGGATTGAGCCAGACTATGCTATCGTCGCAACCTCGCCATCGTTTCTTTCGGTCATCCGGTTGCTGAAAATTATGCGCATTCTCAAACTTACGCGGGTACGGTTACCTTTCTTTTATAAAATATGTTGGACTTCCACACTAACTGGGCTCTGGGTTTTACAGCATTTTCGCGGCACCAAAGTTTTAGCTTCAACTGCAATCAAAGTCTGGAAGCCGCTCGTCATTCCGGTAAGGCTACGATAACACCCTGATGTTTCATTAGTATGCAATTTTCTCATCACGTTTTACCTTGTAGCTCTTTTTCCTCTTTACAGGCTGTATCGTTGCTGGTGCAGTGTTTTACGAGATTGAGCGCGGGAGAGAGTGCTTTGTTGGAGAACCGTGCTGGTGGTGGCAAAAGGATGTTCTCACACCAGAGCTTGCGGCAGGACTACCAATTGGAAAGCGTATCCTGATTCAAGACAAAACAGAAGCAACAATTACGGACATGATCCACTCCACGTGGCTCTCGTACACAACGTAAGTGTAAAAGTTACATATGTGCTTTTATTTTAAGTGCTAACGCTCTCCATGGTTGTACAGGCTGACATCCGTTGGTTACGGCGATTTAGTCCCGAGGACCGCGATCGGGAAGTTCTTTGACATTTTTGTGATCATTGTTGCTACGATTTACTCGGCGATGCCACTGTCGCTGGTGGGGACACAGTTTTACTCGCTGTACGAGAAGCACATGGAAAGGATGGTTGTCAAGCAGGTACGCTTCCTCCTTGAATGTATTTTGTCAGAACCGTGCTGACTTGATACGTCATTTCCAATAGGGCGGATCGTCACTTTCGTGGCGCACGAAGAGCACGATCACTGTGTTGATGCAGACTAAGAAAACGACTCAGCCCCCACCTACGCGAAAAGCCGAGCTGTTTGCGCTTTCAGAAGACCATTTGATAATCGCTCACGAGTTCGAAAGCATGCGTATAACGATTCAGAACTTGCGCCGTACATTAGAGACTGCAATCACCACCTCCTTCAATGGTCAGCGCAAACCCTCCATCCCTGCCAAGAACGTCAAAACTACGGTAGCGTCCAGGCGGTCTATGGTAACGAACATCGATCAGTCCATCGAGCTGAAAAGTGCTGCCATCATGGTACGACCCATGGCCTATCCACTGCCTCACTTCAACATCTAACTGTGTTTATGCAAAATTTTAGGACACGTTGTTGCAATTCTCGCAAGTCGTCGAGAGATTGCAAGAAGCGCCCATGGACTTCGAAGCGTTCGAAGGAATGGAAGACGACCTTGACACAAACATTTGCCCCACCGGCTTCTCTTCCCGTCCTGCATCGGACCCCGACACATTATTCTAATAAAATAGATCATATAATAGCATAAGAAAATCATGTCCCTCTTTTGTTTTAAATCCAAAAATCCGACACCTAATACAAAATTGCAGTATCCTCCATTCCGCAATTTGAGTCCGCAGTGTCTGCGCCTCTTTCTCTCCATCTCTCATTCCGCAATTGGCGATGGAGTACGGACGTCTCGTCGTGTTAGGCTACAGCAGCTACCGCGTGGACTTGGTGCCCCGCAGCAGCAACCTGTCGGAGGACGCGCCGCGGTCCTTCGGCCTCTCGGACACCACCGACGACACGGAAGAGCGGCGCAAGCGCTCGCTGGGGCAGCTCTGGCAGCCGCTGGGCGCGCAGAACGCGCAGTACTCTCTGCTCCAGCGCGCGCGCCAACGGCGTGCAGCTGCATCGTTTCCACCACGTGACGCCGCTCGCAAGCGCCAAGCCGCGCGTCTCGAGAGACCTGAAGGGCGCCACCACGCGCCTCATGCAGCGCATCGGCGCCGACAACCAGCGAGAAGACGCGCCGTTCCTGCTGTGCGTCCCCATGAACGATCGCGACGGCGCCGCCAGCATCACGGAGTTCCGCGCGGACCCGCGCGTCGACATGTTCCAGATCGGGCGCATGCCGTGTCGCCAGAACGACTTTGTGATCCCCGGGCCAAGAGTGGGCGCGTCCGGGACCATTTCCCGGTACGCGGCCAGGATCTTGTGCGCGCGGGAGCCGCCGTACGAGTGTCGGCTCTTTGCGGGCGGGTTTGACGCTGCTAGACGCTTGAGCACGGCGGGCCACGCGCTCAAGTTCTGCGCGGGGTGCGGCGCGTGGTCGAAAAGAATGGGGACGGACCACTCGTGCGTGGTGAAGACGCTGAGTGACAGGGCGGACAGAGGCCGGAAGCAGAAGAGCAATAGTCAGGTGGTGCATTATATTGACGATAGTAGTGAGGATGGAACACTGGGCCACTTTGAGCTGGACGTGCAAGACGCCAGCGAACTGCCTATAGACGGACTTACGAAGAATGGGGTGAGGGTGTGGCTTCCCGAGCACAAAAGGTGGTTTGAAGTATCGGTGAATGGGAACCTGTTCGCGATCGAGTCTTATGCTGCGGATAAGGAGACAGCAACGTCGAGCTCGGGTTTGAATGGATCGGATCGACGCCATCACGGAGCCTTGCGATCACGCAGCGGTGCATTTAATCGTCCAACTGCTGGATCTGAGAACGTGGAGCCGATACTGACGGATGGTGCTGTTATTGACCTGGGTGGCGTTCAACTGCAATTTCAGACGAGCTATCGGGCTGGGCTCGAAGCCAAAGCAGAAAATAATGAGCTACTGGAAGCGCCGGTGGTGTACGGTCGGGCGACGATGTCTTCGGTGGGGATGCAGCTCGAGAGGTTAAATGTACAGTGTCCTGTTCAGCTGCACTCGCTGCGATTTACACAGGCAGCGGCGAGTGAAGAGGTTCCGCTAGACCAGATACCACATGTGTTTCCGGCGTGTGGGCACGTGTTCGGCTATGAGAAACGAATTGCCAGCTCCCACACATGTCCCCTCTGTCGGACTCCAGGATCGCTGGTGCAGTTGCTGCTTAAAGAGAACTCGCAGTTGCAATCTGCCGAGGAGCAGCACTCGATCCCTGAGTGCGTGCTCAACCCGTGTGGTCACGCCATCAGCACCAAATTGGCCCAACACTATTCATCGTTGCCCATGCCTAACGGCCGAGCGATCTGCCCGTTCTGCGCCGGGCACCTTGACCTGCGTGTGCCATTCTCCAGACTCTACCTTTATTGCGATTCCGATTGATGCAGTGGTGCAGCGAGAAAAATGCAAATGCAGACAAAGAATTACAATGTTGAAGGAACCAAGTCACGAAGAAGAAGACGGAAGATAGCACCGAGGTGAAGTAAGTCCACTCATGCGGCAGCAACTAAGTAACCGTCAAGATTGGCAGTGTGAACTTCAAAGCACCCAGGACAAGATGTGACTGCGATAAATTACTCGGTGAATATGGAGTATTTTGAATTACTGAAGTACACGAGATGAATTACGATGAAGCCTGGTGGTATGTGGCACAGCGCTGCTACCGGTAGGTTTGTGCTGCATTGTTATCTACTGATTTCGGTGTTTCGGGGAGGTTGGAAAGGATGAGTTCGAGGCAAAGCGCTTGGGGTCTTTGATGTTCGCGTTGCTGGTATTTCCCGCCTGAGAGGGAGTCACATGGTTTAGACGCCGCATGCCCTTGAGCGTGCGTACTTTAAGCTCGTCACGCGTGAGAGGATGCATCGTGTCTTCATTGTCCCCACTGTCTTCATCTTCCGACGAATAATCGTCGAGGTTGGGCGGGTTGATCTGCAATGGTTCCTGGCCCATGGGAGTGATGGGGCCCACGCCGAGAATTGAATGCAGCGCTCCGTTTGTTCCCGTGTGGCCCGAGATGGCGCTGGCTGCAAATTGCGACTCGCGGTCGTAGGCATCGGAGTTGTTTTTGTTCTTGTGAGCATCTGCCTGTTGCTTGGCCATTGATGCAGCATACTGGTGTAGGATCTCGTTGGTCTTTTGTTCAATGACGCCTAGATAGGCCATCATGTTGGCTTCGGTGACGACCGAGTCTCCCAGCATCTCCACCATAGCTTGTGCGTTGCAACCAGTTTTGGTGAACAAGGTTTGGATGGCACGCTTGACCGCATTTACAGTCTTCTGAGCCTCTGCACAGCGCGACTCGCATTTTTCAGCTGCCTGTTCCGTTAGTGCAAGTTTCGCCTCCAGCTCACGCAGTAGCTGCTTCTGTTGACCAACTCCATCGTCGTCGGCGCCTGACACACCATTCCTGCCATCGCCGTTACCCGTATAGCGGCGCTCTTCGTCACGCAGAGCAGTGATCCACTCCTCTAGTTTTTCAATCTCGTTGCTCTGCTCGTTGACGTAGTTGAACAGTGAAAAGTTCTGGTCTTCCTTCTTGATGAACGACGTCACAAGCTGCTCCAGATCATCGATCCGTGTCGCCGCCTTGATCTTCATGAAAGCCTCCTCGAAGTTCTGCACCCGCTCAACAGAAACCTGCACGTGAACCTTCTCCTTCGCCACCCCCACGTGCCTTTCTGCACTTTTCGCTTCATGTCGTTCTCTTCCTCCATCGACATGTTGCCTGCGTACATCCCGTCGTTCGCGGGGGCTCCTCCAGCCGACGATGCCCCGCGTCGATTGTAAGCAGTGTCACCGCCTAGTACAATCTTGCTCTCTTCAAGTCTCTCCATTAACTCGGACAACCCTCGTCGGTGAGCATCCAACTGAGCCCGGTTCTCATCCTGTAGCCCACGCAGCTCGAGTTGCGCTGCGTCACGCTGCTCATACGCTTGGTTACTGAGCTCAATGGTCTGTGCCATCTGCCGCTTCTTGTCCCCATGTTCCCGTTCCAACTTGCGGTAAATGGTGTCAAACACGACTCGTTCACGCCGCAAGTTGTCGATCTCTTCACGCAGCACTTTGTTCTGCGCCAGCGCCTCATTAAACTTGACGAGCGACTTGTCCAGCCTGTTCTCGAGGATGCGGATCTGCTTGCTCACCATTTGCTGGTTCTCACGCGCAGCATTAACTCCACCCATGTGCTTTTTCTGATGCAGCACCTTGTGACGCATGACTTGGATCTGCTGCGTGAGCGTCTCGAGTCGCTTGGCTTCCCCACGTTCCTGCGGTTGTAATTGTCGATCTGGTCCTGCAAGCGCGCGATCTGTTCCTGTTGCTGAGCCACCGCCCCCTCGTTGATATGACGCTCCGCCAGCGTTAGCTCCGCCTTCATCTCCTCATTGTCCTTGCGCAGCTTCTCGATGACCGTCTGCTGTCTGCGCATCACCTGGTGGCTCTCGTCCGCATACACTTTGCGGTTCAGCTCCATGTTGCGGTACTCGCGCTGCAGCTGCGTCAGGTCGGCGCCATTGTTTCCTCCCGTCAGATGCATCTTCACCACTTCACCAAAGTCTCCAAAAACAGGCAACTATCACCTTTTGGTAACGGACTTCAACGTGCCTTTAAAATCACATATAACCATATCAGCTATCGCACCTATGCATTCTCCGAGGTAAAAATCCATGCGCCACACACGCCCCACATCTGAATCTCAAATAAGAATGCTGCGTGTTCAGGTGACCAAGGCGCTCAAGTCTCGGGGCCTCGTGCGGCGCTTCGCCTCGGAGGCCAAGGAAGAGGTGGCGAAGGTCCCCACCCCCACCCCGGTGGTCGTCAAGAAAGGCGGCAGCTCCTTCCTGCAGCGCGTCGTGTCGTTCGGCGTGGGGGTGGGCGTGGGCGCCGGTTACGGACTTTACGCACTGACGGAGGACGTGGAGCGGTCGACGCAGCAGATCCAAAGCTCCGTGGGGGGCTCAAGGACGAGATGGTGGCGCAGAACGCGGTGCTCACCAAGCGGATCGAGGCGCTCGAGAAGAGCCAGTAGAGAGGACCGTCACGGAGACCTACCTGGTTAATGGTTCCAATTCACTTGGCTCTCTATACACTTGACAGGTTGTTTACTTGGATCACGATATTTGGTCAGGGAGTGGCGCGGCTGTACGCTTGACGAGCTGCTGCAAGTCGGTGGTCACGAGGTCGTACACTTTATCAGCGAGTTGCATGGACGTCAACGCGCTGCGTAGCGACTCGATGTCTTTTCGGAAACTCGCGTTGAGCTCCTGCTTGTCCTCAAGCTGCTTGGACAACGCTAGAACGCGTTGTTTATAAGTCTGCAGCTCACGCTGCATGGCGCAGAAGACGGCGACGTAGCGCTCTCGCAAGGCAGAGATGTTGACACTCTCCTTGTCGTCACTTTCGCCCGCCATGAAATCCTCGATCGCCTTGTCGATGCAGCTGGCATCTGGCATCTCAGCAACAACGCTTCCGACGACGTTGTTGCCGCTACCCAGATGATCTTCCGGACTCCTGTCGTCGTTACCGTTACTCCCTCGCCTTCGTCGCGGATCTCGCTGTTGTTGCCCCTTCTCTCCGTCTACATGTAGTCTACTGGCTGAGCTTCCTGGAATTGCGTCACTCAATGTCTCCATTGCCTCGATGATCTGTAAGTCAGGAATATCCAAGATGGAAATGCGCTTCGGGGCGCGCGGCAGGATCTGGTACTGAATCCCCATCTTCTGCGCGTTGCCGATCAGCGCTTCAGCGTCCATGAGCAAGGAATCGTCCAGGTCGTCGCAGTTCTGCCATCCATCAGCTCCCAATCCACCGCCCAGACTGCTCACTAGACTTGGCCGCCTACTGCTTCGCCTACTACTTGCGTCCAGCGACGCGTCTACTTCTTCCAGCACGGTACTTGCATCTGTAGACTCGGGTGGGTCCATGCTAAACGAGTTACTTGCCGATCGATTCCACGGTAGATCGTATACCGGAGTCGGTAGTGGAGGAGGAGGCGGTGGAGCTTCTTGCGTCTGCTGGTTGAAATCAAGAGACGGGGTGTACAACCTCAGCATGCAACTCAATCCCGGCAATCCGCCAAAGTTAGCACTGGCACCTACTTGGGGCAGCTTCTTGGTCTCTTCCTCTTGAGCGATCTTGCGCAGCGTCAGCATGGGCGACAAGCCTTGGGCAACAGCACCGTGTGTAACCTCGTCTGAAACAGCCATCTTGCAGAAAGCACGCAGCGTGAGCACGATGATATCCCGCACCGTATTGGATTCGGCTCGAAGTCGCACGTAGCATCCTTCAGCCAGGTGTAAATAAAACTCGTTCGGAGTGCTTCGAGCCATCTCCAGCTGCCAGAAAACACAAGGTAACAATGCGATCAGCTCTCAACTAACCCAATACCCGTGAAAGCACCCTCATACCTTGATGTCGGCAGTGTACAGACTTTCAAACGGCGGGATGAGCGACGATTCGCACGTCAAACGCACTCTTCGATCATCAATAAGCAGCGTCCAGCTCTCCTGTCATTGCAACACCAAATCTCAGCTTCACAGCACCTGAACCTCCCAAACTTCACGTCGTACTCTCAGCTCCTCCTCATTCAAGTACTCGCTGCCATCCTGCACCGAGATACTCCTCAACCCCTAAAACAACAATAAAAAAGCCGTCAGCACTTCTCTCTCTGCCTCCTCTTTTCCTCCTTACCATAAACAACACCGACTTTCTCTCCAAGTACATCTCCACTTTACTCCGGACGTCCGGGTCTTCCTTGATAGGTCCGTACTCGAGCATCTTGGTCTTCAGTACGTCCTCGTCTTCAATCATGACTTTGGCCAATATCCTGGCTCCGATATCATCCGCCGTGGGCGTGTACCACTCGTCACAAGCTCCTTGAATGACCTGGAAATCGTCCTGCTCCCCCACGGCTTTAAACCACTGCACACCCACGGGGTAGCAGCAGCAGTCGGAGCGCAACGGGCGTCCTAAGTACGTCAGCACGTGGAGATGTGTGTGGTGCACACCACCTTGCAGCACGCAGTTCTCCAGCACCCGAGCGACGCTGCAGACGCCCACGCACTCGCAACGGTCGGCGTCGTGCACAAACGCGGGGTTTTCGGCCCCGCTGAGACTCGTGGCGGAGGTGGAGGAGAGCGTGGAGCTGGGGGTCGGGAGGGGGAGCGCTCGCCCCGCGGAGACGGCGCCAGGCCGCGCTTGAACGAGTCCACCCAGCGGTTGCGCATCGTCTTAGAGGAATTCGGAATGGCCTGAGTTCAGTATGGAACACGAACAGTCGGGAGGCCGGAATCATATGAATCGCGCTTCGACCAATTGAAAAAGTCTTTTAGGTTGGGAAATGGAGTGGGCTGCTGGAAGTCAGACTGTGCGGAAGGAGTACGCTGATGTGGACGTATGGCGTCTGCGTACTATAGCGCTCGACATTGCAGCGGTAATTTATTGCGATCCATAGTGGTCAAAGGTATTAACGGACGGTGGAGCGCAACGTGCAGCGAGATAGGATGACGCCTGGATGAAATGAAGCAGTTTACACTGGGACGTCGTGGTACAACAAGGCGTCTTGACGTCGTTGACCTGTTTGGGCAGCGCTAAAGCGCACGTTGACCGTCATGTCGAGTGAGGCTGCCAATTGTGGTCCTGCTGTACCCGGCTGATTCAAAGATTTCTCTATCAACTTCGTGGTCAGCTATTGGCAGTGGCACATGTGAATGGGCTGTCGATGTTGTGGCTCGACCATTCTGATCGAGAATCAAAGGCTCGAAACGGCCTGGTACGGTATCCCATCTTGCCACACCGGAACAGCGCATCATCGGGACCTCTCATTTCCTATATCGAAACGACGCCATTCGATCTGACAGGTCAATAACATCAGTAAAATGCCGCATACGAAGATGGCTGCTTGTTACATGTACTGTAGCGCGCGATCGGTGAGCCACTTCAACTCGCTTACTTAGTATCTAGCACGGTACTCATTGTAGGAGTACTTAACAGACTATCTGCTTTGGTCTTTGAAATTGCAATCGTGAAGTTTGCCTTTGCAAGAACGTGCATTGAACCAAGCGATCGTCTTCGCATCAGCATCTCCTGCACATTCATTGTAAGTCCTTCTTTAAACACAAGTCGTTAGGTAAACGGGGTGCTTTTTTCGTGCTCTTGGACCAACACTCCAGCCAATTACAAACTTCTGCGTCACAGCGAGTGTCAAAAGCTATATTGCGTCAAAAGTTATCTTCCATGCGTATCGCTTGGGGTGTCAAAAGAAATTGGACAGCAGCACCTCGCGCATTCGTGAGCTGCCACGAAACTCCATGGTCATCGAGAATAAAGTTTTCTCGTGGCCTGAATTGTACCATGTAGGCGCGGCGGGTGGTGCGGGTGTCGGCTGTCGGACAGGTCTTCCTGGCTCAGAAGGGATAGTGTGCAGCGCGTCGTGGACGATCTTGGGAGACGGATTCGCCGCTGCGGGATTGACGTCGACAACTCTTGGGCGGCGGATTGGCCGTGGCGCGCCTGATAAAGTGGTGCACTGGTCTCCGCGCGTGCACCGCGGGCATAGCGCCTGTCACAGGCGTTCCGGAGCTGCATGATAACCGATTGGCGAATCGCAGCTTGACTTCGACTGGCTGTGCTCAGCTGCATGCGAGCGGTTGGCACGGACTGACGTAGCGCCGCTACGGTAACGGGTTACCTGCTGCGGGTACCGTGCACGCCGTGAAAAGTGTCCGTAGTTACGCTGATGATTGATAGCGAGGTCCCGCTTCCTCGGCATCTTGCGGTCGCAACTTGAGCTCATTCATCGTTTTGCCAGGTGCGGATCACGCTACGAAATCCCAGCTCTTCACAAGACCTGGACGTCACGATGGCTACCCCAAGCAACAGGAATGTGCACGACCTGGAACGTTTGTCTGCGGTGAGCATCACCAAGGAGGTCGACCAGAGCGGCTATACGGGTATGAAAACGCCCGACGCCAACCCGGAAGCTCTCGAAGGCGGCGCGCTGCGACCTGGCGGCGTCCCCAATCTCGTCAGCAAGCAATACATTGGCCTGCTCTTCCAGTATGCTGCAGTCGGAATCGTCTACGGTATGCTTCCCGAGACCATCTACCCGTTCATGCAAGAGTATCTCAACTGCAGTGGTGCACAAGTAGCTGCCGCCAAGGAGCTCGTTGTGTTACCCTGGAGCTTCAAAGTCTTCTTCGGTATCCTGTCGGATTGCTTTCCGATCTGTGGCAACCGTCGTCGTCCTTACATGCTCATCGGATGGACGGTGTGCATATTGATGCTACTGGTCATGGCTATTATGCCAATCGGAAAGCCGTACTACACTGTCGCTGCTGACCGCGATGTCGATACGGCTGACTACACCCCGGAGATCGAAGCTCGTATCAACTACGACGCTCCCGGTGAAGGTGCCAAGTACATCATCATCATGTTCTTCGCAGCAGTCGGCTATGTGCTCTCGGACGTCTGTTCCGACAGTATCGTGTGCGAATTGGCTCAACGTGAACCGGTGGCACGTCGTGGCAAGACCCAGTCGGTCATTTACGCAGTTCGATACGTTGTCGTGATTCTCGGTGAGCTGCTTGTTGGTTTCTGCTTCAACGGCGAGGAGTACGGCGGCGACTTCGACTTCTCGTTGAGTTTCCCACAACTCATGATCATCATGACAGTACTCACTGCACCAATTCTTCCGCTTGTGTGGTTCTTTATCGACGAGGAGAAGACCGAGCGTGCTGACTTCCGAAAGTATATCAACGAGTTCTGGGATCTGCTGTGCAAGCGCGTCGTGTACCAGATTATCGCTTACCATTTCTTCGCCGGTATTTTCTCCGGCATCTCGTACACTGCCAGCTCACCCGTGCAGTCGTACATGGTGGACGTGACTCCCATCAACAGCACTCTGAACGATGTGTTGGGCCATGTCTGCTTCTTGGTTGGTATTATGGTGACCTCCAAGTATGGCCTCCACTGGAACTGGCGTGGTATGATCGTCGCTACGGGCATTGTTGTCATCATTGTGGACTGTGCCGTTGCTCTCATCACTGTGTGGGACGTCTTCCGTAACCAGTGGTTCTGGCTCGGCCCTCCTATCGCTGTGCAGATCCCTAGCGGTGTTGCTTGGATCATTGCGCTGTTCGTGACGGTTGAAATTGCTGGAGTTGGCAACGAAGGAGCCGTGTACGGTCTCATGACGACGGTCGGTAACCTGGCGACCCCGTTCGCAACGACGATTACACTGCTGATCAATGGCCCGTTCAACATCACGAACGCTCGTGTGCAGGCTGACGACCACTCTGTTCGCACGGATATCACGTACACGATCATCATCTCGTACGCCATGACGATATTCTCGTGGTTGTTCCTGTTCTTGCTACCACGTCAGAAGGAGGAGACGCAGGAACTTGCTCGTACTGGCGGCTCCAGCAAGATCCTGGGCGGCGTTACAATCCTCTACTTGGCCTTCTCGCTTGTCTGGTCGGTCACGGTGAACACGCTCGCTGTTTTCGACAGCACTTCGTGTCTGGTCATTGCTGGCGGTACCGGTTGCTAGATAGACGGAAGAGCTTTGCCTGTCTCCGTATGGAATATACCTACCGGCATCTAGGTATACTTATTCAGAAACCTGCAACAGTTTATACCGAAGGTACACATCACATCATGACTGCCTTCGGTCTCAATATTAGCGAAAAATGTTCCCAAAAGCATATCCTGCTATGCTGAAGCAGTCAACGGCACACTACATGTAGTATAACTGGATGCGTGCACTGTTACTGCTGATGTTAGAGCTCTCGTTTTCCATGGCCACCGAACCTTCATCTTCTTATACCGAAACGACAAATCTTTACTCAGAATAATAACCGTTGAGTCAGAGTGTTGTGTGTTGAACTGGAGGCTTCAGCCATGATTCCTGCCATCGCCCACCACTTCAATCATCCGGCGATCGAGGCAAACGAAGCACCCGGGATGCGAACCTCGTCGGTCTGTCTGTATATCCGTCTCTCTGTTCGAGGCTCGAGCTCCCACCAGTGGCGGGCCGCCACGAGGCCAGCGCTCGACAAGTCCTCGTCTTCATTGGGCGCTGGTACATGTAATCAAAATGAACATGAACACTCGCACTGCAACTGTTCAAAGCCGCAGGAATGGAAAAAGCACTCGTTCCTGCGCCTCGTCACATTTTTGGTTTAAACTTTCTATTTGTATTGTATGTCTCACCTCCCTCTTTTGCCCATCTTTTCCGGGGACCGATGTCATCTCGGTCTTTTGGCCTTTGCTTCGCAAATGCAGTCGCTCCTGCGATAAAAGATTCTAATTCCTGGCGAGTGCAAGGCTCGGTTCGCTCGTGAGCTCGGCGCTGGGCCCGCCTACGCAAATACCACGCGGCCCTGCTTTGCGGGCACCCCGCGCGGGTTTGCTTTGGCTACGCGCGCTCGCACACGCTCACCTCCGTTGGTCATTTTATGTCCATTCACCCCTCGTATTTCAGTTGGTTGGGTGATATGCTCACTCTCAATGGAAAAAGGTAGATGAGCGAGTGACGTCCTGCCCGGTGAACTGTATCGGATATCCGCGCTCAGGTGGCCCATGTTGCCATCGGATAGCGTGCGCCCAGCACAAAATTGCATGTGCTCACTGTCGCAACCGCGCTGGCTCAGTCACGGCTAGTATCCGATAGACGGGCTCGGTGCTCGAATGCTTGGCAAAAGCTCCGAATAGAGTAGGTAACGAGCATCGTGGTGTGTTTGGCGTTCACCATTCGCGCGAGGTGTTCGACGAAGGAGACTTTCGGAGGTTGATTGGGCAAGACGCGGCGTGATAAGGAGGCCAAGTTCCTGTCTCCACGCTGCCATACCGCGCGTATAGCGCCTGTGACAGACATGAGCCAGGACCTCAACGACTGGTTATCATTAGATTCTGGGGTTGCAACGGCGGCACAGACGGGCGAATGACGAATTTTTCCCATCGTCAGGCTGAAAGTTATCGGGTCTCACAGGCCGTCAAGCCGGCAAGCCGGAGTTTGCGCTGGCTGTGCTCAAGCGCATGAGATTGGCGAGTGTGCGCAGGCCGTGCTTGTATGCGTTCTTTATCTGATTGATGGTCCATGGAGAGGGGTTCCTCTTGCATTTAATTTGTTAATCGGCCAGGGCAGTGGAGCTCATTCCGCTTTTTGCTCCGGACTGCACAAGTGCCACCCCACCACCAAGCTGCCAGGCGTCTTCGTTCACCAAGCTCGGTTGTTTCGCAATGGCCCCGACTCCCAATGGCCACAATGTGCACGACCTGCAGCGCCTGTCGTACGTGAGTCTCACCAAGGAAAGCCATGCCAAGGACCCCGATAGCTATGCTGGCATGAAGACACCCGACGACAACGCTGAGGTTCTCGAAGGTGGTGCACTGCGACCTGGTGGCATGCCCGACCTGACCAGCAAGAAATACCTCGGTCTCATCTTCCAGTATGCTGCCGTCGGTGTGGTCTACGGTATGCTCCCCGAGACGGTCTACCCGTTCTTGCAGCAGTACCTCAACTGTAGCGGAGCCCAAGTCGCTGCCGCCAAGGAACTCGTGATCCTGCCGTGGAGTTTCAAGGTCTTCTACGGTATCATCTCCGACTGCTTCCCGATCATGGGATACCGTCGCCGTCCGTACATGCTCATCGGCTGGGTCATTTGCATTGCGATGCTGTTGCTCATGGCTGTGATGCCGATTGGCCAGCCGTACTTCTCTGTCGCTGCCGACCGTGACGTCGACCCTGCCGACTACACGCCGGAAATCAACGCTCGTATCAACGTTAACGCTTCCAGCGAAGGAGCCAAGTATGTTGTTATCATGTTCTTCGCCGCGTTCGGTTACGTACTCTCGGACGTCTGCTCCGATAGTATCGTGTGCGAACTGGCCCAGCAAGAGCCCATGGCGAAGCGCGGAAAGACCCAGTCGGCCATTTACGCGGTTCGATACATCCTCGTGATTCTGGGCGAGCTGCTGGTTGGATTCTGCTTCAACGGTGAGGAGTACGGCGGCGACTTCGACTTCTCGCTGAGCTTCCCGGAGCTTATGATCATCATGGTCGTGCTTGTGGCACCTGCCATCCCCATGACCTGGTTCTTTATCAAAGAGGAGAAGACCGAGCGTGCTGACTTCCGAAAGTACATCAACGAGTTCTGGAACTTGCTGTGCAAGCGCGTCGTGTACCAGGTCATTGCGCACCACTTCTTCGCGGGTATCTTCTCCAGCATCTCGTACACTGCCAGTTCGCCTGTGCAGTCGTACTTGGTGGGCGTCACTCCTATCAACAACACGCTGAACGACGTGCTCGGTCACTTGTGCTTCCTCATCGGTATTACGACCACCTCCAAGTACGGTCTCCACTGGAACTGGCGTTGGATGATCGTCGCTACGGGTGTCGTCGTGATTGTCGTGGACTGCTCCGTCGCTCTCATCACTGTGTGGGATATCTTCCGTAACCAGTGGTTCTGGCTCGGCCCTCCTATCGCTGTGCAGATCCCTAGCGGTGTTGCTTGGATCATTGCGCTGTTCGTGACGGTTGAAATTGCTGGAGTTGGCAACGAAGGAGCCGTGTACGGTCTCATGACGACGGTCGGTAACCTGGCGACCCCGTTCGCTACGACGATTACACTGCTGATCAATGGCCCGTTCAACATCACGAACGCTCGTGTGCAGGCCGACGACCACTCGATCCGTACGGACATCACGTACACGGTCATCATCTCGTACGCCATGACGATCGTTTCGTGGGGCTTCCTGGTGCTTCTGCCGCGTCAGAAGGCGGAGACGCAGGAGCTTGCGCGTACCGGCGGCTCCAGCAAGGTGCTTGGTGGAATCACCATCGCCTACCTGTCGTTCGCACTTGTGTGGTCGCTCATGGCCAACACCCTGGCCATCTTCGAGAGCACCTCGTGCCTGCTGATCGCTGGTGGCACCGGTTGCTAGA
Source organism: Phytophthora syringae (assembly GCA_012656105.1). Classification (NCBI taxonomy): domain Eukaryota; phylum Oomycota; class Peronosporomycetes; order Peronosporales; family Peronosporaceae; genus Phytophthora; species Phytophthora syringae. Next base: position 261,350 of record JAAKBD010000047.1, read on the forward strand.
TGCCGCCGCAATAGAGCGGCCTCCTGTCCTGTAGCGTTATTAACGATCCAATACAAAGTACATAAGTTGATTGTTATCATCGCGCGTTCCTTCATTCGGAATATCTAGAGGAATGAATCATTCCTCTAGATATCCAAGCAACGGGCCCTCCACCATCTACTTGCTCGTCAACAAAAAACTTAACTACAATCCACTCTGAATAAAAAAGCACCCCGTTCCAGAACCTCCAACTTCAAAGATCGCCCGCCCTCATCAACCTTTGCACAATGAGGAGCAAAACCCAGTCAACCCAAAAAAGGCAACAAGTTGCACATTCATTCCCACCGGTACACTGTACCACCGCACCCGATCCCCCTTCACGGCCTCACTTTTGTATTTGCCAGGAGCTGCGCACCCCATGGAGCTCGAGGCGCTGCAGCTCGTCGAGTTCGCCTACAACCGGCAGCGCGGAGAGCCGCGCTACACGCCCTTCCGCCACCGCGGCGTTCCCCCTCGCTACCCTGCGTTCGAGCTGCAGCTGCCGGTGCTGCTGCTTCCCTGGGACGACGAGCGCGGCGGCGTCATGTGCTTCTTCCACGCCGCGCACCACGCGCCACTGGCGTCCGAAGCCGCCAACCAGGACGAGACGGCGCTGCTGGGCGTGTGTCGCTGCGGCGTCGTACGCCTGGCCAAGTACTTCCAGCGCGGCCGGCTGGACACGGGGGCCCCCACGTACGACGTCGCGCTCAAGATCATGGACAAGACTCAGCTGAAGCTGCAGCACGACGACGTACTGAACGAGGTGCGCGTCATGGCGCAGCTGCAGCCGCCGGGATTCGCGGGGCTCTACCACTCGCCGCACTTCTCTCAGTGGGAGTGCCTAGCGGACCAGCACAACGAGTACATCGCCATGGACTGGGCGGCTAACGGCTCGTTGATCATGTACGCCAAGCGACGACTCACGGACTACAAGCGCTTCGCTGTGGAGCGGCTAGTGACGAGCATGACGTCGCTGCCGGAGCTGGAGCACGCGGTCAACAGGTTCGTGGCCAGAGCGTGGATGCTCGAGGCGCTGCACATTTACACGGGCGTGCTCAAAGGACTGGCCTACATGCACGCGCAGAACGTGTGCCATCTGGATGTGGACCCGTGCAATGTCGTGGTGGACGCGGACTGCAACCCGAGGATCATCGACTTTGGCAGCTCCGAGATCATGACAAATAACGGACGCGCGGGAGCGGATGATCGACTCATCAAGTTCAAGCCGCTCTACGTGGCGGAAGAAGTGAGGGCACACAACCAACAACCGTCACCCAAGCCGGGGTTCTTGGGAGCCCCCGCGGATATGTGGTCTGCTGGAGTATTAGTAAGTTGAGCTGTTGTTGAGGGAGATTGAGGTTGGTGGACTAACGACGGTGTTGTTGTTGTTGTTGTACGGCAGCTGTACCAGTTGCTCTGCTTTGGATATCCTAAGGGCCACTTGGCGCTCGTGTGCGACACGAACTGGGCGACGAACCTGCTCGCGCACGCCAACCAGCCAGGCTATGACTCGTGTCTCGGACAGGAAGGCTGCCTCATTTGCTTCCGCCACATCGAGTTCCCACCGCTAATTTATGAAATCTTCCGCGGCCTGCTGCTCGCGGACCGCCCGACTGAGCGACTGACAGCGGTGGCAGCCGCCAACCTACTGCAGCCGCTGCTCGTCGACTACGACGTCAACTTCAACCGCCGCGCTCAATCTGTGCTCGACACGCTCGGATGATCGCTGGCAGTATTAACCCCCAACCCGATCGCGAACTACAGTGAATTAATATCAAGAACCAGATCGCTGGCCTATCGAACCGCCTAGACGAACATGAGCCTCGGAATGGCAGCGCCAACGATTCCGAACCACCGAGAGAATCAGACGAACGACCTGAGAAAGCAGCAACGTTGATTAGACAATAAGGTGCACGGAGGCCAAACACCGAGATGTAGACCGATAGATCACTGCCCAAAGTAAAGTCTCCACTCCGATTCGCTGAAAACTCCTATGGCCATCGTAGGGTTGTGAGCCCGATGGTCCGACGTGACGTATCATTCCCCAAGTCGCCTCGAAGCTCATTTGGTCGCCATGACCGACGAGACGTCCCCATTGCTGCTGTTGTCACCCGAGCCCCTCTCATCCGGTCGACGGCATCGTCTGCGTCGTGAATCGTTCGAGACGGGCTTCCCACTCGTAGTTGCCGAAGAAATTGATGTCCAGACAACTGTGAAGGAGCTAGAGGTGTCATCAGCTGATGTCCAACCGGTTGCAGCCTCAGTGTCGCCCTGTCAATGGCTGGGACGCAATTGCGCCGTCCCGTTCACGCTGCTCATGTCGGCGATTGGTGCTGGCACATTGGCGGTGCCCTACACGTTCGTCTTGTTGTCGCCTGTCCAGGCGGTGCTGGTGTTGTGCTGTGTGGCGCTGGCGATGGCTTTCACGGCCGATACACTCGTGGACGTTCATGTGGCGGTGGCAATGGAGAATGCAGACGACACAGAGCAGGGAGTCGGGAGACGTACCAGCATTTGGCGTGGAGAGCAGGTGGCAAGCCGCTGGCTCGACTTACCGGTGCACTTACGGCGTTTGCGGTGTTTGGAGCTTGTGTGGGCTGCGTGTGTGTGGTGAAAGACATGGCACCAACGATTTTGTCGGCAGTTTTTGCCGAATTTGATCAATGGACGCCGGAAGAGCAGCAGCACGCTATTGTGACTACAGTGTGGGTCGTCGTGCTCGTGGTGGTGCTGCCTCTGGGGTGTTTGACCAAGATTTCGGCGCTGCGTTTTTCGTCGTACTTTGGAGTGGCTTTCTCTGTTTATCTCGTTGGAACTGTTGCATATCGCGCTGCTGTTGGAGGAGGAGAACGTGAAAGCACGGACAGCTCTGTCCTGCCAACGTCTGTGTCGGGTACAGACGCCCCGTTGTTCTGGCGTCTGTCAGAAGTCGTCGGGATTTACAACTTTACATTCATGCTCCACTTGAATGTGATCCCGTTGCTTGCGCAGCTTGTGGCTACCGAGACGGTCAAGAGGCAGGAGCTACGGGATAAGGACATTGAGGCACTGCGATCTCCGGTGGCTCTTTATTTGCTACAAGCTGCTAGACGAACCATGCGACGTCATCTGGCTCTGGCTGTCGGCACGTGTGTACTTCTTTACGCAACGTTCGGTGTTTGTGCTGCGCAGATCTACGGGAGCAACACGCAGGGCAACATATTGCTGAATCTTTCGCATGATCGAATCATGGCTGTTCCCCGCGTAGCTGTACTGCTCACGATCCTGCTCTCATTTCCGCTGCTGTTTCACCCTCTGCGATCGCTAGTGCTTGAGATGTATGTGGCCTGTACATCACGCAGTGCCGATATCGAGGACGATAATTTGGACGATGACGAACAAGAAAGGGCACCGTCTCAAGGCGTACAGACGGTGGTAACTGTGCTGCTTCTTGTTGCCCAGATCCTGTGCGCCTTGCGTGTGCCTGGACTCCAAGTGGTGTTTTCATTCGTGGGAGCTAGCATCCTGCTGATGTTATGCTATCTGTTCCCATTGATTTTCTACGTACGACTGGCGCCGTGGAAATCAAGTCGCAAGGGATTGACAAGGCTGATCTGTCTGTCAGTGTTAGCTGCAGTCGCCATTGTACTTTGCGCTGCTGCCACGCTACAACTTTTACGACCAGAATGATATTCGGGATAATTTCCGGTGTGATTAAACATCCTGCATTGCTAGTGTTTCCGGCACTTGTTGGACGACACTCGACAAAAAATCAAGTTTGGCAATCATGCCTTACACTACGGACTGTCGCTGCCTGGTTGGATAACTTGTTTGCTCATGTTTGCCATTTGAGACGCATTCACAATAGTCAAGAAGGGACATGCTTCATTAGTCGATTTTGATGTGGTTACTGCCATCACTCTACGGCAGATTGTGTATGTTTTGGAAGTCCTTGGAAGTTGGCATTACTTCAGTAGTATTTTATGGTTTGGAGCGAGGCCGACCGTGCAATGACTCCGTAGAACGACATTGCCAAGCTTGATTTTTTTCTTCGAGTGCCGACGAACAAGTCTCGTAAACAATTACAATGCTAGATTTGTGTAATATTACTGGAGTTTATTATTGTGGCCATGAAAGCTGAAATGTGGTAGCAACGACATGGAAGAAGCGACGTCGACTGTCATCAACACGCTGATGAGGATCCGAACATGACACATTTTTCCTTCATGGTGCGCTTAGAGAATGACCGCGTGGAAAGTGCCAATATAACCAACATTGTAGCTGTGATTGAGTGTATTGAGCAGAAGAATGTTTCATTTTCTGTCATCGTCTACGAAAGTGCTGGGGATCTTCAACCGGTGACGAAACGAGGTGTGTTTTTGTGTTTTGGCAGCATTTGCTACCACCTACTTCGAAGTATTATGGAACTTCGCGCATCATTTTCTCCGAGAGGGCAATACGAAGCAAAAACTCCGGTCTAACGTGGATTTGATCCAAAAGACACCCCAGAAGTCCACATTCCGCCAAGCAACGTAAACATTATAAGCAACCAGGGTTTTGTTGAAGTTTGCAGTCCGCAGCATTGTTTGATCCCACCGATGAACTGACGTAAGAACAATATTCTGACCTCCGCAAACCCTCACTTGAGTATGTGCGCCGAGCCACATGAAGTTGCATTTCTGACTGCAGGAGGACAGTGAGTCGACTTGTTCTTGTGTTGCCCGAGTTTCCAACGAGATAAAGTGGTCTGACGTCCTCTACCTTCGGTATTGTTTTTAATATTGCATCGACAGATCACAGGATCCAAAATGATTCCGAGGTTTGCAAACGAGCTTTTCTCGACAGTAGCGAGTTTAGCAAATTAGTTGATTGAAATACATTTATCTACTCTAGCCCAAGAAATCAACAAACCATCACTGCCTGGTCTAAAAGAAAACAGCTCGACGGTTGCCATTAGAGTCTTGTCTGACGGCTGGAGCCGAGCCTTCTTGCTCTTGAATCCTGTGGCTTGCAACAGCAATGTCTCCACCGGCAACAAGCTGAGTAAAGGCCAGTGGGTCGTGATCCATCGCATCGATGAGTCCCGGGAATTTAGTAAGCACGAGCTCCGTAAGCAATTGCTCCGCGTCAGCCATGTGCTGGTGTACAACATATTGGTGAAGCTGCCGGCTCAGGGTACCAGGGGCGAGGCCCTGAATCCATAGGCAGTAGAGGATGCTGGGACCGGGTCCGGGTCTGGGTCACGCCCAGTTTGAGTGCTTGCACCACTGGTCTCACGCATAAATTTCTGTAGTCTTGCGGCTTCCTGCAGCTCGTCAGCAGAATAAATGTAGATGCCAGCCTCAAATCCGTTGACTTCTCGCAACAGAGACTCTTGCTCTCGCGCTGATAGCGTGTTAGTCAGATCTGCAACAGGGCAAGCTGGTACACATTGCGGCATCGCAGACGCCGACGTGGACGATAGTCGGTCTCCCTCCTGGTCTTCGTAGTCTGTATATGACAGCGATCGCATGTCCAATGCGCGTTGGGCTGAACCAGTTCCTTCGTTTGGCAGGCTTTCACGGCTACCGGGGTTGGCCGCGGTTGGTACTGCAGCTTCTGATGGTTGTGGGCGAACACTATCCTCGCTTGGTGCGAGTTGAAACGAAAGTTCTGTGGCGCTTAGTTGTGACGATGCCCTTACGTCATGCAGCGTCCCAAACGCGGATGGCGGTGCAGATGAAGTCATGGCCGGCAGCGACGACCTAGTTCCACCATCGTGATATCGGCTACCACCACTGCTAGGACGCTGCCGATCCGCACCGCGATTCTGCGGCAGGCATTCCTGCTGGTACGACGCCCGGGTGGCGAACGTATTGTTGCGCGGCATCGAAGGTCGCCGCGACAAGCCTCCGTTGACAATGCCGTTGACGATACCGTAAGCAGATTGAGCACCGAGTACGTGAATCCAACCGACAAGATCTTGCTCAGATTGAGCACCAAAAAGTATGTACGCTGGCCGGCGCTCGGAGGAATCACCTTGAAAAAGTGCAGACACTTATTCCGCGCGTTTACTTCATGAGGTTCGCACATTTCCACTGTTACGCGCCGCAAATTCACCACACCAAGAGGCGTAGCATCCGACATTCCGTGGTAGTACATGATTTTCCCTTCGCGCGCCACAAACCATCGCTTTTTCCAGTTTTTCACAAACCCACCCTGCTTATACAGCCATCCTTGCATGGTAGGAGTCGTTTCTTCTGGTCGCCACGAGGATTGGGGCTGAATCTTCTTGTCATGGAAAGCCTGATTGGCTGGCACAGTCATACGACGGTGTTGCGGAGCTGATTGTGGGCGAACAGCTCTCATTTGCTCAACTTCATCATCGCGAATGCTGCTGCTACTTCCCGAGTGCCCGACAGAAGATGACGATGCGGACTTCGGTGGGAACGGATTTCCTTGCCGGTCCAGCATCTCCACATGACAGACCACCTGGAAGTTGTCCGGGTACCGTTGGTTCCCCGTCGCCTCATCCACCTCCACCTTCGGCAGTCGATACAGATTGCTCTACACAACACAAAACAGCAACAACAACCCACATCAGCAAACCCCCACAATGTCGTCAACTTCTCACAAAACTTACGTAGTTATGGAAAAAGTCCGTGTTGAACGTGAAGTGGAACATCTTGACCATGTGCTTACCCAAAATATTGGTCGTATTGGCGTGGAAGCACCTCACCATCACATCCCCTGTACCTCCACATTCACCTGCAAAAACAGCTTTTAGTCTCCTAAAAATAGAAAACATCCCTCATCCTTCCACATACCTCAAACACAATGGACCCTTGCGGGTCCGCCATGTACGTCTCGAACTTAGGTCTCTGCCACGAGCTATTATACAGCAAATGTGGCTGATGATGCTGCGAAGGAGCCGGTAGCACTTGCAGAAAAGGGGTACACCCTCCTCTCGGTGGAGCTTCAAAGTCCGGCACCCCATTCAGCACAATAGTCCTTAGCACCATCTTCTTGGCCGGACGTAGCGGCGGGATCTGCCTCGGCATCCGTCCCAGTCTTCTCAATACTTTAATGAAGTAGTAAATATACAGCGCCTGGCTGGGGAAGCGCACCCCTTGGCCTCTCGCCGTCCAGAAGTCGCGGATACTGGAGTTGGCGAGTTCGCGCAACTCGCGCTCCTTGCGCAGCTTAAAGACGCTCCCGTAGTAGCCCGTAAGCAGCAAGTAGCACGAGCACACGACCCCTGTCCGCCCTTTCCCAGCCAAGCAGTGGACCACCACCACGTGCTTGGGACTCTTGGCCACCCACTCGATCATGTCGTTCATAATGTCCAGCAGCAGCTGCAGCGGCGGCGGGTGGTGGTCCGGGAAGCCGCACTCGCTCACGCGACCTTCGAACTTGGTGTAGTCGTACGCGCGCTCGCTCAGGTTGTAGACGCGGTAGGCGTTCGGGTGCTTCGAGTTGAGGAAGGTGGCGACTTCGTTGATGTCGTTGCGGTACGTTTTCTCCACGCCGGACGCCGGGTAGCCCATGGCCAGCAGCTTGGGAGTGATGTACGTCAGGTCCAGGTCGAAGCCGTCCTGCATGAAGCGCACGCGGGAGCCCGAGACGGCGGCGCGTAGAGCCTTCATGTTGGGGGCTTCTGGGGTGTTTCTGACTGGGCAAATTGCCAAATGACGCCTGAACCCATAGGGCGGAAAGAAATTTGGTGTAGCGCTTGTGTCACATATTATGGGTGGCAGTGACAATGTCACCTCCTGTAATATCCAAAACCTAGCTATCACTAACTTTTTGGGTGGAGACTTTCTCATCTCCACGAGTTTTTTTGCCTATGACCGTCTGAACGGCTCCATGCGTCCACGTCCTTGAACCTCGCTCTTCAAAATTTCAAGCATGTTAATTGCCGCGTTCACGTCTCGGTCCCAGTATCGAGCCTGACAGGCCGTGTTCTCACAGAGAAGCACGACGTGGCAGTGGCGCGACTTGATCTCAGCCTGGGACCAATCGCGAGGCAGAACTTTGCCCTTGACCTTCTTTCTCTTGGGCTTCTTGACTTTTCAGGAAATACCGGGGTCGGGTACTGAACGCTCGAGAGCGACTGGTGGCACTGCGAGCAGAGCTTGCTCGTCCTGAACTCGTCCATGGAGACCACCATCGCGCGCTTCCGCAGCGCCTCTTTCAAACCCTTGACCGGACTCGGAGCGTGACCTTTGATGCCATCTCTCCGACTCCAGTCTCCGTAGGCTACGCACGTGAGCCTGCTCACAGTCGGTACAATCCGCCTCGCCAGCGTATCCACTGCAACGCGAGCCATCCTCTTCTGGAAGAAGCGCCACTTGACGTATGGCCGCTCAGCAGAGAACTGAAGTAGAAACGCCGCGTGTTGCCAGAAGTACTCGAGTCGTTTGAAGTACTGCTCATAGCTCGCTGTCTTGAATGAAGGCATTTCGTCAATCACGCTCTTGTACTCGGGAAACTTTCGCTTCTGACTCTCGTTCCATGCTCGAAAGCGGTTGAAACCGGCCAGGTGCCGGTACTCACGAGAAGTGACGCCGACTATCTCTCTACCCGGTCGCTGTTGTCGACGTCGGAGACCTTTGAAGCGGCGGATCCACTTAGGAAAATTGCGTTTACGCTTCTTGAAGCGAACTTTCTTCCTTTCACTTCGTCTTGGTCGATGGATCTTTCTTCGATTGCGTTTACATGGAGCTTTGGATCGAAAGTATTGGCGAGCTGCTGTACACACCGATCGCATGCCGGGATCAAGGCCGATAACAACATTTGGCGAGTACCCCGCTGGAACGAGAGGATCGTCTTCGCCTTGTTCGGGTTCAACGTCCTTTGGTCTGTAGTACAAAACGGAAGCACTGTATCCATCGGTCTTGATCTCGTTTGCAAAAAGATGACTTGCATGTTCGTACTTCTGGTCAAGTGAGAGTTGAAGAAACGCGGGTTTATCAAAAGGACAATCCTCCTTCCTTGTCTCAAGTCTCCCGATATTGAACGCGCGACGCATGATCGACCAACGATTTTGCTGGAAAGAAGCAACGGACAGGGTTACTCCTGGCAGGTTCCATTCGGCAAACAAATTGTCTCCTGTTCGCTGACGGATGCGGGCAAGGAATCCGTGCAGAGTCGTACCATTGATTACGACATGACCAGTTACGAAAGACGTGGACACCGGAAACAAGGAGAAAGCTTTTACGCCGTTCTCGTTCGGCACCGCCTCCATCCGAGCTTCCACGACACTCTGAAACACCCAAATCAGTCGGACGTAGAACGCCATTCCATTGTCCTTGATGTTGTTCGACCAGGGTATCCACTTCTCGCTCCACTCTTCGTTCTCAGGAGTGAGAAGGTCACGTATCTGCAGCGCTTCCGCACAGTCGGTTTCCTCCACGTTGTAGCAGGCGTACATGATTTCTCCAACAAGTTTTTGTTGATCTTCTCTTCTTCCTTTGTCATATCGTCACCCAGTCTCCCGTAAAGGATCGTCACGTACGCCCTCAAACGTTTGCGGAAGTGTTCTCGAATCATCACGCCAGCGTTGACCACTATCTGCTCTCGCAAAGCCCTTTTCAACTCTGAGAATCCATTCATATTCGCGACTTCCTCCAATCCGGCTTGGCTTCGACCAGCACGATAGATCTGGAAACTGGTCCAGAGTGAAGGATTCTTGGTTGCAATTTTGGACGAACTTGACGTGAATGATACGCCTGAACAGCAGTGATCAAAAAGTCTTGCCGTAGTCTGGGAGAGGAAGTCCTTCTTTCAGACATCGAAGAGTGTGAAGATTGACGAGGTGCCACGTCTCCATCTGGATCTGTTTCATTGCTCGTGCAGTGCGCTTGATCTCCTCTACAAGACGGTTGTCGTTGCAAACCCTGTTCAGCCGACAAACCACAGATCGAAACACTTTGTTCTTTTTGTACGCCTTGTCGCGCTTTGTTCCTGATGATTGCGTTCTCACTGTCTTCTCTTGAGTCGCCTCTTCCTTCATTTCTTCGTCACTGTCTGCCGCCTTCATCTCCTCGTCACCGTCTGAATCCTGCGTTTCAGCCACCGTCTCGAACGGAAACCAGTCGTTGGAATCTTCAGTCTTGTCCTCAGTCTCAACCATAGGCGGGTACTCGTCAGGGTCTTGCGTCTCCTCGACGATCTCCCAGGTGTTCGGATCGTCGGGGTCGTCTTTCTTCTTGCGCTTGCGTACCATATTGGAAGATGGCGAGTGAGCAGTATTGCGTCCGTCGGTCAGCCCCCACCAATTATTTTTGTATTTACTTTTGTATTACCAAATGCAACTCAGGTCCTGTACTGCTGTAGGAAAAATTTGGAAATTTAGGATAACAGGGAACTCTCACATGGATACATAATTTTTCGTCCAACTTGATATGTTTTCCTGGTACCTATACGGCTAGCTACTAAGGAGAATCTCGGTCACGTTGCTCTCGACATTCGTGTGGTGAAACCACCTCGGACGCTCTTTGAACGATTCATTCCTCGACAAAAACTACTGTAGTTATTTGTGCTTGACCAGCAATCAATTGTCGTTTTGTATGGAAACTCCGTATTACGGGGTGCACTGAGAATGTCTACTCTCTTTTTCAGACAATATAGTTTTCTTATGAAAACGCAAGCGGAGCGAGATGTGTTGTCACCCAATACAAAAACGCCATATGCGGTCGAGACCATCTGGTAGTCGTGCCATCTGTTTGAAAGGTAGTAGCTCATATCGTCCTACATCCAACTGTAGGTTTTCTTCAGATCGACCTAAAAACACGTATGTAGGTCCATTCCAACTGACAATCATTCCAACCTAAAGCTATGCCGGTGATGGCGACGTCTTCCTCCGACGCGTCTGTGCGAGCACCCACAGGCTTACGCCGCCTTTATCCCATCGACCGAGCACTAAACCTCACACACCCATCCATAACGGAGCAATTCCGAGCTCTCCGAGCCTCCTACGTGCTCCTATAGCCCACCAACAGTTCTCCTCTATGATACAGTCGATCTACCAGCCATTTACGGCGTTTACCGCGCCGTTCCAGCGTTTCCCGCCCTCCAGATACGCGTGTTTACATGTCTACGAGTCGTCGATGCACTCGCACTCGGTGGTTGCAATGGACTTGGCAGCTCCCCGGCTCAAGCGCCAAGTTTTGCTCTCGAGCTTCTCCAAGGCGTCGGTGACGGAGTGGTACAATGCTCTTTGCAATGCTTCAGAGGGTGCAATCAATAACAGAATCATTGCGCACCGTATATGGTCATTTTCAGGCAATTGGAGCATGTGGGGCGTGTAGCAGCCACGCTGGGCAGACAACCTGGAATGTTCCAGAGGCTGCTGCAGATCTGGGACGCTGGGAGCAGTTGGGTGTTGGTGCAGGAGCTACGACAAGAGTGGGCACCATTGAGAGAGAATTTCGCTGATGCGACGCAGTTTTCAGAGGAGAAGCTGCGTCGTGTGGTGTTTCAAGTCGCAGCTTTGGTGTATTTTTACACAGACATGGACGCAGCTTGGCTGGAGAACTGGTGCATTATGACTTGATGGTTGGTATTGTCAGGGTGGTGGTATTGAAGAACGGGTTATTGATGTTGCTATGGTTTCGTAGATGGCAGGAGACCAAGTGACGCTTTTGCTGCATCTGGACTTGATTTTGAGTGGGTGCATTCTAGTTCCAGCAACTGAAAGACAGCGAACAGCAGATTTGTATGTGTGCTTGTTTGGATGAGTGTGTATGAGCCATACTACTGACTAACGATTAATCGGTTAATTGCAACCTCAGGGCGGCGATTGGTATGCTCATGTTTCAGATTGCGATGATGCCGCGCTCACCAAGCCAGGAAGTCGATATTCGTTATGTGGAAGGCTCAATTGAAGATCAGTTGGACCACCTTTCATCTGCTTGTCGCGGTCTGCTCCTGGATTGTCTGAGTAAGTTTGTTGTCCACTGCTTTGGGGTTTTGTTCATTCTATCGCTGGGTTCCTAACTTTTACTTGACTATTCTACTAGCCACGAAACTTACGGCTGAACAACTTCTGGCACGCAAGTGGTTGCGTCAAGTTGACTTCCTCCACAACACGCACAAATTGGACGGGGCATTGACCAGCACGGAGACACGGAATGCATTGTTAAAATCCTTACTGTGGAAGCTAGCAGCACTATGTATGCTGGACTGGCTCAAACGTATTCCTGAAGTTCCCGAAGCAAAGCACGCAGAAGAGGAGGAAGAAGCAGAGAGCTCGCGTCAACGCAACCGGGTACGCGAATGATTTTAATCAGTGTGAGTTTGTCAGTTAAATGTTTCTAATGTGATTCGCAGAGACCGACACGCCGTTTGTACACACGATCGCGGTTGTACGTTCCGAACGGTATGCTTCGGAGAGGGCCACTCCCTGTACCTATACCAGCGGGCCATTCGCTTCTTCCCCAAGACGGAGACAATAAGAGAGAGCAGCGTCGGCATTTGTATACTCTTTCAGAGCACAATCTGCACTCAGACAGCGAAGCAGAGATGGAGAACTTACGATGATTTCGACTACGACTTTCCGAGCTTTTACAGCAGTCCCAAGCAAGTGCTGTACGACAATTTCGAAGTTAACGATGACGTTGAGAAGGAAGACAGTGAAGGCGAGTTCATGGCTCTCCCAAATGAAGAGAGACTGTTATCACTGTCGAATTTCCATGGCGGCGATGATATCCGAAGTCTCCAGAGAGAAGTCGTTCGTTCGCTACAACATGAATCAACGGACAATCCGAGCCACACCCAAACGGATTTCGCGAATATGTTCGAACAGGGACGAAGCTCGACGACAACCCATACATACAATGATGAGCAGGGGTGTTTGGGTATGACAGAAGCGCCTTACACGATGCGGTGCACCTCAGCGCTTTCGGACCCGCTCAAATCATGTTGTGTGATGTCTTCCGCATCGATATTTGGGCGTATTTAAAGCAGCAACGCGAGTCGATGCTGGAGGTGGCAGTTGAGCACAATGAGGTCGAGAACGGACATCGAGTGCAGCCACTGCATATCCAGCGAGGCACGCTGGTTACCATTTCAATTGAGCCAAGTCAGCGGTTTGACATCAAAGGTGAGGACTGCAAGTCTTTCCGGTGGCGTGGAGATATCACTGGTGTATCTTTTGATCTTTACCGGATTTCGGCACGATCAGTTTACGAAGACGACGATGAGACTGACGAGCTTTGCATTGCCAAAATCGTGGCGGGGACGAAAGTGTCGCTGCTGTATATCCGTCTCCATGCAGTCGCAACGCACACTTACCCTTCCGCTGCGGCGGGTATGTCACGTTCCTCTGATCTTTTCTTTTGGACACGCAAATGGAGCATGTGACGCCAAACGTTCGAGACATCCCAGGTGAAGACTTGGAGCTCATCCGACCAATTGGTCATGGGGCTTTCGGTGACGCAGTTCTTGCACGTTGGAAAAGCACGTCACAGGATGTCGTCGTCAAAATGATGAACCAAGACGTGTATCGCAGTAGTGACGCGCTCGCGGAGTTTCAGCACGAAGCAGCCGTGATGAATTTACTCGGCAAACACCCGCACGTCGTCGAACTGATAGGTGTGAGTAGTTCCGGGTCAGACAAAGACGCTCCCGACTCACGAAACATCTCGCTGGTGACCGAGTATCTGCCTAACGGCAGCGTGGAAGACGTTTTGGGCATTACTGCGAGTCCCGACGTATCAACAAGCTCCTCTGTCAGTTTATTTTCACGCACCATTATGGCACGGGACGCTGCTCATGGTCTGGTGAACATTCATCAGGGCAACTTCCTACACCGCGATATCGCAGCTCGAAACTGTTTAGTGGACGACCAGTTTCGCGTGAAAGTTTGCGATTTCGGGTTGTCTCGGCGGCTGCGCAGTAGTGCAGGAGATTCTTTCGGAAACTTCTTGTTCGACGATGATCGGCACGGTTTCGGTCCTCTCAAGTGGATGGCGCCCGAGTCCATTACACCTCCTCATCTCTTCTCCACGTACTCGGACTCGTACATGTTCGGGGTACTTCTGTACGAGATTTTCAACGGCCAACCTCCGTTTCCCAACTTATCGTCACGAGATGCGGCAGCGCTGATCCTGGAAGGCCACCACGTCCCCATCTCGTCTTCATTACCGACTGCACACCGCAAACTCATGGAGAAGTGCTTCGAAGTGCATCCGTTGCGTCGGCCGTCCATGGATCAGATTTACGCCACGCTGGACCAGTGGCTACTACAGGACACCAAGACCGTTATCTCAGAAAGCTGATCACGTCACGGTGACATGGTGAAGTTGAAGTGGTGCACATTAGATCGCGTACGTGAGCGGTCGCACCCTTTCGCGCCCCTGCGGATCTTTTCGCGAATTTGAGCGCGTCTCTCAGTTGCGCTTTGACTTTCAAGCGGACGGATCAGGTATCAGCACAAGATGAAGACGTCGTGGACTGCACTGCTGGTGATCGCGCTCCTGGACCCCGTGACAGCCACTTGCAAGTCGGCGTGCCAGTCTCAGCTCGTGCACTTCCGTGAAGATGCGTGTCAGAAGTGGCGTGATCAGCTTCCACGCCCGGACCTGTTCAACCATTGCGGCCAAGGTTTCAACAGAGGCAAAACCGCTGGATGCGAGGGGTTCTGTGAGAAGACGCCCGATCTGGGATCCATGAAGTCGATGCGGCTGGACGCCTGCAGCTCGCTCAAGGGCGTCCCGCCAATGGAGCGTCAGCAAGCTTGCCAAGCAGGCTTCTCGGAAGCTCTGGATCTGGCAAAAGACGCAGCCGTCCATGATGCCGACAAACCCCAGCATGATGCCGACTCCCACCCTCACCAGGACTCAAGCAGCAGTCAATCTAACCAGGGCGGTCAGGAGGCTGGAGCACCGGGACGCAAACTCGAAGCAGAAGCTGCTTCTGAGCCCACTGGCGAGCTCAAAATCAAGAAGGTCATCAAACCAGACCGCAGGGTACGCTACGTGGTTTTCTATTTGTTGATCCCTGTCATCGAGCTCATTGTGCTCTCTTATGGTGTAGAACCTGTTGGACGATGCTCGCAAGGAGGCGGAGAATGCCTTCTCGAACCCAGAGGAACTCAAGATCGAGCTGTAAGTGTAGCTGCCGTCAATCTCAAGGTCAGCACAGTACTAGCATTGCCAGCTTCACTTTCAAGTATCACCTCAGCAAGGAAATAGCAACCTGCTTTCTTAATTGGTACTTCGAAGTATTTGTACAAGCTTGCTCGCAGACAACTTACAGCATAACACGCATATTGCTACAGAAAGCCAAGCACTCAGAAGTCGAGTTCATACGTCTCGCAGTGCTGGAGAGAGCCCAACACACCCGTTGTGACGCCCAAGAAATGCAGTCGGCGACGCATCAAAGCACCGGCGAACGAGTTTGGTAGAGGTGTTGAGCCCAATCCAACCATACACTCGATCGTGAACTGCTGAGGAGACGATTTGGTCGGTGTCCGTTTCTGTCTTGGCACCATGTGCGTCGGGAAGGTGTTGTACAAATTCTGGCGACGAGCCTTTGCCACTCCGTCAACACCTGACGGATACGGGTCCACCAACGCCTTGCCGTTCACGTACAGCATCTCTGGATTGTTGTCGTTGACTGGCATATACTGGAGGATACTGCCACAAAGCGTGTCTGGGTGTTCTTGCATGTCCTTGTTGGGCGACGACGACACCACACTAACACCCCAAGGCGAGAAGAAATACGGCACATGAGCCATCTCCATACTGAGCCAGAAAGTCTCCTTGTCGCCGAAGGAGAACTGATAACGGAATCGCTCTTCCGTAATGAACCAGAGCATGACATCCATCGCAGCTTGACCCACTCGCTCCTTATCCACAAGCACAAGTGACGAGTCCTGCTCGTGGCAAGTGTTGTTATTGTACGCAAACGACTTCAACGCGTTCTCGGACGGTTTTGGTTCTCCCGTGATGTTGAATCTTTTGTAGTCGAAGTTGGCAATGAGCTTGTCCATGTACTGCATGTCACCGTCCATCCCGCTCATGAACTTCCTGCAATTCTTGACCACGCGGTCGTAGAAGAAAGTGGTACCGGTGGTCGTGTATCCCTCCAATCCACGCAAAAGCGCAGGGTTTTTCACGAAGATGCCGTCCACATCCACGAGCATCACGTGGTTCACGTCGGTGTGGTACATTGCCAGCGGTTTGATCCACCAGCTCCGGAACTCACCAGCTTTCTTGTCGTTCAATACGCCACGCTCAACAAGGTCCGAGCAGACGTCCACGAGTTCCAGTCGGTCGTCTGCGCCCAGCAGAAGCTCCTTGGACGAGTTGGACAGTTCTTGTTGCCCACAGTGGTACACCTGAATCAGCTCCCGATTGCCAAGACACCGGAGCTCTCGAACAAGGGACAAGCCCAGAGGTAGCACCCCGTCGTGCATGCACGTGACGACGGCGCGGTCACGACCCACCGTCTCATCAAAGTGCTCACTGCGTTGGTACCAGTTCGAGTTTGGGTGTGATACATTGGCGACGTCTTCGGCTGCTAAGAACGTGGCGGAGCTGGCGACGCTGTTGCCGCTGCCGAAGTCGACCCCTCCAGAGCCGATGACCACCGTCATCCCCACCATAGCCGTCAACGCGGCTACTACGAGCATGGGGAGACAGGCCAAGAGGTTGCGGGGAACCCGAGCGGCAGGTGAAGAGACGGACGTTCTTGAGCCTGAGAGAAGACGCGCGGCCTCAATGTCCGAAGCGTGCGAGTCCATAGTGGGGAGGTAGTAATGACGGAGACACTGGGGGTGCGGTGCTTTTTCGTGACTGGTCCTCGCTCAGCTGATGCGGGATATGCGCGGATCGGTTGTCCGCTTGGGCTTTTCGAGTAAGATGCACCAGCTGCGGATAGAGCTTCAGAATTGAAGAAAAAACGTCGTTAAAACCTGCCGCCATACAAATTAGGGTTACGCCGATCCAAACTTTCGTGGTTTCGTCCAAATTAGAAATTTCTAAACTAAACTTGAAAACATGAGGCAGCACTGGCAATTCCGAGCCCAACGCGCTCTATTATAACGCTGCACAAGCTAACTGTAAACCATCAATTACGAGTGAGCGCGCCCAAACAGAAAGCTTCTATTACCGGTATAGTACTACGCGAACGCGAAAACTAAAAGCCGTCTGAAGCTTGTGTGCAGGTAAGGGCCGTTCTTAAGTTCCCGGGACGAATTCCGGGAAAAAATATCCCAATCTCCCAAAATAAGAACGAAAAGTTGGGAATTTATGTTACCCATATAACTTACTAATAATCATAAGCCCATCCTACAACATATTTCATTTGTGAATGCGCCACCACCCATCATTTACAGATACGACGGAGGTAGACAGTATGTCGAGGCAAGTACTAATGCATTGCGATCACATGGCGGATGAGTACACGGAGCTGGTAAGTGTGTGGGCTTTAGTGTATATGGATGGTATGAACGAACGTAGTGAAAAGTGTATGGGCCCTCCTTTCCTGTGGAGTAAGTACATTTCTGAAGTACTGGCACGCCCTGGACGATTCCAGCGTCGGTACCGAATGAGCTTTGAGGCATTCAGCCAGTTAGGCAGTTTGCTAGAGCCTCAGCTACGTGTTTTGCATCCTTACTCTACTGTTCGTGTTGAAATCGTTTTGCATTGTATGCTTCGTTGGCTAGCTGGTGGCTCCTACGATGACATTTCAGCAATTGCTTTGATGACTGTGCCTACATTTTTCGTTATGTAAATGCTGGTATGTCTGCGTTACTTGCATGTGAGGAGTTAGCTATTAGGTTTCCTAAAACGAGAGATGAAATGAAAGCACAATGTGATGCTTTTGCTACCAAAAGTATCGATGGGCTATTGCGAGGTTGTGTTGGAGCTGTGGATGGCTGGTTGTGTAGAATAAAAACTCCAACTAAACGTGAAGCAGCTCACGTAACCTCTTATTTTTCTGGGCACTATCATTGTTATGGTATTAATGTGCAGGCTTCATGCGATCATCTATCTCGTTTTACATCTTTTTCTATTAAGTGTCCCGGTGGCACTAATGATGTGCGTGCCTTTCAATTATCATCCTTACATAAAGTTTGTGCTAATCTTCCACTTGGCGTCTATCTAGTGGGAGATAACGCGTATATACCTACAGAAGGAATGCTAACCCCGTATACGGCTGCTGATGGAATGAATGAAAGTAAAGATACCTTTAATTTCTTTGTTAGTCAGTTGCGTATTCGGATCGAACAAGCATTTGGACTCATGGTTACAAAGTGGCGTATACTGAAAAAGCCTCTTGAAGTTTCCTTACAACATGTACCTACAGTAGTCCATACAATAATGCGCCTTCACAATTTCTGTATCAACAGTCGAGAAAATGGATACGGCAGCGTCGAAGTCGAGCGTATTTTTATGCAGCCTCAAGACGGAGCTCGCGCCCTCGGGTACATTCCCTCCAGTATTGAAATCACGAGGAGAGCACCAAGAACCAGTGTCCTCCGAGGCGAGATCTGCAAGTATATCCGGTCGCAAGGACATCGCCGACCGAGCTGGAACATCATCCAAAACACCCCCAAGATTCGCGTATCCAAACATCCTGACATGTTACCACTTCAAGATTTTACCACTTCAACATTGCCTACGGCAACCCGAATCAGTAACTCAACGAACATAAAGACAGAATGAGGTAGCTAATTGTTTTTAGGATTTGCTCGGTTAATCTCTGCTGTCAACAACTCGTTTTTTTGCCCTGCTATCTGCTACAGGCATACATCCACCTGTAATCTCGTTTACAGGTAGGCAGCCATCTCGCTGCGGAGCTTGGCAATACAGCACTGGAGATCTGCAACCTCGTCCTCGTCTTGGTGTTGCCCGGCCTTCATAAGCTCAGCAAGAGCACATCTCATGTCGCTCACCGATCGTTGCAAGCTGATCAGCAACTCAACGCTATCTTTTTCTCAAGCACAGCAGCCGCGCGCATGGCGACGTCGTGCTCCTCCTTGCTGCGTGAATCCTTCTGGCGCTTCAGCGCAATGATTTCGTCAAAAAACGCGATCTGGCGCTTCGTCAATAGCGTCCTCTCTTCATTAGTTATGAGCTCTCTTAGAACGTCAACTACAGCATCCGATCATTTACCTATAGGAAACCGTAGATAAAAACAAGAACGCGTCAGTAAAGTACTCAATAATTCTAGTACATACTGTACCCCACGTACCGCTACGCCCTTGCGCTGGTTTCGCAACAATCGGTTTTGCAGGTGAGCTGGCCTCCATTGAATCACAAGCGATGTATTCTGGTAGGAGGTGAATAACGCACTGGTGGAGGTTGGGGCGCGAG
This sequence comes from Phytophthora syringae, assembly GCA_012656105.1. Classification (NCBI taxonomy): domain Eukaryota; phylum Oomycota; class Peronosporomycetes; order Peronosporales; family Peronosporaceae; genus Phytophthora; species Phytophthora syringae. The sequence goes on from JAAKBD010000047.1 coordinate 280,654, forward strand.
ATCGTGGTCAGCAAATGCAGGTAATAGACGTCCATGCGCCCGCCATGAAACGTCTCGAAAGGCTTGTGGTTTCCAGACTTGGTAAAATTAGCGAATACCTCACGATACTTGCTCGTCACAAGTTTCCACATCGCCCAAAGCTTTGCACTGTCATGCTGGCGGAAGTTAGCTGCGTCGATACTGCTAAACTCGTTCTTCATGTGATGCAAAGCGTTGAAGCTCTCGTTGTCTTCATCGTTATAATCAGCCGTCACGCACTGCCACATAACGGAGCCGCTGCCAATCGCGCGGGTGTCCAGAGCTTCACGACTGGCGAGATCCCCTAAGCTTGCAAGGCGCTCGCTGTGTACATCGGAGAAAAGAACATTCAGAAGCCTAAACATACATTCCACTGTTCTTTGATGCCCCACGCCCTGCTGGAAGGGATCTTGAACTACGTCCGTGGCTCTGATGGTCTCTTGCACAACTAGCGAGGCTCGAAGAGCAGTCAAATACGCGGCTTTATTCAGCGACGCCGGGGTAGTCTTCAAACGGCGACACTCCGTGCGTAGAGCGTTGGCCCCCACGTCATGTAGGTTTGCATTGCACCTTCAACGCGGTCCAGCTCCTCCATGGTTGCTTCTCGTGCTGGGTGCGTGGCTTGTGATGTGGTGCTTGGCTCGTGCTGTGGTTCTTTGGTCTCCCACCACTCAGTCCCGCTCCCGACGACGCGAAATAAACTCGGGAGTGGGACGGTCGTGGGACTTGCGGCCGTGCACCATGAATCGGGTCGGCCAATCAGATTTTGTTATTTTGTCCCGGGAGCTGGGAGCGGGAAAATAAGAACGCCCCTAAGACGGCATCACAACCCCTGCTCATGCCCATCCCCACTGCAACTTGGCTGGTTGCTGCCAGCAACTTGCTGGGGCTCTCTGGAATGCAGAAAGAAAGTCGCAATGAACATCCAAAACCATACTTCTCTGTCCCACGAAATTAAGACCATTTCGTGCAATTTTCTCTAATTTGAGTTATACTAACACATGAAAGGCCGGAGTGCCCGCGTTGGATTGCTTGTGACAGTGCGCTCATTGCTGTCTATTTTAGTTATTCACAACGAGGCTGTGTGAGCAGATAACAGCGGAAGAAGCGGAGCTTTGCTAGACGAAATAAGGTTTTATTTCGTAATTCTCAAGATTTATAGCAATATTCAACCAAACTTTTGCGACGTGATTACCATGTGGAATTGAAGGGTTATCTTCCCTTCCACAGTCTGAGCCCGGGACCCGGTCTCTTGTGTATTACCACTCCGTTTCAGATCACTTGTCCTATTTCTTATGCCCGGCTCGGGATTTGTCAATATTCAGCGAAATGAAGCGTGATTGGTCTTAAAAGAGAGCGCGTTCCAGGGCGAGTTGAATGGTGGTCCGCGCTCCGTGAGCGGGTTCATATTGATGCCGTTGTGGCCACCAGAGCACGTTTCGAGGCCAATTACGGGGAATCTACCGATATGTCGCCCATCCTGCCTCACAACAGAAATCGACCGACAAGATGCAGCCCCAAATCAACAGTATGGAGACCAGTCAACGTACGACTAGAGAGCTAACATCAAGGAGCGCCAGCAGGCTGTGAGTGCGCTTCTAGCACGTTCGCACGAGGGGAAGCCTCGCCGCGGGTCGATCAAGGAGGTCGCCGGCAACTTCGGCGTGCACGCGAGAACCATCTCCCGGCTGTGGAAGCGCGCCAAGACCAATGCCGCCCAGCACGGTGTCTATGAGGCCCCAACACTGAAAGATCGGACCGGCAGGAGGCCCCGTGACCTGACTGCTGTGCTCGAGCGCCTCCGCCATGTCGACGTGCAGCAGCGCACGACGATTCGATCTGCTGCGGTCGCGTGCGGTGTGCCGGCGGCGACACTGTTCCGCCGGCTCAAACAGGGCAAGCTGCGATCGTGCACGAGCGTGACCCGGCCGCTGTTGACATCCGCTAACCTGCAAGCCCGCATCAAGTTTTGCCTCGACCACGTTGACACGTCCATCAACAAGTACCGCGACATGATGGACGTGATCCACGTGGACGAGAAATACTTCTTCCTAACGGTTGTCAAGCGTCGCTTCATAATGCTGCACGATGAACCCGATCCGGTCCGAAAGCTGAAGAGCAAGCGCCACATCACCAAAGTGATGATGCTGTCGGCGGTGGCTCGACCGCGTTACAATGAGACAGGCGAGTGTATTTTCGACGGGAAGTTGGGGACATGGCCATTCGTGGTTCACACGCTGGCGGAGCGAACGAGTCGCAACAGACCTGCCGGGACGCCGCTAGTCAAGGCCGTTACCGCTACGAAGGAGAACTACCGTGCAATGCTTATCGACAAGATCTTCCCTGCGATTCTGTCAAAGTGGCCTGAAGGAGGAAGAGGAGACCGCATCGCGATTCAACAGGACAACGCCTCCCCGCATATCGATCCCAAGGACTCTGCCTTCTGTGCCGCGGTCCTGCTGAAACTTCAGCGCCACGTTCAGAGCGCTTGACCTGAACGTGGCGCTGAAGTTTCAGCCGCCCAATAGCCCAGACCTGAACTGCCTGGACCTCGGAGCGTTTAACGCTATTCAGGCCCGACAGCGACTGCGTTCAGCGCGTACGCTGGCAGAGCTAGTGACAGCCACGACTGATGCGTACTGGGAGTTGCCGGACGAGACCCTGAACAACATCTTCCTCTCGCTACAGTGCGCTATGGAGTTTTGCATTCGAGAGCAAGAAGAGAACACCTACAAGCTCATGCACTTGGCGAAAGCAAAGCTCCGTCGCGAGGGAAGACTTCCTTTGGTCATTGCTTGCTCTGACTACACTGTCTCGGTTATACGTGCATTAGCTAGCACCACGTCATCAGCCTATAGTTAATCTAAGTATAATTACAGGACAAGTGAAATGAAACAAGCGAAAAGTTGAATAGGACAAGTGATCTGAAACGGAGTGGTAGTATCCACTCGAAGACCGCAGGCGAATAACACTGCAAGCAGTTTTAGCCAATAACAGAACGTTCCGTCAGCGCCAACAGAGCTCCACAAACACATTGCCGCAGAAGAACCCCCACGTCGACGCCCCTTCCTTAGTATGCGTTGTCACAGAGGCTTCTGGGTATTCGCAGCTGATAGAGGCGGCGACATCTCCAAGATGGCTGCACACTTCGCCCAAGAGCAAGCTTCTCAAGCAGAGCCTGGAGCCAACAAGACAGCAGAAACTTGGCTGCGAACGCGTGCTGGGAGGGCTCTAAAGAAACGCTGCGAGGAGGAGACAGCGGCACGTCAGCTGGAGTACATGCTCCAAAACCCATATGATACTATTCTGCTGGACGTCAACCCGTCGGGCGTTGCTGATGGGCGGCGGGATCGCCGTCGTTACCCGCGCATGGTGAGAGAAGACGTCACTACGCCTGAGATTCTTCAAGAAGCTTCTGTGGAAGCTCCAGCTACGACAAGGGTGCCTTCCGATGATCAGCCCCGAGGACAAATTGATGTATTTAAGAAGTACAGGGGCGAGGTGATGCGGGCCGCGTTTGATGGCGAGATGATGGCACTTGCTCACGCAATGCGAGCAAACGACATTGATCGAGTTGTGGCTCGTTCAGCGGCTATGGTGGAGTGCATGGGCGCTTAAATTGCCTCACGTATACCTCCAGATGTTAGGGATGGTGTTGTGGAAATCATACGCGACGTGGCATTGCATCTGATAGCTGCAAGAACGCAGTTGGTTATGCACTCGGATGAAGAGGTAGATGATGCACTGGACGAGATGCAGACCAGCGTTACCGCCGCTAACGCAGCTCTGAGCAACTACGTACGCGATACCCAACAAGTTAGCCCTGCCTTCAAGGCCATGTACGACAACAGGGAAATTTACACGACCAGCAATACAAATTTCTTGCAAGAGTTTTATTGGCTTGAAAATGCGCCTCGGGGCAAATTTTGCAAGCTGGCTCAGGATCTCAGCCTGTTACTCCGGCGCCAAGCGGTACACAGACAAATTCAATAACGGCGTGTCAAGAAAGGGTCCAACTGAGATGCTTGTTGACAGTTGTTCAGAGCGTGGACAGCGGTACCAACGACGGTCGGGAATCAACCTCAGTCTACGAGAAATCTCCGTCTACCCGTTATTGAATTTGTCTGTGTACCGCTTGGCGCCGGAGTAACAGGCTGAGATCCTGAGCCAGCTTGCCAAATTTTCCTCGAGGCGCATTTTCAAGCCAATAAAACTCACGCAAACGTCCACGATCGCTTCATGAAAATCAACAAACAAACACTGAGAAGACAAACTCAAAGCGAGGAAAAGAGCAATCGGTTGAGAGCGGAGCATCTGGAGAAGATAGTGCGTATGAACCAAGCAGCTCGGAGGATAGCCGTTTGGACGCTGTGAGTAATTTTGGTCGTGAAATCCCAAATCGGTTTTTCAGGAAGCGTGTTCCAAAAGATGATGCTCTGTCAGTGTGGACCGACCTCGAAGACCAAGAACATCCTCGAACGGTGCATGTTTACCCTGTCGACTTGGACAGTTAACAGGCGGGTGCTTTATTGACGCAAACAGCGTTAGATTATTTTATCTATCGCTATATGGATCGAGCAGAAGGATTGGTTCGCGTATATGGCTCGGAAGTGTACGTATTGATGGACAGCAAAATTTACGCGAAAGCCTGGACGGAAACACCGGCTATTCACTGAGCTGAGCGGGCTATTGAACTGGGCGTCCTACCAATACGTATTCCTGCCAGTTTCGGGTCCGAATCATTGGAGCTTTTTGATTATCGAGAACCCCATGCACCATGAGCGAACGAAGGTTTATCACATAAACTCGATGAAAAATGCTCACAGTTCGGCATACGCATTTGACGTTCTCGGATGGTTCCTGAAAGAGATGCACAAAACCAGATCTAGAACGCCATCACCGTTTGAATGGAGTACTTTCATCCATCTCACAAAGCCCCAGCAATCGAACTGCAGCGATTGCGGACTTTACGCACTCCACTACATGGATGTGATTTCGAAACACATAGCAGCCGAGAAGCCTGGGTCGGTAGAGGATAATCTGGTGGCGTGGACAGCGGGCGGGTTTAACGTCAAGAAGGCAGGGGCATACCGGACTAAGCTCTATAGGACTCTCCTACTAAAATGAATGATACCTAGCAATTGAATGTTTTAAACTTGGAGCATACTGTAGCAGACTGTGCTTCTTGTTCACTTCGGAGAAATGTTCTTCTTTCCTGTATCAGGAAAGTTGCTTGACTATTTTACCGCAAAACATCACTGCGGCAGGTACCGCAAATCATCACTGCGGTAGGTACCGCAAAACATCACCGCGGTAGGTACCGCAAAGCATCAGTGCGGTACCGCAAAGTCTCACTGCGGCACTACAAAAGCGCACAGATTCGATCGAACGACCGACCGCAGAATATGCGACTTGGTATTTACTTGATATCTCGCGCAACATATATTCGTACTCATAGCTTCAATCGACCTCGCCTTTTTGGATTCTTCCGCCAGAATTATTGCGGTGACGTGGGGCGAACAATAGGACAGTCCGCGTGTTGGACGAGATCAGGAAGTCTGTGAGGCTGTTGCTAGATCGGGTTGGCAACATGCGCAGTGGTGGTTCCAATCTGTATCCAGTTGGTTATCACATGGAGATAGAATTGGAGATATTGTTTGTCTGAAAAGAACAGCGAGCCATAGCACTGGCTTGGACAACATCTTTGATCCCGCTCGTGCGTTTTGCTATCCAGTTCAGAGTTTTGTTGCTGGTACGACGATACTCCTCCAATACGTGTACAGCTTGGTTGGTTGCCTCGACATCCGACATCCGAGCCACCGTGCGAATTTTTTCTGCAGTAGCTGCCACTAAACTGTAAATTGGTCGTCTTCTATTGAAGAACCGGCGTTCGTCGACACCGCACCATTTCGTACCAAACTGAGCCTCAAGATCTTGGACAGCTCGGGAACCATCCAAGCCTACCGCCCATTCGTTCCGCAATTCTGGGACAGTAACCAGCCCGCGACGAAGTTTGTACATCGGAAGATCTCTTTGTTCGCCACAAGTTATCGGTGTAGGCAATGGCATTGTTGAGCGACATCACCGCCAGCTGGTCGATCCCCGGATACAAGTTGCACTTGCACGACTGCCGTACCTCCTTGAAGAGGAGCTAGCACACGCATTACGTCGCTGAGACTACCTTGAACCGTCCGCATTGTTGAGCAGACTTGAGCTAGAGAACTTTTCAAATCCTGGTGAACTCCATCGATTTTAGCGTTGAGCACAGGTACAGCTTTCTGAAGGCGCTGTTCGGCTGAGTCTTCCATCGTATCAACGGCTTGCATAGTCTCGATCCGAAATTGCGCGAATTCAGGGGATTGAAATATGCTGTGCTTCCAAATTGGATGCGTAGGTGTGGATTTCTGCAAGAATACAGCATCCTGGAGTACAACCTTAAGAAGATATTGGAGCAGCTCGAGAAATCCTCCGACAGCAAGTGACTGTTCCGCTTTTCCTTCATTAATGGCTTGTTGCCACACCTCCACCTGCGGAAATACCATACTCTGCAGTGACAGTGGAGGTTCGACCGAAGCTCGGGCAACAAAAAACTTCCTTTACTTGGTTCAAAGCCGGCAAGTGTGCGCATCGCCTCTCTTGGGAGAGATGTGAGGTAGCATTTTTCCATTGACTGGTTGTTCCACCGCCCCAACCGACGAATTTGGGACTCGCTTGCACCACCTAGGTCCGCCATGCGTGATCCAGATCCGCGGCCAACGTGGGTTTTTGCTTTACTGTAGACACCGATATGTTTTAACGCCGCTGTGACAGCTTCGTTGTGCACTTTGTACGACATTGGTTTCGTGAAATCTTTCCCTGTCTTCAACAACTTTATCGGGTACCAGCGCTCGGACGATGTAAAGTCGGGAAATGCCTCGCAATCAACGTGCCAACGCCAAAAAGGTAAAATCCAAGCATTCCATGAGGGCAGATCTCGACATTTTTGTTGGGCATGCATGCACCGACTTCAATACGTCCAACTTGATTTGTTTACCCTGCCGCATTACCATAACAAGGGCTCTACATGGAGTGTAACCCTCATTTTCGAGAATAATCGAGTGGAAATCTGCCAATTCCATCATACGCGCCGATTCCGCTCTCATTAGGGCGTAGTGGCTCAACAGAAATGCTACCAAATTCCTCAAACCCTTACCTAAGTCGCGTGCCGGGGTCCAGAAATACTGGGCTATCTCTTTAATTTACTCAATAGTAGTGTAGCCGTCCAGTAGTGTATCGGCTCCACGGCCCTCGAAATTTTCCGCTTTCTCTCGTCCTCTTCAAATTGTGTTAACTTCAATAGCATCGTCACCGCTTCGTCACGGGGAAAGGGGTTGCTATTCACTTTAGCCCGAGATTGCTGCTTCCACAGGTCAACCATCGCGGCCACATAGGAATTCACGGTGGAGCGCCCGACTTTTTCGATTCTGTCGCTGTGCTCATTCCGCTTTTGTGCCGTTTGGCCCGACCGATCACACGCTCTTCCAAAAAGATATGAAGTTTATCACCTGTTACTGCGAATCGGGTTAAGTCATTAAATGCTCCGTCTTTTCTCGAGCACCAGTCTAAGAACTCCTGTTGTCGACTGCCGTATGCCCTCTGCGTGTTCTTTGGTCGAAGGGTAGTGGCCTTCTCGTAGGTTCGCAGGACAGACTCCTTCAGGGCGACTCGCATTCGAGTCTCTTCTTCCGTGCTGCCCATTCTTCTTGGGGCGCGTCTGGCGGTTTGACGCCCAGGCGCAAATTAGGCTTTAATTGTGCCCAACCAGCATCCAGAAGACCTGTCGCCAGATAAACAGTTAGCTGAACGCAGAAAACTGGGATAACTACAGTGATTTGGCTGGAAACCGTCTGTGCTGACCGGTCCCGGCCCGGACCCCGGTGATGATAATGACGAATACCTCTACAGCTCAACAGTCAGATACAAGCCGAACAGCCTCTATTAGGCGTCGCTTAACACGAGGTTTTATAGGCTGGCAGAGCGATTTGCTCCAAATGTCATCCAATCACCTGCTATTAGCCAATAGGATCGCTCTATTTATTTTGTGTGGTACACAAAAACCAACATGGTCTTAATTTCGTGGGACAGAGAAGTACATTTAAATAATGCATTTCGCTTCTTATACTGCTTGTATTCGTTTCTTCTTTTATTCACTTTGAAGGTCCGCCGACCACATAAATGCTGACAATCTTGGAGCTTCTTGAGATGCGATTGTCGATACCATACCCATCCAGACATTTCGCGGTCGGCCAGCCCCTTGCGACCTTTTAGCACGAGTTTCGGAAGGCATTATTTCTCACACGTCGCACATTTCAATACAGTAGCCATTTTCACACGTCGCACATTGCAAACAAGTGTAGCCATTCTCAAACGACCAAAACGTGCGGCTATAAGACAATCTCGTCCATCCGCCATGGTCTTCGCTCTCGCTCGCTGCGGGCGCCCGTCGGTGCTGCTTCAGGCCCGCCACCTCAGTACGTACAAGCCGGACATCGCGGCCGTGAAGAAGCTGCGCGCCGAGTCGCAGGCGCCGCTCAAGGACGTGCGCAACGCGCTGGCGGCCACCGAAGGCGACTTCCCGGCCGCCTTCGAGTGGCTGCGCAAAAGGGCATCGCGTCGGCCAGCAAGAAGGCTGGCCGCGCCACGGCCGAAGGTCTCGTGGGTGTCCAAGTGGCCGACAGCGACCTGGCCGCCGCCATGGTGGAAGTCAACAGCGAGACGGACTTCGTGGCCATGAACGACAAGTTCCAGGCGCTCGTGAGCAGCGTGGCCGGTGCTCTAGCCGAGTCTTCGGCCACTTCGGAGGTGGTCACCCAGTTGGCCACTGATAAGCTGGCCGAAGTGGATGTGGACGGCGCCACAGTGGCTCAGAAGGTGCCGGAGCTCGTGGGTGTCGTGGGCGAGAACGTCGTAGCCACCCGCGCCGTGCAATTCCAGCTTGAGGAAGGCACAATTTGCAGCTATTTGCACAACGTGGCTGCTCCTGGTCTTGGCCGGGCGGGCGCGCTCGTGGCCCTGCAGTTTCCGTCCAAGACGGCGTCGGCCGAGCAGGTGGCCGGTGTCAAGGAGCTCGGCCACCGGCTGGCCATGCACATCGTGGCCGCCAAGCCGCGTTTCCTGTCGCGCGAGGTGGTGCCGGAGGCGCTTGTGGAGAAGGAGCGTGCGTTCCTGGCCGACCAGGTGAAGGACTCGGGCAAGCCCGCGCACATCGTGGCCAAGATGACAGAAGGTCGCCTGAACAAGTTTTTCGGCGAGTTCACGCTGCTGGAGCAGGACCACTTTATTGAGGAAGGAAACCCCAAGGTGGGTGCCTTTGTGGCCGAGCAGGCCAAGAAGCTCGGTATGGACCTCTCCGTCGCGGCGTACGAGCGCTTCGAGGTTGGAGAGAGCAAGGAGGAAGCATAAGGTGCACATGAATTTAGACAAGCCGGAGAGGTTCGAGCCTCGAGGTGGTAGTAGAGCAGCTCCAGCCTGTCGCTGAGTTGTGACGGCTGGCGCGTAGTAGATAAACAATGGACACCACTTCCTACACGAGTGTTGCCACGACTTTGGAGTAAAGTCTTTTGCATGTTGGTACATAATATGCAGCTCTACGATGTCGTTTGCACCGAGGGTGGAGGTGACCATGTTTGCCGCAGTTTAGGTAATTGAAAGGCGATTGCCACAGCCAGATTCTCTCTCGAGGTACATCAATTGAACGGCCAAATACACCAAGCAAACACTTCAACAACCAAATACAAGTTGCAATTAATTGTTTACAGAGGGTAGCCAACATGTTGGAACGAACACGGCCGCTCACACTTCAAGTAGCCGGCGCTGTTCGTATGTCTCACAGTGTTGCAGCGAGCCCAGCACACCCGTAGTCACTCCCAAGTAGAACAGACGTCGACGCAGCAAATGACCTGCAAACTTTTCCGGTAGCGAAACTGCACCGAGACCCACAAGGCACTCGCTGTAGAACTTGATCTCCGGATGACTTGACTTGTTCAACACCTGCCGCTCCTGCCGCGGCGTCATGTGCGTTGGAAATGCGTTGTACATGTTGTTGGACCGCGTCTTGGCTGCATTCTCCACTCCTTCCGGGTACGGGTCCAGCAGCGCTTTGCCATTCACATAGAGCATCTGCGGGTCGGGTCCACTATCGGGCAGATACTGCAAAATGCTGCCACACAGTGAGTCCGGATGCTTCTTCATATCCTTATTGGTTGTTGAAGATACAACGCTGACACCCCATGGCGAGAAAGAATACGGTACGTGGGCCATCTCAAACGACAACCAGAACGTCTCCTTGTCTCCGAACGAGTACCTGTAACGAAATCTCTCCTTGGTAATAAACCACAACATAATATCCATAACTGATTGTCCAGCACGTTTCTTGTCAATAAGCACCAACGACGAATCCATCTCGTGGCACGTGTTCCCAGTGTACGCAAAAGATTCCAGCACGTGTTCGGACGGATTTTCACCTCCAATCACATTGAATTCGTCATAGCCGAAGTCGGAAAACAGTTTTGGCAAATACTTCCCCCTTCGTCGTCTCCGTTGACAAATTCCTTGCAGTTTGCATGCACTCGGTCGTAGAAGAACGTCGTACCCGTCTTATTGTAGCCTTCCAGGTCTCGCAAAGTCGCCGGGTCTTGTATAATGATATCGTCCACATCCATCAGCAAGACATGACGCACATCGGTATGATACATCGCCAGCGGTTTGATCCACCAATTCCTGAATTTGCCGGCCATTTCTGCAGACATTTCGTTGCGACTCACAAGGTCCGAGCACACGTCCACCAGTTCCAGTCGGTTGTCAATAGTGAGCAGCAGATCTCTCGAGTCCTCCGACAGCTCGTCCGCACCGCAGTGGTACACTTGAAGAAGCTCCTCATTACCAAGACACCTCAACTCACGAATGAGTGACACGCCCATCGCCAACACCCCGTCGTGCATACACAAGAGCACCGCTCGGTCGCGACTGACGTGTAAGTCGAACCGCTCGCCACGTTGGTAGAAGTACGAGCTTGGGTGTGGCGTCCCAGCCACATTGGCATTGCGTCTTAAGACGAACCGCCCGATGGTTCCTCTCCTGCTGGTGTCCACGTAGCCAGCCATGACGGCCATCATGATCACGCCGGACACGACGAGCAGTGGCAGAAGCAGTAGCAACGGTATCCGATACGGCGAAGCAGGCGATGGCGTCGGTCTGATGCTGGGGCCGGTGCCGGTCAATGGACGCGTCTCGATGTCCACGAAGTCGTCATCGATCTCGACGCGTGGCGGGGTGGAACACCAGACATCGGCCGAATTCAGAATGGCCAACTCGGTGGAGTGACGATTTTATGATTTAGTCTCCCACGCTACACTCCTGGACAGAATATTACGGCCACCGACATTTTTTGCTATAACTTTTTTCTACTGGGAGTTGCGGCTTGCTGTTTAGATATGTGCTGTATGCACTCTAATGAAGCATAGTTACGATTAGAAGTTTGCGAAGTTCGAGCTGCGAGGGAGGCTCCCATACAAAAACCCATTTGTGGACCCGGACACAATATACGGCCATCCAGACACATACAAAAATTATCAAACGTCATGAAAAGATTGTGTCATTAAGCAATGCCCTCCGAACTACCAGTCTACTGGCGAGCTGCAGTCGCTCTCTGCTCGACCACCTTGTGCTCTCGCTGTCATTCCCCAACTGGATGGGCAGAGGACCATCGCTGACCGAGGCGGAGCGCGGACGGATCCAAGGACTGAGCGAGGGCGGCTTCAGCATTCGAGCTATTGCCAAGAAGACCAAGCACTCAAGGGACTGCGTGCAGAGAGCGCTGAGGACTGGCTCGACGCGGCGTCGTACAGCAGGTCGGAAGCCGTCGCTAACCAAACGGCAGACACGCCGTATCGTGCGCAAGGCTTCCACCGGAGACTACAGCTCCACGCGTCTGAAAGAGGAGCTTTCGTGCGCGTGCACGGCTCGGACGATTCGTCGTCTTCTGGCTGGCGTTGACTGGCTGGATTACGCCAAGATGGACAACACCCTCCCCTGACCAAGCAGCACAAGCTGGCTCGTTTGGATTGGGCCAAGCGGATGATTGTACAGCCTGACATGTGGCCCATGATCGTCTTCTCTGACGAAAAGAAATTTAATCTCGATGGACCAGATGGGCTGCGCCATTACTGGCGCGACATACGGCGGCCTACCAGACAGACTGTGCGACGGCAGAACGGTGGGGGTCTGTGATGATTTGGGGAGCTTTAGCGCAGCCGGAAAGTCAAAGCTCGCAGTTCTCCAAGGGCGGCAGGCGTCCGAGCACTACGTGTACACGGTGTCGGAGTACATGCTCCCGTTCGCGCACCTCCATCATGACGTGGACTACATCTACCAGCAAGACAACGCGTCCATCCACCGCTCCAAGCTCACGACTGCGTTCTTTGAGGAGGAAGGCATCCGCGTTCTCGATTGGCCTGCCCGCTCACCGGACTTGAACCCAATTGAGAACGTGTGGGCCATGATGTCTATCATAACGGCAAGCAGTACGACAGCGTCGCGGAACTGACAGCGGCGATTCTAGCGGCGTGGGAGGCTCTTGGCCTCGCCTACTTGCGCAAGCTCGTGGACTCGATGCCAAGACGCTGCATCGAAGTCATCTCCCAAGCAGGGCAACACTAATGGCGAATAGCACAATCTTTTCGTGACGTTTGACTTAATTTTTGTATGTGTCTGGATGGCTGTATATTGTGTCCGGGTCCACAAATGGTTTTTGTATGGGAGCCTCCCTCGCAGCTCGAACTTCGCAAACTTCTAATCGTAACTATGCTTCACTAGAGTGCATACAGCACATATCTAAACAGCAAGTCTCAACTCCCAGTAGAAAAAAGTTATAGCAAAAATGTCGGTGGCCGTAATATTCTGTCCAGGAGTGTATATGGATACCACAAACAGACGATGGTAAAGCCGGGTCCAAGTACGTCAGCAAAATGAAGAAACCAGAGCTCTTATTTGCACTGGACTCTATTGATATTGGCACAAACTATTTACTTGGACTACCTAACGTAAGTTGGGTGTTAGACTTGAAGCAGGCGACGCAGATCAAACGTCTCGCAGTGTTGCAAAGAGCCGAGGACGCCGGTCTTGATACCCAAATAGTGGAGACGTCGACGAAGCAGCATTCCTGCGAACGTGTTGGGTAGCGGTGTAGCTCCGAGACCGATGAGGCATTCGGTGTACATTTTCCCGTGGCCTGCTCTGTCGAGTTCCGTCCGAGGCTGGCGTGGCGTCATGTGAGTTGGGAACGTGTTGAACATGTTGTTCCACTGGGCCTTAGGAACGTAATCGATGCCTTGAGGATACGGATCGAGCAGGGCCTTACCGTTCACGTACAACATCTCAGCGTCACCCGACTTACTTGGCACATATTGCAGAATGCTGCCACACAGCGTGTCCGGGTGCTTCTTCATGTCCTTGTTAGGAGTCGATGATACGACACTCACACCCCACGGAGAGAAGAAATACGGCTGGTGAGCCAACTCAAACGAAAGCCAGAACGTCTCCTTGTCTCCCCAAGAGTAAGTGAAGCGGAAGCGTTCCTTCGTGATGAACCACAGCATAATATCCAACACGGTTTGTCCGGCGCGCTTCTTGTCGATCAAAACCAGCGACGAATCCATCTCGTGACACGTTTTGCCGCGGTATGCAAATGATCCCAGCACGTGTTCAGACGGATCTTGTCCTTCCGTGATGTTAAACTTGTCGTAGTTGAACGTCTCGAACAGCCTCGGCAAGTACTTCCTCTTGTTGTCGTTGCCGTTCACGAATTGATTGCAATTCGCGAAAACGCGGTCGTAGAAGAACGTCGTGCCCGTCTCGTTGTATCCATCAAGGTCCCGTAAAGCTGCAGGGTCTTTCACAATGATGTCGTCTACATCCATGAGCATCACGTGGCGTACATCGGTATGGTACATGGCCAGCGGTTTAATCCACCAGCTCTTGAACTTGTCCGCCTTCTCCTTCGTGATCACTCCTTGCTCCTTAAGGTCGGAGCACACATCGACCAGTTCAAGTCTACTGTCGGACGAGAAGAGCATTTCTTTCGACTCGGTCGACAGTTCGTCCGGTCCACAATGGTACACCTGTATGAGCTCTTGATTGCCCAGACACCGTAGCTCCCGAATGAGTGACAGACCCATTTCCAACACTCCGTTGTGCATGCAGATCATGACGCCACGGTCGCGATTGACGCCCGGTCGAAGCTTTCGCCGCGTTGATAGTAGGGCGACTCGGGGTGGGGGATGGCAATGTCCCCGTCCTCGGGTGCTCCTCTGGTTGTAGCATTGCCGCCATTAATGAAATTGGACAGTAGATTGTGCGTGTTGGACCCGAAGGTGGCGAAGCTGCTGTCGGCATTGTCGCCGTTGAGATATCCCGTCGCCAAAGCGACTGTCGCCATGCCGAACACCACGAGCAGTGGCAGTAGAAGGAGGAGCTTGCGGTGACTGCGAGGAGGAGACGCGACCGCTTTGCTGCCGTTGAGCGGGAGCGAGGCCTCCGTGTCGGTGTCCAGCCATTCGACGTCTTCGATCGGTTCGGGTTCGCTGGACATCGTAAAGACTCGATACTGAACTGGAAGTGCCGTCGAGCAGAGACTTACAGGAGTGGCATAGAGGCTTTGCAAATCGAGCAAAGCGTTTGTATGGAGGATTGCACTGGGTGCAGGAATTTATATTGGGTTAATGTAGCCAGGTGCGGATTAGTCGATGCCGTAAGTGGATAGGGGATAGCGGATGTGAAAGTTTATACCCCGATGTACACGATGATACTGAGGGAATGATACGCAGAGAGCGGTACGGGGCAGAGTCAACAATTACAAAAATGACCATGGCAGGTTATCAAGTGCAGCCGTTTTGTCAAACTTATATCGCTGTTTGTGCTTTATCGTTCCACAGCTCGTGCTGTTGGAAGAGTGCAGCAGAGTGAGACTTATAATACCGGTAGACACCCGGACTGGACGAGTTGATGGTGTCTGCCAACGCAAGTCAATATCGACCCACATTCCGGTTCTGGGTATCCCGGCGCATAGGATGATAGGAATTTGTGGCTCACAACTTGTGAGCCACAAATTTCTACTCATGTTGCATGCACGAAATAATCGCCTCCGATCTGCTGATCGGAGACGTCACTGGCTTGAGAAGCTGGCAGTCAGTGAGGAAGCGGACATACGTGTTACATAGCGATTCATCTATAGCTGCATTTTGCTGCAGCACTGCAGACATCTATCCTTCGACCATACCTTCGAATGGGAAGCACTGATCGAGTGCTGAGAGTACACCCATGCGGATACCAAAGTAGAACATGCGGCGTCGCAGCAACTGGGCCGCGAACTTGTCCGGCAGCGGCTCCGATCCGAACCCTACAAGGCATTCCATGGCGTAGCCGCCTTTCCAGCCGGAGCGCGTTCGGCCGTTGGGTTTGCGGCGCTGGCGTGGCGTAATATGCGTCGGATTCGTATTGAACAGCACGTTGTGGCTGGCCGTACCCAACTTTTCCATCGCCACGGGGAACGGATTGAGCATCGCCTTGCCGTTCACGTACAGGAAGTCGGCGGGTTTGTTGAGCTCGGGCATGTACTGCACGATACTGCCGCATAGAGTGTCGCTGTGATTCTCGAGATCTCCATTTGTAGACGATGAGATGCCGCCAACGCCCCACGGAGAGAAGTAATAATCTTGTTTGGCCAACTCAAAGGCGATCCAGAAAGTCTCCTTGTCGCCGTAGGAAAACTCGCGCTGGAAACGCTCCTCTGTAATGAGCCAGAACATGATCGGCATGGCTTGGCCTGAGATTGACTTGTCGATTGCTACGAGCGACGAGTCCTGCTCATGAGAAGTCCGGCCACGGTAAGCGTAAGACCTCTTGAGACTATCAGAGGGATGAGCTCCAGCTTCCAGACCATACTTGGCGTAATCGAAGTCGTTCAACATGCGCTTGAGGTACGAAGTGCCGTTTACATCCTGGTTGAAGAACTCGCGGCTATATAGCACGCGGTCGTAGAAGAAGGTCGTGCCCGTGTTCTTGTAGCCCTCCGTCGTGCGCAGCACTGCTGGGTCGTGCATGAACACGTCGTCGATGTCCAGCATCAAGACCTCGGTGATATCTGTGTGGTACATGGCCAGCGGCTTAATCCACCAGTTGCGGAACTTCTCAGCCACTTCTTGGGTCAGCACTTTCCGCTCTACAAGGTCGGAGCACACGTCCACAATCTCCAGGCGGTTGTCGGCATTAAGCAGCAGCGCGCGGTTCTCGTCCGACATTTCTTCGGGGAAGCAGTGATAGATCTGCACCAGCTCCTGGTTGCCAAGACAGCGCAGTTCCTTTACGAGCGACAAGCCCATTGGGACTGCGTCGTTGTGCATGCACATGATGATGCCCTTGTCGCGCGTGACAGTCGTGTCAAACTTGGCGCCGCGCTGGCTCGAGGACGGACTGTGGATAGCCATTCCCGTGGCTTGGCGGTCGTCGTAGATAACTCGCTGCGCTTTGACGTCCAGTTGCTTTGCTGGAGCTGGCCGCACCGACGGAGGCATCACCGCGTACAGGACAGTGCACAGCAGCAAGAAGGACACCACGTATGTCCACGTGCGACTCGAGCTGGGAGGTGAAGAGGAGCTGGAGGACCGCGCGGCGCGACCAGACTCCATTGCATTAACATGGGAATTGTCAGTGCTGCTGCTGTTGCCGCTGCGACTCACCAAAGTGCTGGAGTCGTGCATGGTGTCCAACGTCGAGGTGTGTGCACTTGAGTCGGGAAGAGCAGGAGTGTTCCTGTCCGCTGCAACGGCTGGAGTCTAGGATAAGTTTGTAGGTTTTCTATGAACCTCAGTAAGGACGATTTTAAGGTTGGTTAAAAAATAGGTTGCGGTGCATGCACATCATCGACAAGAGATAAGGCTACACTTTGAGGAAAAGTAGGTCCTATCTGAAAGAATGAAGTGGAATGGACTACACTAACAAGGTGTTCTTACTCACTTTCTTACGCTACGAAAGGATGTTCACTTACTGACGCGTACGACGAGCATTGCACTTGGTCCCGGTTGTAGCGGTGGACGTGCTCGACGTCGTGTCCACAGAAGACGCGGTTGAAGCTGCCGTGGTGCTTTCCGTCTCACTTGAGGCAGAGCTCGTGGCTGAAGTCGTGGGCGTGTCAGCAGCGTCGCTACTGGCGTACGAGGTCGTCGCCTGACTGGCAGCAGTCGAATAGTCGGTCGACGCACTAGCCGCGACTGAAGTAGCTGCGCTGTCCGTCGTGGCATTCGAAGCAGAGCTGGAAGAAGTTTCAAGCGTGGTGACGTCTGCTTCGCCAGCAACTGAAGTTTCCGTAGCTGAAGCATCGACGGCCTCTTGAGTATCGCTCGAAGGCAGCGAATAGTAAGTTCCCTGTGCCGTAGTATCACTAGATGCAGAGGTGGTGTAAGCACTCGAAGCGGCAGTACTGGCAGCCGAAGCGGGTCCGCTCGAGGCCGTCGAAGCAATCGCAGACGAAGACGTCGTCGTTGTCGACTCGGTCGTTGAACCGCTCGACGTGGTCGACATGGTGCTGGTCGCAGCGGAGCTCGTGCTCGAGCCGTCGATGGCATCCAAGTCGCCCACGCCAAAGTTGGAGCTCGACAGAGACAGCGTTGCCGCCGCGGACGGGTCGTACGCTGTGGCCACCGTGGCGGCGGTCGTCACGGCCGACTCGTCGTTCCGCCCCGTTAGCTCGGCATCGCTGTTGACCACCGTGTTGACGATACCGTCGCGGCCCAGAGCCGTCTCGCAGTACGACTGCGTGTCGCTCGAGGGTACCATCATGGCGCCGGTGGCGTCGTCGTCCACCAAAATGGGCGCCGTGCACGTGTCCATGTAGTTGCCTTCTACCACGGTGTACGACTCGTCCACGGGGTCGAAGTTGTGGCCCGAGTTGTTGTAAAAGTAGTTGTTGGCCGCGTGCAGGAGCGTGTTGCCGCCCACCTTGGGCGAGCGTCCCGACGTCTGGTGGATGTAGTTGTTCACGAGACTCACTTGCGTCTCCGTGCCGTAGAAGAGCATGGTCCAGTAGTGGCGGTTGTCGCACGACGCCGAGTACTCCGTGTAGCCGTCGAAGTCGCAGTTGCTGATGGTCATGCTCTTGACGCTGGCCGTGTTGGTGGCGATCATCTGACGGCCGATGCTCGAGATCTTGACGTGGTCGAACCACACGTTCTCCAGCGCCGTCTCACCGCCGTCCGCACCTTGGATGTAGATGGCGTCTCCGCCCCAGACCAGGTGCGGGTTTAAGTTCGTGATGTGAACATTCTGCACGATGACGTTGCTGCCGAGGATCCACAGGCCTTTGCCGATGATGACACCCGACGTGCCGACGCCGCGGATGGTCTTGTTGCCTAGCACTTGCAGCGGGTTGGGGCCAGCATTGTCGTATGTCACCTCCACGGAGATGCCTTCGGTGCAGCCGCCCGTGTTGGACATGCCGCCACTTTGCAAAATCACATCCTGGCCCTTGCACCCGTTGTTCTTGGCGATGCACTCCTGGTTGGACAGGGGGCGGCAACCGTCCTCCGTCGTGGAGCCCTCCGAGTCACGGTAGTCGAACTCCTGTTGCAGGATG
Source organism: Phytophthora syringae (assembly GCA_012656105.1). Classification (NCBI taxonomy): domain Eukaryota; phylum Oomycota; class Peronosporomycetes; order Peronosporales; family Peronosporaceae; genus Phytophthora; species Phytophthora syringae. The sequence goes on from JAAKBD010000047.1 coordinate 299,336, forward strand.
ATCACGCGCGCTTCGTCGTCCGACAGGTACGAGGTGAGCTCGGCGATGGTGGTCGGGTACACGGGGTCGACATCGCCGCCGCCGGTGGCACCGGATGCGAGTCCGGGTGCCGTGCCGGTGGTGATCGCGACGGCCGAGCGTACAGCGATCACGAATGCGCAGATGAATCCGTAGCGGAAGATCTTCATGGTATGTGCGGCAAGTCGGTGAAAAGCTTGTGATGGTGGTGGTAAAATGAAGAGTGAACTTGACAGTGCTGTAACTGGAGCCGGCAATACATGTACGTTGGTGAATGAATCTGTCGCCGAATGTACCATGATAGATGTTCATTGCATGCCCACGGGCTCAACACGAAGGTGCTGGAGAACCAGGAGGGATATGAGATGAGTGCGCGTGCGAGATAGTTTTAGAAGTCGCGCGTGGCTTGGCCCAGAGGCCGATTGGATGCCTTACGACCAGTCGACGATCGACTTGACCTTCAGCAGTCGTCTTGCTGAGCTTTGAAATGATAACGTGTGTTCTGTTGGTCGGCAACATGTGTCGAGGATTGACTCAACGTGTGTTCATACATTTCGCTCAGGCTGCTTCACAAAACCGGCTCATAACGATGTTGCACCCGTCTTCCAGGTGTCTTCACCCCAGATCCCTCCTGGTTCTCAAGCACGTTGGAAGTCGGTTGAGCCCGTGAGCATGCATTGAGCATGTAGCAGCGACATTCATCAACAGAATCACCACGGTATTGGCAGCTCCAGTTACCCCACCAGGGCAAAAGCTAAAGGAGAACTTACAGTAAAAGGAGAACTTACAGCACTGTCAAGTTCACTCTTCATTTCACCACCACCATCACAAGCTTTTCACCGACTTGCCGCACATACCATGAAGATCTTCCGCTACGGATTCATCTGCGCATTCGTGATCGCTGTACGCTCGGCCGTCGCGATCACCACCGGCACGGCACCCGGACTCGCATCCGGTGCCACCGGCGGCGGCGATGTCGACCCCGTGTACCCGACCACCATCGCCGAGCTCACCTCGTACCTGTCGGACGACGAAGCGCGCGTGATCATCCTGCAACAGGAGTTCGACTACCGTGACTCGGAGGGCTCCACGACGGAGGACGGTTGCCGCCCCTGTCCAACCAGGAGTGCATCGCCAAGAACAACGGGTGCAAGGGCCAGGATGTGATTTTGCAAAGTGGCGGCATGTCCAACACGGGCGGCTGCACCGAAGGCATCTCCGTGGAGGTGACATACGACAATGCTGGCCCCAACCCGCTGCAAGTGCTAGGCAACAAGACCATCCGCGGCGTCGGCACGTCGGGTGTCATCATCGGCAAAGGCCTGTGGATCCTCGGCAGCAACGTCATCGTGCAGAATGTTCACATCACGAACTTAAACCCGCACCTGGTCTGGGGCGGAGACGCCATCTACATCCAAGGTGCGGACGGCGGTGAGACGGCGCTGGAGAACGTGTGGTTCGACCACGTCAAGATCTCGAGCATCGGCCGTCAGATGATCGCCACCAACACGGCCAGCGTCAAGAGCATGACCATCAGCAACTGCGACTTCGACGGCTACACGGAGTACTCGGCGTCGTGCGACAACCGCCACTACTGGACCATGCTCTTCTACGGCACGGAGACGCAAGTGAGTCTCGTGAACAACTACATCCACCAGACGTCGGGACGCTCGCCCAAGGTGGGCGGCAACACGCTCCTGCACGCGGCCAACAACTACTTTTACAACAACTCGGGCCACAACTTCGACCCCGTGGACGAGTCGTACACCGTGGTAGAAGGCAACTACATGGACACGTGCACGGCGCCCATTTTGGTGGACGACGACGCCACCGGCGCCATGATGGTACCCTCGAGCGACACGCAGTCGTACTGCGAGACGGCTCTGGGCCGCGACGGTATCGTCAACACGGTGGTCAACAGCGATGCCGAGCTAACGGGGCGGAACGACGAGTCGGCCGTGACGACCGCCGCCACGGCGGCCACAGCGTACGACCCGTCCGCGGCGGCAACGCTGTCTCTGTCGAGCTCCAACTTTGGCGTGGGCGACTTGGATGCCATCGACGCGTAGAGCTAACTTTCGTGTTAGACTTGTGGAGAAGTGTTGAGTTTTAGGTAAATGAATAATTTGATGTTGTGTTTGTGCAAAACTTGTCACCATTCAAGGTAACTTTAGACTAACTTTAGAAAGTCTTTAGAGTGAAAACCTTGCTTTTTCATACAGTTTTTGACAGCCTTGTTCCAAATAAAATACCAATTCAATTTTATTCGTCGAGATGCTACGCCTATCGCTGTGTCAGCTCAGCGCTCCACCGCTGCGGACGCTCAGCAGGGCTTTGCAGCAGCCCCGAAGAAGCCTGTGGACCGTGCAGCAGCTGAGCGCAGACTTCAGTCGCACTACTACGCGCGGATCACCCGCAAATTCCAATTCGGGGCGTTCTCCATGGAGGCGGTGGATCGAACAGCGCGCTTCTTGACAAATCGAGGGATGAGCCAAGTGCAAGCGCTGCAAACGGTTGGCCACCATGTTATGGTACGTTTAATGATTTTTTTGTGAAATGCTGGGTGCTAAATTGATATTTGGGGATATTGTTGCAATGTTTAGTTGTGCAAGTACTCGAAGGAGATGATGGAGACCAAGGTACGATTCAGTACGATGCAATGCGGATTTTTGGGTGCCTGACTTGGTCTGGTGCTGGATGTTGTAGATCAAATGGTTGAATGACTTAGGAATCAGTCACGACAAGATCAACCACGCGATTCGGCGAGAGCCGAGCATCCTGGGACTTTCCTTTGAAAAGTACGAAGCGGTCATCAATTGGTTTATTTCTCACGGTGTGCCCGAGGAAAAAGTAAGTTGAGTTCTTTTTTGAGATGTTGGGTCTCACGATAACGAGGTTTCCATGTTGCTAGATCCCTTACGTGATTCACGTATTCCCTCAAGGATTGTCGTCCAGTATTGAAGAAAACTTGGAGCGGAAGGTTGCTGTACTCAAAGATATGGGATGCAACTATGATCAAGTCGCTCGTATCCTGACAATGTCCCCGCATACACTTTCCTTAAGTGCTGAGAAGTTATACGCGAGCATGGAGTACATTGTGCAACTAGGAGTTCCGCAAGACAATCTACCAAGCTTCATTGCAGTAGTACCTCAGTGCCTTTCGTTGAAGGACACTCGAATCCAGCAAACGGTTGACGCACTGGACGAAATGTTTGGCGTTGGTGCTGGAGTGCGGGCGCTGATCTGCAACAGCCGTATCGTCATGCACAACGTTACCGGTTTGCGTCGGTCATTCAACTACCTGATATCGTTGGGCTTCACTGCCGACCGAGTGGAGAAGAACACGAGGCTTCTCATGCGCAGTGCAAGAGGAATTCTCCGTCCGCGTGCTCAGTTTCTGAAGGCGAATGGCCATGATGTAGCTGCCGATGTCAAGTGGATCTCGATGACGGAGGCCCGGTTCATCGCAACACACCCTGACTACGCTGCCTACTCGACGAATTACAAGGCACGGCAGAAGAAGAAACAATCAGGTCCCTCGTAGTGTTTCGTTCTCATAGATCCCCAAAGAAAAAAGTGATTACGTAAGGTAATGTTACTCAGCGATGCACCAACATCCTTGGCATCTCCTTACATGTATCCCTCGCATTGCATTGCAGGTATACCAACAAGCTGCAAGATGCGAACTCGTACCAGGAAGATGACGCCAAACGAGTGAAGCTGATGATTATTTCGGGCTGCAAAACAGTTCAGTTGAGATCTGTTCATCGTTAAACCAGGTACAGCAAGTCGCACACGTTTTGAAGAGACCAACATCAAGATCTTTTTTAAATCCCCCAGAGCGGAACAGATGCAACTCGACGACTTGGGTTGGATCATTCGAGGACAAATAGGTAGGAGCTTTCCTAGGAAGGAGCTTCCTATTTGTCCTCGAATGATCCAACCCAAGTCGTCGAGTTGCATCTGTTCCGCTCTCTCCGGCTATCCCGATGGTGTGCGCAACACCAACCCGCATTTAGTCGAATCCTTTACCTTGCTTTCACTATCCCACTCCCTACCCGCTCTAAGATGGCTACAACTGGACAGCGCACATCTGACACTTATCCAGACAGTGCCTCACATTTCATTCCGCTACGTCAGTGAGAAGCATGTCGCGCCACAGTCGCAACACGTTGGGGTGGCTCTTGGCCTGCGTGTGCTGCTTCGCTCTGGGCCTCATCTCCTCCTACGTGAGCACCTTCTCGCTCTCCACCATCCAGCAGACGGCCATGGAGGTTCAGACCAATTGGCTACGTGCCCGACCGTCCAATTGGCATCTGCCACAGAGTTTACACGGCGTGCCTCCAACCAACAGCTCGTCTGTAGCCATGTCCAAGACAGACGACGACTACGCACGCGGCATCATCTTGTGTCTGCACAACGGCATTGTCGCCATGGGCGTGTCGCTGATCAAGGAGTTGCGCTGTCTGGGCAACACGGAGGTGGTGCAGGTGTACCACTGCTTCCCAGACGAGATCTCGGACGAGAGCAGGGAGCTGCTCACCCGCAACGACTCAAGAGTCGAGATCATCGACGTTTGCACCGAGATTTTGGCGAAAAAGGACCCGAGAACCTCTTTTTAGGAGACGTCAAGACCGCGAAAGCGTTTCAGAACTACTGGATCAAACCTCTGGCTTTGTACCATACTAAGCTGAAAGAAGTGATTCTGCTGGATGGAGATGCAGTCTTGATGCAAGACCCAGCGGCGATCAGAACCATGTCGGGGTATGTACGGACGGGGACGACGTTTTTCGAGATCGAATCGCCAAGATGAACAGGTTCCTGAATAAAAAGACGGACAAGGGCAAACCGTACATTCGCTACTTGATTGACTCGTTCCCGTACGAGAAGTTGGGTTTGAAAGGACCTGAGCCGTCAGAACAGCTGAAAAATACGAACTCGTATAAAGGAGATACGGGCCATGAGATGGATTCATCCATGGTGCTGATCGACAAGACGAGAAGTGGCAAGGCGATGGCAGTCTTGAAGGAGCTCATTTTTAGCACAAGATTCCACTTGCAGTTTTCGTGGGGCGACAAGGAATCTTTTTGGCTGGCATTCGAGATGGCGCATGAAGATTATTTCTTCTCGCCGTGGGGACTGAGTCTGCTGGAGTCGGTGCCGAACAACGACCTCTCCCACCCGAACACCATGTGCGGCAGCATGGCTCACTTTATGCCTACAGAGAACGGCACAGAAGTGTCGGAGCTGCTTTACGTTAATGGAAAGGCGTTGCTGGAGCCATTCCCGTCAGGAGTGGAGAAGACTGTTAAGGGCAAGCGGTCGCGAATGTTTAACCTGAATCCGACGCAGATCACGCCTCGATATCGACATGCTGACTTCGACCTTGCAAAGTCCAAGTCGTTCGAGTGCATGGATAACTTGGGATCCGTTCCGCTGCCCCACTATTTCTTCAATCGCCTGCTACGTCGTCGGTTCCACTACTTTGCAGCGGAAACGAACGCGTACGAGGCATTGGACGATTGTCCGGAGCGGAGAGATTAGATTCCTAGGCTAGAACAGACAGCTTGTCCCACACGCCACGTCGCTTTCATGGCGATGGATGGTTAACGGCGAGAATGTAGAGTGACTCAATGTACAGACTTTCTCAACTGTCGGATCAAAGTTCAAGGCCATTCTTCAATTGGAAGTCGAAGGCGAAGAACAAGAACCGAGCAGCTAACATGATCGGAGGTGGAGACGCACGGGTTGGCATCGCGCCATGTGAGAACTGCGGTCAGCCTTCGACTAAGCGGTGCAGTCGATGCAAGGCCTTCTCTGTCTGTCGTCAGGCGTGTATGGTTGCAGTGTGGAAGAAGCACAAGCCGGACTGCGACAAAGTGGTGGAAGCACGGAAGCTGCTCCAGACGGAGGGGAAGACCGTGTCTGGGGTGCCATGCTCGATGGACCCGGAGACTTTGTTGCGTCTTAACCGCCGAGGCTTGGACGTGTACGAGAAACACGGCGTGGACGAACCACCCGGACGCGGATCGACGATGCCCGTGGACAAGAAGTTGGCGTTCTTCTTGGACGTTCTCAAGGTGCACGACAGTTCGTCGATCGAGAACAAGAACCTTCCTTTGGCCGAGAAGTTGTTCCTGAATCGCCGATTTAACAACACGTACCGCCACGCTGAGAATACGTTCGAGAAGAGCGAACTCGCTCAACTTCGTGCTTTGATGCGCACGGACCACGTTGGCGTTTCGAATCCGTAGCTCAGGAGGGTCAAAAGTGAGCTAGTGACGGCTGAAGAAGACCAAGAAGACAAAAAGTATGGCGATTGCATTTAGTTTTTCTGTCGCTAGCCCCATTAGTGAATGTAACTCGAAAGAAATGCAGACGATTCGCTTTCCAACTTGCATTTTAAACTTACCATGTACATTTGTTGAAAGGCCTGCGAAAGTGATTGAAGCTTAACTGGAATTCTGCAACTTACACATCTGCGAAAGTGATTGAACTCAAGCCCAACTGCCAAAGCCGTCAGGACAGTCATTTACCGATTTCTCACCAACAACCGAGGAAGAGAGGCAAGCAAGAATGTCAAGTTATCACATCCTTACTGTGTGCGAGAACTGCGGAAAGTCTACGCACCAACGATGCAGTCGGTGCGAGGCGTTTTTCGTTTGCAGTCGAGGATGCATGAAGTCGATATGGCCTCAGCACAAATCGGACTGTGACAAGGTGGTGCAAGCGACAAAGTATTACCAGTCCATTGGAGCCTCGGAAGGTCCGGGCGTGCCGTGTATGATTTCGTTTGAGGATGTACTTCGCCTGGATGAGCTCAGCATCGCTATTTACCGTAAGTACGGGGTGGACGAACTGCCAGACGGCGACACGGAACTCGACGAGGACAAGAAGTTTGCGCTTTTCTTGGATGTTTTGCGCGAAAACGACACGTGCATCCCAGCAAACAGATCTCGACCGCTGTTTGAAAAGCTCTGGCTCAATCGATACTACAACGGCATGTACAAGCGCGCTAAGGAAGTTTTCACGCCGAGTCAGTTGGATCGACTTCACGCGCAGATTAAGGCAGATCATGACGAGATGGCGGCTCAGTTGGTGCATCCTGAATAATTACACAGCGCCGTACTCAGCAGCAGGATGAATCCTGCGGCGGCGGCCTGGAAGTAGGTGTTTCGAGAATCTACATTGGCGTAAGACGAACAGTAGCGGGCAAAACCAAGGAAGAAGGAATCGATTCACTTTAGTCATGTTGAGCTCACGAAAGATAATTCAAAATGAGTATTTCTCCGTTGTTACGCGAAGGAAGACGACAGGCATCATAGGCCGTGCTGAATAAATTGTCGACGCCAGCAAGCTTAGTACTCCATCAGCACTGATTCTTATAAACTGCGAACGCTGCCGATTAGCCTCCATCTTTTTATTCATGACATGAAAATACAACCCTTGAATGGTCAAAGTTCCGTAGCTAGGCACAACCAAGCCCGAATCAATTCTGCCGTCACCGCAGCGTTCACATTCATGCAAATATCCGCTCTCCTCGTGCCTCTCACTCGCAAGCCACTGCAGGGCGACAGTTGTTCTGCCACAAACGACGTCGTGCATAGCATGTCGGAGACGACCCGGACGCCCAGGGGCCAGTGTACGTGCTGGCGTAGATCCATCCGTGGTCGTCCCCCTTCTTGGTGGAGTAGGCCCATCCCGCCCCTCCAGCCCTTCAGGCACCGGAGGCGCCACGTGGTCAAAGTTGTCCGAGGAGACCTGAAGATCGAGTGTGCTCCAATGACGACGCTGGTTGCTGTGCGAAGGTGTCCACTTGCCGTCCACATAGTCCTCGTTCTCCCAGACACAAAGTGTCTTCTGTCCGTCTGTCTCTTGTGCAAAGCAAATGTCCAACTGGACAGTCGTCTTCTTGTCCTTGTTCGCGGCCGCCTGTTGGAGACCCTCAGGGACCTGAAGCTCGTACGTGTCCACCACTGCTTCATTGGGACGTCTCTCAAAGGTGGACAATGGGAGACGAAATTCCCCAGTAGATCGTCCTGCTTGAACCGGTCGTTGTCCACCACGTGCACCACCAAGTGGCGCTCCGTGTTCTCGGAATGATGTCCCACTTCAAACTCGAAAGTCTCCGCTGGCTGCCACACGGGGTCCAGAGCGCCGCTCACGCATGACGAACGCAGGTACTCGTCACCCAACGTAAACGTCACGAACGGGTCACTTGCACTGCCCTGGACGAACGTGTCGGCCACGGGAAGGTTGCTCGCGCGAAGTAGCGTCACGATTAGTTGGGGCATCTTTGGTTTGTGGTGGGGGACTTTTGGATACTGGACGAGTCGCACTGGTATATTAGATTCTAAAATTATAGAGGTGAAGAGTGATTTGAATTTGTATTGATGTGATGTAGATATATCAAATGGAGGTGTATATACGATTTCAGAGGATTAGTTTATAATTTTTGGTTGAAGCAGGTAATCGTAAAAATACTTACACGCATTATAATTTAAAATAGTCATGCATCGTGAACATTTTCCAAAATTTAACCGATTTCTATCCATTAGAAATTTGTTCTCACTGTTGAAATGGTGGCTTTTGCAGATCTGGAAGAACGCTGGGGCTTCCTAGTTCCGTGGTGCCACGTGCTAAGAGAGCGGATCAAGTACGCGTGGCCCGTTGCCGAGGAAGAATACTGGGAAGTTCCCAATCGTCGCTTTGAAGTCGAACTCCCAACGCTGGAAGACAAGAACAATGGGGATTTTATCTACGAAGACGAAGAAGCATACGAGAGGCACCTGCAGAAGATCCGAGAGGCATTGGCACTTTTGACTGCAGTGGCCCATTTTGACCAAACTGCGTGGAGATATTTGCTAGCAGTCCATTGTCAGGTGAAGTTGGGAGAAGAAGGAGAGGAATTGCCCGACGAGGAAATCCCCGCACGTTTCTTGCTGATTTTGATGAAAAATGGTGCAAGAGAGGAGTATCCTGAGACTTTAACCAATAGCCTTGTCTTCTTCTGTGGGACCAACCAGCGTACACAGACTACCGACAACTACAGGTTAGCCTTGGACCAAATCGCTTCTTTGGTTAAGAGTCTTCCGCGAGGCAAGCCAGGGGTGGACATCAAGGCTCCTGTGCAAGTGTGGTTTTTGCCTGAGCAAGCTCGACCCCATATATCATTTTTCCCTCAAATACCACTTGCCAACATCCAACGAGCTGAGCGGGTCATTCGAGAAGATTGGGCGTTTTACGAACGGAGATCTTCCAAGCAGGGAGTAAAGTCGGGTTCGCTGCGATGCACTTTCGTGTTGGAACCAATGATCGCAGAGTTGAATGACGTCGTCATCAATCCTCAAAAGACGAATGCATTGGAGTGGATGCTGCGTAAGAACGTTCGGTTTTCACAACTATCGCTGTTGTTGGATGATGAAGAACAGGTACAGCCTACTACGACAGAGAACTTTGGAAGGCTGCTGGCGTGCCTCTTCGATAGCGATCGCCGTTCGTATGAATATTCAAATACGAGGGGCGACTTGGATCCCGCGAAACAACCTCTGCAGCTTGGTACCCTCCACTTGGCGTGTGTGGATGGTGGTTCGGTGGTCAGGACATAGCAGGCATATGCTCGACGATGGTAGTAAGCCAAACGACCAAAAGGTATCGCTGCACTTGGAAATTGACGCCGACAATATTAGCCAGCTATGGTGGAAATGGCTAGCGTACGCTCTTTTTCTAAGAGAGCGCGAACGAGTTCAGCAGTGGAGGCGTTTGCACTTCTTTTGTCGAAAGAATAAGTGATGCCGACATCTTGGCATTTTCTGATGTATTGGCATCTGAACATCCCGAAGAAGAGCTCTGTGGTTGCCCTCGAGGTGCAGTTGACGAGAGGGATGCCACTTTAAGGGACGGCTCTCTGTTTTACACGGAGATAGACAACGAGGGTCGTCTTCAAAGGGGGTCCCTTGTCTCCGCTTCGTCAGCGATGCGCTTCGTCAGATGCTTTAGCGATGACGGCGAAAGTAAATTGGTGAATGCTCTTGTTCCTGGCCACGGACGATGTCTTGTTCGGCGAAGCAACCTCGATTTTGCGAAAGAACGGAAGACCACACTGTATCTTCTGGTGTGACGTCGCTCAAGCTCAGTTTTGAGAAAGAAGACGAATACCCCAGGATTACAAGTGGCGTTCCTCGCCTCTTATCGACCATTGGAAAACAACTGAAATTGCTGATACTTGATGGACCCCGAGGAGAGTTGGCCGAAAATGTGATTCTACTGAGCTGCCCAAACTTGGAGGAGCTGGCACTTTGCGAATATTTTGTCGACGCGCGACTTAATTTTTCGGACTACCATACGAAGAACAAGCCCCTGCCTTCTTTGACTTGCCATTGGGATGACATTTCAGCGCTTGCGAAAGACCTCAGCGACCCAAGCAACCCCTTGAGCAGGTGCGTGCGTCGACTTCGTGTTCGGTTGATGACTCGATACGGTACCGGTAGATGGGATGCGCTGGCAAGACACTACGACTCGGTGAATTTCGACATGCACGTGCATGCACTTCTGCAGATGCTGAAGGTGAATCAAACAGTCGAATATCTCGACGTCGTTGTGCCGGACCTGCGCACATACGCTGACGATTTTAAGAAGCACCACCACCAGCCAGTTAATCGGTCAATCAAGGCTGCTACGGAGACGAAGGTTGCATTTCTGAGCGTTCTTGCCCGAAAGGAGCATACGAACTCGACCAAAGACCCAAGTCCACCCTTCTGCCGGAACTGGACCAGCTCGTTCTCTCCAATATTTTCAAGCTCGCTGCTACCCCGATATTCCGGACAGTGCAGTTCCGCAAACCTCGCGAGGATGCGTCGGGGGAGGAGCGAGCTCAACTGCTGATCTAGTTCTGCGTGTTGGACATAGGTATAATATGATAAGAGAAAAAATCAATAAACACGATGTGAGAGTGAGTTGCATGAGGCGTGGACTGTGAAATCCTCCGAAGTGGCAAATTACTCGTAACATGGAATGCCTCTCCGTGAAGTGAAATTCGCTTTTGGATCGTATGTAAGCCGCCTTCCATTTGAGCATTTTACTTTCCTATGTATGGACTCTATGTATGGAGTGTCAGTGTTCAGTGTAGCAGACCTACGAGGTTCTGCTTGTCTTCCTTGAAGATTTTCACCTCGGTCTTTCCCGTCAAATTGTGTACCATATCCGTTATGGTAAGGCGCGGAGGCACATGTTGCCCTTTGTGCTCCTCTTGGTGGTTGTTGGTGCAGGTGTCACCATGGAAGTTGGGGTTGGTGTCGCTGAAACTTCTTCGGACATCGGCATCTTCTGTGTCGGGTTTTCATCCTCCGAGGTTGTAGGAGCTGCAACATCTTCAGACATCGGCATCTGCTGTGTCGGGTCTTCATCTTTTGGGGTCGTAGGAGCTGGTGTCGTTGAAACGTCTTCAGCCAACGGCATCTGCTGTGTTGGGTCTTCATCCTTCGGGGATGTAGGAATTGGTGTCGCTGCACCTGCTTTGGACATCGGCATCTGCTGTGTCGGGTCTTCATCCTTCGGGGTCGTAGGAGCTGGTGTCGCTGCACCTGCTTCAGACATAGGCATCTGCTGTGTCGGGTCTTCATCCTTCGGACTCGTAGGAGATGGCGTTGCATTGGCATCATCACCACTTCCGGTTTGGTTGTCGTTCTGCTCGATGTCCGTCTCGCTGCTGTCTTCTTTGCTATCGTCACCTTCCTCACCATTGATCTTCACAAACAGCTCAATCATGCCCTTAGCTGACGGTCGAGGCACCCACAATAGCAATGATCCTCCACTGGAGACAGGTACATCTAGAAGCCCAGGGCGAGAGCGGTCCATATACAGTGTTTTGTCCTGTAGCTTCTTCACCGTTGATTTCCATGACACCGTCTTGCCGCTTGGCACCTTCACCTCGGCTACCGTGTCACCACCTGAGTGAATGTCCACGGTCACATCTTCTGTGTCAGCACTTTTGAACGTAATCTTCACCGTGCCATCCCCAGAATTGCTCCAAGTGCCGTAGCTACCGTTGAAAGCCTCTCCTTCCGTCGTGAGCGCTAGGGCATCTTCCAAGGAGCCGTCGTCGATCTTTCCGACAAAGGCCGTCGGTCCGCAAATTGGTTGAATGAAGGTGGACATCATGTCCACGATCCCGGTTGGGTCGAGCGTGCCGATGACGTCCAAGCCCATGTCAGCCACTGACAGAAGGTAGTCCGACTTCGAAATCGCGTTTCCGTCATCGTCCACTGCTGCGTCGGCGAGACCATCGGTGATTGTGCTCATTACCGTGCGCAGACTGTCACGCACACTGAAGGCATCGTCTGTGACGTTCTGGCTGCAGTCGTTGGTCACAACGGGTACGTCTTCTAAGAAGAGCTTCGAGACGCTCAGTGCCTGGCGGATGGTGCTAACGGTGCTGCCGGGCTCGTCGGATAGGATGGCAGCCACAAACTGTGTCACCTTGTGGGTAATCGTCTGGAGCTTGGTGCCACAGGACGTACCCGTCGTCAGGATGCCTTGGAGCTGTGTGAGGCTGTCCGCGTCGAGATCTTGAACCGAATCGTCGACACCCACGTCGCCCATGAACGCCAGGAATGTGCTGGGGTCCAGCAGCGATGCTCCGTCGTCCACCACCTCCATGACAATTTTGCCAACCGTATCAACAACCTCGGCGGTTAGTGCTAGGTTGTCTGTTGAAACAGGAAGATTAAGACACGTGCAGACAGCAGTAGGCAGCTCGTTAATGACGAGGTCCGACTGGTTCACCACACTCAGTAGCTGCTCGTTTTGCGTTTCGGTATCCCGCAACTCACCCACGTAGCCCACAAGTGAGCTCGTGGCAGCGAAGAGGGCCTGACCGCACTTGACACCGAGCTCTAAAGCCTTACTCGCCTTGACCAACTGGCCGAAGACGCCTGCCGTAGCGGCATTAAGTGCCACCGTAGCAACCGAGGTGACCTTGCCCAGGATCTGTGATGTACAGTCAGCACCCTGCTGGATACACTCCGACCCACACTCGACAGGTAAAGTCAACCCGCACTGCGCCCAGCACGACGCAATGCCATCGGATTCATAGCCTTTGGCGCAGGTCTCCGTCGAAAGGTACATCTTCCGGTAGCAGGAATCATCCGTCGCATTGATCGGGCTCACCCAGTTGGGAACTTCGACTTCGGAAGACGCAGCAGTGGAGACGGATGCTGCAACGAGCAGGACCGCTATTACTTTCCGGCCCTTGACAGCCATCGGACACTTAGCTTGGACGCCTCGCAGAGAAATTGGTAATGGCACATGTCCTCGAAAATATTACTTCGAAGTAGACATTTTATTAAATTAGGGACTGGCACCTGCCCTAGAGAAACAGTGCACGAAGACATCCGAACGATTGTGAGTTCGAAGTCGAAAAATGAAGAACGCCTCGTTGTCGACTGTCAACGAGTCGTAAGATGTTTATTAAGATGTAATAATACCAAATGGTATGCGCATGTCCAACCTCTCGACGTGGCGGATCTATTCGCAGCACCGCACCAAACCCTTAGCGAGTGAATATTTCGAGGACCTCGCCTTTTGACGGCGGCGTTGACTGCCCCACCACAAGACACGAGCCACTGAAACCACAGGATGTTCGCGAGCCCAAAAATGTCGTTTGTGTTGGGGATGAATGCCCCCGCTGCGTGGTTTACAATGTACAACGAATGTAGCCATCATCCCGATTATTTTGTACGTGGTCCACATGTCGTGCAACGGAAGGCGTGGTCTGGAATGATGGCAATCACAACTTGCGATTGCCATTCCTGTGGTGATACATGTATTAAGGTAAATGGTCAATTAGAGGCCGCTTCTCGAGTGCTTCATTCGCATTCGTGAGGCTAAAGAATCAGCGCAAACCCAGGATAAATTCTGACAGTTCCGAAAAGCCCATTGTGTTGGCTATTTTAAAGGCCTCTCCCGGCAAAGGACTTATTACTTATGTGCACAGGAGTCATCTTCGAATAAGACCTATCCAAAATGACTCGTCGCCAGTCAGAGGCCGGCATTAACCTCACTTTCAGTATTGAATTGTCGTGACAGCACACGTAGTGACACCAACAGACGTCGTGAATGCACTCAAACGACAAGGACGCACTATGTATGGCTTTGACACTTAATCTGAACGTTGTAAATAAACCCGACGACTCGTAAAAGCTAAATCCGACTAAAATCATAAAAATATACCCGACTCGTAAAAACTATATACGACCACAAATAGGAGCTCTACCCATTATAGGGCCTTAAACTAATAGGCACTCGTTCCTGCGCCCAACTCGCCTCGTCACATTTTTCGTTTAAACTTTCTATTTGTATTGAATGTCTCACCTCCCTCTTTTGCCCATCTTTTCCGGGGACCGATGTCATCTCGGTCTTTTGGGCTTTGCTTCGCAAAGGTAGTCGCTGCGCTCCTGCGATAAAAGATTCTAATTCCTGGCGAGTGCAAGGCTCGGTTAGCTCGAGCTCGGCGCTGGGCCCGCCTACGCAAATACCACGCGGCCATGCTTCGCGGGCACCCCGCGCGGGTTTGCTGTGGCTACGCGCGCTCGCACACGCTCACCTCCGTTGGTCATTTTATGTCCCCTCGTTTTTCAGTTGGGTGATATACTCACTCTCAAACTAATAAGCTGTTACGGACTGCGGCTCCCCTCGGGTGTCAGCCCGAGTAAGCAATCGTTTTTAACGTTGCAGGAACGTCATTCCAATTATGGAGGCCTGGTAACCACCACGAATACGATTTCAGTGCTGTTGGGATTTGCCCAACCTGTGTCACTGACGCTGTCAGCGTGGGTAAGGAATGCCATCTGTCCTGGTCCACTTATCCGTAAGCCAAAATACCTGTACGCTCAGTTGGTCCTCCTTTCGACGAGGAGGGGTGTCAACATCACGTTTGCCGCTGTCCCATTAGTCACGGGAAGATCAGATGCGTGGCTGGCAGACACGAAACCTGTACCGCGTCAATTGGCCAGTGGTGACGGACAGCACTTTTGTTTCTATCGAGGAGTTAGCTGCGCCAGGATGAAGTCCAAAATCAGTCTCCAGGGCACCAGTACGGTTACCATCGAGGAAACGCAGTCATGGTCGGGGTCGTGCTCAAGGACAAACTGAAGCTGGAACATGCCGCTGTGGACATCAACACTGATCGAGTTTTGTACCACCTGCACTTGGAGCTGGAGGACCCGATCCCGGGGCCCTACCTAGCCAATGCAGAGTACATCACGTTGACGTGGCCCGTGGGGGCATCTGGAAGATCATGAGTCTCAGTAACAACAATCGACACGTGCACTGCCTGTCGTGGCGCAAGACTGAAATGGACCACGTGGAGGTGGAGGAGTTGGCCAAGAAAGTCGAGGCGGCTGGGGCTGCTGGAGATCCGTATCAGGCCCACAGCTCAGCACTAGCCGCTGCTGATGCGGACGACTTACCACCGACGCTTTTCGCGTGGAAGATGCAGCTTGGCAAGTGGGGGAACACTCAACATTGGTTCCTTCGTGATGTTATGCCTTCGCACGACGGAGATATCGATAGCCACCCTGGACCATTGACAGCCCACCTGATGGCTGGATTCTCGCCGCTCGAAGTGCAGATCGAAGTGAACTCGATCACAGCTGTGGACACAGTCGGACAGACTTTCTCGGCCGACGTGACGTGGGAAGTCACGATGCCAGCTATTACCACAATCCGCGAAGACTCGGTGCTACGGGAGCTGATGGACATCCTCGAGTTTGACGAGAACCAGTTCGAATTCTCCAACATCAATTCAATGCAAGAGGAACGAGACATGACGTCCAGCCTATCACCTGCAGGGCCAGTACATTTCACGGACTCGACAAGTCTCTCATCGCCGCTGAAGACAACATCCGAGTTCCTGAGTCACCTCCAATTCAGTCGGCGTATTGTTGCCGTGTTCAGCGAAGAGATGACATTGCGCAGTTTCCCCGTTGATCAGCAGAAGTTAACGTTTGCGTTTTCAACTGGAGCTGGCGTGCGGAAATCCCTTCGCATAACACCAGCGGGCGTGGACGCGGGGAGCTTTGCGATTGGAAACTACAAATTGGGCAACGTGTTTGACGTCGTGCACCACGATAAGGTGTTCGTGGGAGAAATTGATGCCGACGGAGACAAGAAGAGCATTCTTTTGAAATGATGCTGGAACGCCGGCCGGGATACTACGTGACGAATGTCGCGATTCCGGCCTCGATCATTACGTATTTGTGCTTCATTTCGTACGCCCCGTTGTCTGACGGTTCACTCATGGACACTGGTGACCGCGTTCAGATCGTTCTGACACTGCTTTTGACTGCTGTGACGTTCAAGAACCAAGTGGCATCCCTCACACCACAAATTTCGTACTTCACCACGCTGGACCAGTACGTGTTCTTCTGCTTCGTCATTGCTTGTTTGGTGGCAATCGAGAACGCGCTCTTCCCGCTGTTTGTGGATCTGTTCCCGAAACGTGAAAGCTGGCAGGAGAATAGTCTGCTGGGTTTCTCTTGCGGCTTTTTCACGCTCGTGAATGTCGTGTGGGCAACGTACATAATCGTGTTCGTAAAGATTCGCAGACGGGCTTCTGCAGCGCTCGTCAAAGTGCACGAGACGATCAAAGTGTTGTCCGCCTCCATTCCGCCTGAACATCGCGAAGCTGTGTTGCACGAGTACTTGGAGCGTTTTCACTTTCACTCGTGGGAGGTTCCCAAAATCAGCTGTACCGAGTTCGGATACCTCTACGTTCAGCTACCAGACGACGAGACCCCGCATACCGAACGGACCGAGGCGAGGGTCGCATTGCATGCTGCTAGTCGCCAAAGCGCTGAGCGGGAGTTCGATGCTTTCAAAGAAATTTTTGAGAAGCTAAACCCGACGGGATCTCTGCTGTACTCGTCAGGCCCGGACAGTGAGAAACCATTGCTTGCTGCAAAACCCAACGAGGCATTTCTAGCTGGCGGTGGAGGTCGTGACCGAAGACGCTCAGTTGCTGCTCCAAACAGCCCTGCGGCTGTGTCATCAAGGACGAACAGCCAGGTCACGTACCGCCGAATGGTCTAAAGTAGTTTTGATGAAAGTACGGCTTCGCGATGTGTGTTCTGGATCAAAACCTCGGATTTACAACAAGCGAGTGTCGACCTGTTTCACACTAAATAGAATAGGCGACTATAAAGAGTGCTCAATGAAGATGCGACAGCAACCACAACATTACCTGGGGTAGCGTCATACTCGCATGATCGATTTGCCGATTAGAAAAAAATGTCATCCACCCGCAGACCATTATGAACCATGAACCTTCGCATCATACCAGGAAGGGGTGCTAAGCCAACTAAGCTGAGACTTCACCGGCGTATTCTCTCGTGCTGCACCACTTTCGGATTTCTAACGTCGCAGTGAAGCTGGACTCGGTAAAACATGAACCGCAGCATTGGCGACCAGGTCACAACGGTGGACCCCATCAAGGAAGCACAGTCGTGGTCAAGTATCGTTCTCAAGGACAAACTCACACTGGAGCACGCCACCGTGGACAGTGAAACCAAGCGCGTCCTCTATCCATATCATCTCCACCTGGATCTACAACATCCAATCCCGGAGTCTTACCTTTCCGGTGTTGAGTTCCTGACACTTACGTGGCCAGTTGGTGGCATCTGGAAAATCACGAGACTCAGTGATAATAACCGACACGTGCACTGCACTTCGTGGCGAAACACGGAGATGGATCACGAAGAGGTGGAAGAATTGGCCAAGCGATTCGAGGCAGCGGATTTATCACTGGACGGGACTACAGCTCACAGCTCCACCCTTGCTGCCGCGAAGTCGGACGACTTGCCACCGACACTGTTTTCGTGGAAGATGCAACTTGGCGAGTGGGGTGCAACAACCACTGGTTCCTTCGCGATGTAATACCATCTAGGAGCCAAAGTCCAGGGCCTTTGAGAGCGCATTTGCTAGCTGGGTTTGCGCCGCTCGAAGTGCAACTTGAGGTGAGTGCAATCACTTCTGTGGATACCGTCGATCAAACATTTTCTACTGTCACGTGGGAGGTGACGATGCCCGCCATCACAACGATTTGTGAAGAATCGGTGCTGCGAGAGCTTCTGGAAATTCTCGAGCTTGACGGAACCGAATTTGGATTCACGAACGTCAAGTCCGTACAGGAAGAATGCGAGGCATATTACAGTCTTTCACCGGCAGATCCTGCACATTTCACTGATTCGACAAGTCATGACTCGCCGCTAGAATCTGCTTCAGAACCCCTTAATCATTTGCAGATCAGTCGACGCCTGGTAGCCACGTTCTGTGAGGAAATGACCGTCTACAGCTTTCCTGTCGATCAGCAAAAACTCACTTTCGCATTCTCAACGGGTACTGGCGTTAGAAAATCACTTCGCATTACGCCAGCACCTGTGGACGCAGGAAGCTTCGCTATCGCTAATTTCAAACTCGGGAACGTGTTTGACGTCGTGTACCATGATAAGGTCTTCGTGGGTGAAATTGATACTGACGGAGACAAGAAGAGCATCCGTTTCGAGATGATGCTGGAACGCCGTCCTGGGTACTACGTGACGAACGTGGCAAACCCCGTCGCTATCATCACGTACCTCTGCTTCATTTCATTCGCCCCATTCGTCAGCGGCTCATTACTGGGAATCGTCTTCAAATCGTGTTGACGCTTCTACTGACGGCGGTGACATTTAAGAATCAAGTGACATCCCTCACTCCCCGGATTTCGTACTTCACTACGCTGGACAAGTACGTCTTCTTCTGTTTCATCATCGCCTGCTTGGTCGCGATGAAAACGCGCTTTTTCCAATCTTCGCGAAGTTCTTTTCAGAGCAGAAGAATTGGCAAGAACGAAAATTACTTTGGTATTCGGTCGGCTTTTTCACGCTGGTGAATATTCTGTGGGGTATTTCCATCGTAGCGTTTGTCAAGACGCGCAAGAGGGCTTCAAAGATACTCCTTGATGTACACGAAGCTATACGGGTCATCGCAAATACTTTCCCCGCTGGCCACCGCGAAGCCGTGCTGCACGAGTACATGGAAGGATGTCACTACCAGAAGTGGGAGATGCCTAAGATCTGCTGTGCCAGGTATGGATAATAGTACAGATATTATCTGTACTTCCAGCTACCGGGCGACGAGCCACCGCACACCAAAATAAATGCCTTCAAGAAGCAGAGGCTACATGTATCCAGTCGCCATAGAGCTGAACAAAAGCTCGATGCATTCAAGGAAATCCATTCGAAGCTCAATCCACACGGTTCACCACTCCGCGTGTTTAGTTCCGAGAGTCAAATGCCGTTGCGGCCTGTGAAGTCCAGTGAGGCTGCTCGAGGAGGTCGACGCCACAACCTTACGATGCTTTCTGCTGCAACTCCGACGAGACCTGAAGACTCAAGACTGCAAAGGTCGAGCAGCGAGACAGTGTATCATTATTGCCTCACTTAGTCGGCGATCCTTAGTGCGAAGTTAATTTTTCGATTTGAGTAATGCTTCAGTTTGTACGTTGAAGTTGCCCAATTGGTATTTTCATCATTTGGTATCTGATTCCAAGGATGGACCGTAGAGAATCAGATCTTCACTTGGTATTTGTAAGCGACAGGGTTCAACCTGTGCTGGAGAATTTTCTCCATGCTCTGGAGAACGTTCTCAGTATTTCATTCTGAGTGGAAGTTCCTGCTAAACTTCACTTTGCCACATGCCCCTAGAGCTCCGCAGCTTCTCGGAGATGCAACGCCACACTTGCAGTCCGTTATGGCCCCAACGTGCGCTGTACGTTCTTCTGCTACTGCTGCATGAGACGCGCCGGACGCTAATTACAGCCACGCCCAGCGCGAAAGGTGCAAAACTTAAAATTTCCTTCCCCACGTCGTTTCAATCGTCTGAATCGGAATTGCTGGCTTGTTTCCGTCTACTGATGCAATTCACAGCCAAGACGCGTATGGAGATCCGCGAGCAGGACTTCTCCTTCAATGGTGAGTGGGTTCATACCGGTCGTCGAAGATACACTCGTCACACTATACCGATGCCCTAACTGGCTTCTGCTTGGGTTGATTTTTGAGTAGACGACGGCCGAGAGCGGCCAGTTATCGAGGTGGTCACGAAAGACGTGCGGACGTCCGACATCTTCAGCATCATGGAAGGTATGCGGCATGGACGCACCAAGTTGCACAGTGCTGTTTTCTGACCCGCAGTACGCTGTTGCGCTGTGTGTGTTCTCAGCAATCGGAGAGGAGGTGGTGGAGGAAGGTGCGTCCTGGTGGAAGGATGCTGTCACAGAAGACATTTCAAGGCAGGACGTCGTGCTGCTCGTGTTGATCGCGTTGTTCGTCCTGTGGCTGGTGGGTTTGGTGCTGCAAACGACGTGGAAGGTGGCGCGGTTGCCAATGCAAATGTACGACACGTTGAGGGTGCAAGAGGACAAAGCATTGGAGAATGAGAACTCAGACAGCAATAGCGATGCATCATCGGTACGGCAAGAGGACAAAGGAGTGGAGGGTGAGAATACGGACACAAGCACCGATACCTCGCCGGAACGGAGGAAAGAGTTGGCGATCATCCGCTTTTGCCACTTGCAATTCTTACTGGTCGTGGAGAAGTTAAAGCGAGAAATGAGAGAAGATAAGAGTGAGGACACGCAGCAAATGGTGGCGTCGCTGTCGGTGTATCGACAGGAAGAAGGGAAGGTGACGCTCTCCGAAATTTTGGCGACGTTGCAGATGATTCAGGCGAAGGACAGCAGCTTCAAAACGAGTGAGGTGGAGGAGCACCTCGCAGACATTAAGCAGGATGTCGAGGACGAAGAGGATTTTGACTCGGGTTTGCCCGAAGCTTGGGAGCGGCTACAGGAGATTTACGCATCGTTCCTTCGAATTCAAGCAACGATCATCCGGCGACAAAACCGGAAAACGTGGGAGTGGCAGATGCAGCAGCACGAGCAGCACCAGAGTGAAGCATCCCCGCAACGTCCACGCCAACATGCTACCGGTATCTGTGAAGACGCGACCGAAGTTTTGCATGAGCTGCAAGAGCTGACCAAGGAGCTACCGCAGGGCTTCACGGCTGGCATGTTCACGGCGCTGGGCAATGCCATGCACGAGAAGGCGGTCGCGCCTGAGACAAAACCCGCTTCGTCTCCACAGGCGACCACGGCCCACACATCCACCGTCTGTGCATGAGCCAACAGAAGACTTTGAACCAGTTCGTGGAGACAAAGTACACATTCGCAGTAGAGAATTATAGCAGTAGGAAATAGGGTTCGTAGGCTTGTAACATACAAAACCAACTTTCGGTCCATCATCCGTTTCTAACGTCAATGGTGGGTGCCCCATGTGTGTCAAATCCCAAAAACCGTTTTTGACCTGTTTGCTTCAACTTGTTGGTCACTCAAGTCGACTCCCCCGATGGAGTGCCTACTCTGAAACCAACAGTGGTATCGCAAATGGGGAGTTTTGGCGCGGGATGCTTCTCGGAAACAGCCCAATGGAATCAGGCGGAGCTGCGCGCACTCGGCACTTCGCCTTGAGGCTCGCGACACGCAAGATGCTCACAGTGTGGCGCTCCAGTCGCCAGCCAGGGGCTTCTGCGGCCACTTTGTGCTGCCTCCGACGGCTGCTGGTCGTCTCTTTCCTCCTGTTGAGCGCCAGTGACGCCCGCCGAGCAGTGGCCGAGCAATCGCATCGTGAGTTTCTAAATGGGATCAGAAGAAATTTCTTATTTTGGAGATAATCTAATGTGATTTTCTGTTTGTATTGTGATTTTTGCAGCGTACCGACGAGTGGAGATTCGAGTGGAAGACTTTTCCTTCTCGGACGGAGCTGAAGAGAAGCCGCAAGTCGCCATTGAGGCGCATGATATCAAGGGCTCGCAGCTGGATCCGTGGCCCGATGGAGACGTCCATGTCGTTACATGGGAGACAGCAGAAGAGACAGAAGAGAAGAGTGTTGCTCTTCCAGAGAAGGAGATGCAGCCACCTCCTCTGCCAGCACCAGTTTCAGCTTCTGTTCCTTCTCCTGTAGCTCTGGAGGAAGATGACGAAGAAGAAGAACTATTTGAAGAGGAATTTGCAGTGGAAGCTGTTGCAAAAGCCAAGGACGATGTGGTGCTCAAGAGATACGCGTCGTACCGTACGGCGGTTTGGTGGTGGAGCCACGAGAAGACGGAGCTGACGACACAGGAACAAGCTGCGGTGTTGGCGGTGGTGGTGACGATGCTCACGGTTGTGGGATTGGGAGTGGCGCTGCTGTGGAACTTGGCGTGGTTTGCCTGGCGGTTCTACCGCGAACGACGCACGCTCAATCGTCTTTTCAGTGAGGAGGACCCGGCCGCACTGGAACGGGAGCTGCGGAAATTCCCGGCAGATTTGTTGTCGCTAAGGATCAAGCAAATTGCGTGTGTGCGGCTGCGGCACTTGCAGGTGCTGGAGAGTGCTAACGACTTTAAAAAGCAGCTTGAGACGGTGGAGTTCCGTGACACTGACATGGAATTGGTGAATCTGCCGCTTCACCAAACGAGCAGGAAAGAGATGACGTTCGCTGATATCCTGACTGCGGTGGAGGAGATTGCATGCCGAGGAGAGCAGGTCGCAGTGGAAATGATGCAGCTTATCGTTCCTCCGCGGTGGAAAAGCTACGTCGACGAAGGCTCGTGGCTCAAGGCTCAAGACGAAAGCCTGCAGAGTCTCCATCTGGAGAACGCTCGTGTCCAGCAACTCTCAACTCAAATTTCAGAGATTCTCGTATCGAAGGTGAACGCGAATGAAGCCATCCCGAAGCCAGTATTCCTTATGCTGCTTGCATCGCTTCGCCAGAACTCTGGCACCCCGCCTCAAAATGGCAATAACGGAACGGCGACAGCTGGTCAGATGGATGCCTTTGCTAGATGCTGGAGCGGGAGTATGACAATGAGCGGGAGCGTGGGCAACCTCGGTGGAATCAAGAACAAGGACGAGTTCAGCTTTCTGCTCAAGGCGTTTGACGAAGTGGTCGAGCAAGATAAAGTTCGCCAGGAGTTACAGAGTGCGATTGAGAATTTCCAGTCAGCGCACGAGCCCGAGCATGAACAGTTACTGCTGCTCGAGAGCACGCAAGGTGCGAGTAGCAGTCAAATTATTCGGCGCAAGGAGAAGCTCAGTGCCACCTCTGCAGCTTGTAGCGGAACCACTGCTGCATCAATGCGTCGTTTGGAGCGATGGGTTGATGAAGCCGAGATCATGGAGATGACGTACGTGGAAGAAGTTCAAAGCGCACAGTTCATGCTCGAAGATGCCCGAAGGGACAGCTTTTGCGCAGCTGTTGTCAGCAAGGAAGGGAAAGGTCTTGACAGCGTGCAGACTCTCGCGACGAATTTTGTAGCGCTTGGGGCCAAACGTGAAGATGCGATCCTGAAAGCTGGCGAAATCTTGGCAAACAGATCAAACATGATGCTGTTGGTGACCAGTCTCCGAGGTATGTTTGACCAACTGCGCAAACGCGACATCATGAAAATGAACGAGCGACGAAGTCGCGATCGCGCGAAGGCCCAAGAGAAGCGAGAGCGTATGGCCCTGAAATTCCAGAACAAGCAACATTTGATTGTCGAGAAAATCGAGCGAAATCGGGAGGTGCAGCGGCAGCAAGAAGAGGAGGCCCGGCTGCTACGACGAACAGAAGAACTGAAGGAATGGCGGACGCAAAACGCTCGTGATCGTTCATCTTTCGTCTGGACTATCACGAAAGCGGATGTACTTGTGGTACTGGCGATCATGTCAATCGTGTTCTTCGAGAACTTACGGGAGGTAGCGTTCGTAAAGCCTTTGTGTCAGCCGGATGACGAGCACCACTGGTGGATGGTGTCCTGGTGGGCGCCGACGTCACTTCAGGTTTTCGGTTGCGAGGTGGCGTACGGAATGAAGATCCTTGCTATCCTGCTGGGCCTCGGAGTCGTGTTCTTCGCTGTGTCCCAACTCAATCTGGTAGCTGTGATGCTGCCTGTGCTGGGTGCGGGTATCCTTTACTATCTGCGCGACGAATGGATGAACATGCTCTTTAGGCTACCGCTGCTGCTCATTATCTACGGCTTCAACTCAGGTATACTTTACCTATTCAACCGTTTCGAAGATCGGAGCAACGATGCCCACGTGGTCAAAGCGAGCGACAAGGACTATGTCACCGTTGTTACCAAGCAGAGGAGTGTGCTGCTTTACGTCGTGTTTCCGCTCGTTTCCTGCTTTTGACAGTGGTAACGGGTGTAGGCATCGCTTGTGACGCGCCCGAGGAGTGTGTCGCCTCGGCTTATGCCTCCACTACACCCGTACTCGCTGGGTTATGGGAGCTGGCACGAGGAGCTTATCATTTGTAAAATGCATACAAGTTAGAGCGTGAAGGACACACGCGTGCTAGTATTTTGCTGGATTGATCAGGGATTTTTAATGAAATATTTTACATAGAGTGGATGATGGTGATCACTACAAAGCCAAAGTGTGAGAGTTTCATGGTGTACCGATAGCAAGTTCCAACACATCTTCAAGCACGAGTCTCTCTTGTTGTTTCCGCTTTGAACCCTCTATTCATTGATGTTATCTACGTTGACCCTGCTGCCTCCGTGCAAATATGTGGACTACCGAGTTACTTGAAGACAAAAACTATGTAAATCAATCACGATTAGGGGACCCGGACCCAAGGATTCGGGAGTCGCAGTTCTCGCGCGGAAGGAGAAACAAGAACACAAGTATTTGGTACGTAGTAAACAGTGATCGGTGAAAATACATTGATCTTTCCGCCGGAAAAGTACTGCAAGATAAATGCCAGACTGCAACGCCATGGAAAATACAAATGATCGATTGC
Organism: Phytophthora syringae; assembly: GCA_012656105.1. Lineage (NCBI taxonomy): Eukaryota > Oomycota > Peronosporomycetes > Peronosporales > Peronosporaceae > Phytophthora > Phytophthora syringae. Next base: position 324,208 of record JAAKBD010000047.1, read on the forward strand.
ATGACGGTATCATAGGTTATTGCAATACCTGATTGCAGGAAAACATGCAATACCTTACTGTGTCCTTTGCGACTTTCGGATGCTCATCGAGTGCATATTCAACTATAATCGAGAACTAGTCCTCGGCAAAGACTCAGCTCCCAGTCGACCTCCTGTGGCTTGCTACTAGGTCATCCTCGAGCCTGTACCAAAGGCTCCAGTCCATCTGGCAATACTTGCCGGTCATTACTGCAATTCAACTGCATATTGCAATGAAAACTGGACGGTGCTCGCTTATTGCAAGACACAACTGCACTTCGGTCTACGATTGCAATGTAAACTGCAGTCAGTGGCAATCAAATCGTTGCAAATCGATTTATACCACTACTGGTAGTAACTTTTTTCATTTGATAATAGAACCGGTGACCCCAAATGGAAATGAGGGGGGCGGGGGCTTCATATAAAACGCGTAGCAGCAGCAAGCAAACCCACATAGGTATTTGCGTACCCTTAAGGGAAAGCCCCCATTCCGACGAGTCGACTGAAGGAAAAGACCCTAGCCCCGAGGCAGCTCCAGGGTGTCTCGATTTGCCCACAACTCGCCGACCCATTCATTTGCAGTACATTCGGGCTAAGGCACTTGTCGTTCGGAATGTGACCCTCGAAAAATCAACGCATCACTTTCTTCCTCGCTTGCTCTTTTTGTTGCGTGATACGTTGACTTTGCATTTTACAATTTGCAGAAGATCGGGGTAGTATCGAATGTAATGAAGATCATTTGAGCAAGAATGAGCAAGCGAGGAGGACATTGATCGAGTGCCCTCTTTCGTGCGTGTAGCTTAGAAGCACATTATTACTGCCTAAGCAAAACAAAGCACAGTTTTTAACTACTACTCTTAATTTCCAACTTGTTTTTGTATTCTCTAAAATTTATTTTCAGAGTTTAAACATCCGTAGTGACGTTCTGCTTCGTGACATCGCCGCTGCCGACGAGCCTGCGCCGAATATTGATGTTGGTGAGGCGAAAGCTTTGGTTGAAGCAGCAATCAACCAACGCTACTTGATTCTGAAAAAGGTTTTAGGTGGTGGCAGGTTTTCTAATGGCAACGCGACGCATTGGGATGCCGTCGTTCAAGCTCTTGAAAGTTACGAGGGGATCCATCCATATCGCGTATATATTGCTGCCGCACTATCCTACTGCTCGGTTGTACCTGCATACGGTTTCAACCACCCTCGCCTTCTGCGTTTAGCTGGCGGATGAACACTTTGAGATCGTGAAGTTGCTGCTAGATTGCGACCCACGAGGAACGATCTAGCAGCAACTTCACGATCTCAAAGTGTTCATCCGCCAGCTACATCGAAACTTTACAGGAGAAAGCAGCTGAGGCCACACAAAATATTTGTTCGGTATGGATAATTTAGTTATTTGGGATGCGGCTGCTTTAGCACGCGGTATTTTGTCGGAGAGTGTCAGGATAGTGAAATTTCTGGTGAATCATACAGGTTTCTGCCGAGAGGAACATTGGAAACAGCGCTAGAAAGCGGAAACTTGGACATGATCTCATCCTGTTCGCAGAAATTGAAAGATTATTACGAGGATTTTGACTCGGAGGGTAAAGAAGGAGAACGAGATGGCATGATGGTACTACCGTCACTGATTTCCCAAATTCAGAGCGTGATATCTCAAATAGGAAGCGATCAGCAGTCGATAGCGATCCACTTGACGTCCTAATTCAGTCAAAGATGACGATACTCGCTATAACCCTTCGATTAGCGGAGAGCCCGGACGCACTACGCACAGCCAGTCTCTAAGCGGTAGAACAAGCGACATCTTCAGCAAGACAATCAGTGATTTTGACATTTTTACAAGCGATGATGTCGTACAAATTTCAGGACTGAACAGGATTCTGGCGATGACTGGAGTGGCGAAGCATTGATAGACCCGCAGCCTGATACTGCTCACTTGGCCGAGAAACTGTCCACGCTGCATCAGTATTCGACTAAGGCCGTCGATCAAATTATTTGTGAAGGAAGATTGGCGGCTACCGGTAGTCGATACAGAACCAAGGACAACAATCGACAATGTCGACCGCATATATGACGAGAATCGAAGCTCACCGATGATGAAGGTGATGAATAAGAAAGAATTTAATCAACCGATTGACAGTGGATTGGCAATTCCGATTTGGACATGTACTCAAGCTACCGGTGCCATCCAGACAGAGAGACGAAAGTCGCATCGTCTAGCTATGCATGTGTGTACCAAATAAAGGTGCTATCCAAATTTCAGAGCTTCTTCGTCCAGTGCGCGACTTTAATTTATTTAAGCAAACACTGCAAAGTTGAACATTGCCTTATTTTCGTCTTCATTTAGGCAAACATTGCCTAAATAAAGACGACAAACAGTGGCCATTTTTTAGGGGTTCAAGGTTGCACCAATGACAAACTCCGGTGGTTGGGCAACATTGGGCACATTGGTGAAGGGCTTTAAGTTGCACCAATGACAAACTTTTGTAGGGCCGCTAACACAGTTCTTCGAACTGCGAATTCAGCTTGTACATGTAACGACAGCACAAAGTTGTGATGTTTATTAGGCTCGTGGTTCCTTATTACTGTAGTGCCAGCTCACACGTTTGCGATGTGGTCAACTATTGAGTTGGTAAGTTGAAAAACGCGCAGAGCATGGCTGCAATCGTGCCGGCCGCAGCGGCAATACCAACACACACCGCCGCTGGCAACGGTTCTTCGTTAGCCCACGCTTGCATTTTTCGTCCATGTACTGAGTCTCCTCTTCTTGAATCGGCTTCGAGCGATGCTTGTTTGCACGACGGGTAGTTTTAGTCCCAACAGAAACCACCTTCTCCTCGCGTTTCTTGCGCTTCCGCAGCGTGCGAGACGAAATCTTGGTTCGAATTTGACTCTTTTCCATTGCGAACGCCACATCAGTAGTCTCCAGAACTGATACAACAGTTTTCTCGTTCTTCTGCTCGTTCTCCAGCCAGTTCGTGTCAATAGCCGTCGGACTGGCAGGTTTAAGTAACTCGTTCGGACATGCGTCATGAGGTTCTTCTGGTAATTGAGGAAGAGACCTAGTAGCGGCGCCATCTTCGACTGAAATATCATCATCTTCAGTGTCGCTGTATGTAAGCGTAGGAACCATATCCTCAAACTATATGTGAAAGTGAATAACGTGTTAGCGGCCTTGAAAAATATAGTGAAGGCGTATGCAGCGCTTACCTGAACGTCTCGTCGGAAAATGTGGTCTGAGTAGTGCAGCAACATCTGCACGAAGCAGACACTCAGCGCTTCACTGTTGTGTTTTTACTGTCTTGACTATTGAACAATGTGTTACTGCTTGCTTCCATTCCAATGATCTTAACGTGATACTTGCTGGTAAATGTTGTGAATACCTGCAGAATCAAGGTCATGTTAGCGAATACTCCGAAAGTCGTGTTTTCATGAAGAAATGCTTACCTTTTGAGACTGGTCGTGCGCCGTAAGCCACCGCAAAGGTTCATAAGCGCGTCAAGACATTCGCGCTGCTCGATGCTTACTAAATCGACAGCATTCACGAGCGGGTACAGCATCGGCAGAGGCACAGCCTCCTTATTCTCCGACGCCAGCAAATACTCCAGAGTCGAAGACAGCATACTGGCCGGTTCGCAATGTACCAGTGGGGTCTCCAGTTGCGTCAAATAGGACGTCAACAACGCTGCGAGGACACGGCACTGCACAGCAGCTTTGGTGCGCTGCTGCCGGAACAGTCTCTGAATCAGCACAAATGCGCGTTGTTCTTGCAATAGCCCGTCAAACTGGTTGCTATTCACCTCGCTCTGCATCCACGCGAAGAGCGCCGTATGCAGTCGACGTTGCAGTTCCTTCGTCTGTGTACTCAACAAGTCCGGTGTGGCAGCATCCGCCACGAAAACAGCGTGTTCCGCATCCGTGGCCGACACTTTGGCTGCTTGGGAGAGGAACACGAACAGATACAATGCAATCGTGCGGATCAAGTGCAGTAGAAATCCGTCCGCGTCTTCCGTGTCTAGTCCGAGCTGCGGTTCTGCAATCTGTTCGTCACCATTTATCACCGTCCTGCGCTCGAGATCAGAGACCACCGTCGCCATCTTTAGCAATAACCCGAACGGATAAAGTCTCGATTTGGTCGATGAGCTCGAGTTGAAGTCGGGGGCGTTTTCGAGGCGAGTTCGGCGCAGGTGACCAATGCAACCAACCAAGAAACGTCTTGGACTCGTGAAACTAGTTCAAGCCACCGATGTTTACCGAAAGGTGAGACGATGCCAGCCACAAGAGGAATGACCAGGTGAGCTCATTGAAACGCAGCCTATCCATACGCTGGGTGGGTGGACTACAACGTGATCTCACACAACCACCAGAACTTCAAATCGCTCGTGTGGAGCTACACAATCTGTCGAGATGGTGGAGTCGATCTACAGCAAGTTGCAGCCTGCGTTGGGCGTTTCGGTGCTGCTTGTAGCGCTGCATTACCTCTCGTTGGAGTTTGGGGGTATCTCCTACGCCTACTGGTGTCGGGGTACTTGCTGTTGTCAGGGCTCGACGTGTTGGTGACTCGGTATCATCGACGGAATTTTTCGGCTGCGGAGCCCACGCCTCAAGCCAAACATGTCGCTCTCGTCACGGGGGCGTCGTCCGGTCTGGGCAAGGAAATGGCGTACCAATTAGCAGCGAAGGGCTACTCCTTGTTACTGGCGGCAAGAAGAGAATCGGTCTTGGAACGGATGAAATTGGAGATCGAGCAGACCCACGGATCAGTGAAAGTCTCTTTTTGCACGTGTGACTTGACGTCCGAGGCGGCAATCAATGCGTTGGTGGAGTTCGCTGCCAAGAACGGGCTAATCGTGGATGTACTCGTGAACTGTGCAGGGTTTTCCGTCACCACGGACTTTGTCAAGCTCGCGCAGAAGCAGGTGACGCAGATCATGGCACTCGATATGGCGGCGGTGGCTCAACTCACACACGCGTTCGTGCCACAAATGGTGGAGCGAGGAATGGGGAGAGTGCTGAACATGGGATCAATGGCGGGGTCGATCGTGTCGCCGTCAGCTGCACTGTACAGCAGTTCCAAGGCTTTTGTGATCAACTTCAGCCAGGGACTTGACTACGAACTACGTGGCACCGGCGTCACCGTGACGTGCTTCTGTCCTGGACCAGTACACACCAACTTCGGGAACACGGCTGAGTGTGACGAGGCTATCTACATGAACATCCCAGGTACAGCTTGTACGCCACAGGAATGTGCAAATTTGGCGCTAGAGGCCATGTTCATGGGCCGTACATTGGCGTATGATACGTGGTTCGCGTACATCTCGGCATTCCTCGGAGCGTGTGTGGCCCCAAGACGACTTCTTGCTGCGATCTGTGCTGTGTGCATGAATGCACCGAGTAAAATGTGGGAAATGCTTCGTTGCTAAGAACTGACAACGTGAAAACTACTAGTCGAGAGAAATGGATTTAAGAGGACAGACACACTTGTTATCGGTAACTCACACGTGCATCTACAAACTGTTGCTCTAAACCAGTTCAAGAGCGTCGAAGACAACTGAGGATGCCAAGAATTTCTCAGCCGGGTCGCTGGCTCCGCTGGCAATGGTGAGCGTGATGGTATTGGCGCCCGAAACGAGTGCAGACGATGGGATCACGTAGTCATAGAGCTTGTAATTGCCCAACGTTACACCACGGGTAACACCACGAGTCTTCACTGCCATGGAAGCAGGAACATCGGCCGTCCACTTGTCATTCACAGCGACACTGGATCGCGCGCTGCCCTGCGCGAGCGTCAGGCCAATCCTGAGCGTCCTCGACTCCGAAGCTTGGGCATCAGTCAAGCTGAAAGTGATTTTAATCGGGTCATTCGAGCCGCGGAACTGCGCCATGGGGAACTTGCTGTCTTCGTCCGATCCCGCTGCAAATGTAAGCGGTTTCCACGCAGTCATGCGGGAGTCACTGGGGTGCATCCTCTGGATCTTGTCGGCGTTCAGGAAGCCGTCGGGCGTGCCATCCCACTCACCAATGCGCCAAATTGGCTCTACAGCCATCTCGTAAGACACTGCAATGCTTTGCTTGGACGATGCTCCTTCACTGACGGTGACAGAGGCCGATCCGACAGCAAGCTGCTTCTTGTAGACAATGGCCTTGTACTGACCAGGTTTCATCTTCGGCGACGTGAAAGTCTTGGCTCCAGCAGCCACCTTCACCCAGTACTGTGCATCGGTGTTGGAGAAGGCCACGACAACGTCCGAGTTGCCCAAGACATCGTTCGCATCGGTGATGGTGCCGGCCACTTCACCTCGCTTAGTATCGGGCACAAACCCGGTGAGCTCCTGGTCTTGGAAGAAGCTGAAGTCAAGTGAGTCGGTTGATGGAGCAGCACCGCTTGTAAACGCTAGAGCGTACGGTCCGTGAAATCCATACCGGTAGTTCTCGATACGGGTGTGATCCGAGTTCATGTAAAAGAGAGTTCGTTGGAAACGTCAAACTTGTTGTTGATGTCTCGGAAGAACGGACCACCACTGGAGACCTCGTAACCGTGGTCGGAGATCACAAAGTACACACCGGCAGCAGTGCTGTTGACACCGTGCACTGCATCGTCAATGAAAGGTACAGCTGAGTAGTATTTGGAGCGGGTGGTTCCCTCCGTGTTCGAGACAATGTCTTCCGTTTCGATACCAGTCATTCCTGACTCGATGGTCGCTTCCAGGATGCCCTGGTTCACGACTGTTTCATCCAGACGAGCGAGGAAACGCAGTTCTGGTAGCACCAGGTCGTCTGAGTGGTACGTGCCCATGTAAATGACGTTCTCGTTCGGACGGAAAAAGTAGGTTTGCTCGATTCCAGTCTTCTTGCAGCTGACACTGATCGTCTTCTTGTCGTCGTTCAGGGTCTGGATAGACGACGTCACGGTGGTGCCCAGGCCAGAGTTCACGTGAGTTCCCATGGACTTGTACTGCAGTTCTTTGCCATTGTAGTTGAGAGACACGATATCGCACGTCGTGGTCCTCATGGCGACGGTAAGCCCAGCTCCACTGTTGATGATGTACTTGTCAGACTGCTCGGTATAGCCGAAAGCCGTGGCAGCGGAGACCGAAGGTGACACCGCGAGGATGGATGCAACTGCAGCAGCAGCAAGAAGTCGGCAGGACAGCATGGTTGTTTTTAGTGCGAGTAAGGGGCAACGCGGGACTTGACCAAGGCGAACGAAATTTACAAGTGAGCGTAGCTTGGTCAAGACAGTGTGGCAGGTAGAAGAGCGAGAGGTATTATAACGGAGGACAGATACCTCACCCCGCCACACGGTGTCAATGAATAAGGCGTGCGAACAGCGAAGATGTGCTCACGTGCGGTCTCACGTTTCGCATGATAGCCACGTCGTGCTGCGAGTCTTCATCATCCAGGATAAAACTGGTTTTGTGGCGACAGCTCGACGGTATTTCTCGAGCAGCAGCCGTTGTGTGCCAAGTCACCACGTTTTGAGTGGGGGATTTGCTCAGCATGCAAGGGGTTAAGTTGTCAATAAGCATCGTGTTCATAATTCATTAGCCCTACGTGCCTTGACACATGGCAGTCGGCGTGCAAATACATAACCATCCAGCTACGCCACTTCATCACTCTTACTCACGCTTCAGTCCACCAGCTTCAAGTCGCTCAACATGGTGACGCACGTGGCGGATCTCGAGCAGGATCTCCTCGAACCCAGACTTCATGTGGTCCCAACGGGCCTGAGCACGGTCTTGTCGTCGTAAAATGGCCTTCAGCACCTCGCCCCAGAACGCGCTGTTCACCGCCACAGCACCGACGACGAGCCACTGGAACCACGAGATGTACTCGAACCCGAAAATGTCGTCCATGATCACGGGGACGTTCGTGACGAGAACAGTCAACACCACGGACATGCACGCCGCGAGCTGCATGTAGCCATTCGACAGCATTCGGGAGAACACGGGGTCAGTGAAGTGGCGCACCGTGTAGGCTCGCAGGACCTCCGTGAAGGCCAAGCCCAAGAACACCATGGTCTGCGTGCGGCCCAAGCCCACCGAGACGCACTCGTAGTCGCCTCCTTCACAGTAGACAGTCGAGTTCTTGAATGAGCTCATATCTGCCGCTTCGTCACCAAAAATGTACGTTCCATCGGAGAATTGGGCCCCGCAGTTACCGTACGTCCTCCAGCCGCTATTCACCCCTTCAAAACGAGTGCAAGTGACGTCCGTGTAGTCGGTATCATCGGAGCCACCGCCAGCATTGTAGATGTCGTTCGAGAGCAGCTCACCGAAATTCCAGTATAACCCCAGCAAGAAAGTCGTCATGGCCCCGGCCAGAAGCAGGAACGCGTTGAAAAGCACGAGCAGCCAGAGTCGACCCTGGATCAGTGACGAGTGCTTGTTGCGCGGCTTCTCGCCCATGATTTGCGGGTCACCTTTCTCCAAGCTCAGAGCTACCGCTGGCATTCCATCCGTGAACAGGTTCAGGAGCAGGATGTGCAGTGCCTCCAGAGGAAGCGGGAAACCTCCAGCAACTGACGCGAAGATCAAGATGATCTCGCCGATGTTCGTCGACAGCAAGAACATGACGAACTTCTGGATGTTGGCGTAGATCACACGGCCCTTCTCCACGGCAGCCACGATGCTGCAAAAGTTGTCGTCGGTCAAGATCATGTCTGAAGCGCCCTTGGCGACTTCGGTGCCTGAAATTCCCATAGCCACACCAATATCCGCCTCCTTCAAAGCGGGGGCATCGTTCACACCATCTCCAGTCATGGCAGCGATAAGACCTTGGCGCTGAAGAGACTTGACGATTTCAATCTTGTCTTCTGGCTTGGCGCGAGCGAACACCAGCGTGCGTGAAGTAATTGCGTCGATGTCGGCGGCTGGGAGGTACACGTCTCCCTTGGGTCGAAGCTGCGTACAATCCGTGGCTTGGGCTTCCGGATCGGCACCGACTTGCAGGAGGTCAATGTTCTTGGCAATAGCGATGGCAGTAGCGAGGTAGTCGCCCGTGATCATGACAGTTCGGATTGACGCCGCGCGTGCAGTGTTAATAGCGTCTTTCACTCCGTCTCGTTCGGGGTCGATCGAAGCCACAAGACCGAGGAAAACCAGCGGCTTTGCGAGAGCAGCGAACTTCTCGTCAACGTCATCGCAATCTCGTGCATAAGGCAACTCAGACAACGGTCGGATCGCTACAGCGAGAACACGCAGCGCTTGCGACGACAACGCATCAACAGCGTCGGTGATCTCGTTGCGTTGCGCGGTGTTCAGAGGCTCAAATGTGCCATCTTTCCTGCAGTATTGAGTACAGTTGCGGAGAATATAGTTCGGAGCTCCCTTGACGTTAACGACAAGCTTCGGTGGTTCGTCACCTGGAAGCGACAGCGTGTCGAACATTGCGGTTCCATTTACTTCCGGCACAGCGTTGACAGTGACCATCATCTTGCGCGAAGAGCTGAAAGGCACTTCAACGACGCGCGGGTAGTCGTCAACGATGTTGTCTTCCCAGATTCCAGCTTTGGCAGCAGCAACGACGAGCGGAGCCTCGGACGAGTTGCCAAACGGCACCCAACGAGATCCGCCATCGTCACCCTCCACTTGTTTGAGCTGCGTGTTGCTGCAGAGCACAGAAGCCATCAAAGTAGCTCGAAGCTGCACGTTTCCAGCTTCCGGAGCAGCCTGATTAACTCCATCAATCGACACGATGGAGCCTTCGGGTGTGAACCCCTTGCCAGTGATGTCGTACTCTTTAAAGTCGCCCCACAGCTTCACAGCAGTCATTTTACCTTCGGTCAGTGTGCCGGTCTTATCAGTGCAGATCACCGATGCAGCGCCCAGAGTTTCAACAGCAGCGAGTTTGCGCACGAGCACGCTCTTCTTGACCATCTCAGCTGTCCCCGACGACAAGCAAATGGTCACAACCATGGGCAAACCTTCCGGAACGGCGCTGATAGCGACCGATACGGAGATCATCAGCGTCGTGACCCACACTGGCTGAGAAGGATGCTTCGGGTCGTCGGTGCCACGAACCATACCGACGATGAAGACCAGTACCGCAACGCCGAGCGCCAACAGCCCCATGATTTGTCCCATGCCATGCAGTGCTCGCTGCAGCGGCGTAAGCTTCGGGCTGTGCTTGGCAATGCAGTCTCCGATGGGGTTGCGGATCCACTTCTTCTTCTTGGCTGCCTCGTCCGGTGCACCGCTTTTAGCTTGTAGAAGAGCGGCGATGGAGCCCACACGCGTGTGCATACCCGTCTCCACGATGATTCCTCGTGCGTTACCCGCCGTGATGGTGGTCGATGAAAACACCATGTTGGACGCCGTCAACTTGGCCGGTTTGCCAGCTCCAGCAGGAGGTGCGTTGTACTTCTTGGCCACATCTTCCGACTCGCCTGTCAGCAGCATCTCGTTACACTTGAGGTCGACGCTTTTAAACAGCCGAATGTCCGCGGGAACCACGTCACCTGTCACAAGGATGACGACGTCTCCAGGCACCAGTTGCTTGCTGTCCACCACCTGCTGCGTGCCGTCACGAATGACGAGCGACTGTGGACTGGACAGACTCGCGAGTGCTTCCAGCGCGTTACTAGCCGAGTGTTCTTGGAACGTCGCGACTCCAGCGTTGAGCGTCACAATAGCCAAAATGGCGATACCTTCCACCCACTCTTGCAGCGCTAGCGAAGCCACCGCTGCGAAGAGCAGCATGGCGATGATGAGGTTGTAGAACTGCAGCAGGAAGAGCACGAGCAGCGGCGTGCGCGCCTCTTCGTCCAGTGCGTTGTAGCCGTAGCGCAGTATCCGGCGCTCCACGTCCATGCCGTTCAGTCCTCGCTCGAGGTTTGTGTTGAGCATCTTGGAGATGAGCTCCGTAGAGCGTTGATGCCACGTCTTCTCGTCCTTCTCATTGAGCGTCACGAAGGACTCGCGGGTGGGTACGGGGTTGGCTGCCAGCAGCAGCTCCCCGTCGCTCAAGAAGCGCGAGCGGTGGTCGGGTGGTGTGTTGGGTCCGACCTTGGTGGAGTTGGCGTTGGTCGCTATCTTCGCGTTCGCGTGGTACAAGTCGGCGGCGGAGAAGGACCGCGCGCCGGAGTCCGTCACGTCCATGACGTGGTGCTGCGGGAGGTTGAAGGAGTGCGAGTGTTTGTCTCTCGGCGACTCCAGACTCGCGTAGTCGTGCATCGAGCGCGAGGGCAAGGACGCCCCACTCTCGTAGCCCGACATGAAGTTTCTTGTGTGTTGAAGTTGGGTCTTGTACTGCTGGTGGTCGAGGAGTGTGGCCTAGGACGCCAATTGGGAAATGCATCAACATGGGAGGATAGCGCAACGCAGGACGCACTGTACTGGAAAGGCTCGAGCGATGATGGATGTGCCTGCAGCTGTAAACTTCAACGGCCCAGCACGTGCGAGATCCGGCCCATCACCGTTATGGTCGCTTTCGATTGGTTAATCTCCGTGTGACGCCATCTGATTCGCTTTTCGCCGCGCGAGACCTTCACTCATGCTCGTAGTTAATGTACGCTTTCGCTGGTCGACTCTAGCAAAAGGCAGCTTGTTGTCCACGGTGGTGGTGCTTCTAGCGTTCAGTTTGTTGTTGGGCTGTCTGTTGACTGTGTACTTTGAAGAGCGAGCGCATCAATGGCGTGGCAATCTGGAAGACATCTCGCAGAAGACTGCAAATCACGAAGATACGGCGGAGTGCAACGCTTGCCGAGGTCGCGTAGCGTCTGGTCATTTTCGAAGGTGTTGGCTGAACGGTACGGTCAAACGGCTTGTGCGAGAGGAATAACCGCTACAGTACGTTTAGAAAACACGCGCTGCTGGAATGCTTGCCGTCTTGGCGGCCAAGACAAGCAGCGATGCCGACCCAGTTCTCCAGTCGAGCGGTGCTGAGTCGATCCGCAGTGCTGATGAAATCGCTTGGATGTGTCACAGTGCTCTGCATGGTGTCACACGCAACTCGAGGTGCTGGGACACGACGATGCACGATAGAGAGTCTACATGGACGGGATGTCTTCCAGCCGAGGGACAGTAAGAGCTTTGCTCGTCAAGCCAGCCCCAAGTGGTTGCTTGTTGAAGGCTCCGAAATTTGGTGTTTGCCAAACACCAAACACTGTTTGATGAATCTACACTTGATTTGCATTTACATGTATACATACTTCGAAGTACAGTAACTTTCGTGCAGAAGGGAAGTGCAGACGCTGAAGAGTTTGGCACGTGGTTGCACTTTAGCCATCTCGCCCCAATTGACTTAATTATTGAGTCACCGCAAGCCCCGCGCTTCCCCTTCTATGGGTATGCGAAGCTCTTCATTGCTCTCCGGCTCGTACGAATGGCTCTTTCCGCGATAGCGTTCACTTCACCGTTCACTTCGCCGGCAACACTACGGATATAACCGCACCCGCTCAAAACGAATTCGTTCAACAGAACACGCTATTTTCAACGGGGGCAACAGTACGTATTTTAATTAAAATTAATCACTGGAAGTTGAAGTCACTCGTGTTTCGTTGCAGACTCTATGAACGGGTCGCCATCGACCGCGGCACTGCCTCCTTTGCTGCAAATCTCTTCAAACTAAACTGCAACAGAAGACAGCGCTTCCTCCTTCCTTGCTTCTCGTACTGGATGAGGGCGAGCGCGCAGATCGTCTCTCAGGATTGGGGAAGAGGCGCTCCACAAGTTTCCGTTCAACGTCTAAAAACGATTTCGGCCGCGGTGTTTCTTCAGGATCCTCTTCGTCTTGAAACGTACCAGCGATGGTTTTGGGCCAACGGGCGGAAATTCAATCAATACATACGCATTGTCAAATTTCGCCAAAATACCGTACGATGTGTATGATACGCATCTCGTACACATATCACTGAGTAATCTCCACCCTAAATAAAAAGAAACGCGGGCGCGCGTTTGCCGGCTTCTCCAGCTGATAACGGGCAGACTTCGGGCCAGCTCCTCGTTTGACCTCGAAGACGAGAGATTGATTCGAAAGCAAACAACTCCGACAGCGTATACGGTATCGCTGGTGGGGATCTACATGTAGTACCACGACCAACGGCTGCAATGCCATTCCGCTGATAAGGCCTGTAGTTTTAGGAGAAAACACCCAGAGTCCTCGTGAACGCAAACCGTGTACCTACCTACAGGACTCGCCTTCGCCAGGAGAAAATAATTCCGCGTACACCACTCATAAATCGTAGTAACCACTCCAGAATGCTTCAGCAAGGCCTGAAAGAGGACAACCCCAGTTGAATATACCTGTAGCCCCAAAACAATGCCCAGTGCGCAAGGCAAAAACACGCCGCCATGCTCTAGACTGTGCTTCAGTAAAGTCAACACTTCAAGCTGACTGTGTAGGTCATGCGGGAGGGACAAACGAGCAGCTTCGAGAATTGTGGCCAGGGACACGACATTTTTACAAAGTCGAACACGAGGTTGCGCTGCATCTGCATCAGCAACCGGAACTTGCGTCGCAACAGTAGTGACCTCCCCAGGAGCGGGACGCTTGGTTCCCTGACGAGGTACTGACATCGGATTCGTCTCGTTTTCATCGGCGTTGGCTTTTGCACCACGAAAGCGTGGTATACTCATCGGAGGAGCACATGCTGGATCCTCGCTGAGTGCTGAATCAAGCGGAAGCTCGACTGCTTTCCCCTGAAGGACAGTGCGTAATTATCCACGAGATATCCAGGCGCAAAGCGATCAATAACCGAGTCCATCAGCTCGCAGTACAGCAGTACAGCGATGAGGTGGCGACATGGGATAGCAAACTGGTCGATGAAGGAGCACGAACATGTGCTAGCCTGCAAGTCTACGCGGCGGCGAAGACTCGGATCCTTATTCATCTGGGTCACAAAAGCCACAGTCTGCGAAGCTCGACTAACTTTATATTCACCGACGCGCTTGCATTGCGCATCATAAAGTTCTTGCGCTCCTTGAGTCACTTTTCGGTTTTGTCGTTTCCATTTTGCTGCCAGCATACTGCGCTCAAACGCGTCACGCATAAATGACGTCATAACTGCTTTAAGGAATGCAAACGGCGGCAAGTCTCGGTACTGTTCGAGTCCTTGAGCACTTGATCCTGACGATTCTGTTGTCCCGGTAGCAGGTTCATTCGTAGGCGTACAATTAACTCCTGGGGCGATCACCGCTGCAGCCAAACTCGCACCATCGATCGCCCCGGTACTAATACTCGGTCCGCCCGCTACTGTTCCGATACTTTCTTGCTCGGACTTCTCGAAAAAGGTTCGACTTCTCCAACCGTACAGCGCCACTTTTCCAATATTTCCGGCCACTACCCACCGCTCAATAGGGAATTGCCTCAGGTAATTCTCCACGCCAGGGCCACAAGTCGTGCCGATCCATTCTAGCCGATTATTGTACTCAATCTCCGTCTCTGATCCTTGCAGACCCCACACAAGCGTATGGCGATGTCGGTTGAACGACCCGATCTGCGTTAACTCCTGCTCAATGATATACCTCGTACAGTAACGAAAAGTAAGTCCGAGTTCGTTCTCCAAGGCCATCAACTCCGCATCAACAGCACACAACACCGGGCAATAGTGCAAATCAACGCCACTCTCCTCCACACAGCGAAAGAACCACCGATAGTTCTCACTCGACAGTGCATCGCAGCAAGCTGCCGCAATTGTCACGTTTTGCATATTGCCATCTTTCCCCAACAGGAACATCTGCACCCCTTGATAACTCGTACCCCCGTCATCACACGGAAGACACTCGAATCCGTAAATCTGCTGGTTAAAACTCGTCGACTCTGCAAAGACGCTGCAGCTCATAAAAGCTCTGGAAAAAGCTCCAGGTATTTTACTCTCCGATCCACCGACTTGATATCTAGTGAACGATCCTGCGTTGAGCTCGCTAAAGTTGCGCAAAAGTGCCGGGATTTTCCTGAATGTCGAGTCCACGTGGTTCAGCACTCTTCTCTTCACAATTTGCTTGGCTCGGTAGATGGTGCGTAAATTGGGTTTGTCCTGAAGTTGCTGCAACAACTGTGCTGCTGTGCCATTGGGCGTGGCTGCCAATGCTTGCTGGAAACTGGAGCTGCTCACCAATTGCCTTTGTGTGGGTTTGGCTATGGATGTGCACTCGGGCGAGTGCGTCAGGTCAGCGCTGGACACGTACCACGTGTGGTCCGTCTTGGAGTTGTGCAGGTAAAGTTGCACGAAGAATGGGCAGGCGGTTGTCGAGGCGCATACCATTTTGCGGTGCTTGCCCCCGCGCCGCGACACTTTCACCTGCTTGTTGTGGTACAACGCGTAGTCTTGCACCGCGTAGAAGGCACTCTTGCTGTCCGGGAAGCGCATGCCTTTGGGCAGCGTCGGTGGCCGGTGTAAGCTTGGCGCAACTTTAGGGACGGAGGCGGCCATTACAAATTGGGTTTTGTATGCGTAAAAACTTGAATTAATTCGGTGAATTAACCCCCAAACCCGAGGACTTTTGGTTGCGCTCATTTACCGAAACCCTATACACGATATTTTTATCTCAATGATGTGCCCACATAGTGAAATTAAGTTATTTCGTAATGTGTCTTGTTCACAGTCGGGACGGCGCCCAACCCCTAGTTAGTCGCCAGCCAGACTATCGTGTAATTATGGTATAACGTGTCCTCAAAATACACAATATAATGCAAAGCGTGTACTTTACTTCGCAAATCGGGGCCAAAGACAGAACAACTCATGAGAAATCAAGTAAAGAATTTGATAATATTTAGAGATTTACGACATATGGCCATATAGCACACTCAATTCAAGTCAAAAATCTGTGCACAGCATCTGCCTTGTCCTCTACCCCGTCATCAGTGGCGTGTGTACACCGGCGACTACTTGCTGGGCCACAACTCTTCGATTCTTCGCTCGCCGAGATTCCCGCATTGTATTCACCTTTGGCATCAACGGCGTGCCAGCTTTCGCGCTCCTCTGAGAGATTCTCGACCCGCCCATCCTGTGCTTATGCCAAATCTCAAAGCGCGACGTTGCCACCCGCGACTCGTAGGCTTCATTTTGTTGCACAAAACACGCGTGTGCCTCGACGAGTTTTTTAGCTCGCAGGCAGCTAATAGAATCGGGTCTCCCCACCCCACGTTTGGTTAGGGCTCTGGTCGCGTAACAGCCGATACGAATCTTCTTCCTTCAGATGACAGAGCTGCAAACGAAGCAAACGAAGCTGCTTGAGAAAGCGGACATGTGACAGGTTGCTCATTCCTTCGACAACACGTAGGTAGTTGTAGATAATGAAGGCGTTGATGATAGCAATGTCAATAAATTCAAGAAATAGGGACTTGTAGAACTTCTTGTATCGACGTCCTATTTGAAGCGAGTACCTGCAAGCATATGATATATCAGACACATTAGCAGTGACACCGAATTGTGTATGTACACGATAAGGGGACTTACCTTCGCAAACGGAGATTATTTTTGTCCCGACGCACCGTTGGGTCCATGTGGAACTCCCACCTGCCGCAAGCACGAGCACACCCCGATTGTCCCGCCATCGTTTAAATTTGATTGTTGGCACATGAACCGACTCTGAAGTGCAGATAACTGAGGTTGCGTCGTAATGGAGTTTCTACCACAAAATCATAATCCACGGTCAGTTAGTACGGCGTCAATGTCCGTTTTGAGCGCAAAATACGAACCAGTCGAGTCGTGCCTAGTGCTGACGCCGTCGTTATTCATGCTAGTCTCACTTGTTGCATCACCCATTACGTGGGGTGGGGTGGCAATGTGGTTGGTATTTACGATAGGAGAAGCGGGAAGGCCTACATCGTAATAAAACATAGGTATCAGTATCTTCACAATAGTATCAAGTCACGACAGCGTTTTACCTGCGTTAACCAAATTTTCTAGCTGTGCACCACCGCCGATTTGATCTGGCGTGTCTGAAGCAGCTGATCATACACGATACTGTTAGAACCATAACGTGTATCATACCCGCAAGTCATTTAATGCGTACACAGCGGTAGTGGCGGGCTCTCAACGCGAGTATTCAGCGGCGTAGAGACGGTCTGGCTCGCCTCGTTCCCTTCATTTCGCCGACGATCTCGTTCCGCTAACAACAAATATACTGTTAGGGTCTGTGAGTGAAAATACAATTGTACCGCAACTTGCCGATGTCAATGCGATCCAAATATTGCATCAGCGCGCGCTCGCCCACGAAGTAGTGTTCACCACGCATGCCTTTCTTGTTCTGGACTGGCTTGCTATAGAAGGAGTCGTATGATAGCCCCGTGGTGGGTCTAGAAAACCAATCTTCGCGTGTTAGCTCTCTTCATCGAGCCTGGAACGTTATTCTTTGCGGGATGGCTGCGGCGGGAGGAATTCTGAAATGAGCCTCAAATGGATGGCGCGCAAATGTACCTCCAATCATTTATCACAATATGTGTACCACACCGACCTCTATGGGATCTTGTGTTTTGAAAAAACGAAGTTCAACCTCCTATGCAATCTCGTGCACGAAGAATGTGAAGAAACCAACCCCTAATTGTCTTAAAGTTTGTATGGGGTCATACAAAAACGAAGTGTAAATTTGGTTAACGTGTCTGATACAACATCAAGGAAATCTGTTAACATGCCTGATACAAGCTCTCGGGTTTGGGGGTTAATAGTGCAGAGCGGCGATTGTTTCGCCTGACGCGCTTTGTACTCCGCCAAGTACACTGCGTATTCTGGGTAGTTTGAAATGAATCGACGGCCAGGAATCTTTGTCCACTTGATCTCGGCAAGCGCATGCACACCTTTCGTCTTCAAGAACTCGTGGCGCGGTCGAAGTATGCCGTTCACACTGCGAGCGATGAGTCGGGTGTCTCGAGACAGCCTCTCGGGGTGAAACGGACTACCGATACCAGGTAGTTGAACGATTGGCGAAGTCCATCGACGTTGCACATGGCCATGAAGGAAGATGTGACCAGCGTCCTCACTCCAACTCCGGAGCCAAAGAGCTCATCCAGCATTTCGATCGTCTCCTGGAGTCGGGCAGACCTTAAGCCAAGGCATGACGGCGCATTGGTGATGATTTTATACAGTTGTTCTCGAGTAATGCCGAGTGTCAGCATGAAATCCAGGTTGGCGTCGAGGCTCTCAATACTGCGATAAAGAATTTGAGGTGCCTTCATCAGAATTCGCGCCACCTGGTCGTCATTGCACCCTCTTTTCTTGAGGAAAGCCACTTTCGGATCCAGATTTTCTTCAATGTTGCATGATGGTCCCTCCGGGAACATACTAAAAACGTAGGCCATCTGCACATTGCGGGCACAAACCACCAGAGTTAAGATACCTAAAACTAGATGTTACCATCGACAAATTTCTGATCAAATGCACTTACTTTACTTCTTGGTACACCGTGTCCGATGAACCATTCCATTACCGCCTTGTACCGCTTGGTGGTGCGCCCCAGTATATACGGGTGCCGCGCGATAATAAGATTATAACGATACTCTCCCTGATCGCCAAGGGTCCGGCTGGTCGAACCCGTGCTGCGGTTGAAGTCCAAAGCCCGGTAGGCCGTCGGTAGGCAACTTTGCTTCCCGCGCCGGTCTGAGCCCTTTAGACTGCAGCACCTATTTTATTTACCACTAATACACGTCACTGATCTTCTACTCCTGCTTCGCTCCCCGCTGTCCGTCCTCCAGGTGTCCGGAATGGTCCGCTGACCAGAGACTCGGTCTCCGTTGGTCACCTGTCGTCCGTCACGTCGCTCGGTCTCCACCGAAGTCGCTGTCGTTCGTCCGTTGAGTGCTAGGGCTGGGTTGGCACTACTGCTGATCGGCCTGCGCTCCACAAGGCCAATTCCGAAGTGAGCCTAGACTTGCTCCGTCGGCTCGGACTCTGACTCCGTCGCTTCCGGATCCAAAAGCCCTTGCCACCACTCATCCTCGTCAGCCACTCGTTGCTCGTGTCCTTTGCGGTCGCGATCTTCGCGGGCTCGACGTGCACGGCTCCTCGTTGTCGCCCCGACGGTTCGTGGCGATCTTTGCTCACGCCGGCTGCCAGCCACACATCTGCCGGCAGCTACTTCGTTACACGACTTCCTCGTATTCGGGGTCGTCCCCGACCCTGCCGAGCTCGTGTAGACGCTCGTACTCGTCTTGGCTAACCCATCGGGTAGTTGGTCCAGCCGATCGTGTAGCCCATCGACCGCCATCTGCATCGTTCGTCCAACCTCTTCCAACTGGTCGTAGCTCATATTCCATGGCGTACTGGCCGGCGGCATTGCTCGTTTGCGACGTCGTAGTTCCACCAGCTGAGCCCTGTTGTCGTCGTAGTTGTTCGCAGAGTTCTGGCCGCTTCGTTTTCGTTTTCGAGGCCTCGTTGGCGCTCCTCGACTACCTCCCGACGCCGTTGCAAACACAATCGCTCGTTGCGCCGATTCATGGCGTGTCCGTGGTTCTTGATCTTCATATTCAAGTTGACTGTTGATGTCTTCGGCTGTCTCTCGCAAAAGCGATACTGGTGCTGCGTACTCCAGCAAGAATGCCACGTGGGCGACGATCATCTCCGGTGGCCCGTTACGGTCTTCCCGCTTTAGAACAAAGTTTTCATAACCCACTGGTTCGACAACGCGCAACGGCCCCATCCACTGATGTACAAATTTAGTGGCGTGGGGTCCACGCGGTGGACTGTATAGCCACACCTTGTCGCCGGCTCCAAAAGTCTTCCGCGTCCTCACCTTCTTATCGTAAAACCGCCTTTGTCGCTCTTGTTCTTTGTTTCGGGCGAGTTCGGCCCTCTCACGCCCTCGTTCCATCGCCAACAGGAGCTTACGATGGTATGCGGTGAGTTCTCCTGCTTCGTTCCTCTCCGTCTGCCGTAGTAACTCGTTCGGCGGCCGCAACCGTCTGCCCATCATGGGCTCGTTCGGGCTCAATGCCACCGTCGCGTGTTGCGCAAAATTGTAGGCATACGTAGCACATTGCAACCAGTCACTCCAATCACGCTGTTTCTCGTCCGACATAAAGGTAGCAACACAGTCCTTCCAGGTCCTGTGATACCTCTCGACGAGACCAATCATTTGGGGCCGGTACGGCACGGGCGTCGTTTGCTTTGCCTGCAAAAGCGTCACCTGTTTGTCGATCACCTCGCCAGTCATCTCCGGAGCACCGTCGGTAAGGAGCTCCCGGAAAGCACCAAACCGCAAAACCACGTCATTCATGATAAACTTGGCTACATGCTCTGCAGTGTGACTAGTTACACTTCTGGCCACCGCATAACGCGTGACGTATTCCAAGGCTGCGACCACGTAGCGTTCTCTACCTCCCGCGACCGGAAACGGCCCCGCCACATCGAGTACCCACCGGTCACCGACAGCTCCTCCTCGCAGACTTCTCAGAGGCGGGATCACTTGTCGTGGACGAGTTTTGCGGCTGCCACATTCTTGGCAGGCCCTCACCCATCGGTTCACCTCACGATGCAGCCCCGGCCACCAGTACAGTTGAGCGATACGGCCGTACGTGTGTGGTCCTCGCAAGTGTCCCGACCAATGGTCCCGTGAAGTTCCTTCAACACCACCGCCCACAGAGATGGTGGCAGCACGATTCGTCTCCCGTTCTTAGTGTGGATAAGTACTAATCCAAACGCTTTCTCCACTTTCACCCCCTTGTGCATTCCTTGTTCCAGCAGTCTTTGCACAAGTCGACTTCGAGTCTGTGCAGCAACGATCTCTTCATCCGTTAGCTGCAGAGTTTCACCATCTTCGAGTGGCGATTCCTCGAGGTCAGCTACTATTGACGCGACCTCCACTGCATCAGCGCCACGCGGTGGCTGGAGTTCTGGCCTTGGTCGCGACTCCAGTCACCACTTTCTTCGGTGCTGCTTCGCTTCTCGTCGTCGGCCGCAACTTTTCTTTGCCTTGCGTCTTCGTGTCCCGAACAGCTCTTTTGCCGCGTGCTGCTACCTCTGGCACCATTGTGCGAGGCGGCATCATACTCATTCGCTTCGACTTCGCGTCCTTCCGGGTCGGCACGTGGCTTGCGGGGCTCGTGGGGTGCATCACGTGCCTCGCAACTTCCTCGGTTACTGCGGTTGCGGGGTCGACGTTTAGCGTGCTCACTGGCTTCGCCCAAGTCACCCGTCGTTCGTGACGGTTCTGCGTCGCGTTCCCCATCGTCTCCAACAAGTTCTGCTCGGTCGTCACCTCCGTGGTGTTCTTTTCGCCCGCCAACTCGGTTGTCGATCGAATGATAACGGTGTTTCTGTCCATCGTTCGTTGCTGCGGTGGCGGTTTAGTGGAGCCGCTTTCTGCTTCACTCCGCCCCATTGACTGAGGTCCGTTGCGTTCTCGAGCTTGCTGAGCCCGTTGCTCGTGTCGTCGTTCGGTGCGTGCTCGTCGCACTACACGGCCGTGCTTTGCGGCGGATCCTCGTTTTCGGGGTGCTCGACTCGACTGCTGGTCGAATCTCGGATGCGTCACACTCTGTCTCGGTGACCACTGCCTGGTCACTCGTTGCCGATTCACCGTCGTTCGCACCATCCTCCGTGGCTCCACCACCATCACGTAATGCCGCGACGACCGCCGTTGCTGCTGGAACCTTTCCCGAGTTGTCAGGTGACATCGTTGTGACTGGGACCGCGTTCTCGGACGGGTGCACCAGTTCACATCCGTTCGCCATATCAACCGGAGGGACGCCGTTGCGTCCACCTCCAAGTCTTTCTTCATCTGGGTCAGCGCCGTTGCGCCGTCGCTCAGGATCATCTTCATCTGGGTCAGGGACCCGACCGCACGGGGCCATCCCGTCGCCTTCCTCACACCGTCGTTGCTTCCGCGCCGTTGCGCTCATTGCGTCCACTCTCGTAGTGTCCGCTAACGCAGCAATTCCAGGGGTATCGTTATTTCGAGTTCTCGTTCGGACTTGTGCTCTACGCACAGCTTCTGCCCATTGCCGTTTCCTCCGTACCGCGGCGGCTGTCATTTGCCGTTCTTCAGCGGCTGCTCGTCGCCTCCGTACCGCAATTACTTCACTGCTATCGTTCTCGGATTTCGTATCTGCCTCCAAGCTCCGTTCAGCTCGCAATCGCTTTTGGCACTTGCGCTTCCGAGACCGACCTGTTGCCTTCATTATCGTTGCGACGGCTGGGACCGGTGCCCTGGATAGTGCGTCGGCCACGACGTTGGTAGGACCCGGCCGGTAGGAAATCTCGAATTCGTATTCTTGGAGAGTCAGGGGCCATCGATGCAAACGTCCGGCGAGATTTGGCCGGGTCATCAGCCACGTGAGGGCGGCATGATCCGTAATGATCTCGAATTTGCGCCCATACAGATAGAGGCGAAACAACTTTACTGCCCACACCACGGCCAGACACTCGAGCTCCGTTATCGAGTAGTTGCTCTCCGCACTGTTGTTAACTTTGCTAGCAAACCCGAGCAGCTGCCACCCATAACCCTGATCCTGCATGAGACAGGCGCCGAGGCCAACCTTACTGGCATCAGTGACTAGGCGAAATGGTAACGTGAAATTGGGATAAATGAGCAGAGGTTTCGTGGTGAGAATCGCCTTTACCCGTTCGAAGGCGAATTGCGGCGCCTCTGTCCACTGCCATTCTACCGTTTTCTTCAGTAGGTTCGTCATAGGATCCATGATCGACCCAAACCCTTCGATGAACTTACGATAGTATCCTGCTAGGTGCGTGAACCTTTTCACTTCCACCGGATCGCGAGGTGTAGGAAAATCACCTACCGCCGTAATTAACCGATCCACAGGTCTTACACCTTCGCTGCTCAGTTCGTGTCCTAGATATTCCATCTGCCTCGTGGCAAACACGCACTTTTTCAGTTTCGGTGTCAATCCTGCAGTCTCTAGTCGTTGTACAACCGTAGCTAGCTGCACAATATGACGCTCGTTGCCACCTTTCATGAAAATTACAATGTCGTCGAGGTAGACTAAGCAACTAGCCCATGTCAATCCCCGTAGTACACCGTTCATCATGCCTTGGAACGTGCTTGGTGCGTTCATCAAGCCGAAGGGCATCCTCCTAAAGCGATAGAGTCCACCTTTAGTCGTAAAGGCAGTTTTGTCTTTATCCTCAGGAAAACACCGATCTGCCAGTATCCAGATCTGAGGTCGAGAGTAGCGAACAGCTGAGCTCCTCGTAACGCCTCCAGCGTTTCATCGATTCTCGGCAAGGGTAGACGTCGCGTTTGGTGACCTTATTTAACGCCCAATATTCAATACAAAATCGGACCTCGCCGTCCTTCTTTCGTACCAACACTACAGGGAACCCCACGCCCCGTTTCCTTCCTCAATGACTCCAGCTTCGAGCATTGCCGACACCTTTCCTTCAATAAGGGTGTCTTCTGTCTGTGCGTGCCTTCGGCGTTTCATCATAATTGGCGTAGTGGTCCCTGTGTCGATATGGTGATGCACATCATGTGCAGTGACAGGAGGGCATTCTCCAGTATCCACGGACAACTTGCGATAGGCTCGTAGCAACTTGAGTACCATTGTACGTGTATTGGCATCTTCTTCTCCTATCCGCACCTCCTTTTCGTCATCCAGAGGCGCGTCCGTATCTCCTAAGGTCTCCAACCACTCTAGTACTCGGTCGAGCTCCAACTCCCTGTCCAGGTCTAGCACGTCCATGTCCTGCGTGAGCGGGATCCAAACACCAAGTTCCTGCTTTCCTGGTAATTTCGTTCGTCCACCTCTCATGTTGATGGCGGGTACTAAGGCCTTCCCGTCAACCACTTGGGTGACGGTGGCGGCTAGCATCACCGCACCACACGACTGAGTCGGCACGAAGAGTCCTTGTTCACCGTCCGGTGCAGTCACCGTTACCGTTATTGGGGACACCGCACTCCGCACCAGGTTCGTACCGCGCGTCAACCGCACCGCCGCCGTCTTGGTGCCAGTGTCGTGGTCCTCTTTCGAAAGGGGACGACCACCAGTCGCTCCTTCTCGAAATAGCGCACTTCATTTCGCGCAAAATCCATGCTGGTTGTGTGTTCCCGCATGAAATCAACGCCCACCAGAAATTCACTTGTATAGCCATCCACAATGCACGCCACTACTCGTATCGTTTGCCCATACATATTGCGGAGATCGAACACCCATACGCCCAGCACATCCAGTAGAAATCCGCCGACTCCTTCTACATAGTCCACGGGTGCGGGTCCTGGCACACGTTCGCCACGCCCCATCCAGTCTGTTCTGGCGACCGAGTATCTGGCGCAGCTGTCCCATTTGACAGCGAACTTCTCGCCCCCACATCCATCACAGCCGTATGCAGACCGTCATCAGCCTCGATGCCGGAACCGCGAGCCACATTGACGGTAGCAGCTCCACGACGCTGGACCAGACTAACCCGAGCACATTGATCCTCGCGTTGTGTCTGTGTTTGCTCCTTTACTCGTCGTTGCTGTTGTCTCTCGTCGAGTTCTCGACGAGCCTTGTCAGCCTGCTCTTGTCGCCGAACGCGCTGCTCTTCGTCCAGTTCCGCCACGGCTCACTCGACCTCATCATCGCGCTCGGCGATCATCTTGGTGCGCTCTTCAGCGCGTTCCACAGCAGGCTCCACGCGCTGTCTCTTAGCGTCACGCTTCGCCTGCTTCCTAGCCGACCTTTCCGCCTCCA
Organism: Phytophthora syringae; assembly: GCA_012656105.1. Taxonomy (NCBI): domain Eukaryota; phylum Oomycota; class Peronosporomycetes; order Peronosporales; family Peronosporaceae; genus Phytophthora; species Phytophthora syringae. The sequence continues at coordinate 348,781 of JAAKBD010000047.1, forward strand.
CGTCTTCTCGTTTCGGCACCACGTAGTTGCCCAATCTCATGTCGTGACTCACTTCTTTCTCCATCGTGACGAGGTCGACGGGCACCGCCGCCGTCCCGCCTTCCTCAGCCTCCAAATCTCGTTCTCCACCATGCTCGCCCACCGGTACCGGATATCGGAGTGTGGCCATAGCGGGCCTCACCCTTTCCACATACCTGCTTCCTCTCCACTCGTCCCTAGTCGTAGCCTCCTCATTGACGGTGGCCTTGAGCTTCAGGATCAGGCCAGCGGCCTTCTGCTGACCCTTCACCACTTCACCCCAACCTTCGTATCGCTCCACTCGTTCCTCCTCCGTATCAACCACCATCCGCTCGCCTTCTCGGGACGACCTCGTCGTTGCTACCACCGTCGCGTCGTCCTGGGTGGCGGTCGTCATTGTCTCGTCTTCGTCGTCCGTTCCTCGTCGAGGATGCACTGGTTGCTCCGAACGTAGTATACGTTCGGCTGTCGTTTTCCGCCGAGGTGCTCCGGACTCGTCGCGCCGCCATGAGTTCGTCGTTGGCCGCTTTCTTTTCCGGGTGGGGACATAGTGTCCAGCCTCACCGCAAGCGTAGCACTTGCCGTCCCCACGGGAAACCCCGTTCGTCGTAGTCCTTCGTCTGGTGGCTTCAGGTACTGACGGTGGCGCCGTTGGTTTGACTTGGTGGACCGGAGCTCTACGAATCGTTCTCTTCGGGGCTGGAACCGGTTCATCTGAGTCTTCGTCGCTCGATTCACTGGCCGCTGCCGCCAGCATCACCTTGGCCTTACGCTCGGGTCAGAGCACGGTCCGTCGTTCCTTGGTCCTTTCTCGCTATCGAGTGACTTGTCGTCCTCGTTCTCGACTGTTGAGCCTCCAGAACTTGCCGTTCCAGGTTCGGCCATGGGGCACCACCCACATGCTACTGTTTTTGTCGAAAACCCCTTGTGGGTTGGTAAAGTAGGCGCGCGTATCACTGACAGCTTCACTCCCTGCTGTCGACAAGTACCCGTCCTCTGCCAACATACTGCCTATGCCGGGGATCACCTGCATCGGGCCCGTAGTTCTGTCCATCTACACCGCGCCGTGTACCGTCGTAGTGGCCCAGGCTTGGCCGATGTTTCACATCCCCGTTCGACACTATAACTGGAGTCGTCCATTTTCATCGCCTTGTCCACGGCCTCGCCAAGTGTTCGTGGCGCGGGAGCCAGCTTCACCAGTTGTCTTGTCGTCTGCTTTAGGCCACGGTAGAATTGACCTAGTAACGTTTATTCAGTCACCGGATTCATGCCGGCTGCGCCCCGAAGTCCCGCGGCGAAGTCGGCAAAGGTCTCGCCGTCCTGCATGTACCTCTGCGTGACGCGCCATTGCGCCTGTGCCAAGTCTTGGCGTTCGCCGTAGCGTCGCATCAACAGCTCCTTCAACTTGGGCCAGGTTTTTCTCCGTCGCTAGTTCTTGGTTGATCTGCACCCACGATTTGGCAGCATCGTCTTGTAGCTTGTTCCCCACGACGTAGTAGAGCTCGGCGTCGCTCCAGTCGCCACGTCCAGACATGCGTGCACCCTCGACTGCTAGGTCAACTTTAGCGATCCAGGTTTCCACCCGCACGCCGCCAGGGCTCGGCTTAAAGGTTGTAAATCCAACTCTATTGCGTTCTTCCTTCGTCGACTGGACTCTTCTCGTACTCGTTGGTGTCCATGTCGGTGAGAACGTCGCCCGTGTCGCCCACGTCGTCCATGTCGGCCACGTCGTCCTCCGTCGTCGTCGTCGTCGCTCATCATCTTCACTGGAGCTACTGCTGCTACTACAGCTGCTCTCGGAGCTGCTGGGTCACCGTCTGGTTGGTTATTCGCTCGGAAGCGTGACCCGGGCACGTGCACTGTCTTCTTCTTGCTTCGTGGCGTCGATCCCACCGGTACTCGAGACTTGGGTGCTGGTGTCGAGGCTGGGACCGATGCTGCTGCCTGGTTGTTCGTGCGCGAGGCCGAGGCTGGTTATAACGGGTCAGGTGTGTCCGTTATTAGCGTACACCGTAGATGCGAGGAAGCGCGGAGTCTCAGAAGACACTGAGTCTAAGTAGGGTCTTTAAGGCAAATTTAACTCTGATTTATGTTAGTGGCCTTGGGGACCACTCAAATACAAACTGTCGTCTGATTGGTTGAAATGGCTCTCCACTTTCAACCAATGACAGGACTACGCGAAGCACACGCTAGCCGTGTGCTTTTGTACCTACTTATGTATCTATCTTTTCGTGACTCTAGTTTAACTGATATGTAACTGTAACAGCCCGTTACATCACCCCCTCTCAAAGTTGCACTCACCCACAGTAGAGTGCTGTCGCAGAGAAAGTGACGACGTGCTTGCGTGGCGCCTACGCCACGCCCATTCTCCAACTTGCGATGTCGGCGACAAGTGACGCCGGCAACTCCGTGCGCGGGACTTCGGTGTACCACGTCATGGAGAGCGAGCTGAAGCCATGGGATTTGTACAGCCTCGACGGCGCCGTGGAGGCGGAGCGCCTCGACCTCATGAAGAACTACTTCGCGCGCTTCCGAGCAGTGAGGGGCAATACGACAAACAACGCGTACACGCACGACGCCCTGCAGCGGTCGTGGTGTGCCTTCATCCGTCGCTGGAACGCCGCGCGACGTGAAGACCGTTCGTTCACGTCCTGGCTCGAAGATCGGGAAGCGGCGCGGAACACGCGCTCTATTGGAGACATCCGTCGTCGCCTCTGCGAGCTCGTAGCGGCTAAGTGGCACCCGTGTTACGTGCACATGCTCGACGGCTGCGAGGGGTGCGGACATCGTCCGCGACCGACACGCGAGTGGGACACGCACTGGCGCCAGTACGCGATGGACGACGACTTGCGCCGCTGGATCGGACGCTTGGATCGTGCTCGCAGCGAGTTAGCGGCTACGGAGATTCGCGGCGGAGGGCGCCGCGTAACGCGCGGAGCGCATCGTCGACGTGGTCGCTCCAGACGTGATTGGCGTCGTGGGCGCTCGCGTTCTCCTGAGCGAGCGCGGCTTCGTAGTCGGTCACCAAGTCGGGGACGTCCTCAAGGAGTCGAGTACGCGGCTCCCACGTATCGTCATCCGGCGGGAGACCAAGCCAGCGCACCCGGTAATGCTTCAAGGGTGCTCGTCGGTGCGTACGGCTGGAATGAGCAGGGACCGCGCGATCCACGCGCATATCATGATCCACCAAGCGCTCAACAATCCAGTGCTGCGCGCCCGTCGCATCAACAAGCGGCGGGGCCCTTCGCGGCGGTACGGAAGCGGGTGCTGCTGCTGTGGAACTGCAGGGCTCCGGTACGAACGGGAAACCGGAGCGGCTTACGCTGGCGCAGTACAAGTTGCTGCTGCTGGAGGCGCAGCAGGCGCATGACGATGCTCGGGAGGCTCATGAGCGCGCTGAGCGCTCGCTCGCGTCTGCATACGCCTCGGAGGAGACTGCGCGTTAGGTGAAGGCGCAGGGACCCGAGGTGATTGAGCGTCTCCGTCAAGTGGAGACGCACTCGTTCGGACGGCCGCGCTCGGGGATCCCGACGCGTGCGGAGCGGGGACTCGGACCAAGTCAGCGTCAGCGTCGTCAGCAAGGCCGCTCTGACTACGAACCCGCCCGCGATGCGGATCGCCGGCGCAGGAATGGTCGCGGGCACGTAGGGCTTGAGGCGCCCGAAGTAAAAGTCGGGTGCAGACGCATTGACGTAGGAATGTCTAGCGTGTAGGCATTTCCGATAACTTTCAAAATCTTGAATGGACCGATGAATCGCGGCGCCAGCTTTTTGCACCCAAGTTCGCCACATCAGTGCCTTGGATGCCGTCCGTAGATAGGAGTACTCGCTCGCCTCGCCGGAAGGACGACATGTTCTTCCGGCCCCGCCAATCTGCGTTCGCCTTCTGTTTGTCAACAGCGGCTTGGAGCGCGTCACGGACAAAGCGCGTGACGACTTGTCGGTGCAGCAGGAAGTCAGATACGGCTGCTGAGTCGATCGGGGTCTGAGGCTCTTTCGGCGCGAAGTTTGCAATGTCGGATTCGGATTCGGACGCAGCAGGCGTAGCCGCGTCTTTCGCGGGAGGATCTTCGTATGCCACGCCATAGAGTGCGTGGCTCTTCGTGGGAGCGTCCAGGATGCGCTTCTGGATGCTGGACCGGGGCAGCGGGAGATTACTCGACGTCTGCGCCGACTCGGTAGTCGGTGCCAATTCTCCCCACCAAGAGTGGAGCCCGCTGTCGTGTCAGCACTTCGAACAGCGAGAAGAGCTGGAACGCGCGGGTGCCGCGCGTTGTTCACGAAGAACGGCGTCAGGCTGGTCGACACGTGAGTCGCGTTGTTCAACTCGAACTCGGCCATCGGCAGAAAGGAGCTCCAGAAGTCGAAGGACGTCGCGTAGCTGCGCAGGACGTCTTCGAGAACTCGGTTCACGCGCTCCGTCTGCCCATCCGTCCCTGGGTGGGCCGCCGTCGACATGAGCAAGTGGGTGCCCAGCAGCCCGAACAGCCGCGTCCAGAACGCGGATGTGAAGCGGGGATATCGGTCCGAGACAATGGACTCCGGAAGGCCGTGGTGTCTGAACACCAGGTCGAGAAACAGCTCCGCCGAGTCGTCGGCGGTCACTTCGGCCGCGACAGGAGCAAGATGCACCATCATGCTGAAGCGATCAACAAAGACGAGGACACCCGTGCGTCCCTCGTCGTCTCGAGGAAGTCCGAAGATGAAGTCCATGCTGACGGATCGCCACGCGCCCGTGGCGATGGGGAGCGGACGCAACGGAGCCTGCTTTGATGCCGCAGGCTTCACACGCTGACATATCTCGCAGGATCGGACCCACTTCCGTATCCACTTGTACATGCGTGGCCAGAAGAAGTCGCGGGACAGGGCTGCGAACGTCTTCTCGCGCCCGAGATGACCGCCAGCCGGTGCGTCGTGGTACTCGTGAACCAGTCGAGCACGAAGGTCGTCATCCGCTGGGATGACGACGCGCGGCGTGTCGAACGTGTTGATGGCGTACGTCAGCAGATCGCCATCGAGATCATAACGCGTGATAACGTCACGCGTGGGACGTGTCAGCTTCGCGAGCATCTCCGCCGTCGGATCGCGGAGATGGCGGATGATCCCGGCGTAGAAGTCATCTTCCTCGTATGCGTCAGCGATCCGCTGACGCAGTGGCAGCACGGGACTCGACACTGTGGCGTTGATGCCCAGCATCACGCAGACGGCGCAATCATCTTCGTCGTCTTCGTCTTCAGGGAGGTCCTGATGACGCGTCAACCGCCGAGGGTCGTAGTCCGGATGCCGAGAGAGCGCGTCGGCAAGAATATTATTCTTGCCCGGTTTGTAGGGCACGACGAAGTTGTACTCGGCGAAGAACGAGAACCACCTCGCCATGCGCTGCGAGAGATGTGGGCTCTTCATCGCTGTCCGCAGAGACGCGTGGTCTGTATAGACTGCAAACATCTGCTCGCCGAGGAGATACACTCTGAATTTGATCAGAGCGTAGCGCATCGCGAGGAGCTCCTTGTCGTGCACAGGTTAGTTCTTCTCCGCCGGCTTCATCTGTCGTGACTGATAGCTCACGACACGTTCGCGGCCCTCATCATCAAACTGCATGAGAGCACAGCCGATGGCAAAGTCACTCGCGTCACACACGACGTGGAACGGTCTTGATGTATCAGGCAGCATCAAGACAGGCGCGGACGCGAGGCTTTTCTTCACAGCTTCGAACGCATCCTGATGCTCAGGACGCCAATCCCACGTGACGTCTTTCTTCAACAAGGATGACATCGGCTGGATCGGGCCTGCGTAATCCTTCGTGTACTTGTGAAGGTAGTTCGCGAGGCCCAGCCACTGACGCAACTCCGTTTGGTTTTTGGGAGTCGGCCAAGAACAGATCGAGGAGATCTTCTCAGGGTCGGCGCGAACGCCACTCTTGCTGACGTAGCAACCCAGCACCGGAATCTCTGGTGCACAGAACACGCACTTTTTCAAGTTGGCGTACAGCTTGTTTTCACGCATCTTCTCGAAAACCTACCGCAGATGCCGAAGATGCACGTCGACGGCGCTGAGACCGTCCTCAGCGCGGCTGTGCACGAAAATATCATCGAAGTAGCTCGGCGCGAAGGCGCGGAGCGGTCGCAGCACGTGAGAGACCATCCGGTTGAACGTGGCGGGCGCGTTCTTCAGGCCCTGCGGCATGACGAGCCACTCCCAGAGCATCCCACTGGGAGTACTCACCGCGGTGAGGGGATGTCGCTCGCTCTCATCAGGATCTGATAGAAGCCGTCTGTCAGATCGATCGCGCTGTAGATGACGCTGCCGGACATGGTGTCGAGAACCATGTCTTTCCGAGGAATGGGGGTCTGCGCGGGGATGGTCGCGTCGTTCAACTTGTTGAACGCATGAACGATGCGCCATCCACCAGTCGCCTTCTTCACGCAGAACGTCGGGCTCGAGTGCGGCGAGATACTCTCGCGCACGTGTCCAGCCTTGCGGCGGCCTTCGAAGAAGTCGTCGATGGCTTGGACTTGGTCTCGCGGCAGCGGCCACTGCCGCGTCACGCAGTACTTCGATCCGGGCACGAGGTCGATTTCGTGCCGGACACCTCGCTCGGCGGGGAGTTCTGCTGGAATCTTTTCAGGAAGACGTCCTCGTACTCGCGAGCGAGCGAGTACACCGGGTTACCAGAGTCTTGGAGTGCTTTCCAAGACTGCGTGTCGAAGCGTTCCTCGCGCGCTGACTTGGGCTCAGCCGACTTCGGGCGACACGACGACGCGTCGTCGCTGACTGCGTTGATGGTCGTGTCCGCCGGGTCGGGGCTGGTGTTGAGGCACACTTGCTCGATATCGCCAGCCTTCAAGTCGCGAAGGAAATGCTTCCAGGAGAGGCCTGGGAGCCCCTCGCCAGCGTCAGCAGCGGTCGAGCACCGGGGCTCTCCACAGCTGAGGCCGAAGCATCTGCCAAATCCCGTGAGGTGGTACACGTAATTGGTCTCCGCTGTACTTTGCTTTGGTAACTTCTGAAGTATTCCGCACCGTCTTTGCTTGTGAATATCGTATCGAAACCCGCCCACGGGAACGTGTGTCTTGGTGCTGGCCTTAACCTACGGTGTAAGTGGTGCGCGTGCTGCTGTTTCTGACATTTGTGCTGTCGAGTGTCGACTTGGCGTTGACGCGCTACCACCTGTGGAAGTGTCAACCAACGACTCTCGAGCTCAAATGCCATTCTTTGGTCACGGGAGGGCGGTAGGGAGATGATCTACTTATTGGGAGCGAACGCAGCCAATAATTGTGCTGTCAATGGGCCAGGGTGGCTACTCCAGCGCAATCTCCGTCGTGCGGTGGCATTATATCGCGAACGAACAGCGCTGGTTTCGACCCCACTTGCCCAGCTGCGTCTTCCACGGGAAGATTGTCAGTGTCAGGTCTTCAGCAGCTGCCAGTGCGGAGCTGTGGACATGAGACGGATCTCCAGCAGCCCCAGCAGCCTCATTTTCTTAGTCAACTCGTCCACCATATGCTTGCGCCATGACATGCAGTGCACGTGTCGGTTGTTGTTACTGAGGCTTATGACCTTCCAGATGCCTCCCACAGGCCACGTCAACCCCATGTACTCTGCATTGGCTAGGCAGGGCTCCGTAATCGGGTCTTCCAGCTCCAGATGCAAGTGGTACAGAAGTCGATCAGTGTTGGTGCGTCAGTTTGACCTTGAGCACGATACTCGACCATGACTGCGTTTCCTCGATGTTTTTTGGCCGTGGTGGTTTCCCGGAGGTTTATCTAGAGGCTGCAATTAAAGGCTGCAAATGTGAAAGAGCTGTCCTAAAGAAATGTTGCTAAACTTGATCTACAGATTCTAGGTTGACACCCCTTCTACATGTAGTGGTCCTGCTAATCGTCCTGCAAATGTTCCGACATAAGTATACTTGATGCCGGCCATCAGGACGGGTGACATTTCTTACCTACCACGTCTGCACTTGTAATCCTCGACGCATGCAAATGATTCAGACAGATTTTGTTCCTCACACCGACTTGACGACAAGCGGGACCCGCGAGACGGATATTGTTGGACGAAGTCCCCTATAATGAGATGTGATTAATTTGTTTTGTACTAAGTACGCTTTTTACGAAGAGTGGTAGTATCAATTTAAAGAGTGGGTTAGGGTTCAGTAGTATTGTTGCGTGCCGGGGCTAAAAACGTGAAAAAATCCGCGGTATAGCGACCCTTCGTTGGAGAGGCCTCTGGCGACATAGCGAAGTGAGTGGGACTTGACGGTTCAAAAGGGATCCCACCTCAGATGACCGAGTTAACGCCATGAAAGTAAGGACCCCAATTGCCAGACTGGAGCTTACGTTTAGTCCAACTGTAAACGCCGTTTTTATTAGAGGAGGCCGGAGTAAACTAAAACGCTAACTTTTCTAGGATAATTAAGAAATCTGTCATCACGTGCATGGGAAAGGGACCCCGTCTAAGCGGCTGCCCACCCTGATTTCTTCCCAACGGCTCCGATTTAGAGGAGAGGGATCTCATAGTTTAACCCCTGGAGGCGATGGACTCCAAAGTTGATGCGTAAAAAGTATTTGAGGGCCCGTAAGACGTCGTAATAAGTGCAGCAGACAGGTGTGTTGAGCTACCTCAAGTTGTACAGATTGTACGTAGATTGTATTGCTTTTTGTTAATCTACCGATGGGTGTCGCTGTGGGTCTGCCATTTGCGCTTTTGCAGCGCCGCGGGCACGTCGCCGCTTGGGCGCCATGGAGCTGATCGACCGCCTGCGCCTCGCGGTCCTGCGACAGATGGAGCAAGAGGTCACGAACTTCTTCACCGACGTGGCCAGCTGGAGGCGCTTCATCGCAGAGCACGCACCTGCCGACATCGTCGCCGTCTCGACGAAGATGTGCTGCTTCGAGGCATATCGCGTGCCTGCCGACAACGGGACGCGCGTGACGCTGTTGAACTCGCTTGCCCACGGTGTGTTCGAGATCGTGCCGGGAGCCCTCCGTCAGCTCAGCGTAGTGAACCGCCGCCCCTACGTCGTCCAGATCACCGTCTGGGACGTGATGAACCGCGCCACTTCTCCGCGGACAGCGCCGGTGGAGTTCCAGCCGGGGGACCTGTACAAGTTCAAGCGGGTACATCGTGTGGGCCTGTGTGCAGACGTACCGACGGGTAGTATGCAGCTCGAGGAAGGAGCGCTGACAACGGGTCGCGTGTGACGCTTCTCAGCCTTGCAGCGCACGGCGATTTTGAGGCGGTGAACGAGGCCATTCGGGAGCTTCATGTGGCGAACCGGAAGCCTTTCATCGTGCAGATCACTCTCTGGGACGCCAAGAAGCGCATGGGCTCCCCGCGAGTGGCACACATGCAGTTCCGGTCAGGGTCTATCTATGAATTTAAGCAAGTACATGGCGTCGGGTTCTACGCAGACATCCCTAAGGGAGTGTTCAGCTGGAGGAGGAAGTGTCTGACCGGGTCGTCCAAGTCGCGCCGCCCGTTCTGAAGCGACAGCCCGAACGCGAGGCGTCCGGACGAAAGGTGAAGGCTCGTGGACTCGTGTTTGACGAAGAGCAAAAGGACAACGACAGCGTTGGGCCGGCTGAACCTGCACTTCAAGTGCGGACGAGAAATGCTGGGGTCGCGCCTAAGGATGTGCAAGGTGTGCGCGCGCATTCGTGATGGCCGGCGACGCATCTAAGGCAAATGGAGGTGACCTATGCGGCTAAAGAGTGTCGTGGGCGATCTTCGCTTGCGGGATGGCATTAAATGGAGCAAGGTGGAGGAGAGGTTACGTTTAGTTTGAGATTTACATTAGTATGCATGTGGTATAAATGCTTCATTAATCGTGTAATAAACGATCAACTTTTATTTGAAAGTCATTAGTTTTGCGCGAGTGTGGGCTACTGAAAGCTCCGCGTGCCTATGCTTCAGGTTCTTACTGGTCCTCTAGCACATTAAGCAGACGCTGGTCGTGGTCGTGCCTACGGCGACGCTGTGCCTCCATGACAGGTATGTACACCGCGGTGAATAATTCGAATTCAGCTTGGTCTGTCGCATTGGTGGCGATTTCGTAGTTTTCTTGACAGCCGGCCACCTCGGCTTCAGCATCAGCAACTGTCGGGCTGTCTTCGGGGTGATCCTCTCGCGCTTGTAATAATTCCCTCCTAACCTCCACGAGCGCCACCATTGCCGCGTCCTGCGCGTTGAGTGCGTCTTGTCGGTTGCTCCATGCTCTCTCCATTGTAAAATGCAAAAGCAACGAGCGTTCTCTCGCAGGACAAGTCTTTAACCGTCAATCAATAGTAGTATTCTTGTGGGACGCGAAAGAAACACTGACCACTTCAACTTAGCTCATCTTCCTAAATACCTTGAGTAGCGAGACCATGAAGCGTACGCTGTGCTACAATTGCAATGTATTGACCACGAAAAACTTCCCTAGACTAGAAAACGTACTCCTCTTTCGCTTCGATTATCAGACTCAAAACTGACTACTCGCAGCATCGCTTTCAGGTTGGCTACAACTAATCCACTCGCTTCGGCGTTCTCGGTTGTCTTTTAGGAACTCCTTCGTTCGACTCCCCGTCTTCAGAGTCACCATTGGATGTATCGGAGAGGGTCACTGACGCTTGGCTATAGGCTGGCGCGTCGAGACGTGCTTGCGAATTTTGCCGGGGTTACGGGTGACGGATGCGGTGCTCGTGGTCTCGTCCACGCCGAAACGTACTTTCCAGAAGCTATGCCGCAACTTCTCTGTAGTATCGTCGATCCGCTCGGTTCGACGGTTCCACAGCTAGCGCATATTCTTCGCGCCGGTCGCGCAGCACAGCTTGACCAGCGGCTACAATTGGGCCGCCTTCTTCGTGTTGTTCTAACACTCGCAGTAATACCCTCTGAGCTTCAACGAGCGCCGCCGATGCCGCGTTCTCGGTGTCAATTGCGTTCTGTCTTTCCTGCTGTGCCCTATCCATTGTATAATCTGCAATGAGCGTTGTTTTCGTAAGATGGTCTTCAACTATCATCACTCTATTGTATTATTGAGGGAGTGTACAGACCTCAGTGTGTTAGAGGAATGACCGCAACTATTTATTGGAGAGGGCACATTGGGATTTTGCTATGGTAGAGCAGTGGAATGCACTTTCCGATTCCCCACATGAATATTGGTAGGTTGAATGACGTGTCTGGACATCACCATGTTCTCTCAATTTCTATAATGTTTTTATGTGTCTAGGTTGCGTAAGCGTGCAGCGCGCCATAGAATCAGGCCTGCGAACTACAACATGTGGTGGTTACGCGTTCAGGAATAGAAGAATCCTAGTGATGACTCGTTTTCCGTTTATGATAGCAGCCGCGTTCAACGATGATTCCATCGATAGATGTGCAGACAGGCTACGCGTTCAGCGCGTTCGTGCTGCAAGAGTAAGTGTCTAAATCAGGTGTGTTTTGCGCGTTAGCTGCAACATGGATGGCATGCGCGACTACGTGTTCAGGTCTGGACGAATCAAATAGCTCGATCGTTGAGCAGACGGAGCACTGAGTTTAATGATGCCTCTGTATTTGACCACACATGCCTTGCTTACCCATGACCTTGAAGTAGAATTCCGTTTGCCGACCCACATGTGGTCCGATTTCGAAATCACTCTGCATGTTAATATGACGAAGGCGCAGGCGGGATTGCGAGTCGCGAAGGCTGCCAAGCGCGCGTTGAAGGCTGTCAATAGGAGAAGTGGCAGTGGAGTACTACCAACGAAGAAAAGGCGTACGAAACCAGCTCCTGCTGAGGCAGCGGAGGCAGAAGACGAAACCAAACGTCTCGCGAGAGGTGAGGAAACAAGAAACGGAACGCAGTAGCGCGAGCACAGCCCCTTTTGGTGAAGAAGCGGAGGGGGAAGGTGGCGACGGCTAGCGTAGACGCAGGGGCTCGGTATAGCGACACCAAATGTATGTTCTACTTAGTACATATGATTTGAATTCATCACGGAACTGGTGAAGCTTTTCGTGGCGCAGCATTCTATGCAGCTGGGGACGCAACTTTTTGGATTTGTGGCAGCTGCGGAGAACTAACGAAGTCCGATACATCCTTGCTGAAGGAATACTCTCCGGACGCGGGTCTGTTTGCGCCTCTTTGTAATGCCTCGGGAGTGTGTGAAATTATCGCGGAGGCGGTCGTGACTGATGTCAAGGGTAATTCGAGTGTTTGACTCTGTCCCCGATGTGAAAAAACATTGAGACGGAAGGAGGTGCCGAAATACTGCAGAGCGAGCGGGATTCGGATTGCACCCGTTCCACATGAGCTCGCGGTGCTCAATAGGATGGAGTCACGGCTTATCGGATTGGGAATATCATTTACAACTTGCATCAACCTCCACGTCGACGGACAAGAGTTCACCCGTGGCAACTCGATTAACTACTGGAACAACGCTGTGGACGTTGTTCTTGAACTCCCTCGGCCGCTGAGCAAGCGTGGGGCCATATTTCTAAAGAACCAACACAATATGCCTACAAACGTTTTCGAGTTCGACCGGACCTCTTACGTCGGGCACAGTGCTGGCTTATCGAGAACAACCCGCTGTACCGAGATGTCACCATATCGGAAGACAACTTGGCCGCTCTTCAAGAGTTTGACTCCGTCGACGTGATTCCCACTATCGTGCTCACAGATGGAGAAGCACTCGAGCTGCAGGTTTCAGAAAGCCAAGTTAATAGCAAAACCTCAGGCATCTCCGACCCACACAGCTGCCCAAGCCTGACTTCCTCTTCACCCGATCTCCAACAACATGCTTGCTTGAATACTTCAAAAACCAAAATACATTAACTGGACAATGCTCACCCGATGCTGTGCGTCCGTGTGCGTCCGATATGACCGTAGACTCGCCTGATATGCTTGAAGGACTAATAGAGACGCTTGAACTCGAGCGAGCTGACGGTGGCACACAAAACGAGTTAGAAAAATAATTCAAGCTGCCAATTTGGCATGTGGATCGACGACGTACCCTGTAAAGGAATTGCAGCGCCACACAGACCCTATTGATGAATACAAAACTAAGATGCTAATGCAGAACTGCTTTCCAACTCTTTTCCCGAACGGTGAAGGCGGCCTTAACCCTTTGGATGGCGTCGAGTATAGAGCGAAAGAATTTCACTTAGCTGAATATTGTGCACATAGCATGATCGCCGATTCGTTATACATGACAATTTTAAGTTTTTCTGTTTGAATTTAATCCAACGTCGTCAAATTGATGGTCTGGTGCGGAGAGTAAGATACTCTGAAAATGAAAATGAGCATGAAAGTAGTACAACTCAGACAACGGAGCAGCCTAACCCCCAAAACAACAAAGACGTTGGTAGAGCTGTGCAAATTTTAGAGTCCTTGAAGCCTTACTTTCGAGTAGTGAGAGGGAGTGGGTTATACTGGTCAAACGTTCGGGATGAGCTCATGAGCATGATCGGCAACCGTGTGCTTCCAACACGCTGGCCAACCTTTTTCCTAACGCTAAGTGCTGCCGACACGATATGGCCGGACTTTTTCCGGGCTTGCGATCCTACGCTCACTCTTGAGCAGTGTCGACACTAGAAAACGGAAGAAGCTACTTAGCGAGAATCCTGATATTGGGCTCGCTTTTTCCACTACAAATTCAAAGCGTTTTTTATAATATTTTGTGCGGCAACAACAAGCCTTTGGGCGAAATAGAAGATTACTTTTGGCGCGTTGAACTCCAGCAACGTGGATCTCTGCACATACACGCACCACTCTGGATAAAAGACGCTCCGGACGTTTTGGAATTATCAGAGACAGAAGAAGGAAGGGCTGAACTAGCAGCGTTTGTTGATAAACACATATCAGTTCTATCCAAAACTATTAGTGACTTGGAGTTATGCACATGCAAAACATGTTCAACTCACAGATCTGAGAATGTCGACATCTTGACTCTGCGCCCTCCTGCTTGTGAAACGGAGGATTGGGAGTGTGTTGTTTCTCGCTTTGTTCAGCGAGTTCAACAGCACGTGGGCTATGCGGGATCTTTTTGCCGGAAAAAGGGCAACGAATTCAGGTTCGGGTATCCAAAAGAACTACAACCTAGTACTCAAATTGACGCATCTATCGCATCTGACGGAACACCGAATTTGAAGGTTAAGATTAAACGCGAGGTTCCCACCATCAACAACTACTCTCCTGTATTACTGTCTTCATGACGAGCAAACATGGACACCCAACTTATTGGAAGTGCATATGGAGCTGCCGAATACGCAGGCGCGTACGTGAACAAGGCAGAACCTGATACACTACGATTTTGAAAGGTAATTGCGGCAGCTGTCGCACGATCTGACACGAATCTACCCTACCAAGTCTTTTTGAAAAGAGTAGCAAATGCGGCTTTATCTATTAGAGAAGTAAGCGCTCAAGAATCGTATTATATACTCTTGCGAGACCTACCAATGTACGGAAAGTCAAGGAGTATAGTCAAAGTGAAGACGTTGCGACACAATTTGCGGAGCTACCGTGTTGAGCCTCGAGAACTACGCGCTCTTGCAGATCTATCAGACTTTGCTAACGGCGCAATTCGGATAGAGTCTAACGAACGTGCGTACATGGGTCGACCTACCTGCGCTCCTTTCGAATCGATGAGTTTTAGTGCTTTTGTAGAAAACTATGAGGCGGTCGAAAACGTAGGCAAACTTACTCTAAACCAGGGATACTGGGTGCGGCGTGATGGCGAGGGTACATTAAACTGCGTAGTAAGGCATGTGTTGTACGGATGTCTCCGTGGATGGCCCCGGACTCTACAAACGCCAATTTTTGCTACGCAGAGCTATTTCTCCATGTTCCGTGGAGGACACTACATGACCTACCGCAATCGGACGAGGATTGCATTGCAGGATTCCTCGAGGAGCAGACAAACAATCTTGTGAGTGGAATTTCGGCCGAATCTACTGCCAAGATTGAACGCAACAACAAAAACTAGAGCTGTTAAAGCTGTCTAACACTTCGCATTCGATAAGCAAACTTCCTCCTTCTGACTATGTTTTTGTGGAAAATCGAACAGATCGCTACATTGACGTTGATACACCGCCCTCTCTTGAACCCCAATCGGAAGGTGTAATTGTGCATGAGTGGGTCGCGAAGCACACGTATTCTCCCGAAGATATCGCCAAGGCACGAGACTTTGTCAACACGTGCGTGAACCGTGGGTGAAAGAAAAACGTGATATTTCGCATCAAAGCTCGGGTAAAGAGAATGCGTACAGGTACCCGATTGTAGGATTTACATCTGATGTGGTAGAATCGATGTCAGAGTCGCAATGGATACCGTATGCTCTTGCGATGCAGCAATCTAGAGCAAGATTGAAAGCAGCACTTGAATGTACACAGTGTGACCCGCTACATCTAATTATTAGCGAAGAAGGAGGATCAGGGAAAAGTTGCATTATTGAGCATATAGTTAAGGACTTATGGTGCGTTTTCTCTGAGATTGATCAAAACTCATCGCAACGAGTTCTTCTGCTTGCACACCAGGGCACTGCAGCCTTTAATATTAAAAGGGCAAACTCTGTGTTCGGCGTTTGGTTTTGCTTCATTCTCTAAGGCCGCTTTTCCGTACCATATACACGTCATTGACGATCCAAAAAATGGACCTGCAAAACTGAAAAAGTTGCAACAGCGATTTAAGGATATTCATTTGGTCATCATAGACGAGTTTAGCGTGATTTCGTGTGGTATGCTCTATTGGATCGATGAGCGAATGCGTGAGATCTGGCCTAGTCATAGACACTTACGTTTTGGCGGCCGTGATGTTGTGTTTACCGGTGACGCTGCACAGCTAAATCCTGTTGTACCATATTCACTTTCTACTCCTATTCACAAAATAATGAACAACGCACACCGAAAAGGGCGAGAGATCTGGGAGGAAATTGCTTGCGTGTGTACGCTAACTACTCAAAATAAAGGAAAGCTCGATCCTGTATGGTTCGATGCGTTGCGGCGTTTGCGAAACAGAGAGCCTACAGCAGGGGACATTGCACTATTTAACACGAGATGTATTGACGGTAAAGGTATACCAGACGAGTTTATTGACGTGAAACACAGAGCTCGCAAAAATGTTGACGTTGATGCAGCAAACGATGCAAGTATCCGCGCTATTGCCCCTCCTATCGTTCACATAAAGTCTCAATGTCGCGTACAGCAAAAACGAATTCATTGACAGCGTGCAATACCTGAAGGCACAGTCAGTGCCCTTATTAGCGAAGCAAAAACGGCGAAGTCGGATCGAGACAGAGTTGTAGCAACTAACATCAAACTATGTGTTGGAGCACCTGTTACACTTACATTTAATCTAGAGCAATCAGCAGGTCTCTGCAACGGTACGAATGATATTGTTTACAATTTCATTTTCCCTTCAGACAGCGCGCTTCCCATTGTGCTTATCCAGATCACGGATTCATATATCGGCCCCTCTTTTCTTGAAGGAGTTCCTAACATTGTGCCTGTTCCACCAAAGGAGATCAGTTGGAGAAAAAAACTAGTGATTTCAGAGTAAGTCAAGGGATCCCTCCGCGACATGCCTACGCTATGACTATTCACAAGGTCCAGGGGCTCACCTGTGATATGGTCATCTTCCATAGCAACTCTGTGCCGACAGTAGCGTTTGCGTACGTTGCATTGCCCTGCGTGCGGCATCGACATGCTATCTTGCTCACCCAACCACTAACGTTAGACAAGTTAAAATCGACGCCTGATAAACTCGCGAGTTTCAGGGCGGAAGAGAATAGGATCGCAGATGCTGTCGCCAAGGCACTAGTGTCTGCTGTTCCCGTCGTCGCAGTCATGGGGGCAATCGCCACCGCCCAGAACAAGAATATGTTACCTCGGCAGTAGAATTCCGAGATATGGTGATAGTGTGCATCGGTTTCCGCCTGGACGAGCGGTCCCCGCGCCGACTACTCTGATCAGCTCAATCAAGGCGGGCGGACGCAGAACGCCGCCAATCACCCCGGCGAAGAGTGTGTTGAGGCTCTCGCTCCAGCGACGGAATTGTGAGTATTTGCAATCATCATGCGAGCGCCTACGCTTTGTGACTTAAGTTTTGTTGTTCGTATCCTACAGAAACAAGCGTAACCGAGACAGGAACACGAAGAAAAACAACACAGCTTCTTTCTTCAGTGCCCGATCACGACCGCTGCATCGCGGAGGAGTATTAATTCAGCCTGCTCACCGCTCGTCAGTACCGACATTGCAGTTCGAGCACGACGAAGAATTATGCGCAGCAGATCGAGTTCGATACGTACGGCGGCGGCATACAATTCCCAACTGGTTCGCACCTGTGTCTTGCCGAGATTGATACTGCAACTTCAAGAGTGATGAAGGTTTAAAAAATATATTGTATGTATTAGTAGCACGCTCTTTTGTTTCTACTGGATTTACGAAGTGTTCGTAGCACTTGCCGACCATATCTTTGCGCACTGCTCCATAAAGCTCTTGTCGGCTTCCGTCCGGCGCAGTGCTCGCTCACGTACGGCAAGTACAGTGTCTGCAAGTCGACCAAGTCCGATATCCGGCGTGTTTACCACGCTCTCTAAGACTTCAGGGATCGACAAATTGTTGGTAGCCACAGAGATCACCGTCGTTGCATGAGACGCTTGCATGTCCGCGACAGTTTTTCCCGTCAGTCTGGACTCCAGCAGTGCTGCAGATTCTTGCGCCGGGTTGCCAGAAGCCAATTGTGGTTCCACTGGAGCCCCAGCAGGAGATATGGAACGCCTGCGTTTCGATGTGCTGCTCGGTCGTCGTTGTCCAGCGTTCTCGGGCGCGTTCTCCGTCGTCTCGTTCGCTGCAGCAGCCTACTCCTTTTCTCTTCTCTGGCGCATTCGTTGAAGAGCGTTCTGGCGCTGGCGGTGGTCATCACACAGCCAGTGAAAATTCCCATCTTTCTTCTTCGCGCGCGTGTTCTTGCAGCCAGAAGGATATCGGCACTGCGCGGGCTCGAATTGTCGAGGTGGCATCGTAGCGCGGCGCTCAGCCAACTTCGCACGCTGGTATTGTCGGTGCACCTCGCACATGCTGTGAAATTCTCCATGTCGCTTCAACGCGGGCTTTCCAGATCACCCAGGGGAGAATCTGCACTGCCAGGGCGTCGGGTCGGACGCTTGGACTACGTATTAGCACTAAGATTATCAATAGAGTTACAGCAGTGGGTGCTTACCGGGTGTGCCTTGTGCTCCGGATGAGGTTCCCGCTGCGTCTACTGCTGCTTGACGTCTTCTTCTTCTACTCCTGTCTTGGGTGCTGCGCATTCTGCTGCTGCTGCGCACGCTGCGCTTGCCGATGCTGCGCCTCGGTGTGTGCTCTTGGCACCGCACCGGATCCCTCTCAAAGAGTTCACCACTCGACGTAAGAAGCCCGAGAACAAGGGAGGGCTTCATCCCGTTTGGGGGTACCCATGGGTCATGCCCGAGCATTGGTCTTCCGATATCTCAGCGGAGACGTTGTTCTGGGAATGGGTAGCCCTCGGGGGTTTGACGCCCAAGAGAGTCAAGATCTCAAAGCCGAAATTCGGCTGTCCTGTATTTTGGACCAGCGCGACTTGCGCATTGAGTTTGTTCACCTCGTGGGCAAACGACAGTTAACACCTGTCATGTCGGAGCTCCGGCGTGCGGGCCCCATTGGCGCGCGATCCGCGCGCCAGCATGGTACTTCTGCGAGTGCCATGCCTCGTTCGTCGGCTAAGAAGACGCGAACTACTTACGAAGCTGTCGCTTCTGTTCCCAGATCGCGACAGACTTCGGGCAGTCAAGCATGAGCCGGTCAATCGGCTCCCACGCGTTCTGTGAATCGGGGTAACCTCTCCATTTCACTAAGAGCTGGCGCTTCCCGTGGAGGCGCCGCTCGTGGAGAATCCGCTCCACGTGATAGTGGATCTATCCATGGCGGTCAAGCAGCGCCGGCGGAGGACGAGAACGCGTTTGAGTTCGAGCCCTCGGCGCCACAGTCAACGACGCGCTCGGCTTCGTCCGCGGGGAATCCTTCCCTTTCGTTTTACGAGAAGGAGAACCGCCTTCTCCAAGAGCGCGTGTGCGCGCTCGAGATGGCGATGAACATCGGCCAAGGTGGGAAGGCTGCCAGGATGGCTGGGATTGTGGGATCCCTTGAGCAACTTCGCTCTGACGTGAGAACGTCCACGATCGGATTCGGCGTCGTGTCGAGGAGATCGATCAACTGCAATCCGATCACCATCTGTTGGCCGAGAGTACTCCTCGTATTCCGCCCCAACATGGGACAACGCCTTACGGCTACCCTGCCGCACCTCGTGGGCAGGCTTCAGGCGGGAGCCAGTCATTTGGCTACCCTGCCACTTCTCGTGGAGCGCCTCGAGGGGCGGTCCAGCCTTACGGCTATCCTGTGCCTTACGGGATTGGGGACTATCCGGGGTATGGCCAAATGCCTTACCCAGGGCCGGCCTTCCAGGCACCTCCTATGGGGGATTTGCGCAAGCGGGTCGCCCACCGTTCCCAGTGGCTCAGCCACAGGCTTCGCAGGAGCTAACGGAGTCTGCTCCACCTGGCGGTCGCTTCGAGGAAGTGAGCTCGCCGGCTCAAGGCCCTGACCCGCTCCCTGAGAGGAAGCTAGATCCTGCGGATCGTGGTAGCGCTTAAGGCGACCCACGTAAAACGTTGGGTGCGTCGCCATTGACTTTGGAAGGTCAATGGTGTAAGCTGCACCATGCCGGCTGAGGACCGTGAAGGGTCCGATGAAGCGGTGCTTCAACTTGTTGCTCTCAACATAGCTAACCCGGTTTAGCGGTAGGTTTCTAGTATCTAGTAGGACTAAATCCCCAACGTCAAACACGTTTAAGTTTCCCCTGCCATGTCTGTCAGAGTATTCCTTTTGCTTGTCTTGTGCGGACGCCATCGCGTCGCGCACGCGGTTGATAACATTCAACCTAGTGCCAATAAACTCTTGCACTTGATTTCTTAAGGCAGCTGGGTCGATGTCCGAGACCCGGGAGGAAAGTGCTTTCCGAGCCTCTCCCCACTTAGGATAGAAGCATCGGTGTCGCCACGAACAGTGAGCGGCACGCGAGGGTTACGAAGCCCATTCAAATAGAACGGGGTAAACCCCGTTGATGCGTGTACCGCATTGTTGAGTGCAAACTCAACGACCGGCAGACGGTCGGACCAGGTGCGAGGCGCCTCTGCGCAAATGCTGCGCAGTGTGTCCTCGAGCACGCGGTTAACCCGCTCCGTCTGGCCATCCGTTTGAGGGTGGTCAGCGGTCGACATGTGTAGACGAGTTCCAATGAGTTGGGACAGCGTCTTCCAAAACGCAGCGGTAAACCGCGGGTCTCTATCAGAGATAATGGTCTCTGGGAGGCCATGGTAGCGAAACACGCCGTCAATAAACAGACGAGCGGCGTGTTCGCCCGTGACAGTATCAGGTACAGGTGCTAGATGCACCATCTTGCTCAGACGGCACACGAACACCAAAATTCCGGTGTTGCCGTGCCCGTCAGCTGGAAGTCCAAAGATGAAGTCGAGACTCATCGACTTCCAGCAATCCACAGGGACCGGCAGGCTCTGTAAAGGAGCCGAGGCGTGACCTGCGAGTTTCACTCGCTGACATGTTTCGCATGTCTTCACATAGTTGGCGACCCACTTGTACATGTGGGTCCACCAGAACGACTGTGAAACCGACTGGAAGGTCTTCTCGCGACCAAGATGGCCGCTGGAAGGCGCGTCGTGCGCCTCCTGAAGTATGTCGTACTTCAGGTCTTCATCATGAGGGACCACAACCCGAGGAGGGTCGGCGGGGTCCACGCTTTAATGAAGAAGACAATCGGTCCATTCATACCGATGGAGGCGAGACCTCTGTCGTGGCGTAAGCCATTCAGACTTGGCGTCCTTCCCAGCGGACAGGAAACGTACTAGAGGAGCGAGAGATTCGTCCTTTCGATACGCCATGCGTATCCGATCGTACAGATCCGTCGTCACACGACTAATATGAGCTAACTCATAGTCTGGGCGACGCGAGAGCGCGTCGGCAAGCACATTACGCTTGCCAGGCTTGTATTCGACGCGGAAGTTGTATTCCGCGAAGAATGACAGCCAACGCGCCATTCTCTGTGAGAGATGTGGCGAGTTAGTCGCCGTCCGCAAGGACGCGTGATCCGTATAGATCACAAAGGACTTGGAGCCCAGAAGATGCACACAGAACTTCACGAGCGCATACTTCATGGCAAGGAGTTCCTTATCATGAACTGGGTAATACCGTTCGGCTGCTTTGAGCTGCCTGGACTGGAACGAGATAACTCGCTCGCGTCCGTCCGCGTCGTTCTGAAGTAGTGCGCAACCGATTGCATAGTCGGAAGCGTCACAGACGATGCTGAACGGCTTCATCTCGTCTGGCAGTGCCAAGACCGGTGCTTGCTGCAGACTTGCTTTGACTTTGTCGAAAGCGTCATGGTGACGGTGCTCCCAGCACCAGTCACAGTCCTTCTTAAGGAGGTCTGACAGGGGTTTAGCCAAGCCCGCATAGCCTGCGCTATACTTGTGCAGGTAGTTGGCTAGACCCAACCACTTTCGAATGTCTTTCTGAGACCGAGGTGTTGTCCAAGCAGAGATGGCCTTCACCTTCTCGGGGTCTGCCCGAACTCCTACGTCGCTGACAAAGCAACCGAGAACCTTGATCTCGGGAGCCGCAAAGACGCACTTGTCGATATTGGCATAGAGCTTGTTGGCTCTCATGACCTCGAACACTCGACGGAGGTGCTTCAAATGCACCTCCATAGCCGTCTGGCCTTGCTCGGCTCGGCTATGGACGAAGATGTCGTCAAAGTACGTCTGTGTGAACGTATGGAGTGGTCTGGATAGCTGCGTGACCAAGCGATTAAAAGTCGCTGGGGCATTTGACAACCCTTGTGGTATAACTAGCCACTCCCAAAGCATCCCGCTTGGCGTGCTTACCGCCGTCAAAGGGATGTCACTTTGACGCTTCAGGATCTGGTAGTATCCGTCCACCAGATCCAAGGCACTGTAGAGCTCACAGCCTGCCATGTTGTTTAACAACACATCCTTGCGCGGGATGGGTGTCTGTGCTGGCACCGTCGCGCTGTTCAGCTTGTTGAAAGCGTGAACCAGACGCCACTTCCCGTTCGGCTTCCGAACGCAGAAGGTGGGCGTCGAGTGCGGGGATTTTGACTCCCGCACCATGCCTGCCTTCGCCTTAGCGGCGAAGAAGTCGTCAATGACTTCACACTGCTCGCGAGGCAGTGGCCATTGTCTGGTGACACAGTACTTTGTGCCTGGCACGAGATCAATCTCGTGCCTCACTCCGCGATCAGGTGGGAGTTGGGACGGTGGATTCTTCGACACCACGTCCGAAAACTCCTTCACCAAAGGATACAGTGGATCCTTCGGGTTCTTGAGTATCTCAGAACCCAAGCGCTTTACGCGCTGGCGAGTGAACTCCTCCAGGAGATTCTCGTCCAACACAGAGGAAGAGTTTAACTCCTCAGCGGGGGTCTCTTGTTTTAGAAGGACCACCTCCGCAATATCACCGACCTTGAGGTCGATCAGAAAGTCATTCATTGACATCTCTTCGAGGTTCAGTAGCTCTGACACCTCGGGCAGCGGCTCTAACATGAGCGCGCCTGCCTTCACGCGACGGTCTGTTTCGCCATCGAAGACGTGATAACACTCTTCCGCCGAGCTAGTCGAAGGAGCCTGGGCCCTGGGCTCCGAGTCACCTAACGTGACTACAGTTTGACCTGAGGTCAAACTCAACTTACGGCGGCGGCGATGGTCTCGTCGACGACGGCCTCGACGCGAGATTACGTTTCTCACGTCGGGTGATGCCCGCTCTAGGACATCATAGACCGCTAAGGTTTCGTGTGGAACTTCGTTACCCACACAGGAAGCGCTCCCCGCGTCTTCCTCTTCAGTTAAGGTCTGGGCGACCGGGTGTTGACCTAAGTTACCCACCTGGCGAGAATCTCCTGATGCCGCCACGCTCGGGGTTCCTGCCACCAAGCTAGCTTTTGGGGACCCCTGAGGTCGTCCGTCTTGGACTCGGTCTCCTGACCTACTGCAACCTCATTTGCAGTCACTGAGGGCGCGCTCACCACGCTGGTGGGGCCCAAAACCTCTTCGGACGCTGTGGCGCCCTGGCGATCCTTGCGGAATCCCCGGTATCTTTCAGAGGTGGGAACATGACTCACCAATGCTCTGTCTGATACGGCGGGGCGGCTGGCACCAAAGGCCTTGCCGCGCCAATCGATCCATGGCTCATGCTTCTCGAGCCATGGCATCCCTAGGATCAAGTCATACTTGTCCATCGTTAAAACGGTAAACCGTTCTCGGCTATCGAAGTCTTCGAACTTGATAGCCAGGCCCATGTGGACCTTAGGTACTGTAATTATCGTACCGTCGGCAAGCCTTACTTTGACTTGCCCGTAACCTTTGCTCTCTCGCAGAGCATCCGCTAACTTGTCGCCATTCTTGGCGACTGTCTGGCTGCGTGCGAAGTTCTTCGACGCCCCAGAGTCGATCAAAACCCGAAAGGGATGAACATATCCTCGTACGTTTGCATCTACAACGAGCAGCCCATCGCTGCTCTTCTCCGATTCGAGAGTGCAAAGACTCTCAGGGGCTAAGTCTCCATGGTGCGCGCCACCCGCGCACCGCTCATGAAGACTTAGATCTTCCCCAGTAGGGCGCCCCGCCCCTACTGGTTTCCCAAGTTCCCCTGGCCACGGGGTCGCGGCTTCTGCCAGCGGCCCTTGAGACCGACGGGTCTAGGAGGAAATCGTCTCCGTTGTCCTCCTGCAAGACAGGCACGTTTCATGTGCCCAAGCTTACCACAGCCGAAGCAGCGAATGTCTTGCTGCTCGGCCAGGCCAAGGTCCATGGGGACGGGCCCGCTAGAAGCGCCTCTCGCAGCACCTGAGGTTGGTGCGGAGTTCCTGGCCAGGTACTCGTAGGGGTACGAGCCTGTTTGTGGCTGTACTCCTCTTGAAGAGCGATCTGAACCGCTGCTTCAAGGGTACTTGCTTGTACCCGGAACAATTGGGTCCGAGCTGGACCGACTCGTAGGCCGTCCATGAACACAGTCACCTTGATGATTTCCGGGAGTGGGTTCCCACAAGAGATGCAGTAAGCTCTCGCATCTCTTGTATGTACTCGTGCAGCTCGCACCTTCCCTAGCTGCACGACAGGAAGCGCGAGCATTGGCGATACTCATAGTTCGCCGGGAGGAAAGCGGCTCTCAGCTGCTCGCACAGCTGGGCCCATGATGCAAAGCATCCTGGCGTTGTCGCCTCACGCGTATACGCCCAGCTCTTAGCTCTGCCACTAAGGTGCGACAGAGCAAAAGCGACACGAAGTCGTTCGCTCGAGATGAGAGCCGCGTCCATGGCGAGCTCAACTTCTCTGACCCAGAAGTGAAGGTTTTCTCCTTCCTTTCCTTCATAAGGGGTCACCTTCAGCCGCAACGGCTTGGGAGCCGGTGGCTTAGCCTCCGTGACCGGAGGCTGGATGGTGCCTCGCACATGGGCGATTAACCCTCGCTCGTACTCGTCGAACGCCGCGATGCGTTCGATCTGTTCGTTCGGCGTTGACGCCGCCAACTACGGAGTGCTTCTACTCCAAAGATGCCTGCCATCTTCCGAACGGACTCAAACTGTGAGTCGTTCAAATGAGGGAACTCATTTCTGTCTTCCATCTTGACTCGTGACTAGAGTCCCAAGAGGATTCGGGTAGTACAATCGCTACCTGCGTAGGCGTGGATTGACTACAAGTGCTACCAAGTGTGACGGGGCACACAGCAGCTTGCTTAGAGGAAGCGCTGAGTTTGTGTATACAAACTCTAAGTGAACAGCAGTTCACTTTAGTTCCGGTCTAAAGGAACGTTGACCAAATTAAGGTAGAATTAAGACAGCGTTATATTCTGGTTGGTGCTAAATGAGATATAATACAAACTATAAGTACTCTATAGTTTGTCCTACATATTTAACTATTGGTTGGCTCTGAAGGGCTGTAGCCATTTCGTAGAGACGATTAGGTGGTGTGTGATACACCCACCACCTTACCCCTTGGGTGTGACTTGTCACTCTTGAGTGTAACCTTTTACGTAACCCCGTTACAGACAGACACAAACTTGCGAGAGAGGAAAACGCGTTACTGCTCAAATGGTCATTTATTGTTTCGATTAGGACATTCACGACATTTTGAGACTGCGCAAAACAAAAGAATTCTAGTTAACCATTCGTTGAAGTGCGAGCTGGGCACACCATCGTAACGAGGAGGATCTCAGCTATCGAATGAGGCCAACTACAAAAAGTTCATTCAGCCGTTTCGGAGCAATGTTGCTTTAAAAACTTGTCTTCTCCGAAACAGTCCGACCGATTTTTTTAATTAGTGGCCTAGGGGTAAAATCTCGCTGCGGTTCGATTGGGACCGGTCCCAGCGTCTAATTCGAGTCCTTCCGGTTCAAATCGGACCGAAAGTCGCGTCTTTTCAAAAATCGACTGTATATCTTGAATTTAGAGATGTTGGGACACTAGGAATAATTTGAAATGCGTCACTCAAATTACGACCACATCCAGGTTATTCAATGTGCCCCAGGTTTACCGCTCTCCATGCGGTCGTCTCCACTTGCGCGTGCATTGTTAAGAGCAGAGAGCGCATAAGCCGTCTGCGTTTACATATCTGCTTTCCCCTCGAATGGGCTTCCGTCTTGACCCGCTACTTAGGCATCATGCCCTCATTCTCTGCCGCAAGCGCTGCCAGGGAACACTGCCATCCAGCTCTTCCATTCTCTTCTACACCGTTACCAAATTTAGAGATTTGAGAAAACTTCCCTCCTGAGAAATTCACTTATTTATGTCCGGAAAAAAGTCAGCCAATCTTTGAAGCCGATTTTCTCGAAAAGGCCAAAATGTTGACTAGCATCGTTTTGTTTTGCGCAGTCTCAAATCCAACTCATCATAAAGAAGATAGCTGCGCAGTGGACTCTTCACGCTGTTGGCGCAGGCGGAGGCCCACACGCACGGCACGTCACTGGAGGAGATCCACTTTCACGAAGTAGGCGTGATCGACAGCATCGTGGACACCATCGGTTCTGTGCTGGCATTCGACTTGCTCGGTGTGCGCGAGGTGCACGCGTCGTTCCTTCCCTTCTCCTCGGGGACGGTCAAGTGCATGCACGGAGTCCTGCCTGTGCCACCACCGGCGACGTTCCGTCTGATGATTGGTGTTCCTGTGTGTCCTGCTCCGAAGGGGTGCGTTTTATCTGCGAGGACGTTGAGCTTTTCATTGTGGACTGCAAAAATTCTAACAGTTTGCATTTGCAGGGCCAAGGGAGAGCTCGTGACGCCGACGGGAATCAGCCTCGTGAAGGCACTCGCTTCCACGTTCGGCGAGCCTCCTGCATTTATTCCGACGCATACCGGTGTTGGTGCCGGCTCGAAGGAATTCCCGGGCCATGCCAACATCGTCCGTGTTGCAATCGGAACGAAGATCGACCTGTCGAATGCCGAAAAGAGCTACGCCAACCCGGCCGCCACCGCCTCGAGGTCTGCTGGGGCTTCCCCTCCTGTCCCATTGCCAGCGATAACGTCATCGTTCTTGAGACCAACCTGGATGATTTGAACCCGCAGGTAATCGGCTACGTGTCGGAGCGCTTGATGTCAGAGCACCACGCACTGGACGTGTGGAAACAGGGTTTCCTAAGCACCGTCGCCTTGCTTCACTTGCCAATTTGACGCCTCGCACAGATGGCCTCTTTCTTCATCGGTTCCGTTCTCCAATAGTCATGCATCTCCCAAAGTTCGCTCGTTACCTTGCGACTACCATGAACGGCATCGCAGTTGTAGCTCAAGAACCAAACTCCAACCGATTATGTTTGCCCTACTGTGGCCACCGACCCAGCGAAGGCACCTACATCGACAAATTCAACACAACGGACGGATCGCTCTCGCCATGGGCTGTTACGCCGCTAAGCTTCGCGTCGGGCGGGACCAACCCCACCTACCTCCAAGAATCGACCAGCAAGTTGTACAACGGCAAACGTGTGATCTACGCCCTCAATCGCGCAGATCTCGGATACGTGTCGGCACTGACGCTGAACACGAACGGCACACTCGATCTTCTAAACACGCAGCAGATGCTGGGTGGTTCACCCTGTTATCGAGGGGTAACGCTGAAAACATTTGGGCGAAAAGTTGCACCACCGCCATAGCGCTAACTTCAACGATTTGCAGCAACTTAATACCCCTGCAGCAACATTCGTCAATCTGACGTCACTCAAGGGATCACTCTGTCTTTTGACCCAACCAACCGACCACCAAAACATGAGTGGCAACACGCTCGCCTTCATCGACTGCTCCGCGGGCATCGCGGGCGACATGCTCCTTGGTGCGCTGATCGACGCGGTGCGTGTCTTTCTCTCTCCGTCCTGTCCTGTCGTCCCTCTTCTGACAATGTCTTATTTCACACGTAGGGAGCTCCACTGGCTGAGATCAAGCGCGGTCTCGAGTCGCTGCACGGCATCAAGGGCGAGTGGCAGTTGAGCACCAGCAGAGCGTGGAAAGGACCGGGAAGCATCGCTGGCACCAAGGCGCACGTGGGCTCCATCTACCAGCACAAAGAGGCCGCCCCACCTACACCAGGCGACGCTCTCGACCACAGCCATAGTCACAGCCACAGTCACGACGACACGCACAGCCATCAAGAGGAGCAGGGAGGAGTGAAGGACGTCGAGGCTGCTCCGATTGGGATGCGCCACGACCATTCCCACGACCACGACCATGACGACGACCTAGAGCCTTCGCACGGTAGTGAAGAGGGTGGGGAACCCACGAAGAACCTATGCGCAACCTGGACGACATTAAAGCTCTGATCGCCGAGAGCGCTTTGTCTGGCTGGGTGAAGGAAAAGAGCGTGGCGGTCTTCACGCTGTTGGCGCAGGCGGAGGCCCACACGCACGGCACGTCATTGGAGAAGATCCACTTTCACGAAGTAGGCGCGATCGACAGCATCGTGGACACCATCGGCTCTGTGCTGGCATTCGACTTGCTCGGTGTGCGCGAGGTGCACGCGTCGTTCCTTCCCTTCTCCTCGGGGACGGTCAAGTGCATGCACGGAGTCCTGCCTGTGCCACCACCGGCGACGTTCCGTCTGATGATTGGTGTTCCTGTGTGTCCTGCTCCGAAGGGGTGCGTTTTATCTGCGAGGACGTTGAGCTTTTCATTGTGGACTGCAAAAATTCTAACAGTTTGCATTTGCAGGGCCAAGGGAGAGCTCGTGACGCCGACGGGAATCAGCCTCGTGAAGGCACTCGCTTCCACGTTCGGCGAGCCTCCTGCATTTATTCCGACGCATACCGGTGTTGGTGCCGGCTCGAAGGAATTCCCGGGCCATGCCAACATCGTCCGTGTTGCAATCGGAACGAAGATCGACCTGTCGAATGCCGAAAAGAGCTACGCCAACCCGGCCGCCACCGCCTCGAGGTCTGCTGGGGCTTCCCTCCTGTCCCATTGCCAGCGATAGCGTCATCGTTCTTGAGACCAACCTGGATGATTTGAACCCGCAGGTAATCGGCTACGTGTCGGAGCGCTTGATGTCAGAGCACCACGCACTGGACGTGTGGAAGCAGCCTATTCAGATGAAGAAGAATCGCCCGGGCGTGTGTCTCAGGTATCAACTGCAAACTTGCATTGGAGTGAGCATCACGTTCTGATCTTGTGTGTGTATTGTCTTGGCACGCAGTATTTTGTGTCACGCTGAGCACGAGCAAGAGATTCTAGAGGCGCTCTTCCGTGAAACTACAACCCTCGGTGTTCGACGGTACGTGTCTGCTTTTTGCTGTCCACTGCGCAGTTATCTTCTTTACGATGAGTTGGATATCGGACGTAATGACTGACATTTTTCCCATGTCGTGAATGTCCTAATCGAAACAATAAATGACCATTTGAGCAGTAACGTGATGGATCGCGTCTTCCTCTCTCGCAAGTTTGTGTCTGTCTCTGCGTTTGGGCGCTCTGTGGACGTCAAAGTTGCCTACTTTGGCAATGAAGCAGTGAACGTGCACCCAGAGTTCGAGCACTGCAAGGTGAGACTCCCACGCCAACTCTGCTCTAGTCTGCCAAGTTGACATTTGGTGGTTGTTGTTGTGTGTTGACCAGGCTATTGCTGTAAAACAGAATTTACCGCTACTTCAAGTAATTGATGCGGTGAAAGCACTAGCTCTTCCCAGATTTGGACACCGACCGACACCTCAGTAAGCTGAATGCCTAAAATCTTGGTCAGATAATTCTCTAAACCGTATTACCTCATATTTGCACCCAAATTATCTCTTGGTCGTCTACTTGGTAGTATTCTACAGCTCGTGGATACGACCGAAACCAGCATTCAGCTGGACGACCTGGTGAACATGAGATGCTCAATAGGCTATTGAATAGCATTGACAAAAATGACCAAGGTGAATGCTATTATGTGTACCACCTCACGGCATTTGCCTCTATGCTTCGGCGTCGGCTCTGGAGACCGAACGACCAACTTCCTCGTCGGCAGGGGGTTCAGCAAGACGGAAGCGCTGAAAACGATGGCAAAAGGCTCGACAGTAAGTTGAGTTCGTAATCCAAAGAGCTTTCGTGCCGTGACTGATAATGGTGTGGATTTCTCCTACAGATAATCAGCTTACAGCCCGAGTTGATGGAGAGCAAGGTTCGTGTTTTAGAGACATATAATGATTACTGGAAAGTAGTTCTGACTGTGTTGTGGTGACAGATATTATGGCTGAAAAGTGAACTGGGTCTTAGTGACGAAAAGGTGAATCTTATTATTCGGCGACACCCGTCCATACTGGGGCTCACTTCCAAGCGGTACAAGGCGGTAATGGAATGGTTCATTGGACACGGTGTACCAAGAAGTAAAGTAGGTGCATTTAGTGAAAAGTTCGTCGATGGTGGTATATAGTTTAGTATTTTAACACTGGTGTTTTGTGTCCGAAAATGTGCAGATGACCTACGTTTTTAGTGTGTTCCCGGAGGACCATCACGCAGTATTGAAGAAAATCTGGATCCGAAAGTGGCTCTCTTCAAGAAAAGAGGATGCAATGACGTCCAGGTGGCGCGAATTCTGATGAAGGCACCTCAAATTCTTATCGCAGTATTGAGAGCCTCGACGCCAACCTGGATTTTATGCTGGCACTCGGCATTACTCGAGAACAACTGTATAAAATCATCACCAATGCGCCCTCGTGCCTTACCCTAAGGTCTGCACGACTTCAAGAGACTGTCGAAACGCTGGATGAGCTCTTCGGCTCAGGATCTGGAGTGAGGACGCTGGTCACATCTTCCCTCATTGTCATGCATAACGTCGATGGGCTTCGCCAATCGTTCAATTACCTCGTGTCGGAAGTCGGTTTCACCCCCGAGAGGCTGTCTCGAGATACCCGACTCGTTGCTCACAGTGTGAATGGCATACTTCGACCGCGTCACGAGTTCTTGAAGACGAAAGGTGTGGATGCGCTTGCCGAGGTCAAGTGGATATCGATGTCGGAACGTCGATTTGTTGAAAAATACCCGGACTACGAAGAGTATAAGACGCGTATGGAGAAGAAGTAGGCATACCTCGCTTGGTGATATGAGGCTACTCGAATCACGATCATGAAGTCAATGGATTTTGAGTTTGTCTATCAGATCACCTTTTGCACCTCAAAATGTGAGCTGCCTCTCGTGTTGTCAAATTCAACAATAACGAAGTGCTGGTCAGGTTGTCCAACATGACATTTCGATTTCTAGCCAATCGTCGCTCGCCAATAGAATACAGTCGCTGAAAAGCGTCATGCTGCGACTTTGGAGGAGCTCCCGGCCGCTGCTGGCGCTCGCCAGGGGCTTCTCGTCCGCCCCAGCCGCGGCCACGGAGGCTGCAGCGCTAGTGGAGAAGCAGCAGTCGACGTACTACGAGCGCATCAAGCGCAAATTCCCCAACCTCCCGAACGGGTCCATCTCCCAGGCGAAACTGGACCGCATGACGCACTTTTTGGTGCAGCGAGGGATTTCACAGACGCAGGCACTGCGAGTCATTTCGTGCCATGTTCTGGTGCGTTTATATTGCAATAATTGCATTGTATTGTGGGCTAATAATGTGTCGATATGCAGATCGTCCAATACTCAGAGGACCTGATTGAGAGCAAGGTGCGTAATGTGAAAATACAACCAGGAGGACGCAATGGGCTGACTTTTAATTGGTATTGCAACAGATTGACTGGTTGAGCAACTTGGGGCTCTCGCACGACAAAATCAACGACACTATTGTGCGCCACCCCAATATTCTCGGCATCAGGATTGACAAGTATGAGGCAGTGGTGAACTGGTACATCTCGCACAGGGTGTCTCGCAAGAAAGTGCGATTTTCGTTGTTTGTAAGGGTTGAGTAGCTTTTACTGACGGTCGTGTGTTGTACCAGATCCCGTACTTGTTTAACGTCTTCCCTCAGGCAGTATCGGCTAGCATCGAGCGCAACTTGGACCCGAAAGTGGAATTTCTGAGAGAGGTTGGGTTGGACGACACGCTTGTGACGCGCGTTCTGTCCAATGCTCCGCAGATTTTCAGCCTCAGCATTGAGCGAATGCAAATCAATGTGAACTATTTGGTGGAGCTGGGCGTTCCTCGTGAAAAGGTACCAAGTATCATTTCGAGAGCGCCTCGGTGTCTCACATTGGCTCCACGTCGGATCCAGGAGACGGTAGACTTGTTGGACGAAATGTTTGGAGAGGGGCTGGAGTGCAGGCCTTGACTTTCAACGTCCCAGTCGTCATGTACAGTCTCAGCGGCTTGCGTGAATCGTTTGACTACCTGATTTCGGTAGGCTACAGCAAGGAACGCCTGGAGAAGAACACGAGGTTTCTCACCCGCAATGTGGGTCGCTTTTTGCGTCCGCGCGTTGAGTTCTTGAAAGAGAAGAACCACGATGTTGTAGACGATATCACGTGGATTTTGATGCCGGAAGGTGTTTTTATCCAGAAGAATCCAGAGTACGCTGCTTACATTAGAGCATACAAGGCACAGCTGAAAAGTAGTAACGACTTATCTGGAGCACTTTTCTTGATCAATTGCTTACCTACGGGTGTTTTATTCTGTGGAATACAATATCAGCCTCGCGGGTCCCGCATGTCGTCAAGTCGGTGTGAGGAACAAAATCTGTCTGAATCATTTGCATGCGTCGAGGATTACAAGTGCAGACGTGGTAGAGAAGAAATGTCACCCGTCCTGATGACCGGCATCAAGTATACTTATGTCGGAATATTTGCAGGACCACTATTATAGCTGGACCACTACACGTAGAAGGGGCCTAGCATCTGTAGATCAGGTTTTGCAACATTTCTTTAGCACAGCTCTTTCACATTTGCAGCCTTTAATTGCAGCCTCTAGATAAACCTCCAGGAAACCACCACGGCCAAAAACCATCGAGTAAACGCAGTCATGGTCGAGTATCGTGCTCAAGGTCAAACTGACGCACCAACACTGATCGACTTCTGCCACCTGCGTCTGAACCCGATTTTGGAGCCCTGATTAGCCAATGCAGATACATGGTGTTGACGTGGGCTGTAGGAGACATCTGGAAGATCATAAACCTCAGTAACAACAACCGATGCATGTCGTGGCGCAAGCATGTGGAGGTGGAGGAGTTGACCAAGAAAAATGAGCTGCAGGAGATCCGTCTCAGGTCCACAGCTCCGCACTCTGCCACCGACAATCTTCCCGTGGAAGATGCAGCTGGGCAAGTGGGGTCGAGACCACGGCATTTGAGCTCGAGAGTCGTCGGTTGAAACTTCCACAGGTGGTAGCGCGTCAACGCTAAGTCGACACTCGACAGCACAAAGGTCAGAAACAGCAGCACGTGCACCACTTGCACCGTAGGTTAAGGCCAGCACCAAGACACCCGTCCAGTGGGCGGGCTTCCATACGATATTCACAAGCTAAGACGGTGTGGAAGACCAGCGAATCAAGGGATCATTTGGGATACCAAAGCAAAGTACATGTCGCTACGGTACTACTACGTAGTAACTAGACGCGTCTCCGACTAGGCTGGGAATACACAGGTTTTTTTTCAAACTTCATGTAAAACTTCCGCAGGACAGCCGCCCGCGTGATTCATGGATATCACGCTGGCGGCAGGTTCAATTCACAGTTCTGATGCAAAGTATTTGCGGGTACCGGTAGGAAGCATAGCTCGTGCTAATTCGACGCGTACCAAACAATCCCATTGTATATAAAGTTTAGTGCTAAATCCTAGCAATTACAAGCTGTTCGAATGTTCACCGGATGTTGTTACGGTTACGCAGTACCGTCAAATTAATGTCATGTGGGCTGTCCATAGACATCTATTGATGTATTCCCAGTATAATGTTTGCTCATTTTTGCGGGAGAAAATGAAATTTTGTATTAGCTCTAGCAAAATCAATATTTGAGTTTGGCAAAATATTAGACAATGACTGGCTTCAGCTCGCGATCTGTCAGAATCCGCAGACCAATTACGTGTACCACCACGTCACGGGATTTGTGACAGTCAAAACGCCATGCTTCGGCTTCAGCTCTGGAGAGCCCTCGGTGCTCGGCCGCTGCTGGCACTGGCGAGGGGCTTTGCGGCGGCTCCGAAGCCCGAGGTGGCGTCCGATGCAGAGCGTAACAAGCAGGCGGAGTATTATGCGCAGATCGAGAAAAAGTACCCGTTGCTGAGTGGGCGAGACACTCCGATGTGGGCAGTGGACCGAACGACCAACTTCCTCGTCGGCACGGGGTTCAGCAAGACGGAAGCGCTGAAAACGGTGGCAAAAGGCTCGACAGTAAGATAAGTTCGTAATCCAAAGGAGCTTTCGTGCCGTGACTGATAATGGTGTGGATTTCTCCTACAGATAATCAGCTTACAGCCGAGTTGATGGAGAGCAAGGTTCGTGTTTTAGAGACATATAATGATTACTGGAAAGTGGTTCTGACTGTGTTGTGGTGACAGATATTATGGCTGAAAAGTGAACTGGGTCTTAGTGACGAAAAGGTGAATCTTATTATTCGGCGACACCCGTCCATACTGGGGCTCACCACCAAGCGGTACAAGGCGGTAATGGAATGGTTCATTGGACACGGTGTACCAAGAAGTAAAGTAGGTGCATTTAGTGAGAAGTTCGTCGATGGTGGTATATAGTTTAGTATTTTAACACTGGTGTTTTGTGTCCGAAAATGTGCAGATGACCTACGTTTTTAGTGTGTTCCCGGAGGACCATCACGCAGTATTGAAGAAAATCTGGCTCCGAAAGTGGCTTTCCTCAAGAAAAGAGGATGCAACGACGACCAAGTTGCGCGAATTCTGACGACAGCACCTCAAATTTTCAATTATAGTATTGAGAGCCTCGACGCCAACCTGGATTTTATGCTCACGCTCGGCATTACTCGAGAAGATCTGGCCAAAATCATCGCCAACGCGCCGTCATGCGTTAAGTTACGGTCTGCCCGACTTCAAGAGACGATCGAAACGCTGGATGAGCTCTTCGGCTCAGGAGTTGGAGTGAAGACGCTGGTCACGTGTTCCCCATGGCCATGCGTAACGTTGATGGACTTCGCCAATCGTTCAATTACCTCGTGTCGGAAGTCGGTTTCACCCCGAGAGGCTGTCTGAGAACACCCAACTCATCGCTCGCAGTGTGAATGGCATACTTCGACCGCGTCACGAGTTCTTGAAGACGAAGGGCGTGGATGCGCGTGTTGGGGTTCAGTGGATAAAGCTGTCGGCCCGCTTCTTCGCTAAGAAATACCCGGACTACGAAGAGTACAAGACGCGTATGAAGAAAACATAGACATATGATATCCCGTTGGTGATACAAAGCACCCATAAAACTGAGCGACGCAAAGCACATTGAGCTGCACTACTTCCTACAACGCCTCAGCTCCTCCAGCATTTAAACTGGAAAAAGTCGACACAGATCAAACCGCACGCTCGCTCTTCCTCCAGCTCAAGACGCAATGAGCTATCTAGCTTCTTTGCCTTGAACGTCTTCGCCATCCGTCACACCGCCTTGTCATTGCCTCTTCCAAAATCTGCTCCCTCTGCACCAGGTTATCTCTTGGCCATCTGCCAGACATTTTTGAGCTCGTGCATCCCCGCGCCATAGCAGAAGGCACCAACGCGGCCTGGTAGAAAGCGGTGCACCAGGTTCGCGACCAAGTAGGCGAACCACGTGTCGTAGACGAGCACCTCGCCGTTAAACATGGCGTCCAACGCCATCTTGGCCGTGTCCTTGGCATCCCCGTGATTCCCGGGAACGTCATGCACACCGCCTTGTCCAGGTCCGCCGTCGTGCTGAAGTTGGTAGCCACTGGTCCCGGACACACACAAGTGACCGTAACACCCGTGGAGCGCAACTCGTAACTCAGTGCCTGACTGAAACTCGTCATGAATGCCTTACAACTGCCGTACAGCGCCGCCGTGGGAACAGCCCCGCCCCCGCGATGGAGCTAATGTTAAGCACACGACCGACTCCTCGCTGGACCATCTGCGGCACAATCGCGTGCGTGAGTTTGACCATCGCGTGCATGTCAAGAGTCATGAGCATGTCCACGTCCTTCTCCTTCAGTTGTCTGAAGTCCTTGGTGATGCAAGCCCCAGCATTATTCACGAGGATGTCAATCACCAACTCCTTGCTCTGCACGAACTTGATGAGCTTGTGGATGCCTTCGGTGGTCGACAAGTCACACACACAAACTAAAACCTCCGTGGGGCGATTCACGAGCTCCATCTCGGCGCGCATCCTCTCCAGCACCGTCTCGGTGCGTGCTGCCAGTACCAGCGAGTACTTTTGCTCCGACAGCAAGTAGCTCATCTCCTGCCAATTCCTGAAGACGCCCCCGTGACCAAAGCATAGCGTTTGAGCTCGGGCGTCGTCGGTTGGAACGTCCACAGGTGGTAGCGCGTCAACGCCAAGTCGACACTCGACAGCAGAAAGATCAGAAACAGCAGCACGCGCACCACTTGCACCACAATACCCGCGTCCACGAAGGCCAAGGCCAGCAGCAAGACCCCCGTTAAGTGCGCAAGCTTCCACACGATATTCACGCGCTCGCGTCGCGACATAATTGTAAACTGCTCTTTAGCGCTGAAATTTATTTCAGTTCATCTAGGATCTAAGTTATTGTAGCATAAGTATATTCGGTACGGAAGCCCCAGCCCTATTTCATGGGTTTTCCAACGGCAGCCAATGAAAATACATCATATCCTCCCATTTTGCAGTTCGGTCCAATCACCGCTCATTAGGGTTAGGTGTAAAGTGTCCTAACTTATTTCTGGGATTTTCCGGCAAACTTTGGAGTCTGTAAATAATTGGCCATAGTAGAGTGAAGACAAATGCCGGCTTACTAGATAACTGCAGTTTGTTCCGGAAATAACCTTCAGTTGAAGTGTGTGCACACTACACCGAAAAATAGCCGCGCACCAGTGCCAAGAGTCATTCTAACTTTCTCAAAGAGTGTGAGAGGAGCGATGAAGAGGGCAGCGCGGGGACTTGACACCCCCGCTGGTACAATAGGCCAAGAGCTGGCGGCTGAGAAAATATTTGAGGAGTTCCTCAATTCAATAGGTCTATCGAAAGTGAACTTAGATGATATACACAGAGCTCATAGCGAAGCAGCTAGCCTTCCAACACAGAATTTGTACCACTACTAACAGCTTTTTCGATTTACATACAGACCAAGAAAAGCAATAAAGCTCGAGCAGCTGATGGTTTACTAGCCAAGTCGACTGCGCTAGGCTACTTTTCACAAGTGGTGAACATGCTTCGTGAGCGGTACACTAAATCGCTAGATGACCCGAAACGAATTGCCAAAATTCGGGACAAAATGGCGAGCCACATCGAGAAGCACAACCTGCGCGCAAATGTTCAATCTAATGCTGCTCCGAGGTGTACTGTTGAAGATCTAAGTGTACTTGTGGAATTTCTAGTGGTGCATGCTGACGTAGCCACGGGGCTGAAGTCTGTTCACGACGCTGCTCTATTGACTATAATGTGGCATACCTTCGGAAGAGCAGTCGACACCTGCTTTGCTCGAAAACACCAACTCTCAATCGCGGCTTCTGGGGAGCTTTTCCTGCATATAGCGCGTATTAAGACGTCAGTGGTACAGGGTGTGTCGATATACAAGGCACCAGATAGATGGCAACAGTGCATGCTTCACGCGTTTGGACTTCTATTCATTTGTTACGATGAACCATCTGAATATTTGTTCCCCTTGGCGCCGCGTTTCGCTGAGTCGGATCTACCTGGAAACCAGCCATACTCCCAAGAAGAAGCTGTCATGTACTGGGGAAAGCTGTTAGAGGAGGACGACGTTAGTATCGAACCACCACAAAAGAGAGAGAGGAAGAGACCAAATATTGCAAGCTACATTACCGAAGTAATCAGGGATACCTTGAAGGCTATGCCGCCCTCGACTCGACAGGCTGTGACTCCCGGCATGACGAGCCACTCGATTCGCCGTGGTGCCGCTGCGTACGCTAACGCGTCTCCGAAGCTGGCGATCCAGTGGATCTCAACGCGCGGGGCTTGGCTTCTGCAATCGCTTACCAAAGCGTTTGCCTACATTGGAACCACTACAAAGAAGATCAGAGTGTAGCAAAGGTGTTAGCAGGTTATCAAGCTCCAGACTTGCCTGTATCATCACCTTCGATACGAGATCTGCAGCAGCGGTTGTCGGTTCTCCAGTATGGGCAACTCGTCACCCTCCGCGATGAGCTGTTCCGTCACGTGCTGGGCTTCCAGGATACACGCTGCAATGTCGCGTTGGATGTCGTCGATTCCCTTTGCCTCGTTGCTGATACACTTGGAAACGGTTGTACCTGCTACAGAAATAACAAGTACTCCAGCCTTCGTATCGCGTTATCGGTACGAGCTTGCGCACGGAATCGCCGCTACGAATGCTCGTCTGGGCTCCAGTATCTCGATGAAGACATGTTATACATGGGGAGCTCACCTGCAAACGCACTGGCAAACATGCACCACGCACAGGTCGGTGATGTGGTCGCTGGACGCGACACGTTGCTGTCTTCCACGCTTGAAAACATGCTGACGCAGCTCGTCAGTATTAACGAGAGGCTTGGCCGCCTCGAAGATGCGCAAGCCCAGCTACTTGTGCCACCACCAGGCGACGAGCGAACAACCGAAAGGCTCGAACTGCAACCCGCCACCTTGGTCCCTGCCGTCCATGCTCTAGCCACAGCAACCACGCTTGCAGGATGCCTTTTGAACTGGTACACGAATCAAATCTGGCAGACCGTTAGGGGAAGAAGGAGCAAAATCAGCGAGCAGAGACAAAAGCAGCAGTATACATTCTGATGATACTGTACCAGAAGCCGTTCGAGATACAGCAGGAACCCTCTCGTTGCGGCGCAGCAGGCTTGGAGGCACACATAAGCTGGAAAGACTCGCTATGGATACTTGCAGTAGCGATGGCCACCACAGCCAATGAGCGCCTCCACGCCTTCGACACCAAGAAGCCCACTCGCAAAGCGTCGTCGCTACGGAAGCGCTGGCGGCAGCTGCGGACATCACATCCCGACGCGTACCACTCGCTTGCTGTTCAGTATCCTGCGCTGAAGTCCAGTGGATCTGCTGTCGACGCATGCACACCTGCGTCGCACCTGTGGTCAGCGGTAGACCTTGCGTAGCACACATACACGCGTACGACTCCCAGCAGCAACGCAAACATACAACACAGTACACAAACAAGCAGAATACAGACATCACATCAAAACACACTCGCAGCTCAAACAGCACACATCATACACATTGCATAGCCCACACACAAACATAATACACATAGCAAAGCATACACGCAGCACAAACAGCACACTATAGCCACAGTTCGCATCAATATATAAAACACACACAGCAAAGACACAAACGCACAGCACAGTTAACAGGTTAAGGTTGCCCCCGGCCGGATTCGAACCAGCGGCCTGGAGACGTAGTCTCCCGCTCTCCCGCTGAGCTACGGGGGCAAAGGTTCTTGGCAAGGACGCACCATTGTGGAGCTTGAGGGGTACGCGCGAAAATTGCTGAGTGAGACAAAAGCGGGCTGACGCAAACTGGTAGCCACTGATTCGTTCGCAATTCATTTAATTGAATACAGCTTCTACCAACTCATTGAATTGCGTTTTGAACCTATTCACTGTCATCCGGAATGAATAATCTGACGAGATTGGCCCGATTTTTTCTGGCATGGCTAAGTCACTCTGTATGGTCGCCGTCCGGACTGCTGTCCGAATCTGCCAATTACTGTGCTTTGCAAGAGTTTTGGCAAAACGTGATGAGTTTTGATGGATTTGGATAATTGCCTATGTCGTTTTATAGTAAATCAAGGACATAAACCGGCGAAATGTGGCCATTTAGGGCGGCGACAGCCATTTTTGCACTAAAATGGCTCCTTTAGCTAATTCGTCTACTCCAGCATCTCTACCGAAGTCGTCTGATAGCCAGTAGTTCTATAGACTAAAACGTTTCATTTTGAGTTCTCACCGCGATGACATACGCGAGCGACTTTCGGTGGCGAGCTGTCTTCCTAATGCACGTGTATGGCATTGCTGGTATTTGGTTTAATTTTTGCTAACGTGTTGCGCTTTATGTTATCAGGCTGTGCACCAAACAGGAGCACGCCTCCTTTTTCTTCCTCCGTACGCGCCTCACCTCAACCCGATTGAGGTTTGTTTCGTTGCTGAAGAAATGGATCCAAAAGAACGCAAATCTAGTGTTCCCGCTTTATCCAGATCACGTTCTAGAAGTTGCGATGCGCAGTTGCTGCCTACAGCCCAAACGGAAGAAGAAGGAAGACAGCGGTGTGCTCAACTTGTATGCACACTGCGAATATACCAACGGCTCACTGTGTAGTGACAAGTTTACCGTAGCAACGTATGTGAATGACGAGGAAGACTAGTTCATACAAAATGGTAAGCTGTTCGAAATGTATTCTTCATTTTCTTTGTCAATTATTTTGCCTTGGTGTCCATTAGTTTGCGTTAGTGTGATCCGAGTCGGGGACGTCTTGACCACTAGGTTCAGCCACCTGCGGAGTGAAGCCATGAAATATCCCACGTGAGAAGATATCGTGTTATGGCAGCCTGTGGGCAGCACGTAGCGATGAAACTCGCACCGGTATCTTGACCCACGCGCCGAACATCTGCACATCTAGCTCATAGAGGTCTTCATCTTCATTTGTTTCGTCTTGCTGCAGTTGTTCAACACGCAGCAACTCAGCATCCAAAGCTTGGGCTTGTCTGGTTGTATTGTCTGTCGGAATTATCAGTGCGGTGCCGTCGGGTTGGCGGGCGTGGTGTACAGCAACGAGGTGAGCGGTTATTGGACCTAAGCTGACTCCTTGTTCCTGATAAGCTGTAACTTCAGCTACGGCTCTGGACATTCGTGAAGCTGTCGCGCGATGCATCGTGGGTTTTGGCTTCGGCTGCGGCTCCAGATAAACGAAAACTTCGTACAGGAACACCTCCACTATTGGTCGACACTGCAGGCTGGCATATACCTTCAGTTGCTCTGCATCGGCGTCAGCCACACACTGCCATCGTGAGCGTATCAGCTCCCAGAAGTTCTCTTCGGACAGTGCATAATAATCCACCTGCCTTGCTGATTTTGTCGCTTTAAAGAAGATCGCCCCGCTCTCCGTAATGACAGCCGCACGCCACTTATCGTCGCTAGCCAGCACCTGAAGGACTTTTGCTTTGAAAACAGCGTACCCTTCTTGTGGAATAAAAGCGATGTGTTGCTGCTTTCCGTTGCGAGGCACGGAACTCCTAAATCCAACACGCACAGTTAGCACTCCCTTTAGAGTGGTGCTTGGCTGAAGCTCATCTCTCCAGCTGGTATTCATGGTGCGTTTTGATTTACAGGAGAACTAGAACGCGACAAAAGTCAGTGCTACAATATTACATGCTTTGACGCAATACACAGTATTGTGCAGCATAATACTCACATAGTCTGCACTTTGCTTCAACCACTACGCTGCACACGCCAGCCACCGCATTGTCTAAAAGAAGCAATAGACCAGTCAATGATGTAAGTGCAACGATAATACCAAGTGAGCCCAACTGTAAATCAAATGTCCTTATCATACACGACCGCACTCACCTCACCAACCGGCGCCAAGCGACTTTGACGACGATCACTCTAGCTTTTTGCCTTGGGTCTATGACAGACGTCCACAATCAGGCACGCAGATGACTGGCGGTCCTGCTCGCGACTGTGTGGGGTTCACCTGCTAGTAGCACCTTCCAATGGGAAACACAGGCAGCAAATGAGTTGTCAGTCTTGGGCGAATGGATCAGCTTTTCTAGGCGATCGCACTTACCTGCTGGATCGCCGGGTCACGCGCACCACTCTGCTGACGCCTTGGTTCGGGCCGCGTGCGTCTCAGGGTCTTCGTGACGTCGAGCAAGGACACGCAGTCCCTCGGCAACTTCCTCCTTCTTGTCTGCTGGCAACCACTGGATATAGCTAAATGATGCTGATTTAAGCCGTCGTTTCAGCCTGCACAATCCCTTTTTGTCACGCATTTACACTCCTGGCTTGCCATATATAGCGGACTAAAATAGGCGGCAAAATTCGTGCAAAGCACAATACCTCTTATAAAGCAAGTATACGTAAATTACGAGAAATCATTTGACCATCTTAGCTCGATATCGCACTGTTAGAAATTATAACAAAACCCAGTTAAACCCACCGTAATTTGTAGATGATGCATCTTTTTAACAGACCATTTCCCACACAACAGTACCGACACACCGCTAATTCCTCTAGTCTCTTATTTCTGATGAAACTTGATGAAAAAGGTGAAGGCTACTTGTGTCGTACGCATGGTCTGGTGTGATTGCAAGATAAAATGAGAGAAAACCCATTTCACCCAGCTTCCCCGGCGGATATAATCTGACAATCCGGATACAATCTTGATACTACCGGTATCCGGATACTCTGCTTGAACCGACAGTTGGCCTCACTTGATTGATACCGTGTACCGGTACGTAAGCGGGGTTTCCACGTCATTCGGCGACCCCCTGCTTAAGCTCAAGTGAGACCTTCTCCATTGACGATGCTGTCGACACTGCTGGATGTGCTGACGTACAAGTTCCACGGGGCGCCGGTGTACATGCTGGTGCCCCTTCTGGTGCTGGTGGTGGTGTACGTGGTGCTGGTGGTGCGCTTTATCCTGCACATGCGCGGCCTCAACGTGAGCTTCACGGGCAAGAAGAAGAAGATGGCGCTGCTGCTTGGCCCGCGCCACGCCGGCAAGACGAGCTTCTTCCACCTCATCCGCGACGGAGAACACGTGGACACGGTGAGCTCCATGAAGGAGCAGACGTTCCGCTTCATGGTGCACCAAAAGTACAACCCGGACAAGTTCGACGCCGAGCTCACGGTCGTGGACTACCCCGGCCACGAGCGTCTTCGCTCGTACGCTGCTGTTATGAAACATGGTTAACTGCTAGTTGCAAAGGGGTTAACTGTTGTTGTGTATGTGTTTTGTAGGCGGGTGGCAGACTTTTTCCCTGTGGCGGGATGTATTGCCTTCTTCGTGGATGCAAGTGATATGCCCTCGTTCCGCAAGGCTGCTGAGTGCGTTGCCAATGATTTTGTTTGCAATTGGAAGTTGCAGTTAATGGTACTAACGGAGGTTATGGTGCTGTTGGGAGCAGGTTCCTGTACGACATCTTTGCTAACAAGAAGGTGAACGACCAGACGCCGCCGATCATGGTGGTGTGCAACAAGAGCGAGGCGGCCGGAGCTTCCAGTCCCCAGGCGGTGCGCGACGCCCTGGAGAAAGAACTGACTCAACTGAAGACGACGCGCTCGTCGCTGGAGACCGAGGGAGATGACGATGAACAGGACCTGTCGCAAGTGCCCGTCGGCCGCGATGGAACTCCGTTCCAGTTTGACGTCGACTCACCGTGTGAGATCTCGTTCGTCAAGTGCAGCGTCAAGGACGCCGATATCCACGAAGTGGTGCGCTTTATTCAGCAGCACTAGGCTCGACACCAACAAGAAGTATTAGGACTAGCGTTCCCGCATTTCCAGTCGTAAGCGATCTGCGTAGAGTGAAAAGGTTAGTGCATACGACTAATCCAGAACGCTTCGTTTTTGGTAGATGGTTTTGTTGGTGGTGCTATTTGCATGTGCTTTCCTACGCCCTCAGCACTCGCCTGTGCTAGTCTATGCCTGCCCCAAGTTTGCGATGCTGTTGCCCAGTCCGTAGAGCTGGCCAGAGTACTTGGCTGCGTTTTCGACATTGCCGTCGAAGAAGACCTCGACCATCTTGAAGAACGTGGCGGCCGTGAGAAGTGCGTCTGAGCCAGCCTGGTGCATTGTGCCTATTCTCTCCACCTTGAGGTCCTCAGCCAAGCGACTAAGTCCGCCGACCTTGTCAAAGTCCATAGCCACGTGCTTCAAGTCGTAGGTCGCCGGGAAGTACGTGTG
Source organism: Phytophthora syringae (assembly GCA_012656105.1). NCBI lineage: Eukaryota > Oomycota > Peronosporomycetes > Peronosporales > Peronosporaceae > Phytophthora > Phytophthora syringae. Next base: position 392,286 of record JAAKBD010000047.1, read on the forward strand.
CAACAGGTCGAAGAACGTTTCCTCCTCGGCCGGCAATGGAGCACACGTGAGCACCTTGAGTAAGTAGCCGAAGTCGGATGAGCCGTGGAACGAGACCCACTTGACGTGGTCGCCCAGCACAAGTCCGGACGGCACCAGCAGCTCTCCAAACCTGGCTACTTCAATGCCCAGCTCCTCGTGCTTGGCAAAGTCGATACCTGCCTGTTTGAGGATCTCAATGGAGTCTTGAGCGTACATGTCCTCGCTGAGACTGAACTTGAAGTTGAATTGCCACACAGGCAGCTCCTCCATGTACGTGCCGTCCTCATTGAAGAAAGCCACTCCCAGTTGAATGATCCGTAGCAAATCCACGTTGCAGCGCAGCGTCTGGTACTGGTAGTCGGTGGACGTGGAGAAGGAGCCAATGGGCCGCGCCACGACGCCCGGATACTCCGTGTCCATAGCCACGTAGCAGCCCTTGGTCACCACTTCTCGGATGGTCTTCATGGTCTCCTCCAGATTGGTCTCCCACACGTCTCGGATCTCCACGTCCGCGGGCATGGGGAGCGCTGTCAGCATCGCGAAGCTCGGAAGAGTCGGTACCTGAGAGTTTAAAACCGCTGTAGCGTCACGACGAGAGCTCGAGGGAGAGCGAGACTTGCACGAGAAGAACTGCGCGCGTCTGGAGATTTACAAAGCGCGGTGTGCAGACCTGAGAACCGATCGACGGGAGCTGTGCACGACGTAGAGAGAAGTCACGAACGCAGGTCGACAAGCCCACCTCGCTTTCTGCCTTGGGGAGCTTTATTTGTTCCGCTAATGGATTTCAGCGAATGAGCGATGAGTAGCCAATCGATTGGCTAAAATGTCAAAATCGTGTGGGCCACACCACGAACCTCTTGTGGGCCACACAGGTGTTGTTGGCCACTCGCCAAAACAAACCCGAGTAAGATGTTGTCGCTGTCGGTGCTGGCAGCTCGTTCGCGGCTACTGCGCGCGCCGCAGCCGCCCGCGCAGCGTCTGCAGTAGCTCACTGTATCGGCGGCAATGCTTCCGTCATTTCCACCCGCTTTGAGCCGAAATCCCGTGCTTTTTCAGCGTTTGACGGCCCAAAAGACGACGAAGACAAGGCGGAGCAAGATGTGGCACCGGAACAGCCAATGAACGGGGAGTTGAGTCCTCTCGAGCGACTCATGCAGCACTCGCAGCAGTTCGAACTTGAAATTGACGATAAGGCGGAAGAAAATGAGCCGGAAGAGGCTGAAAATGGACCAGTAGAGGCTGAGGAAGAGGACGATGACGACGACGAACCGTTTGGCAGCAATTGGCAGCCGTACACGGACAACAATAACTCCAGTCGCTCTCCAGCAGGGAACAAGCGCAACCCGTTCCGTCGTCGAGGCATCTCGGACCGTCAGTCGAAGTTGGGGATGATGGCGACCAGTCATCTGGTCGGCAAGGACATGGACGAGCTCGACTACGAGGCGGAGCTGGAGAACGTGTGGAACGAGGACGAGCTGAAGGAGCGCAAGTTCCACCAAGCGCTGCGGAGGGAAATGGACAGGGACCACGTGTGCACCAACTGTGGCGAGCGCGGCCATCGGTCGAGGAACTGCCTCGTGCCGCGCATCTGCCCCTACTGTGGCGGACTGGGTCACGCTGCAGACCAGTGTAGATACAAAGGAGCCCCCAAGTCCATTGACGAGTTCCTTAAGAAAGAAGAGGTCTACCAGGAGAAGAGGAAGCAGAGCCGGAAGTTGAGGAAGACAGCGGCTCGAGCGGCCAAGAACCCGCACATGCCGCGTCCTAAGGAGGTGCCGACGAGCGATTTCAACAAGCGCAACGAGAGTTTGCGGAAGGAGCTGGACGCCGAGCTGGATGCGTACGCTGACTTACTGGAGGAAAGAGCGAAAAAGCGCAAAGCGGTGCAGGCGGAGAAGGAATCACAGAGTGATGAGGGGAATTAGAGGAAGAGAGGAATGGGAAAACCACTGTTAGTTCAGGACGCACCTTCACTTATCCCATTGCTCCCTTGTTGTTGCGAACAGGCTTTAAATCAATCATGGTCGCTTAGTTGGCAGCACCGAAACCGCCGCCGCCGGGCGTGAACAGGGTCAAGATCTCGCCAGGCAGCACGTCCACCGTGTTCTTGCCGCCGAGGTTGACTGTACGGCCACCTTGGCGCTTGAGTAGGTTGATGCCGCGGGCGCCAGGTGCTCCACCCTCGAGGCCGTAAGGCTGGAAAGCGCGTCGCTCCGACAGAATACTGACCGTCATCCCCTCCAGGAACTCAAGCTGACGCACCACACCGTCGCCACCACGGAACTTGCCTTGACCACCTGATCCTTCGCGAAGGTGGAATTCACGCAGGAGCACAGGGAAGCGCTTCTCCAGGATTTCGGGGTCGGTGATACGCGTGTTGGTCATGTGCGTGTGGATTCCACTGCGGCCATGCCAAGACGGACCGGCACCAGCACCACCAGCGATGGTTTCGTAGTATCCGCCAAGCGTAGCACTACCGAACGTAAGGTTGTTCATGCAACCCTGGGAAGCAGCACAGGCGCCGAAGGCCTTGAGGATCACATCGGTGATGCGCTGACTTGTGAGCACATTTCCGCCGACGACAGCGGCGTTAGAGCTGGGGTTCAGAATGCTACCTTCGCTCGGGAAGCGCACTTCGATAGGGGTCAGACAGCCTTGATTAAGTGGCAGATCTTCACCAGGCAGCAAACAGCGCAGGCAGTAGATGATCGCAGAGTAAGTCACTGCTGGAGGTGTGTTCACATTTCCAAAAACTTCGGGTCCAGTGCCAGCAAAATCGAACACCGCAGAATTAGAGCGACGGTCGATTGAGATCTGCAGCGCGATTCTCGTGCCATCATCCATGAAGTCTTCAGCATTCACCACGCCCACCACAGGCAGCTTTCGCTGCAACGAGAACTCGTGGAGCATGTTGCGCACCGCAATCTCTGCTGCATACTGGATGTAGTTCATGTAGGCAGTAACCACCGGCAACGAGTATTCAGCACAAAGCTCGTGCATCAGCACCACACCACGCTGATTAGCAGCGACCTGAGCGCGCAAGTCGGACAAGTTATCGCGCAAGTTGCGCGTGCCAATGCAAGGACGCCCCTGGTCGTCCACACGCCCCTTTTGCAAAAGGATATCGGTGATGTCCTTCTCACGGAACTCGCCAACCTTGCCGTCCACTAGCTTGAACGCCACAATTGCGGCGCCTTCTTCAGACAGCGTCTTTGAGAGAGGAGGCATAGAACCTGGGAGATTCCACCGATGTCAGCGTGGTGACCACGGCTGGCCACGAAGAACTCGATTTTGCCGGTCGTTTGGTCGAACACCGGCGTGATGACAGTAATATCTGGCAGGTGAGAACCACCAGCAAGCTGCGGGTGGTTAGATACCAACACATCTCCGTCAGTAAGATCATCGCCCCAGTACTTGAGCTGGTGGCGCACAGCCTGCTGCATAGCACCCAGGTGAACAGGAAGATGGGGTGCATTTGCCACAAGTCCACCATCCGGGCCAAACAGGGCGCACGAAAAGTCCAAACGCTCCTTGATGTTCACAGACACCGACGTGCGGGCCAGCGTGCGACCCATCTGCTCGGCAATGCCCATGAACCTGTGCGAGAATACGGAAAGCTGAATGGGGTCTAGCGGCACATCTTCAGATCGCAGAGCGGGGCGATCCTTTTCCAAGTCAGCACTCTCAGCCATGTCGACAAGGAACAAGTCGCCGCTAGGCATGACTTGAACTTCCCACTCGGGCTCCACAACTACCGTTGCCGTGCCCTGCATAATAATTGCTGGTCCGCTGTACTTGGCTCCACGCTTTTCAAGGAGTTCTTCGTGCAAGTAAACGGGGATCTGCTTCCAGACCTTCTCTTGCTCAAAGTAGAAGCGCGTCATCGAGTGGGGAGAGCATGGCTCAACAGCTTCAACAACAATGGCACTGGCCTTCGATGCAGGGTCCTTCAGATCGGGTGACACGGTTGCACGCACGCGGACATCATCAATGAGAATCGATCGGTTTTGGAGGACAAAGCCAAATTCGCGCTGATACTTCTTCACAAACATTTCCTCGAAATCAAAGGTAGCGAGAGAGTCCGCACTACTTGCAAGGGATTCGCCCTTAGCACCCACAGGTCCGCGTGTCATGACAGCGTTATCAGTTCCTTCATAGCGCATGTTGAGGAAATACTGCACCTGCATGTCCTCGTGCTGAAATCCGTCAGCAACCAACTCGTGCACAGCTTCTTCAGCGATTTTAGCCAGGCTGCTAATCAAAGAGGGCTTGGTCGCGGCACTGTATTCTGCAGATGAAGGCAGCTGCTTGTCAACAACACTATCTGCCACGCTCAAACCATAGGCCGAGAGAATCCCGCTGTAGCGGTGGATATAAACCTTCGCCATTCCCAACGCCTTAGCGATAGAGCAAGCATGTTGCGGTCCAGCACCTCCAAAACATGCCAGGATATGAGTACTGATGTCGTAACCCTTATTCTGCGTAAGATTTCGGATCGGACGGCACATAGCTTCGTTGGCCACACGCAAGAACCCAGAGGCCACCTCTTCCATCGTGTACTTCGCTCCACTGGCACCCGCAGATGCATTGATTTCATTTGTGAGCTCTTCAAACGCTTTCTGCGAGCCAGCAACATCCAGGGGCTCGTCCTCATTAGGTCCAAAAATCTTAGGGAAGAAGTCTGGCAGAATACGACCAGTGACCAAGTTGGCATCGGTAACACTCAGATAGCCGTTCTTGCGGTAGCAAACTGGACCGGGGTGCGCTCGCACAGACTCAGGGCCGACCAGGAACAGTCCATTCTTGTAAAAGAGGCGCGAGCCACCTCCAGCTGCCACCGTCTGGATGTCTAGCTGCGGCGCACGCACAGTCACGTTAGCCGTCACACTCTCGAGTACGTGCTCGAACTTGCCGTCGAAGCGAGAGACATCCGTGGAGGTGCCACCCATGTCGAAACCAATCACGGCAGGCTGCACCGAGACCGCACCAGGCGTCTCCGGCGGACGCGTCGTGCGGGCGTAGCCCACCACGCCACCAGCAGGCCCCGAGAGGATAGCCCGGTGTCCGTGGAAGTGCTTCATGCGGGCGAGTCCGCCATCACTCTGCATGAAACTAATATTCACTTGGTCTAGTCCTTCTCCAAAGCCAGCGCAGAACGACGCCACATACTTCTTGATCACTGGCGTCAGATAAGCGTCGGCGCACGTGGTGAAGCCACGCGGCACTGCCTTCACCATCGGCATGACCTCCGACGACAGCGAGACCTGCGTGAAGCCCAACTTGATGGCAATGTCCCGAGCCTGCTGCTCATGGCGCGGGAAGGTGTACGAGTGCAGCAGCACAATCGCCACGCTCTCCACTCCGTCATCACGCGCTGTCTGCAGTTTCTTGGTCAGGTCTTCCTCATCCAAATCCTTGATCACACGAATGTAGTCGCCACTGATTCCCTTCTCGTCCGTCGGCACTCGGTACTTCTCGTTGCTCACAATCTGCAGCCGTTCATCAACTTCAACCACCGAGTCGTACAGCGTCTACAACAGTAAACACACCATGAGAAAAGGTTAAAACAAGCTCCACTTCAACCCCGAACTATCCATGAACTCACGTCTGGCATGCGGATCTCGAGGTCGAAGATCTTGGGACGCGACTGGTTGCCAATGTACAGCAAGTCGTGGAACCCCTTGGTGGTCACCAGCACTGTGCGCTCTCCGTCCCTCTCCAGCAGCGCGTTGGTGGCAACAGTCGTCCCCATCCTGATGCTCTGGATCTTGGCCGTGTCCACCGGCTGGTCGCGCGGGTGCGGGACGCCCGTCATGCTCTCCAGCACGCGGCGGATTCCCTCTACTTGCATCAGTTACAGTGAGTACGGACCCTCAGCATTCGCAGACTGCAGGTTAAAGCAAAGCCGCCGCACCGAGGCGCGTCCGGGTAGTTGGCGGGGTCTTCCGACAGCAGTTTGATGACTTTTGGCTGCACGTCCACGGCGTTCCCTTGGGCGTCCAGCACGTCCATCTCGGCGTACACGTCCGTGAAGGTGCCGCCGCGGTCGATGGCGAAGCGGAACACGCGCATTCTGGGGGGCTGAAGAGACTTGTGCTTGAGCGAGCAAAATGCGCAATGGTCTTTAGGATGGGTACGAGAACCGGTAAACCGGTAGGAAGGGAGATGGACTTGCAAAGTGCAAATTTCGGTACCGGTACGCTCAGGCTGTGGCCGTTGCTGGCGCTGGCGAGGGGCTTTGCGGCGGCTCCGAAGCCTGAGGTGGCGTCCACTGCAGAGCGTAAGAAGCAGGTGGAGTATTATGCGCAGATCGAGAAAAAGTTCCCCTTGCTGAGTGGGCGAGACGCTCCGATGTGGGCAGTGGACCGAACGACCAACTTCCTCGTCGACAGGGGTTCAGCAAGACGGAAGCGCTGAAAACGGTGGCAAAAGGCTCGGCAGTAAGTTGAGTTCGTAATCCGGAGGAGCTTTCGTGTCGTGACTGATAATGGTTTGGATTTCTCCTACAGATAATCGGCTTACAGCCCGAGTTGATGGAGAGCAAGGTTCGTGTTTTAGAGACATATAATGATTACTGGAAAGTAGTTCTGACTGTGTTGTGGTGACAGATATTATGGCTGAAAAGTGAACTGGGTCTTAGTGACGAAAAGGTGAATCTTATTATTCGGCGACACCCGTCCATACTGGGGCTCACTTCCAAGCGGTACAAGGCGGTAATGGAATGGTTCATTGGACACGGTGTACCAAGAAGTAAAGTAGGTGCATTTAGTGAAAAGTTCGTCGATGGTGGTATATAGTTTAGTATTTTAACACTGGTGTTTTGTGTCCGAAAATGTGCAGATGACCTACGTTTTTAGTGTGTTCCCGGAGGACCATCACGCAGTATTGAAGAAAATCTGGATCCGAAAGTGGCTCTCTTCAAGAAAAGAGGATGCAATGACGTCCAGGTGGCGCGAATTCTGATGAAGGCACCTCAAATTCTTATCGCAGTATTGAGAGCCTCGACGCCAACCTGGATTTTATGCTGGCACTCGGCATTACTCGAGAACAACTGTATAAAATCATCACCAATGCGCCCTCGTGCCTTACCCTAAGGTCTGCACGACTTCAAGAGACTGTCGACACGCTGGATGAGCTCTTCGGCTCAGGATCTGGAGTGAGGACGCTGGTCACATCTCCCATCATGGTCATGTGCAACGTCGATGGACTTCGCCAATCGTTTAATTACCTCGTGTCAGAAGTCGGTTTCACCCCGAGAGGCTGTCTCGAGATACCCGACTCGTTGCTCACAGTGTGAATGGCATACTTCGACCGCGTCACGAGTTCTTGAAGACGAAAGGTGTGGATGCGCTTGCCGAGACTCAGTGGATATCGACGTCGGAGCGTCTATTCGTTGCGAAGTACCCAGACTATGCAGTGTACCTGGCGGAGTACAAAGCGCGTCAAGCGAAAACAATCTCCGCTCAATCCTATTAATAACGTTAGTCCAAGTCCTATTAATAGTCCAAGTCCAAGTTGGTACCTAAATCGATTTCAGCCAATCCGAGAGCATACTGAGCGCGAATGAGTTGAAGAGGCGCCTTCTTCTTCAGTTCCGAATCTGCCAGCTTCCACCCAGGCAGACGATGAAGCAGCGTCCTTCACACAGCCCTTCGTGCGACGAGGACGCCCCGTGCGCCATCAAAGTGGTGGTGCGTGCGCGTCCCCTGAGCGAGCGCGAGTTGCAGACCAAGACGCCCGTCGTCGTGAGCGTCAGTCGCTCCCGCGTGCAGGTGGTGAACCCCATCCTCTTCTCCGACCCGTCGTTCCTCGAGACAGTCGGCGCCTCGTCCAGTTCACTCGCACTTAGTGCGGCCGTTCTCAACGCAGCCAACACGGCTGGAGAATGTCGGTCCTTCAACTTCGACAGATGTTTTGGGGACTCGATCACAGGGGGCTCTATTGAGAGCGGGGATGGGCCCCAGCGCCCGACTCAGGAGCTCATCTTCAACGAAATTGGCCAATCAGTGATCGACGCTGCGTTCCAAGGCTTCAACTGCACCATGTTGGCTTATGGCCAAACGGGCAGTGGCAAGACCCACACGATGGTTGGGGACAAGACGTCGAGTGGGAAAGGGGTGATCCCTCGAGTGTGTGAGGCTCTTTTTCAAGAAATCGAGGCTCGCAGAGACAAAGAAGCTGCTTGCGAGGAAGGGGAGGGGGTTCCAGTGTCAAGAGGACCATCTACGGTGCTCAAGTGAGCTACTGCGAGATTTACAAGGAAAAAGTCAACGATTTACTGGATACCGAGGCGACGAACATGGAGAAACGCAGACCGTCGTTCACGACGCAGACGCAGACCCTTGAGACGGACGGGGAGTCTCGCGTCGAACGTTGAAAGTTCGCGAACATCCGGTAACGGGGCCGTTTGTTGAGGGGCTGAGCGTCCGCTCGGTTACGTCGTACGCTGATATTGCCGAAGAAATGCTCGCTGGAGAGAAACTTCGGACGGTGGCGTCGACGCTCATGAACGCCGTGTCCTCTCGCTCCCATGCCGTGTTTACGATCACGTTCACGCAGACGACGTTTGATCCGATTTCGCAATGCGCGAACGATAAGGTTTGGACGGGACGATTAGTGTGGGGGGTTAAATATGTTGCTGACTTAAACTTTTTGCTTGGATTTAGACCTCGAAGATTAGTATGATCGATCTTGCGGGCTCGGAACGCGCAAACGTGTCTGGCACCAGTGGCGACCGACTGAAAGAAGGTGCCATGATTAACAAAAGTCTCACGACACTTGGACGAGTCATTTCTGCGTTAAGCAAGTACGTGCTTTGGTGGATACTATTGATGAATATCTGCTTCGACAACTTAAAAATTACATTATACACAGGCAAGAAACAAATCGGATTCCCTATCGAGATAGTACGCTCACATGGCTTCTGAAAGAGAGTCTGGGAGGAAATGCAAAGGTTCAAGAAGAGCTTGACCCGTAATGTGTAACTGTCGGCTGATACTAACTACCTTGTACATCACCCTGCTCTCTGATGACAGACAACAATGTTTGCAATGATCAGTCCGTCCTCAGAGGTAAGCACCATCGCCTGTTTGCTCATATCACCGCTACCGATAATAATGGCTGTAACATATTCTTATAGAACTATGACGAAACGATGAGTACTTTGCGATACGCCGAGTCGGCGAAGAAAGTGATGAATCGTGCCGTTGTGAACGAAGACAAAATGCCCGAATCATCCGCCAACTTCGCCAAGAAATTGAAGAGCTGCGAGCTCAACTCGCGCAAAAGGAGGGCGACACAGGACAAGAACTTGTGAACGCTGGAATATCGGCGAGTTTGGTGGAACGTGAAACGTTCTATACCGAGCTGCAAAATGAGGTCGAGTTTTTCCGTTCACAACAAAAGCATTTGGCTGGTACAACGGCACCTCGCGCAATTCACCTGAGTGACAGCCTTCCCAGCCTCGTCAATATGAGCGCCAACCTGGTACCTGGAGAAGCTCTCGCGTATGTGCTAGTGGAGGGGACGACTCTTTTCGGATCTGACCCCAATCCCGATATGACCAAGTACGAGACTGTGGAAGTACAGAACGACCATGATGATTTCGAGGTGAAGAAGCACTCGGAAGATACTTCAGATGCAAGTACACCGCCTAAGTTGAAGAAACGGCAGGGTTCTTGGTCCTCAATAATGCTGCGGCGACGAAAAAGCTCGCGAAGTGCTCCATCTACACCAAGTGGAAAAGCTTCACGCAAAGGAGCAACGTTGGATGCGTCGGAAGTAATCTTGGCTCTTTCTTCTGATAAACGTTCAGTAATGCAAGTCTGCAAACTCCCGGGTGACGACGTTAGCAGAATCTTACCTCGTCACGCTCGTTTTACGTGTACACGCATTTTGAAAGAACACGACAATACGCCTGCTGGTGATGATACGCCTGAGTATATTGTGGAGATCGAATCTCTGGATCCTACTGCGATACTGCTAGTGAATGGCCAGCCACTTGAGTATGGCGGTGAACACCCGGCGAAACTTCATCATGGCGACCAAGTTCGCCTGGGAAAGCCTTACTGCTTTCGTATCCACGGTACGCCGCAAAACGATCGGGGGCATTCATTGTTCTAACGTGCATGTTTCTTTTATTTTTATTTAGTTCCCGGATGTGCAGTTTCAACGCCCAGAATCGCCGAGGCAGTAGAACAACCGCCCGAATTGGAGAATGACAAAGATGAAGGGCGGGATCTAGAGGCCTTAGTGGACGAGGCGAATGCAATATGCACCAAGTGGGTCCTCAATACTGAGTTTGCCGTGGGAAATGCTTCGGATGAAGAAAATGAAGGACTGGGCACTGTGATCGTCACGAAGAAGTTGGAGTCAAATTGCTGCAGCACCGTGCATTGGGACCGAAGTATGCTCGAGATCAAGCTTCAATTTTTGCGCGAATTTGCGGCTTCGCTTGAAAACGTTGCCTCCTTCATAGTCGAGGAGGCCCCCAAAATTGAAGACTTGCCGATTCCTGAACCAACTTCTAAAGTCGCTGTGTCACGCCAACCAAGCCGATCTTCGGGTCTTGAACGCAGATCTTCACGCGTCCAAGAGAAATCTAACGTGGAGAAAACGGAAAATGATGGACTGATACATCACAGCAAACTACAGTTGCAAACGATGCCCTCGCTACGCCTACTGGGCTACGGAAGAATTTACGTAGCAGCCCAAACGCCAGAATCGTCGGTCCCGCTCTCCGTCGCAATTTACGATTTTTCTGGAATATATATTGGCAAGCTGGAGGCCCATTTGGAGGGTGTATCCACAGTGACGGTTCCAGGAAAGAAAAAGGGTATTCTGTCGTCGAAAGAACCTGATACCTCTATGCATCGTGTCCGAGTTCATCTCGACAAAATGGAATTTGACACCGGGGGTTGCTTGATTGCTTCAAGCATATCTATCACTTTAAAGGAGACAGCTTCAAAAGCCAACGCTGCGCTGAAAGGCCAAAAGACCAAGGAGGCAGTGCCAGAGGAAGCTGGAACTCCTAAGATTTTCTCGACCCCAAGGGTTCCACCGGTGGAAACGTCTACGGAAGACACGTTGTCCCCGGAGGGGAGGCAGGAGACTTTCCTGATCGGGGAGCAGTTCGAGACTTCGGTTACTGTTAAGGCAAATAACTTGTTTAGCCAGCGCACGGCTGAAGAAGGGTCACTGCTGGTTGAAGTATGGGGATACGACGTCAAGCTGACACGGTATATGACCATCAAAGCAGATGAGGTGAAGCCAGTGAGTGACGTCGCAATGGAGACCCAGCGGGTGGAATTTTACGTGTCCGTGGATGTGGAGGAGCGCGAGGTCGACGGGCTGTATCATCCTGTTGCTGTCAAGCCGGACGGTGCATTGCGTCTCCACGCCAATCGGTCTCGTCGGTTGATGGTTCGTGTGACACAGTCTGACCAACAAAACTTTGCGCTCTCAGAAATTGTGCACGTTCGAATTGCTGCCCCGGATGCTCCTTCGGTTAATAGAACAGCTTCAATGTCGAGAATGATGGGAAAGACGACGCAAAGGATGCTGCCATCTATTCGTATGCAACATGATGATGACCAGTCATCCAGCGCCGCTTCTGGCGAGTTACACATGATTGACCAGGGGGCCACAAGATGGCAAGTGCTCGAGTTCCGTGGAGACTGCGGTGTTGACAACGCGAGTCGGTCGCTTAGTGCCATTTTGCGCTGGGACAGAGCCCCTGACAGTGACTTGGAGCCGATCAATTCTGCTGGTACGCGGTCGACGTATCGCCTTGCCATCGCGTTCAGCACAAGCCTGTCCAAGGTGCCCATTGTTATATCGAAAAGCCTCGTCGCGAAGGTGTGTGGTAGCAGTGTGTCGGCTACGCAAAGATTCACGCGTGGGTTGGTCGCTTCACGTACGATATGGTGGGCGAAAGAAAGCTACAGTCGCAGCTACCGTCTCGGCACCTGGTATGCGGCTGACATCATGCCAGACGATAAGGATGAATATGGTGGCCCAGCCAATGATGATCAACCGGAAGGCGTACCAAAAGCTGCTTCTATCAACGATGTTGCGATTGCTCGTCACCTGAATGGTTTGCATCGACTGGAGAGTGCTATGCAGCTGGAACGCGTGAGGCAAAAGGTGTGGATTATGATAAATGTGAGTGCTCGTCAAGGCGACGGTAACAATTCTAGCGTTGGCGAGTCCCTGACACCAACCAAGGTGAATCTCTGCCTGAATGAGATTTTCCAGAGGACGGAGGACGAAGTTCAAGTGTACGAAAGCGTGCAGTTCGACTCACCAGAGCTCTATATTCGCCACATGAGGCGAATGGGTCTCATAATGAGCCTCTTTACAGGCAAATTGGTAAATCTGGATACAGCATCGACCTCTGAGCCAGCAGTTGTCATTAACTCTTCACCCCAGCAGGGAAGAGGGCACATTCTTCACTTCGTTTCGGAGCCAACGCAACTGGTAGGCGGTGACCAGCTAGGAGGCGAAATGAGTGGCTTCCTCATGCTTGCGCTGGCCTCTTCGATGGATGAAGAGACCGCTGCCGCCGTTGTTGCACCTCTAGGAAACAACACTGCGCGCCCGATGTCCCCTCCAAAAGCCAACCGTGCATCGAAGATGATGTGGGAGCGGCAGTGGTTCGTCCTCAAAAGACCGTTTTTGTATGCGTACGTGAGCTTCGCTCGAAAGCAGCAAACCGGTGTCATGGATCTGTCGCTGTGTCAGTTGATCGTGTCGACTATCTCCGATGTGCCGTTTTCGTTTCGTCTGGTGTGCGTCGACGGGAGGAAGCAGTCGGCCGTGTGGTGGCTCCAAGCGTCGACTTCAGCGGAGATGCGGGCGTGGCTCGTAGCGATCGACCCACTCAAGATCGAGGCGAGAAAAAGCGTCGTGGCCACGCCTCCTCCAGGAGAAACACCAGCCGTCACAGCGTAATTGTCATTCGAGCAAGACACAGAGAATAACATCGGCCAGTGGTTTGCAAGTTGCATATAAGAATGTATCAGTTCGTTCCTCCTTGAACTACTCAGATAGCCAACCCGTAGACGTACAGGACCGCTGTGATGGTGGCGTTCTCCCACGATACCGTGCAAGACCCTGCCGTTAGCGACAAAAGATCAGCAGTAGATATCGTTTAACTACTTTGTCAACGTACCATCAGACTTCTCATCCCAGAACGCACCACTGCATAACAACGTTAGACATGCTCTTCACAACAGGACATGCAGAGAACCCACTTACCTGCTGACTTCCAGCCCTCCACCTTTCCGCTGTCGGACGAAGCAAGTCACGATGTACTTGAAATTCTGGAATCACCAAAGTCAGTCTCAAATTATAGTATCGAGTTCCATGCAGTCGTACAGGACAGAGGCGCTTCAGGTCTTCAATACAAGCACTTGTCACCATGTTGACCCAGTCGTTTGCCTATTTTCAAAGATTTCATCACTGTTCGAACCAATGTGGGATATCAAAAAGGCCAAAGGTTCATTTACCTTTGCGTTGTCATACACGTTCCCCTCCAGAACACTAAGCACGGCATCCTGCACAATGGCGCTCACTTCATCCTTGAGCAGTGGGAAATCGTAGATAGTATCGACAGGCATGACCAGGATCTCGTTTTGCTTGGGGCGATCCGAAGGGTCTAACACTGGAGTGTCTGTTCGTGGTGTTTGAAAACTATTTTTCTAACGCTACGCTTGGCACGACGATGCGTGAGGACGGCGTCGCGAAGGATCTGAACCCTGACTCCGACAAAGGTGAACGAGAACTTGATCGAACGAACAGTGCTACGAGCCTGTCGTCTTCGGCAATTATCGAGATGTTTCATCTTCAAGACGAAGATTCTGCACGAGTGACTTCAGGAGTGACAACCGCGCGATACCTGGTTGAAAACGAGGTCAGCGGTGACTTCTACCAAGTGCGTTCGAGGCAGCGCAAACTGCAAGCGCAGCGCGTCCGACACCGACGAGTTTCGTTAAACAAACCACAGCAAAACTCCGTGAGACTGAAAGTTGGAGGTGGTGGGCGATTACGAAACGCGACGGCGAGAAAGCGGCAGTTGTCGTGGTTTTAGGGATTGTGGCAGGAATGTACTGGATGGACATGCTCAATCTACGAGCAGGGGCTGCTGCATCTTCAGCGAGCGGAGTTGACCGCGTCCTTTGTGCATACAGCGCAGGAGCCAACCGCTCACGGAAGACTCTCTTCGTCCTCTTCAAATATCCTTCCCAACAGGAAATAGTTGCTTACGTACAGGCTTGTATCCACTCTACAGATGTGGAATCCTTACATCACGCTCGTTTGTGCATTCACTGGCGTGTTGATAGGACTCATGCGGAAGTTAAGCCGATTGGATGCCCACCAAGAGTACAAACCATTGGGTGAAGGTTCTGCTGCGGAGCTGACACTGTACAGATTGGTCTGTCCACCCATATTGTCGCTTTTGCTGTTGCTGAGCTAACGTGTTGTGCTTGTTGTTATAGCTCCAGACTGCGACTGCTCTCCTTTCCACAGCATTGCTAGTGCTTTTAATCGGGTCGCCTGCAGCTTTGAGGCTGAGTCGAGCCCAGCAAACGAATGCTACGTGGTAAGGTTTATCACTGCATTGGAACGGTACACACAAAATCGGACATCTAAGGGCTCTGCTGTGAGCAGGTGTCAAGACGTTGCTCCGGAATCGGCAATTTTTAAGAGCGGGATCTTCACTCTGCAAGTCTGCGCAATTCTAAACACGACTCTCATTACAGCAGCCTGGCTACTAGTAGCGCTGGTACGCTTGCGCCCACTGCTGACGAATCGCATGAAAGATGCTAACGAGGTTGCTGTCTTTGCTGGGTTGTAGCAATGCAGCGCGACCATGTCGTTCACGACCGCCAGTTTGGGTCGCATCGTCGATCTGCAAGACGCTCTGTCAGCCCACGAGAAGCGGTGAGAGCTGCTGAAATATCTATACATGTACAGTATTTCTACTCGCTCTTGCTCACACCTTGTACTGTTGAACAGAATGGACGAGTTGCAAGGAAGCCACCTCGATAGCACGCCTGTCGAAGACCTGAAGTCGCTTATTCAGCTACACCACGTACGTGTAGAGGGAGTATTGCGCCACTATGTACTTCCACTCTCCGCACTGACACAATTGGCTTTGTCGAACACAGCGGGCGATCGAGCTCACGGAGGGAGTTCTCGTGGCAAAACTCCAGGCGCAACACCGACCCACCGCAGCCTGCTAGGCACAACATGGCTACATCTACCACGTCACAGATTCTGAAGTAAACTGAAACGCTTGAGTTAACCACGGACTTTCCTTAGTCTCCAGGGTGTTTTCAGCTCTGCTATGTGAGCGTGGGGTCATGACCCCAGGATTGCTTCTGAAGCTGAACATGTATTATTTATTCTTATAAGATGAGATCGTTTCGGTGGGGGCTCCCGATGGTCAAAAGAGACCAAAGGTTTTGCTACACGATACCTGACGACCGTATTGAAGGCCGCATTCATCGTACTATGCCCTATTGCCGCGTTGACTGGCTGCGAGCTCGGTGACCGCTTGCGCCCGCTGCTTGTTCGTCTCTGTCACAGCAACGCGCAGAGATGTTCAACCGACTTAGTGACGCGGCGGACACACTTGCACTCGGAGGTGTCGTCAAGTCGGCGTCCGTCTTGTGCGCGGACTCTGTCGGTAAAGCTCGCGGAAGAAGCCTCCTGTAATCGGAGGTTGGAAGTTCCAGTGGAACCCTGAAGTCCAGTCGACCTGGACGTGGTGCCTGTCTCGCTGTAAACACTCTGGTGTTGTAAAGTTTTCAGGTCGAGCCCAGCACTTTTCGGTCGCGCGAACAGATCCGAGGTACATAGTCGTCCTGCACGAGAAAGGATAGTCCGCAGAAAGCCGGTCTCCATTATCATGTTCACGACTGCAACTTCTCTTGCCGCGTGAAAAGCACCGCCGCAGCCATGACTGGCATACGATTACGACCAGCAAGGCCAGGCGCAAGAATGGCAACCAGAGACCGTCGTCGACTCTAGGGTTCGCGGGCGCACATACTGCTTTTGCCGCGGGTGCTTCGTCAGAGCGAGCAGCGCGAAGGCGATCCGCTCGGCGCTTTCTTCGACGGTGGCGCTTGTCTTGCATTCCCCTTTTCCTAAATTCGTAAAATATCAAAGCCTGGGAGGAACGATGTCGCCCACCCCGACGGTATCAAGATGGCTGATCGAAGCGTTTCTCGTGTGACCTGCCGGATCCGGCGGACCAAGATATAATACCCACCCTCAAGCGGAAGGCGTTGGCTGTGAATCGCTTACTCCTCATCGGTTCGGAGATGAAGTCATCTCTTGCTCGTGCTCATCAACGCGGTCCACCTTGCTAGCTCGTCATTTCGACTTGCATGGGCTGATGCCATCAGTATCGATTCATTGCTGTCGTTAGCAACACTGGACCAGATCGTCGGCGACGACGAGATGGCGGCGGCTCATTTCCCTGACGATTTTCTCACACTTTTTGACTACGAAAGTCTGCTACATAGTACTTCAAGTAGTACTGTAGTACCGGTAGTGTACATGTAGTTCACTGTGAACAACTGTGCTGCTGTCGGTATCCCTTCCTGCGAAAGCGACTTACTTGCTGTTGCTTGAGAACCGCGTGGCGATCAAATCGCTGCCGCTTCATGTCGGCGGCGGGCGGACGAGCATCTCGGGATCGGGTCCCGCATAACGCACTGGGCGGACACCGGATCGTTGTCGGATATTGTTAATAGTCCGCATACTACGTAGTACATGTACGTGTAGCGCCCTGAAACCAAAGGGTTTCCTCGACACGAGGCGGATACTTGTACACCTGTCGGGATGGTATCCGCGACTAATGATCAATGATCATTCGTGATCCCTCGAACCTCGGTGATGACAACCCGCCATCGGTCTGGACGTCGACCAGGAGGCGTCAAAGACAGCCTCGCCATCATGCCTGAAAAACAAGTGGTGACCGCCCAGTTTTGCCGCACCAACTCGCAAGAGTCGAAGGAGGCTTCAATGACTGAAGCCTTCACGCTTTGAGCCCTAGTTCGAGTTCGACTGAGTGGACTGTATTTGGCATCGTTGCCGAAGATACTTTTAGTAGCACTGAATCGCCGTACAGTCGCAATTCGGTGTCTGAGGCAACGTTGCCGTTTTCAGGCCGGTTTCGAGCCGCGTCGCCGTGAACGCTGCTGGAAATAGAGAGACAGTAGACCGGACCCGACCTGGGTGAATAAGAGCAACAGCAACAGCAACGGTCATCCCACTCGTTGGCTGTTTCCGTTGGCCAGCGGCTCGCAATCGAGGCGGAAGTTTGCGCCGTTGAACCGCTCGCGGATCTTCTCTCGTGTGACGGCGAGCCCTTCTCTCTGCGCTGCGGCAGCGCTCGCCGTCAGCCGGTGACCCGGAGCTCCGCTCTCTCTTCTTTGCACCCTCCATCGCCATCGCACGTTCAGTCTCCCACTTCAGTCTTCAATTGGCCTTCAGTTTTCAATTTCAGCCATCCCCAGCAAACAAAGCGTCGAACCACCAGACCCACGCAACCGCATCATCGCGCGGCACCGAACAACTAACCACTCGAAACCTCCCCCAAATTTCGCGACCCAACCACAACCAAGAGACGCCGACGCGTTTGACAAGAACCGAGTGTGACAAGCATCCACAGCCTTTCCCAGCCACGCGCTCAACAAGACACACCAAGCTCATTCTGGAATCGGACACGACCTACGCATCACGCACAATAAAAAGTCGATATGGATATCCGCCGACTACTGCACAACCCTGAGGATGGAGGCTGGTACATCATTGGTGAGACCAAGAGCGAGGCCGAGATGAACGACTTCCGCCGCTCTCTCAAGCGCAACGCCATCATCAACACCCACCTGGTGAACTGCACCATGAACCACGACAACCTTGGGGTAGAAGTCGCGAATACCGAACACAAGATGAAAGTGCAGTGGACCAAGTGCACTTCGGCTCTGTGCCATCCCAAGGGCAACAACCAGAACGAGATGGACGACCAGGGTAAACCGCGGGTGTGTCCTGTGCAAGTGCGCATGTCCACCTGCCAGCTCACGTTCGCGGGCATCATCTGCCAAGCGTACCAGCATCTCAGCGAGGAGCACGACTCGGCTGAGCCACTGCAGACGTCGGTCACAGAGGACATGAAGGTTCATATCGTCCGAATGCTGCAGGAGAACTCGGAGGTGAAGCCCATGGCCATCTTCAAAGAGCTTACGGCACTGCACGAGCGAGGTCTCTTCGGAGCAGACCTCATGCCCACCAAGATCCAGCTGCGCAATGCGCTCACCTATTTAAGAAGTCGCAAGCTCAAGCTGTCGAGCGGAAGTACCAGCGGAGGATCTGCAGACGGCACTCCGCGGAAGCGAAGATACGACCCCTTCTCGGACGGCTGCGAGTCTCCTCCACTCGAAGAGCACCGCCAACCCGAATATTAATCCGTGACCATTTTTTCCATCTCCTACGAGATTTTGGGGCGCACGTACCTATGCGCCACGTTGTCGTCGACAATATGGGCCTTAGGTCGTAGGAGGTAGCTCAGTTAAGCGCAGCAAAAAGGCTGCCGGGTACAATACAATAGACCGACACTCACCACCACTTTCCACTTGCCTAAGTATTGTGCAACACAGAGTCTCATCCGTCCCGTCGCAGCTTGAAATAGTGGAAAATTCCCGGCCAGCAAACAAAAAATGACTTCAACGCGGCACCGTTTCAAACACTCTCACATGGCTACATAATATGTAGCCATGCTATGAATTCTTGTGTCCACACCAGTTTCATGTACCCCTGGTGTATCCCAATCCTCCTCTTCCCCTCACAAAAGATTTCAACCAGCATGAGCACGGAGGAGATCGGCAAGAAGGCGGACCTGGGGCCCGAGTTCCAGCGCGTGCTGCCCGAGGCGCAGGCCGTGGCTGCCGGCGGAGACGTGGAGCGCGCGTGTGAGCTGCTGCTGGGGCTGGAGAAGCAGGCGCGGCTGTCCAACGACGTGGCGACGCTCAAGGAGACGGTGGCCGCGCTCCTCACGCTCTGCGCGCAGCACAAGCGCTGGGAGCTGCTGAAGGACCACGTGGCGCTGCTGTCCAAGCGTCGTGCGCAGAAATCGGGCGCCATCACCGTCGTGGTGCAGAAGGCCATGGGGTTCCTGGCCGAGACGCCCTCGGACGCCGTCAAGATGGAGCTCATCAACGCGCTGCGCACCGTGGCGGAAGGCAAGATCTTCCTGGAGAAAGAGCGCGCCACGCTGACTCAGATGCTGTCCCGGATGAAGGAGGCCAGGGGCGAGATCGACGAAGCTGCGACCATCCTGCAAGAAGTGCATGTGGAGACGTACGGGGCCATGACGAAGCTGGAGAAGACCGAGTACATCTTGGAGCAGGTGCGGCTCACTCTGGCCAAGAAGGACTACGTGCGGGCCAATATCCTGGCCAAGAAGATCCTGCGTCGCACGTTGGAGGAGAAGGACTTCCAGGAGTGCAAGCTCAAGTTCTACCACTTGATGATCGAGTACGATACCCACGAGAACAATACGTTGGAGCTGTGTCGCCACTGGATGGCCATGTTCAACACGGAGATGGTGAAGGAGAAGGAGGAAATGTGGAAGAAGGCGCTTGAACACGCTACCATCTTCGTCGTGCTCTCGGCCTACTCGAACTTGCAGAACGACCTGCTGCACAAGCTGGCTACCGAGAAGCTCGCGGAGAAAGTGCCGGACTTTGCTGCGGTGCTGAAGAAGTTTACCACCGAGGAGATCATTGCCTTCCCTATGGAGCAGGACGCCGTGCTGAAGAACCACCCGATCTTTAAGCACGCCGAACGTGGCGAAGAGTGGTGGAAGACGCTGCACACGCGCGTCGTCGAGCACAACATCCGCGTCGTGGCAGAGCACTACGAGCGTATTCATCTGCCGCACCTCGCCAAAATGATTGGACTTTCAGAAGATGTACGTTTGCCCTGCATGCTTTTTTGTTTGTTTGAAACTTACCGCGAACTAACATGATTTGTACGTGATTTCAGTTGACCGAGAGCAGCATCTCGACGCTGGTGAGCGACGGGTCCATCTACGCGAAAATCGACCGCCCCGCCAAGCTCGTGTCATTCCACAGACCACTCTCACCGGAAGAGCAGCTCTCCAACTGGTCGGGTACGTCTACCGTTTCTCCACTTCCGATATTACGGGGTTTGATTCTGACATGCTCTTGTGTATTGGTATTTGCAGCGGATATTTCTCAGTTGCTTCGCCTGGTGGAAACCACGTGCCACTTAGTCAACAAAGAGAACATGATCCACAAGGTCTAAGCTCGCTTGTAGCACAAGCCCGGCACTGCTGCAGACGGACAAACATTTTGCCAGGCAACCCTAAAAATGAAAACAAAAATGCAGCGGCATCTCATACAAGTATATTGCTGTCATCAAACCTCCGCCGTAAAGAAAAAAATCCTATCGCTACTCCTTCCAAGCCCAGCTCTAAAGCAGACTGTCTTCCTCCGCATCATCGAACTGTCCTGACTCCATCGAGTTCTCCATCTCCGGCGACACGTGCAGCACCGAGTCCAAGTGTGCCGCCAGTTGCGCAGCTCTGGCGCCATCCGCCACCTCGTCCTCGTCACAGATCCAGCCGTCGTCGTCTTCCTCGTCATCGTCCGGATTCATCTCCGCCGCCTTGCAAAAGGCGTTAAACACTTCTTGCACTGCACAAAACAGTAACCACAATCAACGTCAGCACACTCAGCCACTCCACCAATTGGCAACAGCAGCGTACGCGTCTTGTCGTCCGCCGGGACGAAGCGCACTTCGGACACGTCTTCGGAGCTCATCTGGCAGTACAAACAGGGTTTGGGGAAGGCCAACGGGTCTCTGGAGATGGCGTGCAGCGTCACGCTGCCCATCTCCCACGCGTAACCCACGTGCGTCCCCATCGACGCGCCCAGCCAAATGACGCGCCGAGTGGTGACGAACAGGCCGCCGGTCGAGCCGCTGTGCGCCAGCGTCTGCGTCTCTCCGTCGTCGTCCTCTCCCACGTCGCTGGCGGACGCGTGGATCTCCACGTTGGCGAAGCTCGCGAGCAGGAACTCCTCATCGTCGCCCGCGCCAGTGCGGAGCAGCGGCGCGCCATCGGCGCTCAAGTCTGATGCGCTCAAGAGATTCATAGTTTGCAAAATGGACATAATTATTGGCTGATTGGATCGATTTGGACAGAAAAGTACGCCCCAAAAAATGACAGAAAGTTACGCCTGGACAAAAAGAATGGCTTGTTGAAGTGAAAAGCAACTTTTATGAAGAGTTGCTCATTTTGGCACAGGCTCCACAGTAACTCTACATCTGGTGAAATCAGCGACTTGTGCTCTCACTACTTTTCCCCGATGATGGAAAATGTTAGAGCAAGTGGCATCTTCTTCGTCGTTGACATGCGCATCCGAAGTTGTTTCATGAACGTCAACTTGATTATCTCCGTCGGAGCTTTCATCTTCGTATTCTTGCTCGCTGAGGAGTCTTGATCGACGTTCACGGTGTTGCCCTCATCAATCTCATTGTCTTGTTTCTTCTGTGGCACAGGCAGGCGAATCGAAAGCTGTCCAGTCTTTTCGTTCCACGAGCCCGTCAACTGAATATCCTGCAGGAACACGCGCTGCTCTAATCCAAGCTCCAGAATGTACATCGTGAAGCTCTTCTGCCCCATATTCAGTACGACGCCTGTCACTTCGATATCACCGTGGTGCTGCACATAGGCGCACAAAAACACCTTATCGCACTCCTTTTCCGCGTTCTTGGACGTCATTTTCTTCTCGTTACAATTTTGAGAAACCGAGGTGAACTCCATGATCCTCGATTCAGAGTCTGAGTTGTCCGGTGCGGATAATTCAGTTGTCACGCTCTCTTGAAGAAGGCGGTGAACAACAACATCCGCATACCGGCGAATAGGTGACGTAAAATGCGTGTAGTACGGGATATTCAGCGCGTAGTGACGCCAGGAATCGGAAGACGCGCCGTTACCAGCCACCATGTACTCGGCGGGCTTCATGGGCTTAATGATTAACGCTTGCACGATAGCAAAGGTAGTTTCACCACGATCTTGCCGAACGCGCTCAAGTGACTCTGTCAGCTGCTTGGTTGATCTGCCGTCTAATTTGATGTCGCTCTTGTCTAGCTGCTCCAATGCTTGATCCATGGATCGCGAGACTGGCGGCGGATGGTGGCGCAGGAATGCAAGCGGGCCATGAGCGCGAAGCAACTGCTGGGCAACCAAGAAGTTCGCCAACAGCATGTACTCTTCAACCAAACGGTTGCTATCCTTGAGTTCATACGACCCGTATCGAGACGGATTCCCCTTCTCATCCAGCGAAAACACGAGCTTGATATCGTTCAAACTGACTGCGCCCGTCTCGAAGCGCATGGCTCGGCGATTGACACCGATGCTCCACAGATCTTTCACACTCTGGATCACTGTCGCGTTGGTGACGTCGGGGTTTGCACCCAGAATTGGACGACGGTCTTCTTCCCACTCGTCCACGTTGTCGCTGGTAATGACCCCATCAAGCATCTTCTGCGCGGAGCCGTAGTCCAGTTTGCAGCAGGAGCGAATGATCGATTTACCAAACCACGGCTCGACTCCGTCCACGAGGGTACCATCCACATTCATCTGCCAGGCCACCGAAAAGGCTAACCGATCCACTTGCGGTTGCAGTGAACACAACTTTTCGCACAGAATGCGAGGCAGCATAGGCAGCACACGGTTCGCGAGGTAGACGCTGGTTGCACGCGACCGAGCTTCCTTATCCAGCAAAGAGTTGTGTTCGATAAAGTGCGTCACATCCGCAATGTGAACACCGATCTCAAACTTCGTGCGAGCGTCATTGAGAGCACGAATATGCAGCGCGTCGTCCAAATCACGGGCGTTGTACGGGTCAATGCTGAAGATTTGAGTCTCACGGAAATCCCGTCGCTTCAAGAGTTCTTCTTCGGGGACTTCCCACTTCTCGCCGCTCGTGCCGTACTTCTCGTCCAGCTCGGTCAGAATCGAGCTATCAAAGTCCAGTGTATGGGCTTGAAGGCCGTGCTTCGAGAGAATGGCCGAGATGCCTGTTTCAATACCTGTATACTCTCCGACAGTCTTCACAAATTCGCCCATCGGACTCTGGTGCCTGGTCGACCAGGTTTGAATCCGACAAAAGCAAAGCATCGACTTGGAATACAGCAGTGGACGGCTAATGAATTCGTCAGGAAGTTGGAGTCTTGGAATGCGAATGTGTCGAGGTAGGCGAAGATCGTCGGCGTTGAAGTACGCGTAGTTGTCGTCACTAGAGAGTGGCGCATCCATAGCTTTCACTCTAGTCTTGGGCTCTAGAGATCCAATAAATCCGTTAGCATTGCCTTGTGCTAGAATAAACACCACAGTCGCTGTCGGCCGACAGTGTGACTCTTTAATACGCTCATTGAGGCGAGTCATAGTCTGCTTCAGCATATCAACAGAGCTTTCGCCATCGTCGGTACGCTCGAAAAACACTTTTCCGTCTCCACACTGGGGAGCCACAGTGAATGCAGCGCATTCTGGTCAACCCCTTCAGTCGTCGATATCGGCTTCGATGCAGCAGCACTGGCTGCTCGTTTCTCGTTCTCGTCATTCAAGGGCTTCCATTCGGACTCCGGGTGCAGTCGAACTGCTACAAGATCCCCATCAAGTGCTCGGTTACGATCCTGCATGCCCTTGACGAGCAAGTCCATGACCAAGCCGTCCACTGTAATGTAGCCATCCATGCGGTACATGGCGTTGATGCGGAGTTTGCCTTGAAGTAGGCCTCCCATCTCCACCCCTTTAGAACCACCTCACGATCCAAGTACTCAGAATAAGTAGCTGGGCCATTTCCACGCGCCTCTTTCTTCGATGTCTTCTTCGAATTCTTAGGATTCGAGTCAGTCACGTTATTCATTGGCGGCGCCGCCTTCTCCTCAAGCTCCAGCGTCTGGTTCTCGTTACTCTTCTTCTTTTCCTTCTTTTTCCCATTCTTAGGCTTGGTCTCCTTCTCTGCAGTCTTCACTTCCTCTTTCTGCTTCACCGCGGCATCTGATATATCAGCCGCTTCCTGGCGCTTCTTGTCTTTTTTCTTCTGTTTCTTGCTTTTCCCCTCCACTTGCACGCTTTCCAACAGCTTCTGCGCCTGTTTGATCTTCTTGCTGCTCTTCTTCTCCTGCTTCGTCTCATTTTTCACTTCCTGCTCTTCTGTGTTTTCCTTTTTCTTCTTCTTTCCCCTCTTTTTCTTCTTCTGCACGCTCGCGAACCCTTCTTCCGTGGCCACGAGCGCCAGTTCCTCCAGCTCCGTCTCCAGGTCCACGAGCACGAAACCCGCACCGCCGAACGTGTCGATCTCGGCGTCCAACTCGTCGCTCGAGCTGTCGTCGAAGCCCGCGATGGCATCAAAGTCCTGCTCCGTCTTGACGTCGTTCGGGTGCCGCTTCTTGCGCTTGGGCTTGGCGTCCGGTTTCGTCTTGGGCTGCGACGGGGCGGCAGTACTGGGCTCCGCGTCCTGCTGGCCGAGCGCTTCCTGCCACGACATCTTGACGCGAGAACGACCCATGCTGAGCCAAATGTCACTTTGGATTCGGGTTGAGAAGGACAAATTTGAAGACCATCACTCGGGAGACACCAGGGGTACGTAAATCGAGGTGTGAAGTGGTATAATTAGTGTACCGCGGTGTGGTTAGTGTTCCTTACACCACAACCACTTTTAAGCATGTTGAAGTGTACTAATAGACTGGCGGGGAAAACTAGTGTCTATCGCTAAAGCGCTGGACGGGTCCCACTCCTTGACCGTGGCTACCAAGCAGCGTGAGTCACGCCGTGACGACCTGAAGCTTTTGAACCAGTCGCGGTGGAGATGATCTGTCGAGCATGGCGAGGGCAGGCGAAGGGCCAGCGACTCATAATCGGATGGACACTCGCAGAGAGACGAGAAACTGACTGGTATGTATCCGATACCGTGCACTCGGTGCACTGTAGTTTCGTATATCTGATGAGCCTGGTCAAACTCTTCGTCGTGAGCTCCAGGTCGCGAGCTTGGGCCTACCCTTACCCGCTGACCGACAGCGAGACCCTGGACACCACTGCCCTGGAAGAGGTCATCGATGCCGACATGGAGCTCATCGCGCAGACCTTCACACACGTGCGAACCTTCTACTCTTAGTTCTACGGAGTGGGCGTGGCCCAGTACGCGTCCACACACGGTATCAAGCTGCACCTTGGTATCTACATGACAGACGAGTCCTGGCAGCAGGACCAGATCGACAGCGCGGTGGCTGCTGTCCAGGACTACCCCGACACCGTCGAAGCCATTCTGATCGGTAACGAGAACATGTACACCGGTACCACCGCGACGGAGATCATCGCCATCGCCACCTCCATCAAGGAAACTCTGGGTGACGCTGCCGACGGCATTTGTTCGGCAGTGTGCAGCGATCCACCGAGTACTTGGACACGAGCTACGACGACCAGATCAACCTGTTGTCGGAGAGCCTCGACATCCTTGGCGTGAATATTTACCCGTTCTTTGACAACAGCTACGATTCGAGCGAGCCTACGGCTTTGTTCGACTCGGTCTGGGACGCCATTGCGGCCAAGTACTCGGTCTCACAAATGCTTCTGTGCGAGACGGGCTTCCCCTCGGCCAGTGACCCGTCCACGCTGTCACCCGATGTGACCCCTTCGCTGGAGTCGTCCATAGAGTACTTTGAAGCCGTCGCCTCATGGGTCCCCACAGGGTCGGAGACGTCTCTGGTTCGACACCTTCGACCGTCGTTCGGATGATACCTCTGTGGATGTCGAGCTGGAGAGACATTTACACATACGACGGTGAGCTTAAGAGTGAGCACTATCTGACCGCTTTGGGTGGCGCTTGTGCTGTTTCGTCCAGCTCGAGCTCGACTGCGACCACTTCAAGCTCGACCCAGACTCAGACTACTTCAAGCTCAACCTCAACCCAGACCCAAACCGCTGCTAGCTCAGCCTCGAGCTCGACCACCGACAACCAGACATCGACCACCCAGACCGTAAGCACGACCACGGCTCCTTCGTCTACTACTGCTACACCATCGACCGCCCAGACCGAAAGCACGACGGCGTCTCCTTCATCTACGACTGCTACCCCATCGGTCACCCAAACCGAAAGCACGACTACGACCCCTTCGCCTACGACTGCAACGCCAACAGCAACGTCCACCCTGGAGCCCACCGTGGCCACGCACGATAGTTGTTAAGTGTGGTTCCCGTCAAGGCACCCATCAGTTTTGCACGAGCCCGAGTTAATGGGCACTAACAGTGTTAGCCCAACACTCACGAGTGCTCGCAGCCATGACGTATGAAACCATTATGAGAGAAACTTTCGTACCAAAACACAACTCTTTGCTGGATAAGGAAGCTCGGTCGCATGCAACCAGCGTCTATCTTGCAAACCGAGTGTTGCCTATGCTGCCTCGCATTCTGTGCGAAAAGTTGTGTTCGTCGCGCAGTACTGAGCCGCATGGGAGCGGTACGTTGGCACCATCACCCCGGCGACCACAACCTAGTGGCAAGGACGATGGCAAGTAAGGCCATAGCGGAGAAGACAAGCAAGCAACGGGATCTACGTGGTCAAGACACACCGAGCACGGAGTGGCAGAGCATCTGTCATTACATAGACTCGGACATGACCTATTTGGTCGAAGGAACGGACAACACTGCGCAAGTGGACGCAGTGGCCGACCGCATGACGGGAGCGGCGCGAACCGAGCAAGTGTAAACTTAGATCGGGCTGCTAGCGGACAACATAGGGGCGTTGGCTAGGACGGACATAGGAAGTCGTTAGGACACTAAGTGACACCAATGGACCTCAATTCAAACAAACAAACGAAAAGTTGTGTTCACTGCAACCGCAAGTGGATCGGTTAGCCTTTTCGGTGGCCTGACAGATGAATGTGGATGGTACCCTCGTGGACGGAGTCGAGCCGTGGTTTGGTAAATCGATCATTCGCTCCTGCTGCAAACTGGACTACGGCTCCGCGCAGAAGATGCTTGATGGGGTCATTACCAGCGACAACGTGGACGAGTGGGAAGAAGACCGTCGTCCAATTCTGGGTGCAAACCCCGACGTCACCAACGCGACAGTGATCCAGAGTGTGAAAGATCTGTGGAGCATCGGTGTCAATCGCCGAGCCATGCGCTTCGAGACGGGCGCAGTCAGTTTGAACGATATCAAGCTCGTGTTTTCGCTGGATGAAAACGGGATTCCAACAGAGTACGGACCGTCTGAGCCGAACCGTTTGGTGGCGGAGTATATGTTGCTGGCGAACTTCTTTGTTGCACAGCAGTTGCTTCGCGCTCATGGCCCGCTTGCATTCCTGCGCCACCATCCCCTCCGATCCAGAGATCAATGGACAGAGCGCTCAAGCAGCTTACCAACCACAAAATCAGTGTGGGTGACTCACCAAAGCAGCTCATGGAATCACTCAGTCGTATTCGAGAAGAACGAGGTGAGCTGACGTTCGGTCTGGTCCGTACGCGGACATTGCGGTACACCGCTTGCTTCAGCAAAGTATTGGCAGAGATCACTTGGCTGCAGATTCAGCAGTTTTTGAGGATGAAGACCCGAAAAACAGATTAAGCAGAACTCACTTCACTTGCAGAAAGCTGCTCTGAAATGAGAAATGCATGCAAGTACGCCAAAACCGAGTGCAACGAGGTGTATCTTTGCGCGTACGTGCGGCGTTATGGTGATATTGAAGTGACGGGCGTTGTGGAGAGCATGGGACAGAGCGGCTTTACGGTGTACATGCCGGAGCTTGGAATGACGAAGCGGTTGTTCGTCAAAGAACTCAATGTGGTATTAATATGTATGTGGTGTAAGAAGACGTCACAGCTTTCCATCTGGTTGTTAACGGGCGGCTTACCGGTGATCATCAAGTTGAAGCAATTTCGGATGCGCGTTTCGATGACGAATTCGCCTTGACCTTTTCTGTCGTTGGAGAAAAGAGTTGAGGCGCGCAAGAAAGTATAATGCGAAGAGCAACCGAAGGTGATTTCTATATGTTTGAAGTTAACGTATAGTTGAAGTGTGTGATGAAAGCTAAGGTTTGAAGGCTGCATCTCTTGCAGGCTGATGCATCTGGAAATTTATTTGTTTTTCTTAATCTTTGCTTGTTCATGGGAATACCGACGTATGTCGTTCCAATATCGAGCTGCCGCTTAGCGGAACTGCGACTTCAGGACCAACAGACGCCCATCAATAGCGTCGACTTCAACGTCGCAAATGGTGCGCAGAATATCCTTGAGCAGTGCCTTGTCGTTATCCGTAACGATCAGCTTCTTGAGTTTCCGCAGCAAGTCACGCGTGCGCATACGGCCGCCGTAACGGATCAGCTCTTGCTGCACACCAGCCTCCGTCAGCTTCGATGCAGCCGAAGTCTTGGCCACCTTGGACGGCGTCTCCTCCTTCTTGCGACCCTCTTCAGCCTTCCGCTTGCCGTTGACACTCTCAGCAACAGCCGCCGCCTTCGGCTTGCCGTTCGACTCCGCAGCAGTTGCACCCTCAGCAGCACCAGCTCCAGCTTTGGCGTCCCCAGCCGCACCTGCCTCCGCCGCGACGGACCGGTCCCGAATGATGTTTCCACCCAGATCGCGCTTAATCACGTCCATGTCCTTGGCCGTGAAGTCGCCCTCCTCCTCCTCTTCTTCATCATCTTCCTTGTCCTTATTCTCCACCATCTCACCATTCTGGGCGCGCTTCAGCAGGTCCTTCATAGCCTGACCGGTCTCAGTCAACTTGCCGCCCTCGGGGTCCACCTCGAACTCATCTTCCTCCGAATCCGACTCGATCCCTTGCGGTGCATCGTTGTGGATCTCCGCGTCACTCTCGTCATCATCGAACTTCTCTTCAAAGTCCCCTCCGTCTTCTCCCGTGGCTCCTTGTCCTTTGGCCTTTGCGCGAGGAGCACGACGGGGTTTCGCCTCCGACGCCCCTCCAAAGATGTCTTCTCCCCCGCCGCCTTGGCGCTGGCACCACCCGAGGCCAGAGCTCCCGTACGGACGCGTGGAGCGCTCACAGTGTCCCCGCGGCGTCGGTCTTGTCCTCCCCAGCCAGCTTGTGCTTCATGAGCCAGCGCTCCACCGCGCGCTTCTTCTCGTTGTTCATTTCTTCGGCCTCCTCCAGCGTCAGCGTGCGGTAGTTGAGCGGCTTCTTGAAGCGGAACCACTGCTCCACCGGCATGACGCTGAACTCGTCATTGTGGCGGTTCTTGACCAGCAGCATGTACGTGGACGACTGGCCGCCCTCGAACGTGCCGTTGAACTTGTTCTTCCCCTCGCTGTCCTCGATCACCCAGCCGGCGGTGCGCGTGTCTTTGCGGCGGCGGCGGCGGCGCTTACGCAGCGCCGGGTTGTAGCCCACGGGCTCTTCTTCCTTGTCCTCTTCCTCGTCCACGCGCTCCGGCTCGCGGTACATCATGACGGGCTGCGCGCAGGAGCTGAAGCGCGGCGGCTGCGGCACGTCGAAGCGCGCGATGTTGTAGCGCTTTATGGACGGCGTCGCGCGCAGCACCAGCGTCTCCGTCTCGGGCGCGGACAGGGCGGACGCGCGGCGACCGGCGGGTAACGACGACCCGCGCTGCATTTTCGATTGTGGACGAGAGGGAGGGTGCAAAAATACTAGAATAGTGTACAGCACACCAAAGTAGCGCTCAAATATTTTACAAAAGGTATTTCAGAAAAATTCTCTGAAATTAAATTCAGAGTTCTACCGGGATGCGATTCTCTACTAATAACGCATAGAATGCAATAATTCCAAAACACGACTCACAGCGATGGCTCACCGACGAACTCCAAAATCGCATAACCTTCAGCAAAGTGAGAAAAACCGCTCAAAAGGGTGTGACTGACGCAATAAAGCAACTTCAACCTATAAACTTTGACAGTTCTCGGACATTTATGGTTCAAACACACTCTAAAAGTTAATGTCCTTAGCAAAGCGATAAACCCAGCCGATGTTGCTTGTACGCGTTCTAGCGACATTCAAGGGTTTTTACCTTCGCACTCACAAAAAGAAGTGGGATTTTCAAGATAACTAATGGGTGTTTTTACGTAAACTACTGGGGTTTATGTCACGTGGGTTTTCACGAGTGAGTTAGAATCCCGCGACGGCAGCGCCGGTCGCGGGCTTGCGTTTCTCTTACGGTTACACGGTACGAAGGGGACAAAGAGACGTTCCCGACCGAGTTAGGCATGACACCCGACCCGTCCGGACACTGGAGAGGCAGCGTTCAGGTCGATGGCACCGTCCTCGCTGGTCCACGTAGTTCAGTAGCTGTCCTCGCAGAGCATCTTGCACGGGCGATGACTCGAGAGCGGTCAGCTTATACGAGGTAGTCAGGTAGCACGGGCACTGGCGGCCCACAAAGGCGAGGGTCGAGAGCACGACCTCCTGGCAGATCGGTCAAATAACCGGTCTCGCGACATTCTCCCCGACTAGCAGCTGGGCGTCCTCGACCAGCCTCATGTAGCTGCGCCATTTGCTGCTTTAGGAGAGTCGCTTGATGTTCGGCGGCGCGAAGCCGAGTCGATAACGCCGTAGCAGTCTGTCGCGGCGCGACGGCAGGAATGGACGCAGCGCCCGGAGAGTCCATTGACGGATCTGTTTCAGGAGAGTCGTCAGCGCTCTGGAAATCATAGAGGCTTTTGGCGTCCCACAGACGCACGATACTGTCTCGCTCGTAAGTAGAACGCACGCAGGCACGCTCCCGAATTCCTCGTAGCACTCCTTTGATCAAAGAGGGCGGATCCATCCTGTCGAGAGCTCCACCCGCGAAACGCAGACGCCACACGTGAGTCAGGAATCCGGCGACCATCACGAGGACGCTTGTCAATAGACCGTAGTCGGTACCAGTTAGCCGTGTTTAGGAGGATCATCAGCTCAAACACGCCAAATGAGCCCAGCGCTACGAACTCCAGTAGTTCGTACGCTGCCATCGGCACGTGGAACGTGAACGAGATCACCACCACAATCGTCCATCCCACTGCCCGAATGGCTTCCCCGAAGCGTGCTTTAGAAGCGCTGAAAGCCTCTTGCGACGCCCACAAGTACCTCTCGATAGAACCTTTGGTTCGCACCAGTAGGTCAGGAAAATACTCGTACAGCGTGGAGTACAAGCCCCTTGCACATGACACCATATCGGCCGAAGTAGTCTTCCTGCTCTGTCAGTACGTGAATGGGGACGGCGAAGAAAGCTCCCCACAGTGCGAACGCATACGCCGGCCCGCGGAGGCCCTGAATCTCCTTATCGCTGACCACTGCTTGGAATTGCGAAATGAACGCTATCCACATGGTGGAGTGCATACACGCCACGCGCCAGCAAGCGCACACCAGAGTCCAGCCGACGCGGCGAACAGGAGTGAGCACTACCCACGAGAAAACACCACACAGCCCGGCCAAAGCATACTCGGGGAGGTGTCCCACGAAGTACGCCGTCCAGCTCTCGGTCGACGTCATCTGGATTTGGCGCCTTTTTGAACTGGGGGCGAGAGTCCGAATCGGCCGTTCGAGAGTACTTTTACGGGGTCGAGGCAGTGCTCGAGTTTCCGGGGTTGTAGGACACACCCTGGTTGCCTTTCCGGTCGCCATTGTTTTGATGGCACCCACCACGCCGAGAGACGGGGTGTACTTGGTCGGAACACGTCTTAATGGCGGTCTTACTCAACGTTGCCGTCGTCTCGTCCCGTTCCGTCCAAGTCGTATACAAATGTCAAGATAGAGCGAGCAAGAAATGTTTCCCGGAAATTGCAGCAGAAACTTCCTTCCAAAGAGAAAGGAGAACGGGCCGCCGAAGACAACTTCCGCTCCTTGAGTCTTCGGACCATTCCCCAGTTTCCCGGCAAGACTCAAGAGTCCAGAACCGAGCGCAGCATGGGCAAGAAGACGCCCCCGCTTCCACCGCTAGCCTCCGACGACCAGCAGGCCTTGGCCACGGCCGTGACGGCCCTGATCACTCAACAGCGGGCGCAGACGGTGGCCCGTGTCACGGAAGCCGAGAAGAGGACGCATCAAGTGCAGTTCTGGGCTGCCTTCCGACAGTACCTCGCAGTCAATGGCTTGTCCAGTGGTCTGGAAGTATTGGACAACATGGCGGCTGCTATCGTGGACGGGAAACCGAACGTTCAAGACGCCTTCAGCGGCCCGATCAATCTCCTGCCGTCGGTCACATGACAGCGCGACGCGGGTCGCCCCGAGAGTCATCCCATGTTCGATGGAATGGCGTCGGTCGCCGAGGCGTCTCCGACCCGTGACAAGAGTCCTCACAAGAAGCGTAAAGTCCAAGCCGGTTCCAAGCAGATCAAGACCGATCCGAAGCCTCGAGTCGTCCTCCCCTTCGTCCTGTCGCCCCGGGCTCCGCCCGGCATTCGCGACGACCTTGAAGAGCTTTTTCGCGAGGCCCAACGGCAGGGCAAGACGCTGCAGGAGCTTGCGTACCCCTTGCCCGGCCGAACACTGTGGTATGACCCGCTGGAGTATCCCGATCTACACTTGGTGCATTGGCGATGGTGGATGGCCGGCAGGGCCCTGTGGTTGGAGTGGGCCCTTCACGCGCCTCTGGCTACGACGCCGTTGACGGTACAGCGGCACAAGGGCAAAATGGCCCTGGTCCGGGCACGGTTGGGCTTCTTTAGCCTGGTCATCGAGATTCTCGGATATTACAAGTTGCTCCAGATGGTGGAGGGCACCGGGCGCGACGGACTCATCTGGTGGGGAGGCGGTCCCGGACGCTGCGCATCGGATGCCAAGACCTACCCAGGAACGCCGCTTGTCGACCTTGGGAGCTCAAGCGCGTGGACATCGCGGCTTATCGTCGTAAGTTGAGCGACGCCTTGAAGCCCTGCGCGTTGGACCACGACGGCTACCCCACCATCACGTCCATCCTGGTGCACACTCGCGCCTTGGATCCGATGATGTCGGAGTCGGGGCGCCGTCTCAGCCTCAGGGCCCTGGCTCGGGTCCGTTTGGACATTACGTCCAGCCGTCCAGCTCGAGCTGGCTGGGTCGGGGACAAGTCCAGGGATTGTGGAACTCGTTGATCCAAAATGAAGTGGTGCAGAAGATTCAGGCGGACGTCGAGAAGGAGCTCGCGGACGGCACCTACAACGTGTCGGCGGTGCCCATGTACGACCCAGCCGAGGCCAAGTCTCCTGGGTACTCGCCCATCCAGCTATCGGACGGGTCGTATACAGCCCTGGCCCCAGTGGACAACGAGTCCGACGACGATGACGTCGAAGAAGAGCAAGACGCTGAGCCCGACTTCCTGGAAGAAGAGAAAGCCCCCGTTCCGACGCCCAGCGCTGGAGCGAGCGACGACAAGAGCAAGGGCGACGAAGTAGTCGACGAGTCCGAGGAGGACGAAAGAAGTCCTGTGTCGTGGTAGTTTGTCTTTCTTCATAGTTTTGCAGCAGCCTTTTTAATCCAATTCAAGTTTTGTCGTCCCTCGCCATGTCTTAGTCCGTTTCGTTTCGTAAAGTCTCCCAAAGTAGCGGCGCACAGTTCACGCGCGAAAATTAAAAAAAAAATGAAGTAGAGAAGGCGCGCCTCCCACGCGCGAAATCTCAAAATACGTAAAGCAGCTTAGGAGCTCCCTGGGAGGGGAAGCGTCCTGCGGCCGAGGGTCACCTTGCCGCCTTCAACTCTCCAGCCCGCGGCTAGAAGAGCAAATCATCCTTGTCAACCGCCGCGTTGGCCTCCGCCAGACGCGCGCTGCGTCGGAGTTCGGGCAACCCCTGGTCGGCCCGACGTTTGTCCTCAAAATTGCGGATGAGAGCGGAGTAGGTAGGCAATAGAGACGCTGTCGGCCTCCAGTAAGTCTCGTACGACGCCGTGAGTACGATGTACTGCTCCTCTCGTTTCTCCACGCCTTTGGCGAGAATGTCCACCACTGCGTTTGTGACGCCCGAGAACGCCACCTCTTCGCCTCCAATGGTCAATCTTTCGACGAAGCTCGTGGACGGGAGTTCTTCAGGGTTCAGGGGCCGTCGTCATCGGCGCCCGGTCGGCTCAGCACTCCCGTCAGGACCTCAGTAGGGAACGGTCGGCTCCAGCGACCGCGGTATCTCTTCAGGCGGTTGACGTTGACCATCACTTCTCGGTCGGGGTGAGAGGGGATAGCGATCTTGTAGGTGTTCTCGCCCAGGTTCCTCAGGACACGATATGGTCCGTGCCAAGAGAACGCGAGCTTTTGGTCTTCTTTTCGTGCCGCTTTGCTCTGAAGTACTGATACACCCAAACAGGGTCGCCTTCCTCGAACTTGACACTCACTTGGTCCTCACGGCGTTTCGCGTGTCTGTCCTGCGCCTTCAGAAGTTGGCGTTCGACCATTCTCCTCGTATCACGCATAGAGAGGAACAACTTCCGACGGTAGGCTGCTACCTCGTTGCTTTTCCAGTCCTTGGACGTATTAAGAAAGGCCAAGTCGAGAGGGAGCACGGGGTCTCGCCCGTAGAGGCTGAAGAACGGCGAATCTCCTAGAGCCTCGTGGAAAGAGGTCCTGTAGACCAACAGTACTCTCGGCAAATACAGGTCCCAGTCTTCTTGAGCGTCGTTTACGTACATCCGTAGCATCCCAATGAGCGTTCCGTTGACGCGTTCCACCAGACCCTGTGTCTGCGGGTGGTAAGCAGCGCCGAACAACTTTTTTATGCCCAGTGTTTCGTAGAATGACTTAGCGAGTTCGGAGATGAAGTTGGAGCCACGATCGCTCAGGAGGCGTTCAGGGACTCCATGACGCGAAATTACCTCGTCAACCATCACGTTGACGAACGTGAGTGTGTCGAGGGCGGTCACTGCAAAGGCTTCTACCCAGCGGGTGAAGTAATCCGCAAAAACTAAGATGAACTTGTTGCCGCGGGGGTCGTGACCAACGGACCCACCGCGTCCACCACTAGAAGTGAGAATGGGCCCGATAGTTCGTGCACGGGCATCCGCTGCATGAGTCCATTCCGCCAGGGTCGAAAGCCTTTGCCGCTGCCACAGATTGGGCACGCTCGTACGTATTCAATCACATCCTTTTTCCACCCATGCCAGTAGGTGTGTTTCCTGACCTTGTCCATTGTTTTGGTCTGTCCCACGTGGGCAGAAAACACGTCTGCATGGCAATAGTGGAGCACCGTCTCGATGAAGGCTAGCGGGATCACCGGTACCTCTAGTGTTCGGGCGTGTTCGGCCCTCGCCTTCAGAAGCACCTTTCGCATCAGCATTTCGTCGCGCGTACAGTAATTAGACGCCATCTTCAGTACGCGCGTGCGGAGTTGTGGGTCCAGGGCGAGGGCACCAGTATCCAGGAACGCTACCAACGCTTGAATCCAGGGCGTTTTCTTCTGCTCCTTCACGAAGCGGTCACGATCTAGCCCAAATTGGTCGATTGGCGAGGTCCACAGCGGTCCCCGGTCGTCCTCTAGTTCTCCGTCCGATTCTTCGTTTTCGCTGGTGTTCTCGTGCGTCTCGGGGAGGTCAGGGGCTCTTCGACTGTTATTGGTGGTTCGGGAGCCGCGTCGGTCTCCCCGACTAGGGCTGGACCGTGCTCGGAAGCTGCATTGGGCTCCCCGAGTAGAGGGACGCCACGTTCCTCGATACGGACACCTATCGCTGGTTCCGACGGCACGGGACCTTCAGGAGGTAAGCCGAGGTCGGCGTTCTCCCCGACTAGTTCTAGACTCGGTCCCCGGGAGGCGAGGCGTTGAGCAAATCGCGCATCGTGATCGCGCTGATAGTCGTAGAGTATAGGCGTGAGAGCCCGTCGACGTGGCCCATCGATGTACCAGGCTTGTGGTAGACGTTAAATCGAAGTTGCGAGATCTCCATGGCCCACATGGCCAGCTTAGCGTTGGACGTCCTGTTGCTTTCGTTGAAGACCCACATGAGGGCCTTGTGGTCGGTGTACAAGTCAAACTCCTGACGGTTCAAATAGCATCGGAACTTGCGGGTAGCCCATTAAAATTCCCCAACACTCGATTTCAGACGTGCCGTCATGTTTCCGGATCCAGTTGCGTTCGGACCCAACGAGCAGTTTACTAGCGTACGCTACAGGGCGTTCCCGGCCGTCGACCACTTGCATCAGGCAGGCCCCGACACCGATCTTTGAAGAATCGACGTAGAGTTTGAAGCGTTTGGCGATGTTAGGATAAACCAATATAGGAGGTTCAACCAACCGTCGCTTCAGCTGCATGAAAGCAGCTTCGCAATCTCCACTCCACACAAATTCAACACCGTTCTGCTTCAGCCGTTCAATGGGTGCCGATATGGCTGCAAAATCCGGGATGTACCGTCGGAAGTAGCTCGTCAGTCCAATGAACGCTCGGACTGTGTGCAAGTCGTGCGGCCGTCGGATGTTGACCACTGACTTAACCTTTTCGGGGTTTGGCCAGATTCCAGAAGGAGTCACAATGTGGCCTAGGAAAGAGACTTGGTCTCTTCCCCATTTGCACTTTTTCATCTTCAGTTTGAACCCAGCGGCTCTGAACCGCTCCAGCACCTGCTTGAAGCGCACCAGATGCGTCGGGAAGTCCTCGCTAAAGACGACGCAGTCGTCGAGGTATACGAGGCAGGTTCGCCACTTCAGGTCTACCAACACGTTCTCCATTAAACGTTCGAAAGCAGGAACGGCATTACAGAGTCCAAATGGCATGACTAACCACTCGTACAGCCCGTAGTTGCACGTGAACGCCGTCTTCTCCACGCTGTCGCCCGCCATGGGCACATTCCAATAGCCGGAGGCGATGTCCATGGTCGAAAAGATCTTGGCGTTTCCCAGCACATCGAGAATGTCATCAATGAGCGGCATTGGATAGCAGTCTTTGATAGTTACGCCATTGAGTCGCCGGTAATCAATACAAAAACGTATTCCGCCATCCGGTTTTCGTATCATGAGCACCGGGCTCGCCCAGGGGCTGGTAGATGGTCGTATCAGGTTCCTGTCGAGGTACTGTCCGATTTCCGCCTCCATCGCATCCCCTCCGCCTTCGAGACGCGATGGGGAGGTTGT
Source organism: Phytophthora syringae (assembly GCA_012656105.1). NCBI lineage: Eukaryota > Oomycota > Peronosporomycetes > Peronosporales > Peronosporaceae > Phytophthora > Phytophthora syringae. The sequence continues at coordinate 429,381 of JAAKBD010000047.1, forward strand.
TTGATGGGGGCGTTGTCTCCAGTATCAATAGAGAACTCCAAAGGTCGGTCCGGCCGGGAGTCAGAGACGACTCGACAAACATATCGTTGAAACTGCACAGTAGGTTCCGGAATAGTTCTTGCTGTCCCGTGCTCAGTTTGGAGCGGGTCAGGTCAGCCTCCAGTTCGGTCACGAAAGCCTCCTTGAGCCCCGGCATCGGCTCAGGCGGGGCGTCTGCTCAGCACCGAGTCGACCCACGATGATTCAGAGGGCGACACGGTGTCCACGCTCTCTGGTATGGTAGTATTAGCGGAGTTTGGGTGGGCCGTTTGGAAAGCAGTCTCGGGCACGACGGTGGCTCCGGCTAGAGCCGTACCTTTCTTGGTAATTATCACGTCTGTAGACGGATTGCATACCTCCACTAGTACACGTCCTCCGCGGATCGTACACAACGTTCTCGCAACTCGGATCGGCCCGCCGAGGCCAGTAGGCCTTCGACCAGCACCGTAGCTCCGTCACGAGCCGTCTTAGTCACTTCCGCGCCCACCAGAGCCTGGCCGCCCGGCTGGATTTGCACGTTAGCAGTAATTCTGGAACGGTACGACTCCTCCACCCTCGGAGCACCCAAGGGGAAAACCTCGCCGGTGTCCTTCAGTGTTAGAGTGCTGTCGTCCAGTCGATGACGGCACGGTACGCTTTGAGCGAGTCCGTGCCGAGGATAGCATCAACGTGAAGTCGGTCAATCACTACGAATGGCCGTACCTTCTCCTGGACTCCTAGCTGCATAGGTAGGTCAACAACGCCGTGCACGCGAAGTTTGTGTCCAGTGACTCCATTCAGACTGCCGTGATGCGGTCGCATCGGGGCGTCCGACCGGCCGATCCGCCGTAATGCGCGAGAGTCCACTAGACTCGTAATAGCACCAGATTCGACTAGCATAGTCGCGGGAGTGCAGTCGATGTACCCAGGCGTCAGAGCCTCGGGTCCACTGACGGATCCGATCACGCGCTTCCCTTCGGGCGACCAGCAGTCGTCCCCAGGATCATCGTAGTCTTGTCCGAGGATCTCGCGGAGACCGGGTTTCCGGCTTTCTTCAGGCGGCTCCAAGTCGCGGATGAAGCATACGGGTCATCGCCGTCGTTACGGCACGAATGAGCGCACTCGACGACGGTAGTTCGACCAGAGGAAAGTAGAGCGTCATCGAGGGGAGCAGGGTCGGTCAACCCGCGTTCTTTCTTCTTCGGGGCGAGACTCCACAACAGAGGCGTTTACCGTCTCTCTCAGTTCGCTTTAGGCGGACGAGTTCAGCCGTGTGGTCGTACACGCCTCGCACTAGGTCGAGGACACGTCTATACAAAGTTTCGCCCAATAGGCGTACATGTGTACGGACCAGGACGCGAGCTCGTTCTTCAAGGTCGGGCCACCCAGTCTTGACGACCGAGGCGGGCCGTTCCTCGTCCACGGTCGAGGTCGAAGTTCTGTCTCCGCCAGTAGCAAGGACGTAGGCCGTGTAACGTACCAGTCGACGCCAACGCGCCGGTAGCGACGGGAGCTCATCAGTTGCGGAGAACTCCGGGGCTCAGGGCGACTCAGATTCGAGTCGAAGGGTCTTGTCACGTTCGCGATAACTACCGACTCGTCCACTAGTAGAGGGTCTCTCAGGGTAGCACAGTCAAGGGGCCGCGGTAGCGGTCGAATGTACACTTCGCAGGAATTGGAGATAGGACATGCCACGGGGACGGCAGGGCCGGTCGTAGCAGTCGTGTCGGTGGCAACGTCGCGGAAGTCGCGGTTGGCTCGCTTCGCCTCGTCAGTGGACGCTAGCGTGTCGCGGTACCACTGCAACCAATACTCGGGAGAAGACGGGCGCCCAGGATCTTCGTCGCGGGCGCGGGCAAGCTTTGCTACCGGTACCTTCAAGTATGCACTGAGCTCCTCCAGGCTCAGCTCTTGCTTGGGCAACGCGTTCTCGGCCAACCTTCGATTCAGGTCCTCCTCGTCCAGGGGGAGGAGTCGCTCTTCAAGCTCTTTGTCGTATTCTTCCTTCTCCTCCTGGACGTCGGAGGGCATCCCGTTCTCCATCGCGTCCAGCTCGTCCGGCCGGAAAAGTCGCGAGAGGGGGACTCGGCCACTTCTTCTTCCTTCGTAGCGCTCGAGGACTCTCCGACTAGTGGGAGACGAGGTTCCTCTAGCGGACGTCCGTTCACGACGGCAGTGGGGTCATTCTCAGCGGAGGACGAGACGGCGTTGGTAATAGTCTCCTTAGCGTTCTCTACCGTCGGGACAGCACTGTCGACGCCCGAGGGTTCTGTGGCCTGGAGTCGTCGTAGGGCCCCGGTCGACATGCCGTAGTTCTCTACGACAGGCTCAGCTCGGGATGGTGGAACGCTCGTCCGCATCGGTCGTAGACTCCAATCCCGGTCCACGCTCTCATCGTCAGACCATTTTTCTTCATTTTCGTAGTTTTCTTCATTTTTGTAGATTTCCCCGCAAGGGCTCCAGGCAAAGCCTCCATGTCGGGCCCCCGTAGCTCCTCTTGGAAGGAAATATTTCTCATTTCTTCACGCACAATATTCACAGTATGCAGGCCGGGCACGGATTGCTCCGTCCCGGCATCCCTCAGAGCCACTAGTGGACTGTCAACGACAGGTCCCCCAGTACTCCGAGTCGCGCCTTCACCTTGGCCAGAGGAAGGAGAGACGCCTCCTCCTCCTCCCTCCTGCCCCGTCATTGACAGGCCGGAGCAGTTCCCTGGGCCGGTGAACTCCGCGTCATTGACTGCTGAAATTCGGCCGCTCTGGGGCAGTTCGACACCAGGTGGTCTGTGCCCTTACACAGGAAGCAGGCGCGTCGGAAATTAGACTGTCCTTGTTGGTTCCGGTTAGCGAACTGGGGTTGAGGCGAACTGCACTCCACGGCAACATGGCCGACCTTCTTGCACGTGGTGCAGGTGGAGTACTGCCGACGGCAGGAAATACGACTGCAGCCGAGCTGGTGAGAGCGACCACAGACGGTGGCTCCTTCGTGAGTGCGCTGGTCGGGACCGAGACGCATGTTGCTAGCGTCCGCCACCGGGGCGACGTCGCCGTCCGAAGGAGGGACCACTAGCATCACTGGTTGCGACTGCGTCGGCGTAGGATACGTCGGTGCAACAAATGAGTTCTGCGGAGCGTACTGAGCCTGGCTCCCGTACGCATTCTGGTTGGCGTACGCTTGCTGGGGAGCGTACGAGCTCGGGGGCGGTTGGTTGTACACATTCTGGGGCTGCTGGTTGTACGCGTTCTGGGGCTGCTGGTTGTACGCCGCGGCGACGTACGCTCGCGTCTGGACCGGCACCGGAGCTTGTGGCTGGTGCTGGTGCTGCCTTAGCAAGTCCTGAGTGGACTGCATTAGAGCCATCATCTGGGGCACGAGCACGTCGCTGGCGGGCTTCTTGTCGTCCTTGACGCCCGCGAAGTCCTCTTCGTTGTCGACGGGTAAGTGCATGTTCTTGTACAGGAGCACAGCCACGGCTTCAGAAATGGTATTGACCATGGTCGTGTTCAGTGCCGCCTTCCAGTCGCGGTTCCGAAGGCCTGCCAAGAAGTACTGGTAACGCATCTGCGGATCGACACACTGCGCGGAGTCGCACAAGCTGGACACCAGGTCGGCCCACACTTCGATAGACATACCTCAGGTACGTTTCGTATTCTTGAGGCGCTCGATCATCTGGAGAGGGGTCTGACAGATGAACTGGTTGTGGAATCGGATCCGCAGGGTCTCAAAGTCGTCGATCTGCGAATACATCCACCAGTCTTCGGCGGTCTTGCCCTTCAGGCATTCGCGGAAGGCGCTGAGTCTCAGCGGCTCGTTCAGTCCTTCGGTGGCGCGCTCGAACGCGTTCCAGAACGTCTTATCCTTCTCCACCGAGGCGCCCTCCGAGTAGAACCGCTGAATCATCTTGACCGCGTTCTTGATGTGCGACGGCATGCCGCCGTTCCACGTCGGTGTCGAGGCTCCCGCAGGCTGGCCGTACCCACCGAGGGCCAACTGATTGTTCCACAGGCGCGGGTCGTACTGGTTAAAGCCGCCCGTGTGGCCGGACGACATCATGCCGCTGGTAGCCGCAGTCGAGGCGGGGAACCTGATGGATTGTGACGCGTGGCCCGAAAACCGTGGAGTGGACCCAAAGGTGTTGATCTGTGGTTGGTTGAACGGGCTGGCGAAGCCTGGTCCCAACGCACCTGGCACCTCTCCGATAGTCACACCTCCGTAGGACGCGAATGCCGTCCGAGGCATTTTCGGCTGCGACCGAGCAGTACTGGGAGGATTCGTCGCAGGGGTTATAGGTCGACCCATCGTATCCCATGGTGGTAGCGAAGGCCGCAGCTGGGAGGTCGCTCCAGGTTGTCCTTGCAACCAGTACCACTCCCCGGAGGGAGTCTTGGCCCACTGAACTCCAGGGGTCCTTGAGACACGCTTGACGGAGGGAGGAGCGGTATCATTTGGGACTGGCCCGCATTCGGGTTCGCCGGCGCACTCATCGGGCGAGTCGCGGGAACAGAGGAGGCCGGTACGGACGGCACGAGGGTCGAGGGTTCCTGGCCAGCACGCTAGGAGTGGCGCTGCTGGTTCCGATAGCAGAGGAGGCCGGCACCCGCCACGTCAGGCCAGGGGTGTTCGGCGCGCTATGTGTCAGGAGGGGTTCCGAGCCGTATTTGTCAAGGCTTGCGAGAGTACGTCCCTTACTTCTCCGAGACCGGCGGCGGTGCCCAGGCCCGGTCTGGCAGGGTTGTGTCCGCTCGCAGCTGGGACTCCGGTCGTCGCAGGAACTTGCTGGGTAGTGCCCGAGGCACTTCTTCGCTGGTTGCGGTCTGGTTCGCTGTAGACGACGGCGTGGCAGGGCCGAAGCCCGTCGTTACGGCAGGGTCGGAGATCGCGTCTCCGAATTCGGCATCTTGGTTCTGGGTGGAGCTCATCTTGAGTCCTATCGGTTGTCGCGGGTCTCTCTAGACCTCTACTGGTTGGTTGTTCGTCCGAACGCCTCACTAGCGTCGGGTTTCACGCTCCGTTGGCCTAGTAGCGACGCTACTTGTACTGGGTGGCTCTTGCGGGAGGTGGTCACGGGAAGATCGAAGGTCACGGGTGCGAACGCTTCCGATGTAGAACACTTACACTTGGGTGGACTTTACCGCCTAGGTTCTCGGCTAATGAGCGCGACTGAAACGTTACGGGCTTGGGTCCTGGATTTCGCGATGTAAGCTGTTCCTCACGAAAGCGACGGTCTGGTCACGAACGGGGCTCTCTCTTGACTTGTTCCGGGCAAGATCTTCTCAGCTACAGAGTACGTCTGCTTCTCCACCAAATGTCACGTGTCACCTCTTTCCGGGGTCTTCGTACGCTGGGCTGAGTAGTAGGTCTTGCAGGAGAGTCCAACTTAAAGAAAGAGATTTAGAAGAACTTGTTGTTGTTGTTGTTGTTACTAGAGCTGAAAAGAGGGTTTTCACGAGTGAGTTAGAATCCCGCGACGGCAGCGCCGGTCGCGGGATTGCGTTTCTCTTACGGTCACACGTTACGAAGGGGACAAAGAGACGTTCCCGACCGAGTTAGGCATGACACCCGACCCGTCCGGACACTGGAGAGGCAGCGTTCAGGTCGATGGCACCCGTCCTCGCTGGTCCACGTAGTTCAGTAGTTGTCCTCGCAGAGCATCTTGCACGGGCGATGACTCGAGAGCGGTCAGCTTATACGAGGTAGTCACGTAGCACGGGCACTGGCAGCCCACAAAGGCGAGGGTCGAGAGCACGACCTCCTGGTAGATCGGTCAAATAACCGGTCTCGCGACATTTAGCGAGCTCACAAACATTACCCACGTCTCGACCTACGTGTTCATGTTACCTGAGTACCGTGAGCAAGCAGGCGGAGATGACGGGTAAGCTGCTTTGCGCAGGCAACTCCAGCGTGCTCCGCGGAACCATAGGGTTTTTCTTGCGAACCGGGCTAAACGTTTTCAATCACACTTCCCAAGACGTCTCGCACTTTCACCCGCGTCTTGATGTTGCGTGACCGTAAATCCAGCTACCTAACTAATTATCACTGTAGAAGCTGTCAAATTGCGACAACTTGCACATACGATCACCGGCTTGGCGAGCTGCACTGGTGACTGCGAGCGTCTTGTCAGGTGCCTCATGCTGCTCAAGAAGAACCCGTCTGAGAACGACAGTCGTCATGGCAACCACGTCATCAACACGGCCTCGTCCTACATGCGGAGCACGGCCAAGGACACGGCGTCGGACCTGAAGCAGGTGGCCCACAATATCAACAAGTACACGCAGCCGTCCAAGACCGAGATCGCCTCGGCGCGCAACATGATGAGCGCCACGGAGAAGGACGGCTCGCAACTACGGCCAGAAGAACGGCCGGTCGAAGGGCGTCAAGGGCGATGTCGACAACGACAGGGAGAAGGACGAGGAGCACACCAATCTACTGGGCAAGGACAAGCACGACAAGCAAACCGGTTTGCTCGGCAAGCACAAGGACGAGCGGTCTCTTGGGCAATAACGACAAGCACGACGGTCTACTCGGCGGCAAAAACGACAACAAGGACGGCGGTCTGCTGGGAGGAAAGACCGACCACCACCACCGTGGAGGCGGCGGTCTGGGCAGCGACACCGTCGCGGAACTAACCAAGACGACGCTGTACGACAACTTCAGCCTCAGTGCGCTGAGCCACCAGATCGGCACCGCAGACAAGGCGCTGTCGTCGCAGTCGGAGTCGCCGTCGTCACCGAGCGTCGTCACCGCGCCAAGGAGGCGGTGACCGAGATGTTCTCGAGCGACAAGACAAGTCCGACTCACGACGTCCGCCACGCACCACGTTACCATAGACGACAGCATCTTCTCTGAAGCACCAAATATATGCACGGACTTCCGCTCGTGAAGACGTACGTGTAGTCTGCTAAGCCGTGCGCTCCGCCACCGACATCGAATTAGACAGCATGTACTTGATCAGGTGCTTGGGGGCTTAACATTGCCTTCGCGGCATCCTGTGCGAGCGCGCCAGCATCACCACTCAGACCCATGAACAATACCGGCACAAGCCGTCTCCTCGACAAGAATCCGCTGGATTGATCCGCTGCCTGCCTGAATTTTCCGCTCGAATTGCATGCAGTGTCCGGATACGCTCCAGCGGATCGGCCACTCCGCTGAAAGGAATATGCCCCATTCCGCTGGAATCTCGTTGTGCAGTACGCACCCTAAGCTACTTCGTTCCCAGCAGCGCAGCTCTTAACGGAACGCGCCGACTTGAACATCTTGAACACGAATGTGACCAAGCGCTCATCAGAACAAACCGTAGTTTAGTTCTATAAGCAGTCACCTACATTTACACTGACGAGTGGGACGAACTATTCACCTCAATTTCATATCTATAAGCCAAAACCAACGACAGGTACTTCACTAATCAAATTTCAGAGCTTCCCCGGGCGCCATGCGCACGGCCTTGTTAGATACACTTTGCTCTCGTATGTTGAAGCTGCCAAAGACGTGCTATGCTCTGCTGTAGTATTATCCTAAGGTTGTGTAAGGAGGGCTTGAAGACACGATGCGGACAGACCGGTACCCCACACTTGAGCGAGCAGATTCGCTGTGAGCAGCCGCTCCATCATTCACCAGTTTAGAACGGTACTGAAAAAAATTAAGAGCTCGCAAGCGTTGCAGCAGCTGAAGGATGTTGTCCTCTCCATATGGAGCCCCAGTTGGATAATAGGGAGGGCGATCACCTCTTCGACGAAGGCGAGGCAGGTGGTGATCTGCTTGGTTGTCATCTGGACCAGACATGTGCAGCATTTATTCAGCCTCGGTCAGCGCATCTTCCTTTATGCTGTTCGCGTGCGAACAGCGCGTGGCCGAGAACGAGCTCGCTGCCTCTCTATAGCGTTTATTGTGCTCACTCGGCAATCTTCCTCGCTCTCAGCAAGTCCAGCATCACCCAAGTGTACTCGCGATCATGCTTCGTCTGCTTACCGCCACTATGGCGGCTGCTTCCGTTTTCACAGCGACGCCATCGATAGTCTCCGCTGCCACGGCCTTCGGGTACACAACCGGCTCCGATATGTACATCATCAGCACCGGCCAAGGACTCACCGTCACCATGCGGCAATCGACGTGTGATATCACGTCCATCAACTACAACAGCAAGGAGCTGCAGTACAAGTCCAAGGCCACACACGTGAACTCGGGTCTTGGCAAGGTCACCTCGTCCATCAAAACGCTTAGCGACTCCAAGAAGACCATTCGAGTCATCTGTAAAGCCACGGGGCTAGAGCAAACGTACCTCTTCCGCCCGAACGAAAACGTCATTTACATGGGCACGTACCATTCGAGCGACCTCGTGCTGCCGGAACTGCGTTTCCTCGCCCGTTTGGACAAGACCGCCGTGAATGCTGGTATCACCGAGGCTACCGTCGAGTCCGGTATGACCGGAATCGAAACTGAGGACATTGTGGCGAACACGAAGGGCGTCACGCGCTCCAAGTACTACTCGGCCGTGCCTTTCATTGACGATGCTGTTCATGGAGTGAAGAGCAACGCTGCCGGTGTGTACTTTGTCATTTCGGATCTTGGCTACGAGTCATCGAGCGGCGGTCCGTTCTTTCGTGATATCAACAACAAGTTTGACGTCTCGAACGAGCTTTCGCTGTACCTGAACTCCGATCACACTCGAACAGAGGACTATCGTTATGGTTTCCATGGACCGTACGCCCTCGCGTTCACCGGCGGTGCTGTTCCGTCGACCTCGTCGCTCGATTTCAGCTTTTTCCAGAACCTCGGTTTGACCGGGTTCGTTCCGTCCACTAAGCGTGGCAAAATGGCGGGTACGATCACCGACTCGAACGATGTTTTGAGTAACTCGGCTGTTGTTGTTGGGTTTTCCAACGCTGCTGCTCAATACTGGGTCAAGGTGGCCGCCGGAAAGAAGACATTCACGTCACCGCTGATGAAGGCTGGGCGATATACCGCCACCGTCTACAAGAAGCAACTGGCAGTGGGTACGGCGTCCGTCCTCATCAATGCTGGTGCGACCAAGACACAAAGCATTTCCGTGTCGTACAATATGACGTCGAAGCCTATTTGGCGCATCGGCGAGTGGGATGGCACACCCGACGGCTTCCTGAACGCCGACAAGATCCACAAGATGCACCCGAGTGACTCCAGAATGTCTGCGTGGAAGGCATTAACCTTTCAGGCAGGATCCGACGCCGATAGTGCGTTCCCCATGGCCCAGTTCCGTGGAGTGAACGACCCCATTAGCATCAGTTTCAGTCTGACCGCAGCTCAAGCAAAGACGTCTAGAACTCTGAAGATTGGTCTGACGCTCGCGCAGAGCAGTGGCCGCTCCGGTGTTGCTGTAAACGGCAAGTGGACTGCAGCAGTACCGGCTTCCGTTGCAGTGAAAACGCGCGGTGTCACTCGAGGCGTGACGGTGGGCAACTACAAGCTGTACGAGTTTGCCATTCCATCATCTGCTCTCGTCACGGGCATCAACACAATCAAGCTCACTGTTGCTAGTGGTGCCACCGACCCAGCGGAGAAGTTTCTGGCTGCATCTGTGGTCTTTGATGCTTTGGAGTTGGTTTAGATCTAGAAACCAACCGCGTAGATTTGTCCGTTGTAGTGTTTCAAACAAGGTTTCGTGTGTGCCGTGCTGTTGTTGTTGTTGTTGAAATGCCTCGAAGGGTGTTTGCCTGCCTCAGGACTCCGGCCTCTGATATTCCGCTCTACAGTACAAGTATCTTCAGGTGAGTCAACAAGACTCACCAAACAAATGCCTCCGAGGCTAAGATTAAACACGATGCAGGTCTACCAAACAACTTGGGTTGGTATCCTAGACCCCCTGCAACTGGTTCATGAGACCAGCGAAGCGTGCAAAACATAGTGAGGACAAACAGAGTCCGCGTGCGACGGGGAACACGCGTTGGAAACCCTCTCCTTTACATGTTCACTGCGTTGCAGTATTGCTACATGCGCCTTGGACAAGAATACGGAGTTTGCACAGCTCATTTCGAGCTCCTCGGACCGAGGCTCGGTTGCAATTCGTTCTGCATTTTTGCTGCTCGATTGGAAGGAGCTGTTTGTTGATGAACCACTTCACATTTCGCCACCTTTCGTCAATACCTACAAAGCGCATCATGCTCTCTGGACGATTGTTTCGTGCAGCTTTGCTGTTGACCAGCGGTCTCCTAGCCTTGGCGCAGGCAAACACGAAGCAGCTAACATCGAACTTGAATTTCAATTCAGAGGAGGAACGAGCAGCAACCAGCAGCTTCGGGTACAAAGAGACCGATGGCTCGTGGGTGATCGACTCGGGTGCCGGTCTCCTCGTCACGGTGAACCAGGGCTCGTGTGATATCACGTCAATGCTGTGGAACAAGGCAGAACTGCAGATTTCCAAGAAGATGACGCACATCAATTCGGGTCTCGGTAAGAACGTCAAGACCTCGATCGAGTCACTCAAGGACTCGACCATCCTCATCTCCTGCAAAGCCACGGGACTGGAGCACACCTACCTCTTCCGTCCGAACGAGAATGCCATTTACATGGGTACGCACCACACGACCGAAATGGAGCTTGGAGAGCTGCGTTTCCTCGCCCGTCTCGACCGCAAGCCGCTCAACAACCCCATGGTACCCGAGTCGAATATCGACGGTATGGAAGCAATCGAGGCGCACGACGTCTACGCGGATAAAAAGGGTGTGTCGGCCTCCAAATTCTACTCTGGAATCCCCTTCATCGACGACCGGGTGCACGGTGTGACGGGTGACGCTGGTGGCGTGTTCTTCGTCATGTCCGACTACGCGTACGAGAAGTCTGTGGGCGGACCATTCTTCCGCGACATCAACAACCAATGCACCGAGGCAAACGAACTGACCTTCTACATGTTCTCCGATCACACGCGTTGGGAAGACTATCGCTACGGCTTCCATGGCCCGTACGCTCTCGTATTCACCGAGGGAAAAGAGCAGCCTACTCCTTCGGACGTGGACTTCGACTTCTTCCAGGACCTTACGCTTACGGGTTTTGTTCCAGAAGCAGACCGTGGTTCGTGGACGGGCACCATTACGGACAATAGTGGAGTACTGGCAAACTCTAGTGTGGTGGTAGGCTTCTCGAACGCTGAAGCTCAGTACTGGATGACAGTTAATTCGACTACGGAGCCGTTTACGTCTCCCATGATGATCGCTGGAAGCTACAACGCCACTATCTACAAGAACCAACTTCCGGTTAGCTCAGACCCGATCACTATCGCCGGTGGCTCTACTCCTGCCAACTCTGAGGCGGCTCCCGTTAACACCGACACAGCAACCCCTTCCCGGAGACGAACGAGGTACGATCCCGCAGAGCTCAAAGTGTGGAGGCGCAGACCCTCACAGTGTCGTACGAACTTGTTGTTGAGCCCATTTGGCGGATCGGTCAATGGGACGGCACGCCCGATGGTTTCCTGAACGCTGACATGATCCACACTGCACACCCTAGCGACTCGCGCATGAAGCCCTGAAACCGCTCAACTTTACCATTGGCACCGACGAAGACGCCACCTTCCCGATGGCGATGTTCCGTGCTGTCAACGACCCCCTTACTATCAACTTCGAGCTGACCAAGGAGCAGACAGGAAAGAATCGCACTCTGAAACTTGGCGTGCCTCTTTCTCAGAACAATGGCCGGTGCAGCGTGACTGTGAACAATGATTTTAGCGCCAAGACACCGTTGAGTGCGGCTGTCAAGACCCGTGCAGTCACGCGCGGTGTCACCACGGGCAAGTACATGTTTTACGACTACGCAATTCCTACGACCGCGCTGGTGGAGGGCACCAACCAGATCCGTCTTTCAATTGTCAGCGGCAACAAGGACACACTCGGAGAGTGGCTTTCTGCTTCCGTAGTGTTTGACGCACTAGAGCTGGTTTAAACATGTAGGTTCAACGACTTTTTGCAGTTATCAACCCAAGGCAAAAGCTACCCACTCAACTTTTCGCTGTTGCTGTTTCCGAGATATCCTCGTTATGAAGAAGAAGAAAAAAACGATTCCGTAGTCATGCACATTGCTCGCTAACAGATGCATGCTTGTCCTCCAGCTGATGATCGTCTCGGAGTTCATAACTAACCAAAGCAGGTTGTCGTCTTGGGTCAAACAAGACCTTCGCTCCTCTACGACGAAGAGCAGTTTTTCAGCGAAGACTCTGCACAACCGGACGCCATCCTCGTACTCCCTACTTGTCACTCTTCATTTCCGCTTTTGCCAGCTTGCGACGACCTCTTCGACAAGCAAACGTACACAACCATGTTTGCTGGTCGGCTGAAAAGCGTGGCGCTGCTGCTTGCGGGCTGCTTCCTGGCCTAAAGCCACACAGCAACGAGCTTCGGCTACACGTCAGGTAGCGGCTCGTGGGTGATCAACTCGGGAGACGGACTTTCAGTAACCATGGACCAAGCTACATGCGATATCACTTCCATGCTGTGGAACGACGTGGAGCTGCAATACTCCGCCAAGAACACGCACATCAACTCGGGACTGGGCAGCATCACTAGCTCCATCAAGACGCTCGCCGACTCCACCATTCGCATCATTTGCAAGACCACCGGTCTTGAACAGACCTATTTGTTCCGTCCGAACGAGAATGCCATTTACATGGGCACCTACCACACGACCGACTTGGACCTCGCGGAGCTGCGCTTCCTTGCGCGCATGGATCGTACTGCACTCAACAATGGGATGAGTGCAGCATCGGAGATCGACGGCATGTCTGCGATCGAATCCACCGACGTCTACGCTGACGACGATGGCGTGACGGCTTCCAAGTATTACTCGGCCATCCCTCATATTGAGGACCAGGTTCACGGTGGCACGGGCGATGCTGGTGGCGTCTACTTCGTCATGTCCGACTACGCGTACGAGGCGTCTATCGGTGGCCCCTTCTTCCGTGACATCAACAACCAATGCACCACCGCGAACGAACTGACGGTCTACTTTAATTCGGATCACACACGTACAGAGGACTATCGTTACGGCTTCCACGGCCCGTACGCTCTGGTGTTTACCGATGGCACGGAGCCTTCCACGTCCGATGTGGACTTTGACTTTTCCAGGATCTGGCGCTCACGGGGTTCATCACTGAAGCGAAACGTGGTAGTCTCTCTGGTACAATTACGGACGAGAACGACGCACTTGGTAGCTCCGAATGTAGTGGTTGGCTTCTCGAATGCTCAGGTGCAGTACTGGGTATCGGTTGACGCGAGTGCAAAGACTTTTACATCGCCGCTTATGAGAGCTGGTCGATACAACACGACCATCTACAAGAACCAACTTGCAGTGAGTTCGGATTCGGTATTAATCACGGCGGGTGGCAGCAAGACGCAGACACTTGACGTGACGTATGTGTGGTGGAAAGGTGGCACGCCTGGACAGAAGCTGACCCGGTTAGAGGCTGCAAGCTGGGACCGGACGGATCGAGAGGAGTTGGAAGTGGACATGAGAGATCTGGACCTCCAGATCCTGCCAAGTCCGTTTTGGATTACGCGCCCCCGGTAAGTACGACGTAAATGTACCCACGTGGAGGGCAAACCGGCAAGATCACCGAGTATACTGGGGGCAAGAGTTACGATCCGAGAAGCGCTGAGGACCAGTCGTGAGGAGAGATCCCGAGATGGGAGGCTGTGAGGTCGAAGTAGAGAGAGAGGCTGATGTTAAATAGACTTTGTTTTGCAAGGAAGTGTGCACCGCTCGCTACTCTCGCATCAGTGATCCGTACTAGATAAGCTTGGCTAGACGGTGCCTAGAAGGCTCTCAACCCCCAACATCAACGCTAAGGTAGCTGCAAGCCCACGTAAAGGAAAGGACAACAAACCTAAAGGAACTACTCCGGATCCCGCATTTCTATTGCGGATCCACAAGACTTCAAGTCTACAACACTACGCGGATCTCGCTGAAGAAGTATTCACCGAGATCCACCCCTCCTACGTCCACCGAAGGACGTCCTACGCTTCGACTGATTGCGCGTCTGCGTCAACGAGAGAGCAGACCATCCAGACCGACGGGTACACAAGGTGACCCCTCAGCATACCCCACGGCCAACGGAGTACCCCTCCATAATTCGGTGTCCGGCACAAGTGAGTTAGCAGTATTTGGTTATTAGTTATTTCTAGCCGATCTCAATACCACAATGGTGCGCGTGCCCGGATCTCTTGGCGACGCGGAATATCACCGTGAGTCCCAAGATGACGCGCAAAGAAGCAATGGATTAGGAGAAGAAGCGCCGACGGAGATTGGATCACCGACGGCGTCGCTGAACGCAAGATCCACGAAGCAGAAAGGCCCTGGGAGGAGCTTTGCTGTTGGAACTGAGGATGATCTTCTCGAAGAGAAACGTCACCCTCCTCCCCAGGTCCCGAAAGGGACCCCACGGATGAAGATCCGAAGGCGCAAGCCGGAAGATCTTCATCCACCAAGACCTCCGCAGCTTCTGGTGCCACGTCAAAGAAGAAAAAGACGAAGGCTGCGAAGAAGAAGTTGAAGGCACCCGAATCCGACGGAGAAGACCTGGGTACACGCAAGTCTACCTGGTCTCGAGCCCAGTTAGAAACAATCAACAGGCAGACGGAGTTGAATGACTTCTTACGCTCGGACCCTGTGATGCGGATCCTGCAACAAAAGCTCATCGGATCCCTCACTGGACCAGTAGTGGCGCCTTCAACAAAGACGAACAAACTGGACATAGCAACGGATCTGCTGCGGCTGCTGGAAGACGCCGGCCTCGCAGCTGGCGTTTTCGATGCTAATGACCTATTCGCAACGGAACTGGACCTGCTCCGGATCGCGAGAGCCTCACTCTTTAACCAATTGAAAGCCTTCGTCGGCGAGCGACAGGTGTCAGCAGCTGAAGCTCCAGAAGTCAAAGCTGCTCATGTATCCGCCCCGGTGTCCCACACCGGATCCTCCCAGTACGCTTCGGCGACTTCGGAGGCCGGATCCAGCGATTCGTCCGAATCTCATCGACTGGCTTGAGGGCCCTCTGGCGCTTCGATGCTCCAAGAGCTGAACGAGCAGAGACGGTTTCCGGTAGATCCTGAATATCGACCAAAGCCATCCGAGAGCCTCCCGAGCTGGATAGCTCGTGCGACTCGAGAGCCGACTATGACTCCGGAACCAGCTCCACCTGCGAGGCTGACCCCAGCATCTACGCCGGGACTGGAAACATATTTTCAGGCAGCCCTGGCCCGGTTTCTGAAGGAACAGAGCGGTAGCAACACTGCGATCCCATCAACAGCCGCTCCACGTAACCCGGGAACCCAGGACGTTGAAATGGAATCGTTGAAACGGCCACTCGGCAACCAGAGCCATGGGACTATGATCCAGACGACCTGCTTCCCGCGGACGTCAAACGTACGGCCACGACTTCGACCGCCACGGCCCCAACAGGAACTACGGCCACCGAACGGGTGACGATCTCGGCAATTTCCGACCTGAAAGAGTTTACCGGCCGGGATCACGACGAAGACCGAGCACGAGGTTGGGTCAGCAAGGTCAGGTCAGCGTTTGTAAGAGATCACGCCACCGATGAGGAGAAGTGCATCACCTTCGCAGGACTGCTTACGGGGCCGGCACGCAACTGGTACTTACAGTTGGACCGGTCGACGCGAACGAAATGGGCGGATCTTCTTCAGGGATTCCAGAAGCGATACTGCGGTTTGGGTGTCTCTGTAGCGTGGCAATACTATCACGCTCGAAAGCGATCCGATGAAAGTCATTGGAGTACCTATATCGACTCAACGTGGCCGGTCTACGGGCCCACTTACGAATCAAGGATGGTAGCGTGAAAGCTTGCCGAGAACAGTCGAACACGCTGGGAGATCCAGATCTCGTGAATCAACTGACGCCGCTCCGCATACCCGACGCGGATCAGTTGAAGGAGACTCTCGCAGTCATGGAACGATCGAAGTCACGACAGAAGAAGCCCTCGATCTCAGGCAAGTACCGCCCGAAGCCGAGCCAGCCTACGCCCTCGGCGCCCACGCGTGCAGTTCACGCAGTTACTGTTCGACCTCCCGACTCGGACTCGGATTTGGATGCTGGATCGGACGAGTCAGGGACCGAAGGAGAACTTCGCCGTGCGTATGTCGCAGCCGCAAGCACCACCTGCCACGGATCCCCCACGGGAACCGGATCCAGGCCGGTCGGCGCATACGCCGGGCCATCAGCCGTCTCAAGGGTCTCGGCCGCGCTTCAGCCGTGATGGTCAGACGCGCTGCTCGCACTGTGGGTCACGGAAGCACTCCGACCTTGGATGCTGGAAGAGGCTTGCATGCCAGAAGTGTGGCAAGAAGGAGCACCCTCCGATCGGTGTTTCTTTTTGTGCCGTGGATGCGGAGAGCTACATGATCACGGACAGTGCCAGATGGAGGGGTTTTACAACCTGATTCGCCAGTGGTATAACCCGACCAAGCAAGCTGGACTGTTGCCGCCGGCAGCGGAGAAGATGTTAAACTAGGACGCTCGCCGGGTTTGAATCCGGTACGAGACGAGCGTTCTAGCGCATACATCTATGCATATGTGGAAAAGAGACCGCAGGTGGACTCGGTTAGTGTGAATCTAATTGGTAATACACGTGGATCCCTACAACGTACTGCGAGAGTTGAAAGTTTACGGCCCGCCGACGACTATCAACGCAGTGAACCTGACGTGATCCTGGACTTAGACCCAGGCGAGTAACGGGGATACTGGAAGTACCACGTACCCAGCAAGCACTTTAAACAGGCGAATGCCACTAGCACGATCAACAACGCTCCGGCTGTTGTGCTTCTCGATTCAGGATCCGAGGTGTCAATCATTGACGCCACCTTTGCTCGTAAGGTAGGATGCTACATCGACACGAGCCAACAACAAGAATGCCTCGGCATAGGTGAGAAGTTGTATATCGCAAAAGGACGTGCACGGATCAAGCTTACCTTGGCTGGACGCTTGGTGTACTACTACGACGTGTGGGTAGACGACGATCTCCCGCCGGAATACCAAGCTATCCTGGGTATGGACTTCATGGTCCCGGCTGGAGTGCAAGTGGATCTGGGGACGGCACTTTGCTGTTGCCGAACGAAGTGTGCGTCCGCCTGGAAGGCCGCCGGCACAACTTCAGTGCCAGATGCCGTTTGGTGGATATCGACGAGTTCATGGTCCTGCAAGTTGCTGAACATGCGGAGCTCCAACTGAAGATCCTGGAAAAGATAACGAGAAGTTGTGGTTAACCCGAGGTGAGAAGTCGGTCCCCACTCTTCTAAAAGGAAAGGGACGAAGGCGGTATCTGAGGATCACGAACCTGAGCGACGGGGAGCTACATCTGAATGGGAATCAGCGGATCGGACTTTGGTTAACGGGGAACAACATTCCGCACCGGCCAGGCTTCGTTTCGGTGGGATCCAGACGTTACAACGAATGGCAAACTCGCGTGGGAGGCCACCACCGACGCCGCGCTCGCAGAAGCTGCGGCACCCGACCCACCGGATCTCGTACCCCTAGTCGACCGGAAGATGTACCCCACGCCGAGTCGAATTCTGAAGAGGCCGACGACTCCGCCTGTGGGAACAGGAACCGCGAACGATGTGAGCCGGATAGCAGCGGCTCGGACCAGAGCCGACAGTGGTACGCCAACTGATGAGGCCCAGACCGCCCCAATCCCTCGACCCGCCGGTCGGGAAGAGCAGTTGGATCTCACAGTCAGCGCCCACAGGGGCAATTTGAGCGCCGATTCACTCGAGGACAGTCCGACAGGTTCCGCGGAGGATCCGGCATCAGCTCCCGTTTCGGACAAGGTGCGGCACGACCGCTCCCGAAGTGAAGCCCCCGAACCGAATCTGTCGTCTCGGCGGCAGAGTTGGGCTACCGCGTCGGATATTTTGCAGAACCAAGGCGTGTCTCAAGGGGCGCTCGGCGCTCGCCATACCAATCAGACGAGGCAAAACCCCGAGTCGGTTTTCCGGACAGACGAAGCGTCCGAAGATCGCTATTCTAACGATAGTGTCGGATGCGCGGTGAAGCGCAGAGTGGAAGCAGCGCCGACGGAGAAAGGTGCCGACGATGCGGTGTTCAGCCAGGCGCAGGAACTCCCCGATGCAGAGACGACCGAACCTCCAGCAAATAGTCCCGCAGTCTTAGTCTGTGATCTGAACAGTGGGGCCACAGACGGAGACTGCAAACTTGGGGCGAGGAGGCTGGAGCTCGGAACGAAGGAGCAAAGCGAAAGCCAAGAGAGTCTGGCATCGACGCCGGAAGCGATGACTGCTGACCCGAAGCCAGAAGTCAGCTACTACGACGGCGGTATGCTGTATGCCGAAGACGTTGACGGAGAGTTAGCGATGTTACCAGAAGTGGCGCCTGCTGTCGCGGAAGTGCGGATCGAAGACTTGCAGGTGGGAGATCCGGATGTGAACACGAAGGACGTGATCGACAAGTTGTGAAGCATCATCTGGGCGGAGAGACACCTCCTGATCGGGAAGGGGAATGCGTTACCTCCAGCTGCGATTGGCATTGTGTGTGACATCGACGTAGGAGACGCCAAGCCGATCGCGCAACGCGTGCGGAAGATCGCACCGCGATACCGTGCGAAAGTGTCGGATCTGCTGAAAGGACTGCTGTCGGCGACAATGATCAACCACTCGACGTCACAATGCGCTTCGCCGATTGTGGTGATCATCAAGAAGAATGGCGTGGACATTCGTTTGTGTATTGATTATCGCTTAGTCAATGGCCTCACGAAGTTGATGGTCTACCCGATGCCCCTGATCGACGACTTGTTGGAGAATTTGGACATGATGCTTTGGTTCTGTTCTCTGGATATGGCGAGTGGCTTCTGGGTGGTGCCAATGACGGATCGCGCCCGCACGATCTCGGCTTTCATCACGCCATTCGGCCTGTTTGAATGGAACCGGATGCCGTTCGGACTCAAGAACGCTCCCCAGATCTACCAAAGGCTTGTAGATAACGTGCTGTACGGATTCATGCGGATCCCGTCGGAGGCGGACCGGAAGCTGCTGAAGGACATCTTCGAGGAGGAGTGCCCGAGAAAGTTGGCACACCGTCGGTGTTGGGGCGTCGCTCGTACATTGACAACATCCTGGTCACCGCCGAATCCTGGGATCAGCTCTGCGACCGCGTGAGGTTGATGTTAGCTGCGTTCAGCAAGTGGAATATCTCTAGCAGGGTTGCCAAGAGTTTTGGGGACTCAAGAAGGTAGAGTACCTGGGATACCAGGTGTCTAGCGAAGGTTTGGAAGCGCACCCGAAGGACTTGGGTGCTCTGGTCGACTTGCCATTCCCGCGGTCATTGCGAGCCATGCAGTCTTTTCCAGGCAGACTAAACTACTATGGGCGGTTCATCGACGATCTGGCGGTATTCGTCTCAGCGCTGTACGAACTCCGAGAGGTAGACTTTGCCGCAATGAGGGCGATGGATCGAGCGAAGAACGTACCGGCACCAGAAACGGCAACAATGGAACCAACGTGGATCCGAGCCGAAGCTGCCTTCGCGACGTTGAACGAACGAATCGCGACTACCCCGATCCTGCGTCACTTTGATGTGGAAAAGGAGTCAGTAGTCATTGTCTACGCTAGTGAGTGGGCAATCTCAGCATCCCTCGTGCAAGAACACGACGGCGTATACCTGCCCGTGATGTTCACGAGTCGGACCCTAAAGTCGAACGAGTTGAATTACGGTGTGATGGACAAAGAAGTTCTAGCGCTGCTGCGCGTGCTGGATCTGGGTTACTCCATGTTGGTGGAGCGGGCTATCAAGGTGCTGGCCAGACATTCGACTCTGGCTTGGCTGTTCCGAGCCGCCGGATTGTAAGGAAGACTCAGCCAGTGGGCAGCTCTGCTGTCACCTTGGACGCTCAAGATAACGAAGTGCAAGAAAGGTGAAGACGAGATCCTGAGATCTTTGGCGGCGTGTGTGACGCCTCGAGCTGAGGTGGGCAAAGCGCTGGTCGCGATCGCACCACAGAAGGAACCCCGTCGAGCTGTGGAAACCCTGATACCAACGGTAGGATCCGACGAATCTTTGCTTGTGGTTAGCTTCGACGGATCCGCCCGCGTGAAGCGTGGCGGAGGTGCCTATAGCGCAGTAGTCTGGAAGCTACCAGAGTGGACAGTGGTGAAAGCCGCGTCGAAGTACGCGCAAGATATGACGGTCAACGAGGCCGAGTATAGTGAGTTACTGCTGTGCTTTGATTTGCTGGAAGGACTCGACCCCGGACGACTGGTCATGTGCGGAGACTCCAACTTGGTGATCCGACAAATGAAGGGCGAGGTCGAGTGCAAAGCTCCGGCGTTGACACTGCTACGACAGAAAGCGTTGCATCGTCTGGGTAGCTGTCAACACCACGATCTGTTACACGTCAAGCGTGCATGGAACGCGAGTGCAGACAGCCTGGCGAGCGCGGCATTGCAACAGGAGGACGGTGTAGCAGTGACCGAAGAAGAGCAGAAGGACGATCTGGTAACTCTGAACCGATTGCCGGAAATCTTGAGGACAGTCACAGAAGGGTCTCCGCTGAGGATCTCGGCTATGGTTACGCGATCCCGTAAGAAAGTTAGCAGCCCGAGTGTGTTGCAAGAGGAAGCGATCAGTCTACTGCGAGTGGACCGTAATCGCCAGGCCCAAGACGAGGAGCTGTGGATCTCGAATTTAAAGAAGTATCTACGCGGCGAAGTGAAGGATCTGGAGAAGAGTGAGGCGCGCGCATGCAGTAACTTAGCGGCCGACTACGAAATGGACGAACAGGAGTTGCTGTACTACTGCCCGCCAAACCGGAAGGCTGAAGTGGAACGAGAAGGACTGTTGAGACTAGTCGTGCCTGAAACGCTGCAAGCGGATCTACTCCACCACTATCACGTCAGTCTTGAAGGTGGTCATCAAGGGGTCTCCCGCACGTACCTACGCATTAAAGACCAGTTCTTTTGGCGTGGCCTTTTCCGGAGTGTACAGCAGGGTGTAGGAGAATGCAGCGACTGTGAAACAGGCAAGGGACGACCTACCATCAGGGGCGAGTCGCCAGGAAATGTGCAGGCTACTCACCCGTTCCAGATTGTGGCGATGGATCATAATCCGTCGCTGCCCAAGTCCTACAAGGGGAACACGGAACTTCTGATTTGGATAGATCTGTTTACAGGTTATGTGGTGGCGAAGGCCAGCGGATCCCGGACCGCGCAGACCATAGCGGAATCGTATGAGGAATGTATCTTCCGCCGGTTCGGCGCGAGTGAATGCATTCGCCATGATCGGGAGCCGGGCTTCATGTCTGATTTTTCAAAGCCTTCAACAAGATCCTCGGACAACGCCAGCAAGCGACGATGGCATACCGACCGCAGGCCAACGGAACGGCAGAAAGGATGGTGCAAACCATCCCGCGGGCAATAAAAATGTACGTCCAAGATGAGGACCAACGGGACTGGGACGAGTATGCGGAACGCCTAACTTTCGCTCTCAATACGGCACACGATCGGGTCCGCGGAGACACTCCTTTCTACCTTGTCCACGGATGGGATCCAAGGACGACATTGGAGGCGACGCTGCCGGTTGGTAGTACTCAACGGAAATATCGCAATGCAAGGAGGTGGCGATACCGAGTGCAGAAGTACTATCAGCAAGCCCGATTCGAGGTGAATGAACGATTGAAGAACGCCATCGCGGATCGAGCTGACCAGCACAACGAAGGACTCACCCCGCATACGATTGAGGCAGGATCCCGTGTTTGGCTTCATCTGAATCGCGTGAAGGAAGGCTACGCTAAGAAGCTCGCACACATGTGGCACGGACCCTTCCGGGTGGAGGAGATGATCGGTGAGTATGCGGTACGACTGGGGGTCACAGGAACAGCCTGTCACCTGTTTCCGGTGGTGCACTTGTCGAAGCTGAAACCGGTAAAGCTATTCCCGGAACGACCGACACTACGTCTAACAGTGGACTAAACGGATCGCCTGGAGTTCGACGAAGCGCTTCTCCCCGAGGATAGTTGGACACGTGATCCAGCCGAAGGCGAAGGCGAGGTGGAAAAGATCGCGGATGTTCGAACTGAGCGTCGTACGCGATACGGCCGCACTTTGCGAGAGTTCCTGATACACTTGAAGGATGGCGATGCCCCTTCCTGGGTGGACTAGACGGATCTGAATTGTGGGGCTATGCTCTTTGATTTCCTACGCGATCGGGCCAAATGAAGTCGGTTCCAGGCCATGCAGTCGCATGAATAAGTGTAGGGCCGGATCCACTCTGACAGGTTTGCTGTTAGAGTGGTGTGGGTTGAAGACACGACAAGGAGGTTGTCGTGGTTGGAGGAGGAGGTACCCTGCTCAAAAAGTTGGTTATTGGGCAGACGCAGCAAGAGAAAAAACAGGCGGGGTGGCCGTCTGTTATGATGGAAGGAGGTGTATGTGTGAGTGAAGAGGCAAAGAACAGAGGAGATTTGATGAAGGCCAAGATCATGGGATTAGTACGCATTATGCAAAAGACCTACTTCGTAAAGACGAAATGCGGACGGAGCTAGAGCTCAACGTCAGGGTGAAACTTGGAGGTCAGGCGAGGGACGGAGAGCGCGGGGTGATCTTGCGTGGTCGTTCGATACTGGTTGCGCCAAGGATCGGCAGCATCGCTCTCAGTCATGACCGCAACCAAGTCGGGAGGAGGCGTCCTACCGGCAGCCACGGCCTCGCGGCCCAGGTACCAGTAACCATCTTCAGCCGCCTGAGGGAA
Source organism: Phytophthora syringae (assembly GCA_012656105.1). Classification (NCBI taxonomy): domain Eukaryota; phylum Oomycota; class Peronosporomycetes; order Peronosporales; family Peronosporaceae; genus Phytophthora; species Phytophthora syringae. The sequence goes on from JAAKBD010000047.1 coordinate 452,127, forward strand.
GTGGGTGAAGAACGGATCCAGGAAGACGCCCAGGTCGCAACAGCCAGTGCGGAGGATCCGAGCCACCACCCGAGCCACGAATGCCCGCCAGCGCTGTGGAGCATGCGAGATCCGATTCTTGCGACGGCGGTAGAAGATGGCGAACCGAGCTTTCACCGTCTTCCAGGATCCGAGAATGGGGAACAGGTGCGACGCCTCCCACACGCCCTGCGCGCTAACTGCCAGGAACGAGTCGAACTCATCCACGATTGCCGCCATGTCTGGCGACGTGTTAACATCCCGGACGAATGACAAGGGGCGGGGCGTGGATTGGATCAGGATGTCCCAGGGGTGGAGAGCGTAGAGCGCTTCAATGTTGTCCTCCGTGATCAGCGTGGGCGCGTAGTCCGCGAGGCGCAAAAAGCTTCCGATGGGTATCATTCGCGTGGGAAATAACCAGCCCGGGATCAAGAGGCGTGCCAGATCCTGGGGCGTCAGCGCAGCCAGCGAGAGCTCCGACAGTAGCGCAGCGTCCCACGGGAGTGCGTCGGCCAGAGCTATCCCACGGGGCTGACGAAACCCTGGGATGAAGTTATCCAGCGGGCCATAGGGGCGGAAGTCCTCGTCGTCGTTGGCAGCCTCGGCGCCACGAGCGTCGGCCTCTTCAACGACTTGGGCAGCTCGGAGTAGTTCCGGGACGGTGCCCTCCTCCGCAGGAAGGGTGTCCTCCTCCCCACGGGGGCGTACGAAAGTGGGTCGTTCGAGACTTCGTCGATCTGGGCCGCGCTCGAAGTGTCTTCGTCCTCACGGATCTCGATCGGGACGGAAGCAGTCCCGTCGACAAGGGATCCTCGACGTCGCCGAAGGTCGGAACGCGATCGCGCTTGGGCTGCGAGCAGTTCTTCGTCCTGGGACCCATCGTCTTGAGAGTCGTCAGCTTGGAGCGCCTCGGCGGAGCTGCTGTTGGGGTTGTCCTGTGGGGCGCCATCGTCGGAATTGCGCGCATTGGGGCCCATCTTGGGCTGTAGATTCTTGAGACAGAGGATCATCGTCTGGAAAGCCGAACTCGACTTCGGTGTCGGCTGGAGCAGAATCTTCCCCGGTCGACGAGTCCATGTTGAGTGCAGGGTCAGATCTCGGCTCCACACTGCTCCGAGTGGCGACGAGAAGGCCGACCCCGGAAGGAGCAGAGACCGTGAGCTGATTTCCAGCAATGCGAGCCTGCTTCTTGGGGCGAGGGGATGGGAAATCCTCGCTGGACGAGGAGCGGCTTCGCGTAGACCCTCGGTGATCCGGACTGCGACCAGAAGGGGTCGGCCCCGCAGGAGTGCCTGGGGCGAGAGTAACGCCCGCTTAGCCAAGACGGCTAAGTCGCGAAGAGCCGCTTGCTGGCGGTCTTGATCCGCGTCCCGGCGATCCAGATCAGCCCGGAGGGAGCCGTACGCCTGTCGAATGTCGGACAAGGAGGTCTCATAAGCCTGAAGGTCGTCGAGACGACTGGTGAGTTCGCGCCGAGCAGCGTCAAGCTCCTGGAGCACACAATCACGCGCAGCGACGGCATTGGCAGCGAGATCCCTGGACGCAGTCGACTCGACACGGGTCTGTCGAAGCTCTTGATGTAGCTCCGCCACTCGGGCCCAGAGACGATCCCGATCCTCGTGCAGCCTACCCACGGTCTGGTGGGCGCCGACCAACGCGAACTGTAGTTACGCTCCCAGCGCTGGTTGCCTCTCTCCAGCTCTTGATTAGCTTCGCGGAGGCCCCGGAGGCGGTTGGCGTCACGGTCGGAGTGGCGTCGCATCCGAGCGTGCGAGGCTTGAAGAGTGCGGAGCTCGTCAGTTACTTCCACGGCGCGATCCCGATGAGCGTTACCCTCCATCTCGGCCCGGTCCAGACGGAAGCGAGTCTCGTCCAGCTATCCCTCCAATTCGCGGATGCGTTCCCCACGTAGGTGGCTCTCCAGTCGATTCGCCTGAAGAAAGGCCCGATCTTCAGCCTCCAGGCGTTGTGGCTCCTCCCCAAGTTCTTTTGCCGTGAACGGATCCGCTCCGTCAGCTCGGCGATCTCGCGGGCTTGTTCGTCGCGGGCATGCACCGCCTCGGACAGCGCTGACTGCGCATTGTCGCGACTGTCGACGGCTGCAGCCTGCGCAGATCTGGCGGCACGAAGATCCTCCTCCAAGGCTTGGTGACGCGTCATCAGCTTGGACACGGCTGCTTGGGAGTGTTCCAAATCACGAGCCAGACTAGGGGCGCACGGCCTGACGAGTTGTCGCCACAGCCGGCGATCTTCTGCTCGAGGCCAGCAGCATACTCGCGCCACTCCGTCAGTTCGGCGGAAGTGTCGCTCTCCAAGCGATTGTAGCAGTTCTCCAAATTCGCGTATTGGTCCAGCTCCGGGCTCGGACTCTCCACGCGGGACACAGCCTCCGCAGTGGTGATCTCCAGCTGATCCCGTCGACCTCGGAGCACGTCGTACCGATGTTGGGCGAAGGCAATGAACTCGCGAGCGTTTTTCTCTATGCGGCGGATCTCGGCGTGGAGTCGCTGGTTGTGCCGGTACGCACGTGCCAGGCGTCCTGACCCGTCTTGGTAGGCCGTCAACAAGGCATCATATCGATCGACAAAGGTCTACCAGGTCGAGGCAGCGGCGCGAAGGCTCTCACGATCCGGCACGAAGGGTGTCACACCGGCCAAGGGATCCGTGGCGGTGAGTTCGCAGGTTCTGCATTGGAGTGGGGCGGCGTCCAAGAGGCCTTGGTCGACGAATACGTTAGCCCGGTCAGCTCCTGGAACGAATCCCGCCGGTGGAGATCCCGAGCTGGAAGGTGGCGAAGGCATGGGGGCAAGCACGTGGGGCGCTGACGAAGTCGACGTAGGCGGCGACGGTGTAAGACGAAGACTTGAGGTGCGCGGCAAAAATTCCGGAATGAGAATCCAAGCGCGGCACGATGTGCTGCCGTTGTGCGGCGAGTCCATCCTGGCGGGGCGGATGTGGTGGAAAGGTGTGCGAAATCGGCACGCCTGGAAAGAATCTGACCCGGTTAGAGGCTGCAAGCTGGGACCGGACGGATCGAGAGGAGTTGGAAGTGGACATGAGAGATCTGGACCTCCAGATCCTGCCAAGTTCGTTTTGGATTACGCGCCCCCCGGTAAGTACGACGTAAACGTACCCACGTGGAGGGCAAACCGGCAAGATCACCGAGTATACTGGGGGCAAGAGTTACGATCCGAGAAGCGCTGAGGACCAGTCGTGAGGAGAGATCCCGAGATGGGAGGCTGTGAGGTCGAAGTAGAGAGAGAGGCTGATGTTAAATAGACTTTGTTTTGCAAGGAAGTGTGCACCGCTCGCTACTCTCGCATCAGTGATCCGTACTAGATAAGCTTGGCTAGACGGTGCCTAGAAGGCTCTCAACCCCAACATCAACGCTAAGGTAGCTGCAAGCCCACGTAAAGGAAAGGACAACAAACCTAAAGGAACTACTCCGGATCCCGCATTTCTATTGCGGATCCACAAGACTTCAAGTCTACAACACTACGCGGATCTCGCTGAAGAAGTATTCACCGAGATCCACCCCTCCTACGTCCACCGAAAGACGTCCTACGCTTCGACTGATTGCGCGTCTGCGTCAACGAGAGAGCAGACCATCCAGACCGACGGGTACACAAGGTGACCCCTCAGCATACCCCACGGCCAACGGAGTACCCCTCCATAATTCGGTGTCCGGCACAAGTGAGAGAGCAGTATTTGGTTATTAGTTATTTCTAGCCGATCTCAATACCACATATGAGCTTGAGTCGAGTCCTATTCGGCGCATTGGAGAATGGAACGGCACCCCCGATGGTTTCGTGAATGCTGCCAACATCCACACGATGCACCCGAGCGACTCGCGACTGGAAACGTGGGTAGAGTCCCTGGCTTTCACACCTGGAACTGACGATGACAGCACCTTCCCCATGGCCATGTTCCGCGCGGTCAACGACCCGATCACGTTGAGCTTCACGCTTACCAGTGACCAAGCAGCCGATGCACGCACACTGAAGATCAGCTTGATGCTCGCACAGAGCAGCGGTCGCTGCAGTGTCACGATGAACACTGACTGGACTGCGGCTGTCCCGGCGTCCGTGGCCGTCTCGACGCGTGGAGTCACGCGTGGCGTCACCCTCGGCAACTACAAGCTTTATGAGTACACCATTCCCAGTTCTGCTCTGGTAACGGGCCTCAACGAGATAGAGCTGTCGATCGCGAGTGGTTCTACTGACCCCAGTAAGGAATGGCTGTCTGCTTCGGTTGTTTTCGATGCCCTCGAACTTGTGTAGACTCAATACGGCAAAATACGCGAGCTCCGTCGCGTTTACCACAGCGAATGATGGGACGATAATGCATGTAGTGCTTGATGGTGCTGTGCTGCCAGTGTTGGGACGATAATGATGTTGGGATGCCATAGTTTGTGCTGATACAGTTCATGAACCACTGATTAGCAGCAGGCAGCGTAGCGTCGGACACTGAGCTGCAACTCTTTTGTTAAACAAGCGCTCTCGTTCGCACTGACGGGGCAAGCATCATGAGACCTCCAGCCTATGAAATGAGCGGCGCAACTTCAACATTGCAGTTTCGAAGTTGAAGCAAGCACGTTACAGTATTACTCGATTACGCCGTAAGACCTTAGCGTACCGAGTCCAGACCAAAAGCCGGGGGAGGGGGCTTGACCGGAATTGTCGGGGTTGTCCTGCGACCGTTTAGCACCGTTGTACACCGACTTGCACCGTTGTGTGTCCTGATACCCCGCGAATTCTTAGCCAATCAGAACTCTCTTTCGGCCAGACATATCACCGGGATAAAGCGCTTCCACTGCGAGGCACGCGGAGCTGAGCGCATGCACCGAGAGGCGCTCGGATCACGCAGAGAGAATTAAAAGAGCGGATGAAATATGTTGGTGTTCGTGTATTATAGCGAGGTGAATAAACGACTGACTTTTTGTATGGTATTACAGCGAAGCGGTGAAGAAGGATGCGATCGGTTGGCTAGCTTGCCGCCGCTTGTACTCGCAGCTAGCATTATCACCGTTGCGTCCGCATCGCCGTCTGAGTGCATGCCCCAGCTCCTGTGTGCGTGTGTGACGATGCTAACAAGACACGTGGGATGATAGCCAAAGTTTTTGGCAGCGTTGTTAAAACCAAGCAAGATCCTTTCCACATGATTCAACGTTTTACCGAGAAGCTTGTGGACAAGTAGGAGCGGAAAACGCTGGCAAAAAAATTATCAGCGGCGTTCTACGACGTAAGTGGCAATATTCGTGCTCCAGAAATCATGGCTGATCGATTTGAAGGTGTATTGCGCGAAGTGAAGCCATCTAGCGTACGAGTCGATGAAGCAACATGGAACAATTGCATTTCTATGAACTTGCTGCAAATTCGAAACGGGGATCTGTATGTGGAAGAGAACGAGTATCTGGAGAGAGGTAAGAAGATCCGAGTTGTCTCGACTAGTCAGTTGGAAGCTGTACACTCGAAGCTGCGAAAACTCCTTGACCGCACCGTGTCAATCGAAGTTGGTATGCGCATACTAGATATTTTCATTCTTCAGGTAAGTTATTTTCACTGAACGCAACGGAATTATTTGCTCTAGACTAACTGTGGAAACCATGACAGCATAACCTGAAAACTGGAGCTAAGTACAAGCGCAACCCTTTGTTTGCCGAGTTTGATTTTATCACGTTGTGTCACACTGCTGTATTTTGCCGCGATGTGCTACCAGATTCGGCCCAGATAGAGTTTATCTACAAGCTGTTGTCGTACCAACCACCTGAAACAACAATTCAGCAGCAATTGCGGCCTGGTGGCGCTTCCGAACTTTGTATTCGACCGTGGGAACGTGTGTTCAAGTTGCTGACATTAACCACGACAGCAATGGAAGCAAAATGCTACGCAAGCAATCCCCAGCGTTGGATATCAGACAACAACTCTTGGCTGTACATGTCAAACGAAAATCGGTCTCACAGCACGCGTTTGTTGAGCAGCTTGGCCTTGAACCCGAGTACGAAACGACATCGGACTTTACATCAAACGAGTTTTCGTTGTTGGAGCAGTTGCGTAGTGAGCAGCTCGCGCTGAGTGAGAAGCACTTCTGGTGGAAGGATTGCACCGCGGTGACTACGATTTTGTACAATGCCTCAGTTCGCAGCTTGATAACCCGAGTTTAAAGCTCAAGAAGCGAGGGTTTCGCACTATCGAGAAGTATTTAGTCGTGATAGACGCCAAGGTGAAGGCTCAGAAGAACCCGTCAACAATGATCAACATCTTCCATATCAAACACGAGAAGGCAACAAATGACGAGGTCAAGTCTGAAGATGATGACTGGCTTCTGAAAAAGCTCTTCAACTTGCTGCGAGCAAAGGGTACAGTCAAGAAACGAACACAGGTTTTCTGCAACGTCTTTGATTTAGCTGCCTGCATTTGCACAACGATCTCCACAAGAAAGTCGAAGTCGTGGCTGATGCATCATTGGACCACACTCCGGACAGCTGATAATCGTCAAGAACGATCGAAAGTGGTGTTACGTGTTGAACCCAGTGCTCCGTCAAAAATGCTGGGGCAGGATGAGTCATGGATCTGTTCCAAAGACGATACCCAACAGTGTGCAATTTTACCTGACCCGAAGTTGTTGACAAGTTCCTCTTGTCCAGCTCAAACTGCCTTTGGTAGCCCAATCGTACCCATCGTTAGTAGTCCGGGGCCCAGCTTGCGCAACAACACCGAACAAAACCCGCGCTTTGCTAGTTCCAAAGCAGTCCGCCCAGCGTTTGCCAGCTCAGCTACTTTCCCATCTACCAATTCAACAGCTCCGTGCACTCCAGTTTCGGAAGTTAAAGCTGACGGCGAATTCGAGATAATTGATGACGAGACGATGGAATACTTGCGGCAATTGGCTGCCTCAATGCCAAGATCCAAAGGCAAGTGGGCAAAGCTTTTGCAAGAATACACGAAAAGAAACCCAGCGACCACCCTGAAGCCCGACAATCTTCGCTGCCGCCTTAAACCAAAAAGACAACGTCAGCAGCGTGCACCTGCTCCATCCGAGCAGCAGTATACCCTCCTCCGTTCCCAGCTCCTTCACGGACGCTCACCGAGATGAAGCTGCTCCAACCACACAGCCAGAGAAAAAGAAGGCACGTGCAGCCTGCCAAAGTTGTCATGCACTCAGACGGCGATGCGGACGCAACGGTGATAATGCTAGCTGCGAGTACAAGCGGCAAGCTAGCCAACCGATCGCATCCTTCTTCACCGCTTCGCTGTAATACCATACAAAAAGTCAGTCGTTTATTCACCTCGCTATAATACACGAGCACCAACATATTTCATCCGCTCTTTTAATTCTCTCTGCGTGATCCGAGCGCCTCTCGGTGCATGCGCTCAGCTCCGCGTGCCTCGCGGTGGAAGCGCTTTATCCCGGTGATATGTCTGGCCGAAAGAGAGTTCTGATTGGCTAAGAATTCGCGGGGTATCAGGACACACAACGGTGCAAGTCGGTGTACAACGGTGCTAAACGGTCGCAGGTCAACCCCGACAATTCCGGTCAAGCCCCCCAATCCCGAAATAGAGCACCCTTGGTCAATACAATAACCAAGTTATGTGGCGGCAGCAGATGTACACTGCATATTGAATCAAGAGGTGACTAGCTTCGCTCATCTATTGTGCTTCAAAGAACGACTCTATGCTTGTGCTACTTGTAGCGTTCTACAGTCTCTCACAAAAACCCTTTGAGCTGGATCACCGCAGCGCTTTCTTCTTTTCCTGCAGCTTCCACAGGCTGTGCCATTGTTGGATATTGGCTGAGGTACTGTGGCGCTAGTGTTCAATGTTGGAACAGCTGGAGCACTCACTTGTTGTTGGGCTTGTGATCGTCGAGATCGCTTCTTTGGTTGTCTTAATCGCTGCCGTAGGGAATCGGGGTTCATATCGCTGTCTGGATACCTCTCGAGGAGAAGGGCCAGCATCTCGACCCACTTATTCGGTGCTCTAGGTCTTTTTGCAGCTTCATCGCGTAAGTAAGTCATATCGTCAGGTGATATGCGGGTATACTTCCGTTTTGTGTCGTCGATGTTGAGACCATCAGATTGACGAACACGCGCTTGTTTAGATCCGAGAGGTGGCTCCGAGGGCTGCTGAACTAACACGACAGAAGCATCTGCTGTGAATTCAGGGACAAGCCCAGATCCCGAATCAAGCAGACAGCTAGGCTCAGACGTTGCGGTCGCGAATGTATCCATTGCGTCCAAAGTCAAACTGGGTGCTGTGGTAGCTACTGATCTGGTGGTGGAGGGGCCTTCCGTTGAGTTTATCGCAGGTACAGCGTTGTTGGTGGTAACGAGGGAGTCGGAACTACTACTACTTTGCTTTTGAGGCAAAAGTGCAGTGCGCTGGAGCCTAATTTTTGGTTCACGTCCATTGTTTGTTGCTGTTTTGAGTGCAGCCCACTTCCGCCGTAATGCAGCTTCTTCTTTCGGGAAAATTCCATCACAAACTCGGCTTGCAAAGTCGTATACGCTAATAAATGTCTGTGTCCTGTGCTTGATTAGCTTTGTACTCCTCAAAGCCGCGAAGAGATCGATCATCAGTTTCTGCTCGTCGGTATTCTCTGTTGTTGTGGTTTGGCGATTGCTATCAAATGAATAGTGGGGCTCTCTCTGCAACAGATTTTCTAGTGATACTGCTTGACTCTTCTATTTGCTTTAGCTTTCTCACCACAGTCGAGTAGCTTCTCCTCCGCAAGCGAAAAGAAGCGTTCGTGTTGGAATCAACCACAATATTGAACAGTACTGTCGTGACAAGTGCACACGATTTCCAAACAGCCCCTTCACGTTCTTGTTTGCATCGAATTTGGCGTTGCAGCTCGTATTCTTCTAGCGAAAAGTCTGTTGATGGCTCGTACGATGTCTCTGTAAGCCGCATGCATACAAAAAATCTCTTTCGAATGCGGTTCGACTGAGTAGCCTTGGCGCAGTTGTAAAACAACTCCTTTATTGTTTTCCGGTGTTGTCGTGGTGCGGTGAGTGTGGCTTCTACACCCAAATTGTTGACGCGTGCGCTTTCAAATATCCTCACCCACTGAGCGAGATTGAAGTCGACAAGTGAAGTCGACCGATACTGCGGCGAGCACGTAGGATGAGACAACATAGTCAATGCGAATTCTAACTGAGGGGACTCAGGCATCGCACCACGGCTTAAAATCGCAGCCTGAGCTAGAGAAATGAAATCCAGTTCTCCGAGGTTGACGTTGCGACCAAAAGACGCACCAACACGTAAATTATGCCGTACAATAAAAATATCGAGAATTCTTAATCCCAGTGAGGCAGACACTGAGCGAGCAAGCAATTTCTTCAAAGCTGAATGAAATCCTTCCAGTTGACTTGTAGAAACGACTCGGACCGACTTTCCAGCTTCGGTATAAGTATTGTCGCGGACAAAGAGGTCCCCGCGTCTTATTTGATTTGCGTTGCTTTCATAGCAACCTTGTCATTCTGCAGCTGTGCAATTGACGTCTTCCAAGGGGATATTTTGCACACACCGCAAAAATTCAGCTTCCATTTCGTCAACAGGTCTAAGCGTCCGGTCTACAGTGTACAGTGCGTTTTTAATTCAACAGCAACACGCTTGCGCTTGGTTGACTTAACCTTATCAGTAATGCGCTGCATGACGTGAAACGGGTCTTGTTTGGTCAAAACACGGTCGCCAAACACTCTTGTTACCATATTGCGAACAGCAGTGGCATTATCGCTAACCAGACAAAGCTCGTCGTCCTCTGCAAATGGTTTGAACGCTGGCTCCACCTCTTTTAACAACTCCTCGGTTTCTTCATTGTTTTCGGAGCGAGTGAGACGACGACCAATGATCTGCCCAATTTCATTTTGAGCAAGCAGAAGCATCTTGCAGCTCGACAAACTCTGTCTTTGGCCACTCCCTGTCCAAATTTTTAGCCTTTTACAAAATTTGACAGAGTGATCAATGCGAACAGCTCGCCGAACTTTCATGTGCTTCATGAGATTTTCACAAAGTGAGCTGTAAACTGCTGTCGAGTCCATCCACGCTGCCGTCAGTGTGTTGGTTGTTGGAGGAGAATTATCAGAGGCGTACTGAGAACATGTAGATGGTGTTGGCGCTACATAGTCCGCATTAGCACTTCGAAGAAGCCGAACCCGATCTGCAAAAAGTGTATACAGCTTATAACACCGACTCTGTCGTCGGCGTTCCACCGTAGCCAAAGCACTCGATAAACCATTAGGCGACATGATGCCATCGGGAACAAATTTTTAAACTCTTTTGAGATGCCCCCTTCGCAGAAAGAACAAAGGGAAAGTGAACAAGAACTTCCACACACTTCTGCAAATATTCTGGAGACACAGTGGTAAAACTTGTTTTCTTGGAGCCAGTACACTCGTAGCGCACGTACAGCAAGTCACATTTCGCGTCAACAAGATCAACTGTGCGATGAATGTACTCCTTTATGCGTGGGGAGCAAATACATTCGGGGAAATGCATTCAGCATTACCTTCAGTCAAACATTAGGTACCCAAACGACTACAGGTCTGTCAAACAACTTCGACAGCGGCGCCATCTCGTCCTTCCAGCCGGTTAGCTCAGGGTAATGAATAGTTGGGGAAACGCACCGCGTGCTTTCGCTTCTTGTACACGTCGTCTGCAATCTTCAGCCTCCATACTCCAATGCACTTTTCTAACCTGTGACTGTTTGGAATAATTCAGAATATATTTGTGGAGGCGCCGTCGGAGGTCGGAGTTACGACCGGTCGGATCGGAGATAAACCCGTCAGAGGTCCGCCAATACAGTATCATATTGTATTGGAGGGCATTCAACTCACTAATAAAAATTGCAATTTGTGCGATAGCAATAATAAATATTGCCGCAATATAATATTATTATTTATGATCGTCTACCTGATCTTCCTCTTCCATGTGTCCCGTAGGTAGTCCAGTAGGAATGAAGGCTCGTCCATCGACGGGCCGAACCGTGCCGAACTCCTCATGCTCGAAATCGCCGATGATGTCTTGAGGCAAGTCGACTGCTGGCTGCCATGTAGGTCGTGGGAAACCAACGCTGCCTACGAAGTAGGAGGGCAAAAGTAAGATAGGCTAAGGCAGCTTGAGGCATGTTTGCCTTACTTTTCAGGCTTACTTTTGCCATATTTATTGTCAATAATTGCCCAATGTTTAATTGTATTGCAGTCCAATAATACATATTTTTAGTGGAAAAATAAATATATTACTGTATTGCCATATTTAATTCCGACCTCTGCCTCCCGTACTCAACGACACTATCCATCATCCGCTCGACCCGATCACCGCCAAGGAGGCTCAAACGCTCAAGGAAGTCGTCGGCAAGGCAGGATATGGAGGACGCAACTTCCGATACTCGTACGTGATGCTACGCATCGGCCCGGTCACTTTGGGGTCGAGATAGTCACCAGACTCCATGGGGACGTGGTTGTACTCCGTATCGATGAGGCGAGCTACTCGTCGGTTTGTCAGATCAACGTGGGCGACGATCTCATCAATGGGTGTGCGAACATGGAGTGGGTGTTTTCAGACGCCAAGAAGCTTAGTACTCGGATCATGCGGCACCCGACTTCGTCTTGATAGCCGTAGACACCGCACTTGACTAATGTCGTGAAGGCCGCGCTTCTTGAGGGCGTCAAGGTAGTCCGGATACGTCTTGAGGATGTCGTCGGCAGCCGCATAGTCTTCGTCCATGATGGGACTCCAGCCATCCACAGCAGGATCCATTTCCGTTCGTGGACAATTTCGCGAGCCGCGATATCGACGACCACTTCACGGGCGACGTTGTTGTCCAGATTGAGCATGAGAGCTCCGATCTCTCGCGCGATTGGGTCTCCAGTCTTGGAAGTCTTTCAGCACCGCATGGTCTGATTCGCGCACCACGATGAAACCTCTGCGCATTACTCAACCGGAAGGAGCAAGCTTCACGATGGACAACCACGTACTAAACTGGGAGAAATGGGAGATCCGCGTCGGCTTCAATGGCCGCGAAGGCCTCACCCTGCACGACATCTCGTTCAACGACAATGGTCGCAAGCGTCCCATTCTTAATCGCGCCTCGGTTTCAGAGATGGTGGTGCCTTACGGAAGACCCGAGCCAACCAACGACTGGCAGAACTACTTCGACGCCGGTGAATATCAATTCGGCCGACTCGCGAACTCGCTCGTGCTGGGCTGCGACTGTCTCGGCAAGATCCAGTACTTTGACGCTGTTGTGGTCGACGACTTTGGAGAACCAGCTCTGCTGAAAAACGTCGTGTGCATTCACGAAGAAGACGCCGGGACGATGTGGAAGCACAGCGACGTCTACACGTCGACTGGTACAGTGCGTCGCCAGCGCCGGCTTGTCCTCTCGTTCTTCGTCACAGTCGTCAACTACGACTACGGGTTCTACTGGTACTTTTACCTCGATGGCAGGATCGAACTGGAGTGCAAAGCCACAGGGATCGTCTTCACCACTGGACACCCAGAGGCTGACTACGATTTCTCGACTGAACTGGCCCCGCGTCTTGTAGCTCCGTGTCACCAGCACCTCTTTTCGGCCCGCCTTGACGTCGCTATCGATGGCAGTAAGTGCTACGTGGACGAGCTCGAGGTGGAACGTCTGCCTATGAGCCCCGATAACCCGGTGGGCAATGCCTTCAAGCGCGCTGTTACGCGTCTGGAACGTGAACAGGACGCGCAGCGGTTGGCCGACAACTACAAGGGGCGAACGTGGCGCATTTCTTCAAGTGAGGCGACCAACCGACTTGGGAATCCGACCTCGTACATCCTCGTTCCAGAGGGACAACCTTTGCTCCTCGCTTCGGACGAGAGTTCGGTCGCCAAGAGAGCGATTTTCGCGTCCAAGCACCTTTGGGTCACACAGTACGCGCGCGACGAAATGTGGGCAGCTGGGTACACGCCCAACCAGAACCCAGGATTCGCAGGCATTCCTGCGTACATGAAGGAGACCGATCGGTGAACGGTGAGGAGGTTGTGCTTTGGCACACGTTTGGGCTGACACATTTCACACGTCCTGAGGACTGGCCGATCATAACCGTTGACTACGCGAAATTCACGCTCCGACCGGAAGGGTTTTTCGACCGCAAACCAACGCTGGACGTGCCAGAGGACCCGAACGGAAAGGAGCACTCGGAGAGCTGCTGTCCGTAGGATGCTTGAAGCGTTTGAATACGTGTAAATCCTACTACTAGTAGTATTCGTTAAACCCCTTTGACCTTGTGTACATCGTATCCTATATGGATATGGAATAGGATACGAGCCAAAAATGTGTAAGTGACTTGCATTACTTTGCTGATTTTTGCCAACTTGGGTTGTCCCGTAAATGCCTGTCAGTTATGGGCTTCTGGAGTGGCCGACCAGCAGCCAGGCGAGCTCCTTCATGTTTGAAGAGGGCGGAGAGCGCTCGCCCTCGTCGTCGTCGTCGTGACGAATCAATGGCTTAATGGTCTGCGAAACAGAGTAGGGTTCGTATTGACTGTACAGCTCGTCCATGGCCTCGTTGGGGTGCAGCGCTTGAACGACCGACTCGAGGTACTGCACGCGCTTCCAGAGCTCACGCACCATGTCCTCCAAGTCCCTTGTACGTTGCTCCTTGTGGTCTCGCGCGCGTTGTGCGGCGATGGCGTTCTTCCTCTTCCGGACGTCGTCCGCGCTCAAGGTTTGCATTTCGCCGTCCGTAAGCGTAATGGTCTCTCGGGGTCGACGAGATCGAGGCGTCGGCGGACACTGACCGATTTGTACCCGCTCGAAAGCCGCAGCGGGCGACGCAGCAACGCTCAACAGTGCGGACACATCGTTTGCACTGATGATCGGAGCTAACACCGGCCGCTTGACGTCGCTCTTGGTAGTTTCCACGGACATCGAATGGAGGTGCGCACTGTACGTGAAAATGCGTAGTGGAGCCCTTCGGTCAACCCACTGAGAGTCAGAGACCAGCACTCGCGTCCAAGCTGGATACAAATGAGTCCCACGTAACTAGATTAACATAGAGCACCTCTGGATTTTTCTTTCTTAGTGAGGCATGTTGTAGCCATGACGACTTCGAAATCGGTATCGCTAAAATTGTATATTCCTCGCAGCTTGGCGCGTGTGCGTGCATGCTCCCTATCATACGTATAGTATTCCATTGCCGTCTGAGTTGTCGTCTCCCTAGTCGAATCCGCATCATATCGGGAGCTCTTGTTCCATTTACTCGTTCATGTCGACGTCTCTCGACCCGGAGGGGTCGTGTTGAAAAGCCACTCGAGCTCGTGCATATTAAGGGCAAGGCTGCCTTTCTCGGAGTCGCTAGCGGTCAGAGGCTCCATGTTGGGCGAGTCGGCGTAGGTGGTGTACTTGCTGTACAAGTACTCCATGGGCTCGTTGGGGTGCAGCAGCTTGATGACCCGCTCGAGGTACTGCACGCGCTTCCAGAGCTCGCACACAGTGTTTTCCAGGTCTGCCGTGCGCTGCTGTGCTCGGCCGCGAGCGCGTTTCGCCGCCACCCGGTTCTTGAGTTTTCGGATCTCGTCCGGGCTCAGAGTGCGCAGTTCTCCGTCGCTGAGCTCGAGCTCGATGATTTCACGGGGTCGTCGACTACGCCTGGACATCGGATACTTTCCAACTTGAACCGTGCCGTGTTGCGCCTTGGAGGATGCACCAGGACCCAGCACGGCTGCGATAGTGGCGGTGTTGACGTTCATGGTTTGGACGGGGCGCTTGCAATTGGACTGTGAGTCACGAGGCAAGTTTGAAAATGTCCTTCAGTTGGCAGCTTCTCTTGACATGGTCCGACCTCCGCTGGGTTGAAGACTGCCGAGGACTGCATCAATGTCGTGAAAATTGATCGACGTACGGAGCAGCGCTGAAGTTTTCAAATATACTATCTGAGTCGTTCGTGGGCGATGGATACAGACATCTTTATGGCCGGCGTCGCGTCGTAGAGGTTTCGTGCAAAAGAAGACCAGGCCCACGGAGATGAGACTGTGAGTTCGGACCAACAATCACCAGCAAAACTTTGACAGTGCCTCTTTGTTGACGTTGGATACGATTCGATCCTCGTCGTGCAACGCTAGCGAACAAGTAGCCGGAGCCCCCCGCAGGATGAGCGCGATGACTCGCAAATAATTCGCCACGTTAGATCTCACCATGCAACCGCCGCTTATTTCGTCTACAGGATACATGTATGTACAAGTGAAATTGGTGGATAGAATTTATAACTTTGTGTATGTGTATCGTTTAGGTCTTGAATTTGGGCCCTCAGTCGTTGGGCAGAGACTCCATCTCGCTTTATTAATACATGGGCTGGTCTTCGGAAGGATCGATCGGCAAGGAGTCGAGCAGCCACGACAGCTCCGTCATGTCGACTTCATTGAGACCGCCAGGAACCGGCCCCGTCAGAGGCTGCAGACTGCGAGACTCCGAGTACGGCTCGTACGAATGGTACAATCCGCTCATGTCCTGGTTGGGGTGCATCGACGTGATGACGCCCTCAAGATACTGCACGCGCTTCCAGAGCTCGCAGACCATGTCCTCTAGATCCTGAACATGTTGTTTCTTGCGGTCGCGGTCTCGCTGTGCCGACACGCGGTTCTTCTTCTTCCGGATCTCGTCCGCGCTGAGTGTGCGCATGTCTTCTTCGGTGAGTGCGATGGGGTTCGTGGGCGACGTGTCCTCGGTGGTGGACACTTGCCGATCTGCACTGCGTTGTTTCGCTGGGGGAGGAACCTCGTGCCAACAGGCCGGAGACATCCGTAGCGCTAATCGTGGGAGCCGAGATTGACATCCGTTTCGAGAACTTCGTGGGTCGTGGCAAAGCGTGCAACTTGCCGTTGTGCGTTGGAGCTAATGCGATCTTCCAGGAAAATTGACTAATGAACGGATCTCATGGACGATTTTCCAGTACACGTCTTCAAAGCGGTACAGCTAAAACCAACACTCACACTACGTCCAGCAAGGCACAACTCACAACTCCACACAGCAGATGTGCGAGTGTGGTGGCTTGACGTAATGGCTTGACAAATATCATGAGATGAAGCTATGCTTCGTCCTGACGCGAAAAATCAATCCATTTCAATATGAATGCAAAGCAAACGCGGGCCAGTTCAGCGGAGCGTGAAGTGTACCCAACGTTATGCTGCTTGGATTTTCCTACGCAAGATAATGCACAAGGGAACGGTAGACGACTACCCGATCTGTAGCTTCAGACTGTCTCATCTATCCCATTTCGGTGGTTTACTACCGAGAGGCAACGCTACAGTTACCTGAAGAAAAAAATCGTATATTCATACGTGCACTCTACTGCGTACCGACATTCTTGAGGAAATAGATCCGTTTGTGAGCTTCTGCTCCTAGCCGTTGAGGCGACAGTTTGCCTTCGTGGGTCGGTTGAAAGACGAAGAACTGCTCGCCTTGCTCAGATCTCTCTTCAAAGCCGCACCAGCGCATAAACGACCTGGCAGCTTTGTCACCTAGAACGCTGACATTTGAAGCAAAGAACTTGTTGCTGGCGCGAATACGCTGAAACTTCGGCTCCTCTGGCTGCGTTGAAATGTTATCGAGATAACGTCGAGCTATGAAGCAGGACAATAGGGTGAGTGTATGCATTCATGGTATCACGAGAACGGTTTCGAACCTGCAGAAATTGCAGTTTGGCGAGATGCAGGCTCACTTGCCGACAGAGTTTCCAGTAGAGACGTCTTCGCTTCGCCTAGAACGTGATCAAGTGTGAGAACGCAACTTTTATCAAGAAAAGCAAAAGCAAAAGAAGCCGTCCCACCTTCAAGAGACTCCACCGTAGCTGCTTCTAGCACAAACGCTCTGATGTCTGTCAAATGATCACCCGTCTTGAATTCGATGGATCGGATTTCGCTTTTTGGAGGTGTGGTCACCGAGAAGTCACCGCCGCCCTTGCCTCCACATGTGATCGCCCGACCGAAGTTGGTATGAAGAGTGATCGAATCTGTCCATGCCCCTTTACGGCCGCTGACTCCTGTGATAATCTCGTCCGCAAGCAACTCGAGGGTGACTGTCGGTTGTGAATCTTGACGCTTTGCGTTGGCATTTCCAATGAATGCACCAAAAATGGTAGGCGAAGAACCACTGGAGGATTGAGCTTTCCCATACACAAACTGCACTCCGTCCAAAAATTGCCCGCCCCACACTACACATCAGCAAACAGACCAGTTAAATCAATATTAGAGCACATCACAACTTGCCACAGCAAGCTTAACAAAAATCGCAACTTAACGCGTTCAACGTACTCAAAACTCGAATAACACGATATCCTGATTGTGCACCTGCCGCAGCATCGAAACACTGTTGCCCGCTGAGCTCTCCGTCGGCGCCAAACGCTCTTAGAGGCGGGGCAGATACGAAGTTACTTTTCATCGTAGCGCAAAAGGCTCGAACTGCTTCTACAGTTTTTGCTGCTATCACGGCGACATGGCTTATCACAGCAGTAGCACTCGATAACCTATCGGCAGGACCCTCAATAAAGGCTATCTCGCCATCGACCGGCGATACGACGTCTGTCGCCACATCCACTTGCCCCACTTCCGTCCCGTTAGTGTACATCGTGACCGAATTAATATCGCGCACCACAGCAACGTGTGCATATCGACCAAATTCTAAGTCTGAGTTAGAGCAAACCGTAGTTTTGGGGCTTCCACTCTTGGCTTGCAACTCAAAGGTGAAATGTTGTTCCGACTCGTTCCAGCTGATACGAAACTCCACGGAGCTGGAACAATCGGAATCCCCAAGTCGACCCGCTAGAATGTTGACCTCGCCGTCATCGTTTAATCCAATTGATCCGCTCCGGTCAAAGCGGGCGAAAAACGATAGCATGCACCCTTCATGAGGAAGGGCGCTATTTGCACGAATAGATACGCGTCGGCCTCCAAGTAACTGCATACCGAACGATTTCTCACTCCCAGAATTCGGAATCCGGAATGGCTTCCGCAAAGCGCCTTCGTAGTTGTTTTCTGCGTGGTTGCCATGTCCTGAAATGTCCATAAGGAGACAATTCCCATGGGAAGACGGTGAGTCTTGCAAAGGCAAGTAGACCAATGGTTTCTGTTTCCACAACAAGCTGCGAAGCTCCGTTTTCTCCGTCGGGCAAACCAACATTGCCAATGATTGTGAGGAGAACCCACTCGAACTTAAACTCGTGACCACTTCAATAGCCTGCGCAGTTCTCGCATTTACATCAGAAGGTGATTCCAGAAAACTGGAGCCTGTGAGACCAGAAAGGCAAAATGGATTGGTGCACCCTAGTGTTTGGCAGCCAACAACCAAATTCTTACAAATCTGTTGCAACATATCCGCAACAGTTGCCGAGCTGACTGTGGGTCGCACGCTCGGAGAATTGGGAGACGCTGCCTCTTCCTTTCCGTCTTCGTTGCGTTGACTCTTCCAGTCTGCAGAGCCTGAAACACGACCCTTAATATCTGTCTTTTGAACAGCACGGCCACGAAGTAGCTCCTCACTTTCACTCTTTGCGCGCTCCTTCAGAATTGCGATTCTCTCAGGACTCTGTCTTTCCCAGAGATTGCGATTAATCTGGTTGATTGTTGTGTCGAGCCACTTTTCACTCACATCTTGGCGTCTTGAACGCATCTCAGCCCAGTTCTGTGTATACCGCCTTGCAGTGTCGACCACTTCATCATGGGCAAAGGAAAATATGTACGACAGCTTCTTGCCCCAGCCAACCTCATACGTCAGAGGACAGTCAAGCTGATCTTCGCATGAATCGCAGTGCAGCCATCGTTTGTAGTGGTCAGAGTACACTTCAGTCCACACGTGATCAGTTACGTCATGGACATACCGAGCTTCAAATCCCATTGCGCGACAGCACAGTGTAAAACAGTTGGCCCATTCACCACAACGACCGGTACGTGTATCAAGCAACTTGACGGGGTCGTTGTAGCGAGGAAATCTGGTAAATGCACCGCACGCTGGACACTGGTACACCTCCACGCGGACTGCTTTACCCTCTTTTCTTCAGGCGTGCTGGATCCCTCTGTTCGCACCGACCGAGTGTTTTCGTGGCTACATGCCGAGCAACGAGGCTGATTCATCCATGTGAAAAATTCGCGCTTAAACCAGTGCAACAGCTGCTTGACGAGTTCATCCTGGTACAGCGGCATTGGTGTCGGGTTGGCCCGTGCGCGTTCGTGAAGTTCATCGACTGGAATACGCCTCAATGCTTCCTGTTGCATCTGCTTATTTTCGTAGGACTGTGCTCGGTACAGTCCACTTTTCAAACGCTGTAACATTCCCTGTTGGTGTTGAAGATAGTGGGTCTCCATGATTGCACCATCTCCACGCACCCGCTCAGCTGCCAGCAGTGGTTGAGCAACAACGAGGCGTCGCTCATCCAAATCGAGTATGCTTTCCACGTTGGCCAAATGACGAGCAGCAAAAGGCATTCACCAAAGTCACTGTGCTCACGACCCGAGTCACAAACGAAACCACCAAGAGGCGATAACCGGTAATACAGAAAAACTGGCAGCGCACCTTGGGCACCTTCGTTTAGATTTCGCGAAATCTTCACATACGCGGAGGATGGAGGGAATTATCGCCGACGACAACAGCAATATCGGTGATTGCTAGAGTTTCAAGCTGCTCCATGTTGCCCTTGAGCTGTACTGAATCGCACCCAATGCGCGTTTTCAATCCATTTCCATCTCCATCAACATCACCAATATTGCTATTGACCTCAACGAATTGTTCAGGTGCACGGATCCCTTCCTCTCCGGTGTCATCACCAAGTCGTTCAAACAAAACGTGTAACTGTGTAAGTGCACGAGAGCCTCCACGCTTTATGCACAAATACACGTAGTCACCCGACGCAGAGTAATTCAATTCCCCAGGCAGCTTCGTAAATCCAGGCGGCGCAGCGACATCCACGTCGCCAGCAACCACAGCGACCTCCGATATGAACTGTGACGCCAACTCTTTGACGCGTTCCACTCCATCGGATTCACAGGCTGGAAACCTACAATAAAAACAGAATCTCCGTGAGTACTCACCAGCACTGTACGAAATGTTACCTACCTTCACTTTATACCTGTTGTGCACGTTCTAGCACAGGGTCCACAGATGAGCGTGGCCAGTGGGTCCCTTCCACTAGAAGCGACCTTCCTGAAAGCAGCTTGCACCACCGCAGCATCTCCAAAGGTGCTTTTAGTGCAGATCTGACTCCAGTCACTCGGCATTTCCGGTACTTCAGCAGGGGCTTCAGCCCTTGCAAAGAGGAAGAAGCGAGGACGGGGCCCCGTCGCCACAGGGATGGACGTCACCTCGTCCATGCTGGGCGCGTACAGTACTTCCCCACTGGAGGACAACAATACCTGCTCGTCGGGTATAACCCCGTGAGAGACAGCAGCTGGCATTGCAATAGATCCACCAGAAGCGCCTCCCCATCGGCGGAAGCTTGCGTCGACACGTAAAACCTGCGCAAAAGCCAGCACCACACCCGCCACCGTGAGTACATACCCAGGTGCTGCTAGTTCGTATCGGTAGCCCTCATATAACGCACTCCTGGTGCTTGTACACCGCCACGACGTCCATCGTCACGAGCTCCATCATTCCGTGCGGAAAATCCAAAAATGACGAAAATTACCGCCAAACCAAAATAACCACCGTTAAATAACGCAATCAAACGTCCGTTGAAGTTTCCCTGACCTTCACTCTGCATTCCGCATTCTAAGCGGCATGCATCAGCTCGTGCGCGCGCGGCCGCTCGGCGGGCAGCAGCTTCAGCGTCTGCGGGAGCTGCGCGAGCTCAGCGACGGCCATGTACGTGAGAAGCACCTGGAGCGCGACGTGGGCGTCTCCGCTCGTGTGCGAGATGTTCAGCCGCCAGCGTCGCGTACTGTGGACGCTATTTTACAGGAGCGACAGCAGGACCGAGACGGGGCGTCCACTTCCTCTCGGCTGAGAAACAAAGTGACGTCGGCGCGTCGTGGGGTGCAGACAGAACGCAGTGAGAGGACATCCGTCGAGAAGACGAGGAGGAAGATCGCAGCTGTACGAAGACGAGGAGGGGAAGCGACTCAGGACGAAGGAGGTCGACGTAGAACGGGGAAGCAGGAGGCGGAGTGGACCGAGAGGCAGCTGCAGTACAGCATGAGGGCTGGGACGCTCGAGAAGGATCTCCTGGCTGCGTGGCAGAGCTTCTTCGCGGGCTCTGGAGCGTCGTGTGGGGGCGTCATGTCGACGGTCGAAGTGAATAGCTTGATTGGTGATTTAGAGGCGGTGAGAGAACAAGATGTACAGAAGATGAAGCTGGGGTTGCGCAAGCTAAGTAGCCGAGCGAACGATGTGCAGAAGAAGGTGGAGGAGATTCAGAATGGGGGCGAGTTTTTGGCAGAGCTTCAGGAACGCATTAATGCGATGGAAACAGAGCTGACCAAGTTCCGGCTTTCGCAGCGGAAACGGTTTGAGGAGGATGTTCTGGAGGAAAAGGTGCTCGAAAAGGAGCTTGCAATGTTTATGGAGAAGATGAACGAGTGGGAAACTGAGCCACCGCCTGGTCTTGGTCGAGGCGGTGCGAGTACAACCACATTGGGATCGAGAGTCGCCCGTCTCGGTAGCGCAAAAGTAATTGAGAATCAAACCAGCCTTTCCCGAAGACAAAGCAAAAGTAACGATGATGATGAGCTCGGTGATGACTGCGATACTAATCAGAAAGAGGATCGGGCAGGGGGACAGGAACTTCAGCTGAACAGGACATGGTAAATCGAGTCCGTCGGCTGAACGATGCAATTCTTCGGTCTGGTGGAATAAAGGGCGGATGGGACGATCGCGAGCACGCCACATTTACGAGGTTGCTTGTGAAGTGCGGCCTCTCGGACGATGTATTGCTTCAGCACTTATTTCCATTAGACAAAACGAGCACTTCAAATCAAGAGTCACACGATGGTGAAATACCCCAGCGGAAGTGCAGCGACTACGAGGCTCACGTAGCACGGTTTCTGCGAGCATGCATGCGTAAGGTTGTCACTCAGTCGGAAAGCTCAGTGCGATCGCATTATGATTGGTATCTCCAGCACCTTGAACTTGTCGAGGAGAAGAAGCGCGTGATACAAGAATGGAAGATAAGGAAGGAAGAAGAACGACATCAAATTATCCAGTGCGGTTTTGATACTGATGGAGAAGTGTTCGAGAGCGCAGATCGTGGGCAGACACCGGAGACTTGTCGTGACTTGTCCTTGGGCAATGAAAGGACCAAACTGAAGGCACGAGAGAAGACGAGTCTCCTGTTAGAACAATGGAAACTTGAGAAGAAGCAGAAGGATGAAGAAAAGGAGCTGCGCAGACGAGAACTCCAGAGGAAACGAGAGGCAGCGGAGGCTAAGGTGGGGCACATTGGACATGAATGGTGGCTGTTCCATTTTAATGAGCTCTTTATTTTCTGTGTTGCTAGCGAAAACAAGAACAACTAGACGCCAAACAAAAGGTTTTGCTGTACAAGCTACATAAAGAGCAAGAGGCGATGATGATGGATCAAACAACTAAGCTTCGCCAAGAACATGCAACAGAAGATGGTCTCCAAACCGGGGCTCTGCCATTTGTGTCACCGGTACGCTAGTGCTTATTACTGCCGGGATTGAGTTCTTTTCACGTTTACGAAACTGCTTCTAATAGACGTCTAAGGAAGATTTGGTTGAGCGTTCCCGAATCGCAATTGAGTATGCGAAAGCCAAGCGTCTTCGACTTCAGCAAATTGAAGAGCGCAGGCAGAAACAACGTAAACTACCACCTCGCCCCGAATCCAAAGCAGTTGACGAAAGTGCCAACACCTCCCCAAAACCAGTACAGCTGTTTAATCCGACGGAAGCTTCCAAAGCACGGGATTTCACTAAGGACGAGCTTCGCAAGAAAGCACGACGGCGTGAGCGCCAAGGCGCCCATGATGCGTTTATCCCTGGTAAAAAGGCAATACCTGATGTGAAGATCAAGAGCTATGGACACGTGCCGATTCAGCCACGCGCAATACCGGCATGGAGAAAAATATTTAACTCTGGATGAATTTAAAGATTGGCGTACACACTCACACGAACAAGCTGGACTGGCATGTCATGCCTACGAGGCAGGATTATGCTCGGGACAGCCTTCACACTTGCAGCTATCACCGCATGTGCACTCTCCTCCGACGGACATACCACAGCCAGGAACGGCCCAGCCAACAGCAAGCGCTGCAGTATGCGCCACTGTCGTCATATACCTCGGACATCCATTCTGTGGGCAAATCTGCATATCACACGTGTGAGGTTGGTGATACTTGTTTTCACCCGCTGACGCATTTGCTTCCGCGTCATTTGCCGAAAGAGTAGGTGATACCACTTCCATTGGTATTCCCCAGGCTTCTTCTGACAGCTCCAGCATTTCTAAGCCGACGTTTTCCGCAGCCTCTACGAGTGGCGTTGAGTTTAACAGCATGGCTACAACCAGTACCTCAACGCGATCCGTAAGAAGCACAATATTTTCGACGCCTTCCACCATCTCGAGGGCATTTTTCAGCCTCTTGCCGCTTAATCCCATGTCGCAAAGGTCATCAACGCGGAACCGGAATCGTCGAGGCAGCGGTGTTTCTGCGTGTACTTCTGGCTCAAAACCGATATCCATTACGGCCGTAACGAGATCGCTGGTGTTCATGTCTCCGCGTATGGCAACTTGGCGTTGTTCGAAGCGAAGCCTCACAGCTTCCACCCCTTCAACAATGCGTAGAGCATTGAGCACCGATGAACCGCAATTTCCAGGACACATCATATCGGGTACATGCAGCACCACTTCTTTTCGAGTCCAAGCTGTTGTTGTCTGTTCGATGATGTCAATTTGTGCAAGATTGAGATTCCGCAGAGATGCCAACGACGGCTCCAAATCTAGTGACTGGCCTCCACGGACTACCACGAGCAGAGACGACGGGGAGACATCGCGACTGGAATAAGGAGATCTAATCCCTCTTTCTGACGCAGGTGCAGCGGATGAGGACCGTGTCGTGCTACTTGGAACCACGTGGACACTCTTCACCCCGACTACCGTCGTTAACATCGCCACAACTGCTTCGATTCCCCATACACTTGAACATGGCTTGATCTGAAGGAAATACCGCTGCAACAGCGTCGGTGTCAGCGTCGAGCTCCGTAACCTCCGAAAGTCGCTGATGCCACTTGGGCTGATGGTCTGGTTCGAGGATGATGCAACGGTCGTGATAGTGTTGCTGCTTGTTAGCAACGGAACCATACGCGACGTAGACAGCGACGTTGGACTATTACAAGAACAGTCCTCAACGCAATTGCAGTCGCCGCCAAAGCTCCGTGAGCAGCCATTTTCCAAGCAGTTGGCGATTTGTGAGCCGTCACAGCGTGCGTTTGCTGAAGTTGGAGACAACACAGCAGTTCCTGCTCCATCAGGCGTCGATATCGCACTGTTTCGAGGACTGTCATCGCAGTGATCACTGTTCTTACCCCGTGCAATCTCCGTCTTCGCTCTCTGTTTTACGATCCTCGCGCACGTCGCGCACAGAGTCCCCGTATCGCTCGGTGACCGCACCAGCCTCCTGCAAGTTAAGACCGAGCACACATGCGACCCGCCATGATCCGTGCAGAACCCTGTGACGCCTCGGGCGGGCTGCTGGCAGTTCCGTCGTCGACAGCGTCTGGCGCCGCCGTGGGCTCGACATTTCCCTCCGCCCTGGTCGATCTTACTGCATCCTGGCTCCGAACAGCGTCTTCCTCCTCCGTGAGCTGTGCAAAACCCCCGCCCACGTCAGCTTTTGGGCAGTCCGCGACCTGGCAGCGCTTGCCGCCTCCGTGGGCGCGACACAAGCCTCTGCCTGCGTCCACCTTCGCGCAACCTTCCACTTGACAGCGTGCGCCACCGCCATGACGTCGGCAGAAACCTCCAGTCTGGTAGCCCTTGGCGCAGCCCGGGTACGAGCACTTCTTGCCGCCGCCGTGGGCGACGCAAAACCCTCCGCCTGCGTCCACCTTCTTGCAGTCGGCGTTGGAGCATTGGCGACGAGTGCGCTTCTTGGTGAATCTAGTAGACGCGACTGGGGCGAGCGTGATGGTTGCAGCCGCAGCAACGGGGCTGCTGTCGACGGACGCAAGACGAGTTCGCATGCCAGTCAGCGTTTTCCGCTGAATTGTGCGGAGACCCTTCTCGCTCTCGACTAAGTACGATACACACATGGGTACAAGGCAACTTGAATTGACTTTTGCCCTGTCAACAATACTTACTGTACTGCTCTGCTCTGTCTCCGACGACATGTGACTTAGCAAACTGCTTTTACGGGACTTGTGGTCGATTAGGGCACCGAGCTCGACGTCTCACGGTCTCTGCTGCTTGTCCGCGACGAGTCCGAGGCTGACGCTGTCCTGCATCTCTTTCGCTGCGAGTGGTTACGGCAAAGATGCTGTCAAGTGTCAATAGCGTGCACTCTTCATCTATTCTCCGCACTCATGGCAAAACGCACCTTCATCGAGGTTGAGGCGAAAGTTCCAGTTCTCAAGTTCGCGGATCTTGGCGTCCAGCTCCTTCTCGCTCAGCTGGGCCAGCTCTGCCACCACAGCACGCATCCGTTAGAGGCTAGCTATCACGTCCAGCGAAAATCCTGGTCGGCGCAAAACACACCTACGAACTCACGGTCACCCGTCGTGAGCGCCGGCTTTGGTGTGCCAGGAACTCGTACAACGACTCCAGCTCTCGACTCAGCGGAACTGTTGGCGCGATCGTCTTCAAATACCCAACACTATCAGCATATGAAGACAGCACCCTTCAGCTTGTCAGCCTCACCTCAGGAACGACGCCCGACATCACACGCGACTTACTTCAAAGTATATGAATCGGATGATCAACTTTGAGAAATTTAAAGTCTCTTGTATACAGTAAACCCCCTCTATACGGTCCTTCGCGTCACAATCCACACAGCATGTCTCACTCGGCCAATTAATCCATCGTCATTGTGAGGTCATGGCGATGCTGCTGCGCTCTGGGCGCCGCCTGCGCGTACTGAGGACCTCGTGGCTGGAGCAGCGCGCGTCCTTCTTCTCGTTCCCGTCGCCGTCGCGCTCGCTGGTCAAGTCGCACACTGAGAAGCGCGTCGTGCCGTTCTCGTGCTCCGAGATGTTCGACGTGGTGGCGGACGTGGACCGCTACAGCGAGTTCCTGCCCTTCTGCGTCGAGTCGCGCGTGCTGCGACAGCCCAACGACAACGTCATGGAAGCAGCTCTGCGTGTGGGCTTCAACATCTTCACCGAGTCGTACACGTCCCGCGTGCTCATGATCCGGTGCGGTTGCTTGCTGCTTGGCAATGCGTAGAGAACTGCAGAACTGACGGTTGCTATTATATTGCTCGTTTTATTGTGATATTGTGCAATGGTGCAGACCCAACAAGGTCGTGACGAAAGCGATCGACTCGCCCACGTTCAAGCGGATCGAGAGGTTTGTTGGAAGTTTTAATGGTTGGTTAGAATGAGGAGTAAGATCGTCACTGAGGGTCATGTGCTGTTGGTGGCAGCGAATGGGTCTTCAAGCCGTGCAGCACCACGCCTGGAAGCTGTGAGATCAACTTCAAGGTCACCTTCGAGGTGTCGTCGTTCCTGCACGCGAATGCTATTCAGCTCTTCTTCGACGATGTTGCACTCACGCAGCTTAACGCTTTTATCGGACGTGCTCGAAAGATGTACGGCTTAGCCCCTCGTCCAATTCCGCAAGCCCCTGCGAAGCCCGAACCCGTGTCGGATGCAGTAAACGAAAGCTCCGACAAGAAGATTGCACCTGCAGTCAGCTCGGCTGCATCAAAGCAGTCCAGTGAGGATAAGGAAGATGATTCGACTAAACGTGAGGCGAAAGCTAGGGCTTCGCGCCGCATCAAAGGGGGCATTTCCTCCCAAAACTATAGCGACCTGGCTGCTGTTTTCAACATCTACTCAGACAAAGATGGCAAGCTATACTACGGTGGGTTTACAGCAGCTTGCATGGCTCTGAGTGACGAGTACGAGGACATGAAGGACATCAGTGACAGTGCTGCGCTAGCTGGGGCAGTGTTTTCCAGTTTTGAAACCCATGCGACGCCGAAGGATTGGCTTACGCTGGATGAGTTCGTCGTGGGCGTGTATCTGATGACCAAGGGAACGTTTGAGCAGAAGGCGCACAACCTGTTCGAGGTTGTGAACAAAACGGGGACGGAAAAATCACTCGCGAGGAGCTTACGCATGCGATGCAGCGGCGTATTCGCGCAGTGAAAAACTTTTTCCAAAGCTGCTTCGTGACCAAATCCAAATTCAAATGGCGAACGAGCAGGTCGAAGAACTTTCTTCTGTCCAGGACGCGGCCATGACTAACAGTGTCCAGGCGATCGAGAAGTTAATGGAGGAAGTCGAAAGAGATCCCCCTCGCCGTGAACCAGATTTTCCGTGAAGCTGACCTCGACCAGGACGACTACATTCGCGAGCAAGAGTGGCTATTCGCGTGGCAGGCGCACCCTGAGTTCGTGGAGCTGCTGACGATCGACGGCATGAAGAAAATGGCGCAGTGGGCGTCGGTCGTGCAGGATGTCAGTAGCAATGACGATGATAGCGGCGATGATGATAAGACAGGGTCCTCCGGTCAGAGTCTTGATACAAGGCTGACGTACGTGGACTAATATGAATGTTGCACTGAGGAGAGTTAAATATCCCCACAGATCGCACCTGTTAGAATTACTGCTCCGAAGTACATACCGGTACGTCGTACGTGCCAGCTGGAACTTAAAATGATTCCGGTCCTGGAACTGCTTGCATCTACTTCGCCACAGCTCTACAATGTATACAGGGCGTTCGACGGCCGTGCCAACCAAACTCGTAGTCTAGATGCCGTGGAAGCCACCCCATCCACTTGGACCCCACAGTTGAAGGAGCCAAGTTGGTGCCAGCCAAGGAGGTTTCCACCAGCTAGGAAAGCCACGGCTTCCGAACACTTGCAAGTGGACAGGGTGCGGCTGGCAGGAGAAGCTGCTTCTCTCAACCACAGACGCCGTACCTTCCTTCCCCACCCATGTAAAGATTGTATGGGTTCGATGATATGCAGCACGGATGGGTCTTCCTCGCTTCCATCGGTCAAGTCTGCAAACCACGATTGCGTGCCGTTATTAATAATCTCTAGCACCGCCGGACGACAATCACGGCACTCTTCAATTTGCAGGCTCGAGGACAACCTACGCACAAGATGCACCTCCCCAGTCTCCTCCTCGCCTTCGTGGCCGCTGTGACGGGCGCTTCGGCCGGTTCACCCGAGAAGCAAGCCACCACGCAGCCGATTCTGTTCGCTGCCACGTACACCCGCGACGAAGGCTGGATCAACGGCACGGGCAAGGGCATCTACACGTACAAGCTCGACACGACCGACGGGTCCCTCACGCCCTTTGGCGTCACCCCGCTCGGTATCAACCCCATGTACGTGCACGGGTCCACCAAGGAGTTCAACACGGGCGAGCGCGTCATTTACGCCATCAATGCCGTGGATGTAACATCCCTCACGTACCCCAACACCACCACTGGGTACGTGTCGGCTCTGACTATGAACCCCGACGACGGTACCCTCGAGCTGCTCAACACGCTTGAAACGCACGGCGGGTCGCCCACGCACATCTCGCTCAGCCCGAGTGAGGAATTCCTGGTCGTGTCCAACTACGCCGGTAGTCTGTCGATGTTCCCACTCAACGACGACGGCTCACTCGCCAACGAGACCTTCCACCAGGAGTTCCCCACCGGCAGTAAGGTCGTCATGGACCAGCAGGCTACGGGTCACATCCACAGCACCACGTGGCTACCGAACTCGAAACACTTCGTAGCTGCTAACCTGGGAAGCGATGAACTGCTGCAGTACAAACTTGACGAGAAGAAGCAGACGCTGAAGAGCCTCAAGACCGTGAAGCGCCCGGCCGGATCTGGTCCGCGTCACATGGCGCTCCACCCTGACGGCAAAATCGCGTACGTCGTGGATGAGATTTCCAACACTGTCGGCGTGTACGCGATCAACACGAAGAAGGCCCAGCTGTCTAGCAAGGCCCACCAGGAAATCACGACGCTCCCGGCCGACTTTACCAACTCCACGACGAGTGCCGATATCCACCTATCCAGCAACGGAAAGTTCCTGTACACGTCGAACCGCGGCCACGACTCCATTGCGATGTTTTCGATCGATGAGACGAACGGCAAGTTGACTTCTCTCGGGTGGGAGAGCACTCGCGGTGTTGGCCCGCGTGGATTCACGATTTACGGAGACTGGCTCATCGTGGCGAACCAGAACTCGAACGATATGTACGTGTTCAAGGTGGACAGCAAGACGGGGCTGCTTTCGTACACGGGCAACTCGTACGAGATCGGAACAGCGGTGTGCTTGTATGTCGCGGAGTATTAGAGAAAGCATGCAGGTGTAAAGCATGCAGGTGTTGTGAACAGCGATTATATACCGAACTGATAATCAAATGTCTTGTCTGCCAAGTGAAGTGCAACGACGTTCGATACTCCTAGAGCAACCAATTTGTATGGTTGGTTTGTGCATACTTTGCCCATTGTGCCGTAGTTACATGTTACTACCGGTAGTGCTGTACAGCAACTTCATTCAGTTTTCGTGGTTTTGAGTCAAAGCTTTTGACGCAGTCCTCATGGTCTGCGCAGCCTATCCTTCAACCGTTTGCTCCGGCTCGCCAAAATGCGTGGACACTCGGTCGCAGCGTTGGCAAGTCGCTCATTGACAAATTGTCCGATCCATTGATACGTACAGACAGGTACGCTAAGTTCAATAAGGTATCCGACCAGTCTTCCGCAGATTTCTCGATGTCCCAATTTTCGGATTTTCTTGCTCGACAACGAGAGCTCGTACGAGGGCAAGCGGCACAGTTTCGTAAAGCTGAGGATCTCGGCTATTTCGTCGATTTTTAGTGCTAATACAGACCAAGTGAGCTGTCTCTAAACCTCGTTACGGCGCGCCAGCTCCGTTTTGGCCGGCAACCAGTAGTAGTCTTACTACTAATACTAATGCGTTGGCAAGTAATGCGGCAGCAAGTTTAGGTACCATGATTCGTTGTGGATCACCAGCAGTAGATACGCTCCCGGCAACATCAGACGCGAAGATAAGTACGTGTACTACATGTACACGTACCGTAATACCGGTACAGTCACACCTCCCTATCTGAGCCTCCCTACCTGACTACACGTTCTCTATCTGGTTAGTCTTCTCTGTGTGCAAATGAGACTGTATTGCTTTCACTATAGTAGTTCCCTAACTGATCAAAACCCTCCTTATTCTCTAAATGATAGTCAGTGAGAGTGGGGAGCTCCCTAACTGGATGCCAAATCGTGACTGGCCTACAGTATGGTATCCCAGCCATTTGCTCACCAGTCATTTAGACCGCATCTCTTTCAGCGCAACGTTCAGTTCCCAACCTTTTGTGTCAGCGCGCTACCCCAGCTACAGGTTTCAGTCGTCCGTCATGCCAACCCAAAGCCGAACACCTTCACTGACGCTCGAGGAGAAGCTCCAGATTTGCCTGAAGGCCCACCGTGAGGCAGCGATAAAGGACGGAGATCTCTTGCACTGGGTCGGCAGCACGTTGAAGAAGACCATCAGTATCAACACTATTCGACGTATTCGAAGCAAGCAGCCGTCTTACTACTGCAGCGCGAATTCGACAGCTACTCGGCGGCGTCGAGTCAAGTTTCCAGAGTTCGAGCAGCAGCTCGTCGACTTTTTCACCGACATGAAGAAAATGCAATTATTTCTGACGACATATTGCTTCTCAAAGCCAGTGATATAAAGAAAACGTGCAACATTAGCGATGTTCAGCTTCGACTAAGCAACGGGTGGCTTGCAAAGTTTAAGAAACGCAACGGAATTTCTTTAAAGCGTATGCATGGCGAGGCTGACAGTTCCTCCGCGGTGGAAGTTCGATCAGCTCGCTACTCGCTCCAAGATATTACACGTCAATACCGCCCGGAAGATATCTACAACTTTGACGAGACTGCTCTATTCTATCGACTTGCTCCAAACCAAACGCTTGCGACGATGAGCCGAAAGGGCAAAAAGCGCGACAAGGCCCGGGTAACAATTGCATTCTGCTGCAATTCGACTGGCACGCACAAGTTGAACCCGCTGGTCATAGGGACAGCAGCTAACCCACGGTGCTTTAAAGGCGGTACAAAACGTGCTCTGAAGGGCAAAGCTGTGGTGTATTACAACACGAAGAAGGCCTGGATGACCTCAACAGTTTTTTCAGTGGCTACAATCTTTCAACTTGAAAATGGCAGTTGAAAATCGCAAAGTAGTTTTGCTGATTGATAACGCCTCGAGCCACAAAGTTATCAAGACACTTTCCCATGTTGAAGTACACTTCGTTCCTCCAAACTTGACTTCGTCGGTGCAGCCACTGGATGCGGGTAAGTTTTATTTTTATTTTTAATGTTTTGCTCATATTTGACAATTGATATTTTTGTAGGCATCATCCGTTCGTTCAAGGCACGCTACCGCCGTCGATTTGTCCGCTGGTGCCTTGACGCAATGGAAGGCGGCATAAATCGAAAGCTGAACCTTCTAGAGACAATTCAGTTCAGCATTGACAGTTGGAACGATGTGACGGCCGATTGCATACGCAACTGCTGGGTGAAGGCAAGGATCGTAGACGCTGCATTATTGGGGAGCTTCGACAAGCTGGTGAGTATGCCAAGGCTGCAGACCAAAGGTGATAGATGATATCACGAGCATGCTTGCGGGTGTGAGTGCGCACGACAGCGTGCAGGCTTATCTGGATATTGATTCAGAGGTTGATGTACACGAGATACCAGAGGACGATGGAGGCGCCAACGCGGCTGGGGATTTTGACGACGACGTGGTCGAAGAGCACGAGGACGAAGAAAACGACCATGCCCCTGTCTCAGCATCAACTGCACTTGGATATTGTATGGAGCTGTCTTCGTTTTTATTCCAGTGTGAGGGGATACAAAACGTGAGCAGGAAATGCTGCAGGTCTTGACGAATGTAGCAAGAGCATAAGCTGTGAAGCGTCGGCAGCAGACGTCTCTAGATAGTTTTGGATTTACGTAAGGTGAATGTAGCCATACCTTAACTAAATATAGCCATTTCCTTAACTGACAAATTCTCTAAACGAAACAGCGTTTTTGTCTGAACCAATCGGGTGCCACTTATAGAGGTGTGTCTGTACACAAATTCTCATTCCCGTGCTTTCCGACACGGGGTTTCTTGGGCGAAGTAAATACCTTAAGAGTTACCGGTACAGGTTTCCACTTGTCTGCTGCACTTTTAATGACGTTGGGCAATGGAGTGCGCGAATCAGAAGCATTCGTGAACGCTGTTGGCTCAATGCAAGCTTCTGGCATAAGCGACCAGAGATATTAACAGGTTCGTACTCCAATCGCAGTGTGGGATGAAACTTGGTGGTTGACAGTTATCAATGCTGTCAATCCTCTACATGTATTAATCGGTACCAGACGGAAGGGGCCGTGGACTATTCAATCACCAAGCGTATCCTGTACATTGTACAGGAACCGAGCTACAGTTAGCACAATATCCGCTATGCAAGTAGTGCCTCCACGTCTCCGCGCTAGCGCCAAGTAAGAGCCGAACTCACGATTAATCAATCTCCAACAACTATCAATACCTTGAAGCTGTTGAGTCAGGGATTACCTAAGGTTTACGCTGGTAGCCGGTTGTTGAGTGAAGCTTCTTCTAAAACGGCTGGGTGCTGTTTTCGGACGCCATGTGGATATTTATCACCAAAATCGACCAAATTTGCAGCACTGCCCTCACAATGATTTGTATGCCATACCAAAAACAGCAGCTACAAGTACACGGAACCCGCCACCTAGACCGTGGGCAGCGTGCTGCCAATGCTGAGTGGCGAGTTGTTAGGCATACGGGGTTGGTATTTTGGCCCCGCCGTGCCAGTCCTGGCCCTCCTCGATGCCGAGATTGTTGCCGATCACATTGGCGAGAGGAGCAAGGTAGTTCGTCGTGCATGACGCATTCAACACCACGGATGCGGAGCCATCGATCTCCTTGTGGTTTATGTCTCTCAGGGTCACCGCCATGGACTTGAACGGCGCAGCAGTTGACCTACATGTTTGCCCCAATCAAACAATTTTGAGGGCAGTGCTGCGTCGATTTTGAGGTCACTGGTGATAAATATCCCGCCATGTTTCATGTTGATGTCGTGCGTTTTGGGAAAAACTATGGAGATCGAGCTTACGGAGATCGAGGTACCCAAAAACTCAAAATGGGTAAAACTGACATAATCATGATTGGAAACGGTAGCACGCTGAAGTGTACAGTAGAAGGCACATAAAGCTCTGTCGATAGAGCACGGTTCCTCCAATATGCACGACAAGCACACAATGCCTCTGTCGTTGTACCCTGTTTTCATGAACACATACGTCCTTACAAATGCTATAACAACAACAACCCCCCACCCCCAATGCAAACGTTTGAGATAACACTCAGAGCTACCAACAATATTTTAAGTTACGAATGGCATACCATAGCTCACAATGCTCTGCCAATAGCGACAACTCCAAACAAGACGGCGGGTATTAAATGGCCTCTGTCTACACAGATTTGGCAATGTTTCTTAGTTGCTTGAGCTCCACCACTTCGGTAGTGCACACTTGCCACAAGCGCTTGCTACAAACAGCAAATTTGATAGAAAACACATACTCTACCTGCCTTTTGAAAAAATGCAATGCAATAGCAACCGTAATCACTTCGATCAGTCTTGCGAAACTAGGAGACACAAAGGCGTATTTCCATTTTTGATTTGGGTATGTCAGCTTTACCCATTTGGAGTTTTTGGGTACCTCGATCTCCGTAAGCTCGAGTTTTTCCCGTGCGTTTTAATACCGGAACATACAGTATTACAGTATTCATGTACTGTACAGTATCGGCGACAGGTTGTGGGGGGTATTGTAATAGCATTGCACGCAGAATGGTGCCGTGGAACCACAAAATCCTCGGATGGGGGTTGCCTATGAACCGACTACCTTTACAAGTCCTCTTCTCCGAGCAAGAAGCAGAGCCTCGGGCCACAATTCAATTCTACTTGACGAGCTGAAGACAGTTGCAGCTCAGCCAGCATGCGCCTCCCTAGTCTCCTTCTTTGCCTCGTTGCTGCCGCCGTCGGAGCTTCTGCTGCCGCCACCCAGTCAACCCCAGAATCGATCCTGTTCGCGGCTACCCAGACCAAGGACACCACCAACGGTATCAACACTTTCAAGCTGAACACGGCCGACGGATCTCTCACCCCGTTCGGAGTCACCCCGTTGACCTTCGAGGCCAAGGGTCTCAACCCCACGTACGTTCAGGGATCGAACAAGAAGTCTTCGAATGGAGAACGTGTCATTTACGCGCTCAACCGCGCACCCGCCACGGGTTACATCTCGGCAATGACCCTGCAATCGAACGGCACTCTGAAGGTCATCAACTCACAGGAGATGAAAGGTGGGTCCCCGGCCCACATTGCATTGAGCCCTAAGGAGGACTTTGTAAGCGTAGCCAACTATGTTGGTAGTATCTCTCTTTCCCTCTCAACGCAGACGGCTCCGTAGAGGCGGAAACCTTCTACCAGGACTTCCCCGTCGGCAGCAAGGTGGTTATGGACAACCAAGCTACGGGACACATCCACAGCATGACGTGGCTCCCTAACTCTAATCACGTTATTGCTGCCAACCTGGGAGGTGACGAACTCCTGCAGTACGAGCTCGACACCACGAAGAAGACGCTGAAGAGCCTTGCCACAGCCAAGCGCCCACCAGGGTCTGGTCCTCGCCACATGGCTCTTCACCCGAACGGAGGCATCGCGTACGTCACGGACGAGCTCTCCAACACCGTCGGTGTGTACACAATTGACAAGAAGGCTGCACTGCTCTCCAGCACCGCTGTGCAGAACATCACGACGCTGCCCGCCGGATTCTCGGACAAGAGTACTGCTGCTGATATTCACCTTTCGAGCAACGGGAAGTTTGTGTACGTGTCGAACCGCGGCCACGACTCGATCGTCAGCTACAAGATCAATGCGGATGGTACACTTGCTCCTCTTAACTGGGAGAGTTCGCGTGGCCAGACCCCTCGAGGCTTCACGATTTACGAGGACTGGCTCATCGTGGCGAACCAGGGATCGGACGACATGTATGTGTTCAACATCGACGGCGAGACCGGTGCGCTTTCGTACACTGGCAACTCCTACAAGATTGATGGAGCTGTGAGCCTGTATGTCGGTGAGTACTAGAGTACGAATGCGGCGGTCGTCCATCAGCTACGCAGATGGTCATCATAACCAGAAGTACAATCGTTTTCTCGTGTACTCTGGTCGCAGTGTACTCATGAGCTTGAGCGTGCGAGCCACCAGGTCACAAACCTAGGGGTTAACCGAGTTTCAGTGATTAGCTTATGCAGCACGGAGACTCCTACATTTGCAGCTCTGGATCATGGTTAGCAGTACTTCACCAAAGCGACTAAACACCGAAAAGCTTGGATTACGAAACTGGTTGTTGTGGCTGACCAAGAGCATGTACGTGCCGAAGAAAATGCACAC
The DNA here is from genome assembly GCA_012656105.1 of Phytophthora syringae. NCBI lineage: Eukaryota > Oomycota > Peronosporomycetes > Peronosporales > Peronosporaceae > Phytophthora > Phytophthora syringae. Next base: position 487,752 of record JAAKBD010000047.1, read on the forward strand.
GAGGGTTGTTAAGTTTCACGTACGGCGTTGGAACGACGCAGCGCCTCCATATTCGGAGCAGGGCAACCACAACCATTTCAAATTGTATCAGCAACTAGCTGTAGATACATGTACTGGATAGTACTACAGTAGTACTACTAGTAGTAGAGAAATACAAAACGGCCTTGAAAAACCCGCGATACGTACATGCACAAGCACTGCGGCCTGACAAACTCTTTGTTCTGAATAAAGTCTCCAACACCACAATACCGGTAGTCCATGTACTCGAATTCGCTAGCATCTAAAACATGACGGTACACAACGGTTTGAACAACGCAGGTATTGCACCAATGTTGATCCATGCGGCAAACACAATTCGCTCAAGACCCAATTTGAGGGATGGCCCAACTCGGAGTGCGAACTCGCCACTGATGATGCTGCAGGAACCACAGCGTGCTGTGGTAAGTCTACCGGTAGTTGCTGTCCTCTGTTCCAGTTCGTCTACTTCAACGCAGGGCCGTTCCTGGGATCTTGTTGCCAGTATATGGCAGCAGTCTATGGTGCCGCCCTCCACGCGTCTGCGTGGCGGCAAAGCAAGCAAGCAAGAGGGGTAAGCAGCCACCATGCCATGGCCATGCCTTCCTGATTTCGACTGGCTCGCCATGTTGAAGCTGGCCAAAGGGTCTTTTCACCCGGCTATGAACTGGGAGAGAGGACCCAAGCAGAGCGAACGGTAGTTGTTGTAAACTCGCCGGCGAGGACATCGCTCTCGAACGCCGATAAGACTTTAAATGCGCGGGTTCTTATCGTGTCGACATGAGCTCCAGCACCTGTCAGTAGCTCCAACTCGGCTTTTCGCCTCGTCTGCCCCGTTTCTGTCCCATATCCCGCGAGTTCCGTGAACGGTTTGGTTTCGAAAAATCGCAGCTGACTCGGCGTTTGTATGGGGCGCCCCAATATGGAAAGATGTCAGCGGTCGGGCGGTTGCTTTCGCCAGCGCTCACAAGTGAAAAAGCGGTGACAGGGGCTTACCGTTGAAAATGACCGGCAGAACAGACTCGCGGATGCGGAGGCCGAGGAGGTCCTCCCGCTTCTAGCGCTGCAGACCGCACCCAAGGGCTACGTGTCCTACACCCTCAAGACCGACGCCGGCAACCGCCGACAAGTGACCGCCAAATACGGCAGCATGCCGACCAACAGCTCCGGCGTCCCCGTAACCCCCGCCCCTCCGGCAACCAGAGCGAGACCGAGAGCGACAGCGACGGCAGCTGCACAGGCGCCAGCAGCACCTCCGGCTCACTCCAGTCCATCCTCCGAGCCCCTTCCTGCCGCAGCCTCAAGAAACAGGTATCAGTCGAGTTCGCGCTCGACATCGACGGCGACGAGGACGACGACACCAAGCGGAGGCTGGAGGGCTCGTGTGCTTCGCGCTGCTTGCCGCGCCGCCTCACGCTCGAAGAGAAGGCGGCGCTGTACCAGACGCGCCCGGACTTGGAGCTCGTACCTACGGTGCTGCTGCTCTCGGAGCTCGAGGAGATCCGACGACGACGCCAGCGCAAACTCATGTTCTCCGTCCTGGGCGCCACGCTCATCCTGCTCATGATGATCGTCTTCTACTACCTCGTCTCGCAAATGTAACCAACCCACGTCCAAGTCCCACACAGGCCGTCCTCACACACGCCCCCGATAGTTTTTTATTAACCACCCAAGTAGATAAATGCATTAGAAAAAGTATGAAACCAGTCGAAACGTCGTCTCAGAAGTTGAACCTCTCATCTTTCATTCCGCATTCTGAGAGATGCTGGATCATAGGATCAGACCATTCCAATAAGCCACTTCGCGTAGCCCGACGGCGATTGACCCGCCAGTTGCCCGGTCGCCTCGTCCCGGTGGCCTCGTCGCTCCTTCTCCCTCCCTCTCATTCTCGAATTTGCCGGCCATGAGCGACTTCAAAGAGCGCGAGGCGGCGCTGCTGCGCGAGCTGTCGGCGCTGTACACGAAGCTCAACCAGGTGCGGGAGAAGCGCGTCAGGGCGGAACAGGAGAGCGGCGCCGACGACTACGAAGCCAGCGACGACAAAGGATCGAGACGACGTCGCCGCGTGCTGCTCGTGACGCGCACGCTGCCCTTCTGGCTCGTCTCCGAGGACGCGCAGAGCCAGTGGCGCGCCGAGTTCCCGGAGAACGCGAGTCTCAACGGAGCTATGGAGATCTTCCAGTCACTGCACGAGAGCTGCGACTGCGTCTGGATTGGATCGGTGCATGGGGAGATCGAGCCTAGCGAGCAGAACACACTGAAGGAGCAACTGCTGCAGGATCGGAACTATTACCCCGTGTTTCTGGACGAGAAGAGGGAGAAATTGTTCTACGAGGGCTTCTGCAAGACCGTCATGTGGCCGTTGTTCCACTCGTGTCCACCCACAACCGACGACCAGATTATTCAGCATGAGATGATGGAAGGCGGACAGGAAGACGAACGCAGTATGGAGAAGATGTGGCAGGCGTATGTTGCTGTGAATCAGTCTTTCGCCGACGCTGTGCAAGAAGTGTACGAAGAAGGAGACTTGGTGTGGATTCAAGGGTACCACCTGACGCTCGTGCCACAAATGGTGCAGAACCTGTTCCCGAACGACAACATTTGTTTGGGCTTCTTCATGCACATTCCCTTCCCGTCGGCGGAATTGTACCGGATCCTGAACAATCGAGAGGAGATCTTGACGGGCATTCTGGGGGCGGATCTGGTGGGATTTCAAACGTACGAGTACGCGCGGCATTTTCAGAGCGCGTGCGTGCGGTTATTGGGGCTGGAGAGCAGTCACAAGGGCGTGGATTTCAATGGACATTTTGCGCGCGTGACGATTTGCCCCGTGGGAATTGATGCCGACAAATATATCGCGATGGTGCAGTCGGATCCCGTACAGGAGCAAATGAGGCAACTGGAAGGCCAATTCGCTGGAAAGCGGGTGATTCTGGGCGTGGACCAACTTGACCAGACAAAAGGACTGGTGCATAAGCTGCTCGCAGTCGAAGAGTTGTTTACGGTGAAGCCAGAACTAGCGAAAGAGGTGGTGTTTCTCCAGATTGTTACGGGTACATCAGTGTTTGATTTGGCACTTGAGTCTCAAGTTGAGTCTCTGGTGTCTCGCATCAACAGTAAGTTGCAAGATATTGGTACGGAAGGGCCGGTGCAGTATTTGAATAAAGAGATTGCCGTGGAGGCCCTGATCGCGTTGTACGCGTTGGCAGACGCGCTGGTGATCACGCCCGTCCGGGATGGCATGAACACGGTTCCCTTTGGGTATATAGTTTGCCGTGAGGCTACGAACAAGCATGCTCGCGTGATTTTAAGCGAGTTTGCAGGTTGTGCACAATCGTTGGGTGGAGCGCGGCTGGTAAACCCTGGAATACCGAAGAACTTACGGAGGCGCTGCAAGAATCCCTTCAAGACAACGACGAGGTGATGCGTGCCCACCAGCACATGTTCAGCTATGTGAGTTCTTTCACCTCGCGGCATTGGGCGGACAATTTCCTCGAGCAGCTCCACGAATGTAGCGAAGAGAACGCATTGTCAGTATCAGGACGTGAGTTGAGCCGCCGGGATATGACCTCAGCTTACTCACGATCAACACGGCGGTTGATCTTCATCAATTACGAAGGAGTGCTAGCAGCTGAGGCGTCGATTCCGGAGCTGGCTTACCCACCGCAAGAGCTGATATGGCAATTGTCCATGCTTACGAAGGATCCGCGTAATACGGTGGTGCTAGTGAGTGCACGCAGTACATCAGTGTGCGAGCAGTGGTTTGCTGGGCTCTCTGGAAATCTGGTTCTTGCGGCAGAGTACGGTGTGTATGTCAAGTGGGTCGGCAAAACGAGTATTGGCACTGCATGGTGCCGAATATGGATGTGAGTTGGTGGGAACACGTCGTGCCCTTGCTCGAGTATTACACAGAGCGAACCCCAGGTGCGTACATCGAACGAAAGGATAGTTCGGTGGCGTGGCACTACCGCGATTGTGATTTGGACCATGGGTTGTGGCAAGCGAGCGAGCTCTTGGTATCTCTGCGGGAGATCACTCGGTCTCTCCCGGTGTCGGTGAGTCCTGGCAACCGGTACCTGGAAGTTAGACCACAGAAAGTTAGCAAAGCGACACTCTTCGAGAGGATCTGGGAGTTTATGAACTGGTCGGTTCTGTTTCCAGACGAAGACCCGGTCACAACCGAGTATTTTGGTGAACCAGTGCACACGCCTTCTTCGCCGATGATGAAGCCACGCAGTTTCCAAACTTCCCCAGCTGATGATGATGCTTTAACAGCATTGAACTTGGATGATCGCCAAACAGGAGCTGGGTATATCCGTGGAGATCGGAAGGATTCTGTGAGCTTCAACACGGATACTGGCTTGCTGACTTTAAGCCAACTTGATGGTGTGGATGACAAGCAATCGGTCGACTTTGTTTTGGTTATTGCCTCGGGCGACGACAGAACCGACGAAGACTTGTTTTCCTTCTTGGTGCCGCCCCCAATTGATCTGGAGGCCTACTGCAGACAGCTCGAGAAGGACGAGTTCGAAGATATGTCAGAGGGTCAGGGCGGATTTTTGCCTCCAAACCCAGAGACCGAAGACTCGTTTTCTTCGGCCAGTAATCTTCGAGGCTTTATCCAGGATACTGCGGGCAATGACAGTGAAGGTGGCATTGGTTCATCCAGCTTTGGGGATATCAGCGAGGACATGTCTTACAACGCATTCCGACGCTTGTTGGGTCGAGATGGAAGTTCATCGTCACTTGTTGCTGGATCAGCTGGAGAACGAGCAAGACTTTCGGCACAGCCGAACGACGTGGATTTCCTAATGCTTGGTGAGAACATGACAAAGCTGACACCGTTGGCTAAACCTTCCATTTCTGCAGGAGCTGCAAACATGTTCCCGGTGGCTATGCTTAACCGGCCATCCAATGCGCGACGTGATGAGATCACGGAGAGAAGCAAGTTCACTCCTCGCCGTGACTTCCCGCCTTCTGCCGCGTTGTTTAAGGCGATGAAGGTCAAGTACGGTGACAATTTTGGTATTCACAGATTACCAGATACTCCGGCAGCCTGTTGGGCACTTGTTTGTCCACCGACTGCGCGCGCGAAGCTTGAAGATGGTGTTAGAGCGCACAGTAGCAGCTCTTTGACATCCTCGGAAGGGAAAACGCCCGCTTCAGGAAGTCCTGCTGCAGCTGGCCAGCCCTCTTCAACGCTGGTAGTCCCAGAACCCCCAGTTGTGCTTGATGCAGAATGCAACCGCTCAGTTAGCAGTAGCCTCTCGGATTCACTACTTGCACCTGACGAAAATGGCAGTGATGGCAATGACTCTCAAGCAAGCATTGGGGAGCTGAATCGGCATGATGATGAAAACAAGCCAAGCGATACAACGTCGTCGAAGGAGCTTCATGAAGGCAAAACTGTTGAGGCTGGTGAATCGCCAGTCAGCCAGGCAACGTCGGTGTCTACCGATGAAGCTGACGACGGGCGGTACCGTTTTCCTGTCAACACGTTTGTATGCACGCTGGGCCGCAAGCTCTCGCAGGCGCCCTACTATATCAAGAACTCTGGAGATTTATTTCAACTCTTACAAGAGATGGGAATGAGTAGCCATATTCGCAAGCAGCGGCTGCTGTCCGTGGGTAGTGCCGGGGATATTTGAGGCCGGTGAACCTCCGCTTTCAAGGCACATGCTATCACGCGAGGCCTTTTGTTCGCAGCAAACCGATTGCATTCCCCACACCAATATGATCCGTGTACTGCTTGGCTGAGTTGACAACATCGATCAACGCGCACACGGAGAGCGTTATTATTTTATTCAGAGGTAGCGATTTTGAAATGAACTTAAAGAGAATTGAGAGAAAAGAGTAGTGACGTACCGTTCTGATCGCAGAGCAAGAACAACCATTCGGAGGTGTAGCGGCGGACATCGGTATCCAGACACGTCAGCAAATACTTCAAGTGCTTGAAAACAGTGTCTTTGTCCGGTCAATAGCTGGAGCCGGTCCTGCCAATTCTTCGCGCTTTGGTTCTGGTAGAATCGCCTCTTTGAAACAGGACAAGATGGCTGGATCGCTTGTCTTGGCTAGATTATGACAAACAATCAGCACTGGCAGCATATCCTTAAGTGGCCTAGAGAGCGCAATCGTGAGTACGAACCGGGTAAACATTACACTGCAATTTTTTACCTGGTTTTCTCGATGCGTACGATCAGCAGCATTGAGTGCAAATGATACACGATCGAAGACAGCAATGATCCGCCGATTTCGCCTTTGCTTTCAGCATCTCTGTCTTGCTGCTGAATAAAAGCAGCTAACAGATCCCCTGGCAAGAGCATAAACACCTCCATTGCTGTGTTCTTCAGCTCAATGAGACCGCCATTCAGGGACGATATCTCCGAGTGCTTGAAACACAGAATCTCTAGCAGTAAGCCGCCAAGTCTGTGAAGAAGACAAAATTCATTAGCATATTGTGCTAGTTTAAGCAATTCATGATGAGCACATGCAATTCCATACTGATGAACGGTGTGGAACACCTCCGGAAGTTGCTTTTCCTGCTCTGCTGTCCACTGCATGTCATTTACCACCACGGTAACCAGCTTGATCAAGTCGAGTATCAAGATAGCGCGATCTCCAGTGATGACCTGGGCCTGATTTCCATGCTTGAAGCTGTACAAAAGAGTCTACAGAAGGGTAACGCATTCCCTTAGTCTCGTACATTTCAACCTTGTCAGGACAATTCACTACATACTGCGTAGCTGAGTTTCCAGGTATCGAGCGACGTGCTCAAGTACCGAGGGACTTCAGGTGCTTCGCAGGATACCAAAAGGACTTTCCAAATGAGCCAGTGCAGCGCTGCAGTCCCTCTTTGCTTCGCAAGCTCCAGCAACCGAGTCACAAAACCCTTTGCAATTAAAGTTTCGGATACGAAGTCTGGCCGCGAGTAGACAGAATTGATCATGCACTTCAACGCTGCTTCGCGGACGCGAGAGCTCCATGACGGGGTTTCAGCCAGCACTAAAAAGTCGTCCAGTATCTGCACCACCACTGTTAGGGACGTCCAACAGATATTCTAGTGGCATTAGATGTTGTACCTCAGCTGTCAGCAACGTTTCGATGCCAAGTCGGTCTCGCATGTACACTCTGCAAGTGTCCAACAGACGAAAAATCGCTATCACACAGACAAGTCATTAAACACGTTTACGTTACAGGTATTAACACCAAATGACACCTTCATTCTGGTTCGTCGTGGGGGCCTTCACCCCCGCGGCCTCTCGTAAAGCATCTCGAGCCCTGTCCGCAGTTTGTTCACGTGCTGTCAACGAGTCCAATTCGACTACAAACAGCTCGTCAGCGCCGCAAATCAAGCACAATAAATGTCTTATCATTCCCATGCCTGCGTTGCTCCCCACTGCACGAGCAAACTCGTCGATCCACGCCATCGCAGCCATGGTGCAGGACGGACGCCAAGCGACGTTGAAGTGGATCGCGTCCGCGTCCGCTGTAACTTGACGTTTGTAAGCAATCTGCTTGACTTGCATACTCTAAGCTTGGTAATTACAACTTGGAGTTTGTATTGGAGGGCGGACGTAAGTTGTCAGACATAGAGTATGCAAGTCAGCAACTTCGTCCAATGGGGTTCGACCACGAAGCTCACAATTCACAATCGAAAAAGTCTCAAAACAGCAAGAGCTCAGATAAGATATGAAGTTTGCGGCGTTTCTGGTGGCGGCGCTGATGGCGGCCGTGCAGGTGCAGGCCAAGGACGACCTCGCGCCAGACGCGCAGCTGCGCATCGGCGTCAAGTTCCGCCCGGAGGAGTGCACCAAGAAGAGCCAGCTGGGGGACACTTTGTCCATGCACTACACGGGCACGCTGCGCAAGGACGGCTCCAAGTTTGACTCGAGCCTGGACCGCAACCAGCCCTTCGAGTTCCCGCTCGGTGCTGGTCGCGTCATCAAGGTGGGACTAAGTTGCTGTTGCTTGAGGATGGGTTTTGTTGCTGTCAGAGATGCTGACGTCACTGGGGTGTTTTGGTTTCGTGTGATATCTTCAGGGCTGGGACCAAGGGTACGTGGGATTCCATTTGTGTTCATTGTTGCAATGTGACTAATGTGGTATTTAATGTTATGGTTCATGGCTGGCTGTTTGATGCAGACTTGTGGACATGTGCATTGGGTACGTCTACGATTTGATCGTTTTCGTGGGGTATGTGTGCGTGAAGCTGATGTTTGTTTGGTGGTGATTTGCATCTGCAGTGAGAAGCGTCGACTGACGATCCCGTCGGACCTGGCGTACGGCAATCGAGGCTCTCCCCCAAGATCCCGGGCAAGGCGACGCTGGTCTTCGACGTCGAGCTGCTCGACATCAAGCGCAAGCCCGACGAGCTGTAAGCTGTGAGCGACGGAGTGCACAGTGTAAATGAGCAGTAGAGACGCGCTCTTGGAGGAGAATCATAAAGTGAGAATGTGACGTGGTTGTTCCGATGTCTACAGAGTTCTACTACGTAGTAGTAGGTAAACAAAATCACCCACAAACTTTACGTCGATGATTATGCGAACTTAAGACGCACTTAGCGCAATTTGAGTAATGGAGCGGCCAAGTAAGAAGCGGCGCGCGAATGAGCTGTTCGCAGCCCACGACGACGGCGCTACAGGCAGCGGCAGCGCCCACCAACCCTCTGCATTTGATGCCGAGATGATGCAGCAGCAGTTGGAGCTTTTTGTTCGTAGCGGGGACGTGAACTCGGCCCAGATTCTAGGCGAATTGCTGGTCGCCGTGGCGCTCCTTCCAACGGATTCCGACCCCCACAGCCACAAGAACGAAGCCCACGCGGTCCCAGAAGCGAGTTTCCTGTCTCGCAGATTGCCCGACCACTTACCAGCAGCCAGAAATGATCTGTCGTCCGCTTTTCACGCCAAAACGCTGCGCTTGTTCGCAGATTTGATGTTTGCAAAGCGCGAGTTCAAGCGCGCCATTGTGAGTCAGGGATTTAAGGTGCAAATTAAAGGAGTGGGGGCCTAATAGCGTGTTTGTATGGTGACTGAGGTAGCGGTACTATCACCACAGCTGCAGGGACATGTATGTCGTGACGAACGAGGAGGAACTCGAGGTGAAACTCAAAGTTGCCAGGTGCTACGGGCAGCTCGACTGCGTGCACGAAGCGATTGAAGTGGTGCGGACAAATTGGACTTACTGTCAAAGAGTTAGTGGGGACTGACTACGTGTTGTATTGCCAGTTGAAGTCGACGCCGTTGAATACGCGAAGCTTGAGCATGAATTTACTGCTAGGGAAGTTATACGTGAACGAAGGACTGCAGAACAAGGCAGAGGAATGCTACACGGTGGCATTGCGCCAGAATCCATATGCACTGGAGGCAGCCCTGGCACTCACCGAGTTGGCGGTGGCGAAAGATGCGTCCCCGGATGCTTTCTCTGGGTCGCTTGGGACAGCAAAAGCCAACGATAATGCGCGAACAATGTCGAATAGCAACGCAGTTCGGCAGCACGACATTGAACGGTTCTACGCAGAGTCAGCAGAGGAGCCAAGGAGATCAGATACTCTATCTCGTGTGGACTTGCATTGGATGCAGTCCTTCGTAACAGCTCACATGGATGCTGAACGGGGAAATTACCAAAGTACGTACCATGCCTCTTGTTGTCATCTCAACCTAGTACTGTAATCTAATGCGTTTTGCTGTCGTTGTGCGCATGTTTCAGCGGCTATTGAGTCATTTAACGCGCTGGATCGAGTCTTCCCCAAGAATCTTCACTGCTTGTTGCGGAAGGGAGCTCTTGAAATTGACCAGGAACTGCTTCATCAAGCCCATATTACGTTTAAACGTGCACGGCAGGTGGACGACCTGAATATGTCGTTTATGGACCGCTACGCAAACTGCTTGCGAAAAGGTAACTCACGCACCAATCTCAACGACTTGGTGCAGGAGCTTTTCAAAATAAGCAGTGCGTGCACAGAGTCGTGGCTTGCGGCGGCATATTATAATGATGTGAAGGGTGACTACGAGACGGCATTGCAGTTCTGCGAGCGCGCCATTGTAGAGCGGCATCGTCACGCACCTGCCCATTTGTTGCGCGGTGAAGTTCTGCTGCGTATGAATCGTCCACAGCCGGCGTTGAAGGCGTTCTGGACAGCATGTCGACTCAATCGCTCGTTGGATGCATACACGGGAATTATCACCAGCTATTGCGACTTGTTTGCTGTCGGAGTGAACCGATACAAGGAAGCTTTCGCCACGGCGAAGAGTGTCGTGAAGCTGTACCCGCAAAAGGCACATAGTTTTGTACTGTTTGGCAGCGTGCTTGCATTGAGTTCTGAGCATCGAGAGCAAGCACGGCAAGCTTTACTAAAAGCATTATCGATGGAGCCTCGCAAGCTCTCCACCAATTTTGCACTGGCTGATTTGCTGGTCGAAGAAGGGAATGTTCGGGGGCAATTGACAGGTACGTTTCCAGCATCAGTTTGCTGCTCTGAGCACCCGTTTGACTTGTGGAATTATGTTTTGCTGTCTACTGTAGACTGCTGGTATTAGGCGAGCGTTACCCTCGCGAAGAGGTCTTCACCAAACTGGCGTGCACGTATTCAATGGACAAGCAGTACGCAGAGGCGCTCAAGTACTTCCACCAAGCACTGCAACTGAATTGCGGCTCGACCGAAGCGCTAAGTGGACTGGACCGACTCGAGAAGCTGATGCGCGGTGAGGACCCGGACGAGCTCAGCAACAGTTTGGAGCAGATGGGCCCGGAGGAGCGAGAGTCGATGGAGACCAGTGAGTACCTGACACCGTAGAGACTTTGTCGAGTCTATTTTGGCAAGCAACTATCCTGCGTTGTTGATGTCTGCGTTAGCTGTACGGTCCCGTTTCATTAGCGTGCTAAAGTTGGTGGACGGAAGCAGTTTTTTTCCTGCGAAGCTTACAAGTGCTCAGCTCTGGCGGAGCTTCAATGGGGACGTGTCGGCAAGACAGGCCTCCTCCCTCGGTAACGTCACGCTACACCGGGAAAACCGCTTTCTCAACAAAATATTCGAATAGCATTTTCCCGTCAAGATGCCTCGAGGAGAACTGCAAGCTAAGACTGGGGCGGATTGCCACTACCAACCAATGCCGCCGAGATCCTCGAGCCATCCTATGACGACCCTCGTAAGATGGCGTATCAGACTAAGTGCCAACTGTTTGGTAGTCGCACTTCAACGTCAACTTCAGGATACGCGGTAATTCTTTCGGTGCATCTTTTTGCGGATTTTTATGCGACCGTGTCAACCTCGAATTTGCACTTGGAAGCAACACGATGTCAAGGAAATCTCCGAAGCTCACAACGGGCTGCGAAACTCGCTTCAGAGCTCCCGTCCCACCGCGCGGTTTGCATCAAGTGAGCAAAACGGACTCGAGCAAGCAAGCGCGGCCCTCGTCGCAGCCGAAACCCCTTAGTTAGTGGAAGTTGGATTCGTTTTTTGGCTTGGCTTCAACGAGTAACGGCCGCGCGGAGCCAATCAGCGCGCGCGGCATACTGAGCCCAAGTCACCGATCCGACTGCGTGTTTGGCTCGAGCACGAAGGCAGTTCGCCACCCGATCTAACCCGCATTTCCGAATCGGCCCGCGCCTGCGCACCCGCGTCCGCCCCCGTCCGCCCGTCCGCCCCCATGGCTTTGCTCTTCCGAGGCTCCCGCAGCAGCGCGTCGCGCATGGCCAGCAGATTCGGCCACGAGCGATCCGCGCGCTGCATGAGCGCGCAAGCCGCGTGCGCCGCGCTGCTGCCCAGCGACGCGGCCACTTGCTCCACGAGTGCCAAGCCGCTGCAGCGCCTTCAGCTCTCGTCCGCCATCCTCTCGCAGCTGCAGACGCAGATCCAGAGCCTGGGCGACGGCCCCAGCAGCCAGCGCGACGCCTTCTACGTCGTGGACACGGCCGCCGTCGACGAGCGCTTCAAGCTCTGGAACGAGTTCCTGCCCGAAGTGCGACCCTACTACGCCGTCAAGTGCAACCCAGACCCGGTGCTGATCGAGGGGCTGGCCCGCCTTGGAGCCGGCTTCGACTGTGCCAGTCAGACGGAGATCAACTCGGTGCTCGGCAACGGCGTCTCGCCCAACGACATCATCTACGCCAACCCGTGCAAGCAAGGCTCGCAGATCGCCTTCGCGCAGGCCAATGGCGTGGACACCATGACGTTCGACTCGCAGGACGAGCTGAACAAGATCCACACCATCAACCCCAACGCCAAACTCGTACTGCGCGTGTACGTGGACGACTCGAACTCCATCTGCCGTCTCGGCACCAAGTTCGGCGCCATGGTGCACGACGTGCCGGACATTCTGGCCCACGCCAAGGCGCTGAACCTGGACGTCATGGGCGTCAGCTTCCACGTCGGCAGCGGCTGCTTCAACGTCGAGGCCTATTCCAACGCCGTGGCCCGCGCCCGCAAGGTCTTCGACATGGGCCACGCCATCGGCTACAACTTCAGCTTGCTGGACATTGGCGGCGGCTTCCTGGTACAGAGAACGCGCCGATCCGGTTCGAGGACTGCGCGCGCGAGCTCAAGAAGTCGCTCGCCATCCACTTCCCGCAAGGCAGCGGCGTGCAGGTCATTTCAGAGCCTGGCCGCTTCTTCGCGGCGTCTACGCACACGCTGGCCGTCAACGTGATCGGCCGCAAGGTGGCGCCCACTTTTGAAGTCCCCGGCCAACCGCCCGTGCTCGCCAGCGCTGCGGCGGCTGCGGGGCAAGTACCCAACTTTATGTATTTCGTGAACGACGGCTTGTACGCCTCGTTCAACTGCATGGTCTACGACCACCCGTCGATCCAGCCTGTGATCATGTCGAACGCTGCCTCGCCAGACACCGTTCCGATGCACACGGCGAGTATCTGGGGCCCGACGTGCGACGGCATGGATTGCATCATGAAGGAGGTGCAGCTACCGCTTATGGACATTGGCCAGTGGATCCTGTTCCCGAGCATGGGCGCCTACACGTGCGCTGCCGGCTCGGACTTCAACGGTTTCCAACGCCCGCAGAAAATCTACTTCGACTCGAACTTTGTGGCGGATGAGCAGCAGCAGTTTGTGCACTAGATCAACCAAACGCTCGACTGAAGAGTGCTGAACCAGAGCGCGGACAACTTACCATTGCACCCAGCGAGTCGGCGCTGAGGTCCTGGACCCACAGGATTTAATACCCAGATCGTAACAGCAGGGTCTACCAGTTCTTTCAACAGAGGAAGAAGAGCTCAGCCTCGGGTGTAGAACTAGCGAGAGACGGCGCCCTGCTGTTACAGTTTGCTTTTTCTTTTTTAAAGTCCCGAACAATACAATACGACCGACTATCAACTACTCTAGCACTTTGCATACGGTAGTTGACCTCAAGACGTTCAAGATCTGGTTGTTGTTGCGATCGAATTGCCGATCCATGGACATTTCAAAACTCCAATCTGTACCTGGTCATCTATCAACATACCTTTTTCATTTATCGTCAAGGTGGAAGGAAGAGTTGCGTCTCCTCGAGTTGTAAGTTGTCCCTGAAAACACTGCAGATGACGACCCAGAGGCTTCGGGAGACGCAGGATCCACCGCCAGAACTACGTGGGGTGGGGAGGTTTCTGCAGACGCCTCCACAGAAGAGTTCTTAGTTTCGAGCGTGGGTCGGCTACTCTTGCATCGTCGTATCCACTGCCATCGGAGCCACAGGCCAATCGCGACTACCACAACAATGCCAAAAATGCCACGCGTTTGTTTCTCGGAGAGCTCGCGCGCTGCAATGATCGCAGCAGCCTCGTCATCTTGCGTTGCTTGTATGTCATTCTCCATCTTTGCCACCTCAGCCTCTTCTTCCTTGTTAAAAAGTCCTCGGCCTTCAATTGAAAAGCCGATAGCGTGCTGCTCTATCGTGACGTACTTCGTGCTCTCGAGGCTGACAATCAACGAGGGCGTGCCATTGCCATCAGGAGCACGTGGGTTCAGCATGAAGCACGTGTACTGTCCTAGACGACGCATCTTGCACTGTACCCTGTACTTGTCCAAGTCGCGCGAAAGCGAAGCTGCTGTGCCATCGCCGCCCGTGAATTTCTGCAGATGTGTCAGTAGTGGTTTTTGATCGCGACGGCCTGTCAGTTTGGCTTGGTTACGGTGCATGAACATGATGTCACCGACGGGATCTCGCTGAATCATTGAAACGCCGCAAAATAAATCCTCGTCCGCATCGTACAGTCCACCAAGTGCGGCGAGGTGCTGAACCATATAAAACGTTGTTGACGTATTCAGCCACGCCAGACGGAACAAATCTTTGTCTCCCCAGACGAGCTGCCAGTCTGTGATGAGTCGTGGCAAGTGCGACGAGTAGAACATGAGCTTCGTAAGTGCCGCGTGGGACCGCGAACGGTTCACCAGCAACTGCCCGCTCTCCTGCTCGAACATATCCGTGAACGGCATATCCAGCAGCGTCCATAGCGCGCTCTGCTGATGCACATTGAACGGCGTATCAATCGCAGGTCTCCAGAAATCGGGCCAGAACATGGCGCCGTGCTTGGCAAACTCGGGCGACTCAAACAAATACGTCGGGTCGCGCACCGGGATGTTATCCGAGTCGAGCCACAGCACGCTCTCAAATCTCGAGTTATAGATGGCGTACGGCTTGGCGTGGAACTTGGACGCATTGGGGTCCCGGATCACGCGTACCAGCACATTATAGTACTTGACCAGCTCCACAAGCACGGAATGCTTGGCTCTCATCTCGGTGGGGTCGATCCACACTTCCACGGGCAGAGCACAGCCTAGAGCTCGAAGTGTGCGCACAATGGCGTAGAGTCCGGCCACAACCTTGGGGTACGCGATCATGACGACGCCTCTCTTCTCCTGGTCTTCTACATGGCGTCCTGGTTGTGGCGGTGGCAGCTCCGGTGGAGAATGATTGTAGCTAGCTGCATGGATACTAAAGTCCGTGAAAGCTCTAGCGTCGTTGCACGAGAGTTTGGGCACCAGGTACCACTGCCAGGACTTGCACGTGGCCAGCATGACGCGCAGCACGTGGCCGCTCGTGCGGTTGCGCACCTCGCAGAAGCCGCTGGAGCGCGGCATGGGCTCTCCACACGCGCGGTCACGGGATTCGTCCCGCGGGCCGTACGGGTCGCACCCGTGGGTCGCGCGCCAGCCCAGACACTCGAAGTCGGCGTCCGTCCAAAGACTGCGCGGCCGGTCGGGGCCCTCCAGGTCCACGGCGTTGAGCGCGGGCGCGTCGTAGCTCCAGGCCTTCGGCTTGCCGCCACCCGTGACTTCGTATACAATGGCGGCGAGCGCGGACGCCAGCACCAGCGCCAGCGCCAGCACCAAGTGCCGCCGCAATGCGCGGGCCGCGCGGGCCTTCACCTTCATCGGGCAAAATGCGAATTGTTTGTACGACCCAGTTTTTCCGGGACGGAGTGTTTTGTGGTGAGCGTGGTGAGCACATTTGGTGTCAACTCTTTCCGGGCCAAAATGACATTTGGACGACGTGGTAACCCGGTTACGTTGTGTGTGTATATTACACAATCTATGCTCCTGGCTGGGTCTGAGTCGTGTCTGAGTATTTCTGATTCGCATCTGAGGAACCAACGGGCGGCTCCGGGCCTTCCATCACTTTGCCCATAGATCATCATGCAGCGCGTCTGGGGTCGCGTTCTGGTGCGCGCGGCGAACCGCAGCGCCTTGCAGTCCGCCCGTGTGGCTACGCAGCTGCGCGCGGCTGCGCCGCGGAACGTTGCGCGGTGCGCAGTGCGCTTTGAGACCACCGAGTCGACGCCGTCACGCTTCCTGAACTTGGATGACGAGGAGAAGCCGACGGAGGGCGGCGAGGAGGCCGGAGAGGCCGGCGAGGGGGACGCCGAAGGGGAAGACGGAGACCTGGAGGCGGACGCCATCGCCGAAGTGAACAAGGGCGGCATTGAAGAGAACGACGAGCTGGACGAGCTCGTCATGGAGCTCTTCATGGAGAACCCTGTGCGGTGGACGTCCGCGACGCTCGCGCGCAAGTTCCACCTGTCCAAGCCCCGCGTGGAAGCCATCATCTGGATGAAGCGCATGGAGCTGGAGTTGTCGCCCGAGGAGTTCCGCGCCAAGGTGCACGCGGCCAAGGAGAAGGCGCAGAAGGAGATGGAGGAGCAGGCCAAGAAGCTGGCGGCTGCGGAAGCCGCGGGAGATGCCAGGGAGGTCTCGCGTCTCTCCAAGCGCGCACGACAGGAGGAGGCAGCCACGCAGCCGGATGCGGTGCTGGACGCCCACGAGGAGGCTGTGCTCATGGGCATCGACGAGGAAGCGTTCCGGAACCCCGACTTCTTCTTCCTCAGTGACGAGTTCGAAGGATACCCGCCTCTTGTGCGTCGTATGGGCAAGCACGGACACACGGACCAGCTGTACCCCGAGGAGGCGCTGGAGCTCCAGCGACTGGCGGGCAACAACAAGGTGGAACTGCACAAGAGCTTCGCCAACCCCAAGAACAGCGAGTCCAAGGCCAAGTTCCGTCTGGCGGTGAAAGACATCACCACCAAGAAGAAACACCTGCTCGTGCGTGACGAGAGCCGTACGCTGCGACTGGCGACCAACGACGAGGTGCTGCCGCGCACGTGGGTGCGCAGACCACGCGGCTTCCGTGGACTGGACAAGGAGCTGGCCTAAACTGAAAAGCTGTTTGTTCATCCGTATCGCTCCTCCGCTCTTGATGCACAGTATAGAGACACACACCGGACAGCGGCTGGAACCAGCTGCAAGTAGAGGCACAGGAAATCTAGCAAAAGAGATGTGGTCACGTTCGCTTTTGTTGGGTTATTATGGAGTTTGACTGATACTCGGTGTCCGTGTTGCAGTGCCAAATTCCGCAATGCCTAGAGACATTAGCAACCAGATGAGCTCTTGTCCAAACAACAACGTCAGCGTGTTGTAACGTACCGAAGTGCGTGACGCGGTACGTCAATGTCAGCAATGTCCACAGCATCAGCTTGCTCTGCACCAGCGCTGCCTGAGTTTCCAGAACAAAGGACAAGTGATACAGCGCTCGAATCCCACAGTTGCGCCACATTATAATGGCCAGCACTACAAATGACAGCAACTCCAGACCCGCATAAGTGAACACACCCTGCACCCTCCCACCGACATTTTCGATGGTGACTCCGTCCAATTCGGTGTGATATCGAGCACTCGGTAGGTGAGCCATGGCGAGGATAAACGTAGCGTAGAAAATTGGGACGAACGTTTCCAAATACTCCGTAACAACGAGACATTCAGCTGTAAAGAGAACCTCGAGAGATTCGTGGAGTAATTTTGAGTTTGTGTCTCTTGCACACTTGTCGTTGGTCTCCACTTTTTCGTCACAGTTGGGTACTACACTGGACGTGGGTTTGACGGTTGCGCCGAAATTCATCAGTGTTGATAACCGTCTAGATGCTGATGACATTGCGTTAAACATACTCCGCGATAGGATAATGGAGCTCCCAGCTGAGGCTTTGTGCTGGTTTTCAAGTTTTTGAAGTAGAAGCTCCCCTTCAGCAGACAATTTGTGGGGAATACACGATCGGACTTGAATCATTGACGAAATTGGGTGCTGAAATGTTTCAAAGTGATAGCACCGCGATCTCACTGCTGCGAGGAAATCACTGTTGGTACCGGTAGCACCATGACGTGCTAGAATTCCCCGAGTTCGTTGATACAGTTCGAGAAGATCCATTGTGGTTTGAACAACGTCGAAAATTATGATCGCTACTACCGTTGTAGTTGAAGACGACGTTTGCATGCACATTGCAAGGTAGAGAGCATCGAAAAAGTCGACAGT
This sequence comes from Phytophthora syringae, assembly GCA_012656105.1. Lineage (NCBI taxonomy): Eukaryota > Oomycota > Peronosporomycetes > Peronosporales > Peronosporaceae > Phytophthora > Phytophthora syringae. The sequence continues at coordinate 505,556 of JAAKBD010000047.1, forward strand.
GAGAAGTACTTGATCGGGTATCGTGTCTTCCTTGTGATAAATAGTGAAAGTAAAAATATTCCTCAAAATGAGCTTCATAGCAGGGAGCAACAGCAGAACTGGCACTTCATAGCGCGTATGCATAACAAAGTTAAAGAGAACTTGGTATGCCGGGTAGATACTGACCATGACCAGTTGCACCGATAGGAAATTTACAGTCTGTCGAAGCGCCCTTCGTTGTGAAAGTATATGTTGAAAGCGTTCTTTGCCCAGCATTACACGGAGTACTCCAACAAAAATCACAAAGAACACTGACGATAAGGTGAAGTTGACGAAAGGCACAGGAAATACCCAGTAAGCTGCAACAAGCATAACTGCAGCAGTGTAACCAACGGATACACAGATACCAAACACAATGGTCTGCCTAAGTGAAAGTTCCATACCATCCAGGAGGCACCGGAGCTGAAGTGAAGTAGCACAAGCCTCTCCGAAAAACAACAATCCCATTCGAATCCAAAAGCCGTAATTGACACTCCAACCATCTGCCGGGTCTTGAAGCGGAATGCTTTCCTGGCACAACACAAGTGCGAGAGCAGGTAGAGGAGATCCGATGACCACGAACAAAACGCGACGTAATGAAGTTCGTTGGACGTATTCCTCAAGTGCGAGCATCCGCTCGATCGAGTACTTCCCTCCATAGTGCGTGATCTGCAAAGACAACCATGTATCGGCAACTTTCATCACGCACGCTTTTAAGCAGCTTCGAAGTCGGGTCGGTGCAGACATCGGTGGAGATGTGAGATCGGTCTCTATCGGCGCTGCGTTGAACGGGGCTACCATTATGCTCTTGTCGTCTAGGCTAAAATGGGAGGGCAATCGACGTATGCTACACGTGTATAATAGAATACCACAACTGAAATTGCACCCCGGGTCATTGAAAGCGGTCTACCATTCGAAACTAAATTACCAAGGAAGCATGCGCAAAAGTTTATACGCAGAAGTTGGCTAAGCTGGGAAAATATCACCCCAAGCATCATGAAGGTGCATACGACTAAAATGTAGATCTCGATCTTGCATTTCTGCGATAGTACCATGATTTTTTTCTTGCAGCCTACACTTTGAAACAATTGTGTGCAAATTCAGTTCCTGCCGCAGGTGCCGACACCGAGTTGACGCGGGACGCTGGTTCTCCAAGTTTGAGGGAGCAATCATCTCACTTCGTTGAAGTCCTTATTGGAAATGACAGACAGCGAGGGACAGTATTTCATTAATGTAGGCGTTATTTTAGCCTTGCCCGATGCAAGTTGGATGGTTGTCTTTGCTGAGCAATCAACCAAGGTGGTAAAATGAAGGTCAGCTGCGCACCTGAGTGAAGGTGAAGAACGGTAGAATTATGCGCAATTCGATCTGTATTGTGTTGTGGTCTACCGAATAAATTAGCTGGGCAAAATTAAAGTGCGCTGTTGCACACTGCGAGTGGTTCGAGGCAGACGCGGGTTGATAATGTACGGTCAAGAAATGACACTGCTGCGATAACTTGAAAGGTTGGTTACGCGAAAATCCGACTCTGCTGGATTTCAGCAAGCATGGGGATCGTGAACTGGGCGCAAGCGCTGTCGTTCTCGCGGTTTTCAAGCTCAGAGAGCAACAACTCGATCGAGTTGCGCTCGAAAGCAGAAGAGAACAGCTCCGTGTTTTCACCATCAGACGGTTCCTTGGCAAACTGCAGCAGAATGAATGCAGCGAAACGTGCAAGCACTTCCGAGTCTGCCAGCATCCACTTGAGAGCTTGGACGAATCCGGATCGGTCAGTTGCGAGGAAAAGTCGGCGGTTGCCGTGATATCTGCAGTGGTTCTTCACCATCTTGGCCACCTCGTACAGCGTGTCTGCGTCCAGCTGAGCATTCATTTCCTTAACCAGCTGAGCCGCTTCGGTGGCTCGAATAGCATAGCGACGGCCCTTTAGCTCCTGGTTGGCATCCAGCCACGGCTCCAACGTCGCATCAGCGAAAAACAGCGGCTCGGCGTCGACGTCGCCACAGCGCGCACGAACGCACTCGACCAATTGCTGGAACACCATCTCGTCACCAAACTCGCGACGAAACGCCACCTCGTACTTGGCTCCCTGTCCCTGTTCCTTTGCAAGGGAAATGGAGAAGGCGATCTCCTCGGCGACGCAGAGCCACGACACCCGCAGCGTCCAGTGGTTCTCGACGCGCACGTTGCACTCAAAGGTGCCAGTGCCGTCCGCAACGTCGTCATGATCTTGTCCGGGTTGGCGAACGACGGGAAGCTGGGAAAAGCCGAGCCGAAGAACGAGTCCCATCCTTCCTTGACCGGGACTTCCACGGCCGAAGACGGCGACAGCGGCGACGTTACGAACTCTTTCGACTTGGCCGAGTACGTCTGGTCCTTGCCAGCTGTTGGGAAGAGGCTGAAGTTGTCCAGCTCTTCAAACCGGTCCATGGACGCGGTGGTGAACTGGAATGGGGCGTCTCGGTAGTGCGTAACGGGGGACGAGACCTCTCCAGCGACGTACACGGGCGAAGCGTCTGTGGCGGACGCGAACTGGAGCTGCAACTCGTCGTCGAAGTTGTTCTGTACCTGAAAGATGGGGCCAGCGTCGTCCATGGAGCTGGTAGTGGAGGACCCGGTACTGTTGGGGCTGTTCATAGTTTGGCGTTGAAGTGGCACTTCCGCTGCAGTCAGCTAATTTGGCAATGAGGTTTGAATTGAGTGCTGCAGAGACTGTGTCCGTTTTTGAGGAGAAAATTCGCTCTCAGGTGCCTCGCGATTGGTCCAAAATCCACAAAATGACCATCACTCATATTGGCACTTGATTTTACTATGCCGCAATAATGTTGACGTTGGCCATACCGACAGCCAGACGAATGTTCCGCCCGATCGCAAGCATGGGACGCCGTTGTCTTATGCAGGTGCCGACTGGATTCGAAGGAGGTATTGGCAGGTGACGAGAACTGGTATAATAGATAGCAACCTCAACCTGGTAGCGTAAATTTACGCGACGGTTGGGACACCGAAGTTGCCAGTGATAGTGTGCGCCACACCGTTTTCTGGTGCAAAATCCACTTCAACAAAGTCAAGTTTTTTGCTGCTTGGTTTTCGCATGCGTAAAGGCAACAGCAACGATGAAGAGGACGGATTGTTTCAATAGGAATAAAAATCAATACCTTACGTCACGAATACTTTTGACATATCTGGCATAAACTTCAACGCAGCCACGACCGAGTCGGTCGTGGTGAGCGCCTTCTACTACAGTCTGTAGGTACATGTACTTGGTATTAATACTGTATAAATACCAGCCATTTCTGCAACCCTGCTTGCAACTCTCTTATGATTGGCTAATATGTATGCATGTCATTGACAGTGTTGAAGCAAGTGTTATCTGTCTCCACGTAGACTACCGGTAGATGTCCTTCGTGTTTTCCACGGCCAACACGACAAGCTTTGAGTTTTCGGTATTGTGGCGGTCGTGCGTGAGCCTGACCACCACAAAGCTGTTGAGTGCGATTACCGGTATGTGAACGTTGAAGACGGCGTAAGCTGCTCTTGGCGAGAGCATGCTGCACGGCCATAGCTAAAGCAATGATGAGCGGCAATAAATACCTACTAGTGATGGCACGCGGTCAACGGCCCTAGCAGGAGCAGCATGCTCCCTACATTCTAGAGCATGGCGAGGGACACCCAGACCATTGTGAGCAGCAAGCTCGCGGCTGCAGAGTGGGTGAGTGAACAACTTGGCTCAGTTTTTGTATGGGGTCCGTTTTGCAACCCTGTTAAACTTTGTATGAACTTGGGTTGCAAAACGAACCAGTACTGCGACCTTGCGTGCAACCGAGATGACAGACACCCCGCCTTTTCGGAGCAGTATCAACAACAATCGTGGCCGATACTGTGCTTCCAGCCAATCAGTGACCGGGGATCGCTGGAAATACAACCCCGGTTGCAAATGGCCAGCAATTGTCATATCCAGCAGTCAAGTGACTCCGTGTATAGGTGAAGTAATAATCCTCGAAAACGTCATGTTCCCTAAAAATATGCTGAAAGAAGGTGTCATATGATTTGAACACATCTGTTTTGTAAAAACGCACGAAGGCTGTCGGCAAAAATGTGAAGTTGAAGACAAGCTGATACCAGCAATGGAATCAGGAGGTGGGGGTTACCCCGAGAACCCTCCCAGCGCGCACAAGAAATTAACGAAGTCCCCATTGATATCAAACCCAAGTTAGGCGCATGCACACGCACGCGTAGAGCTAGACTACAGCAAACTCGATACCGTCGACAACACTGTCAATAAAATCTATGTCTACCTCTCCGACCGTCTCATCTAGCAAGTCGAGCTGGCGAAGTCTCTCAACAACGCTGTCAATTTTGGCCTTGTCCGTCGAATTATCGACACTCTCCTTCAGCACCCCGTTAAAACCATTGGCTATTGTGTCCACCGAGAGCTCTGCCCATGAGCCAGTAACCCATTCAATAACATTTTCACGAGTCGGAGCCACCATGTGAAACGCTTCACCTGCTGTCATCGCCTCTTCATGCTGCTCCATTTGCCTCTCCAAGAAGCTGATCCACCGTTCTCGCAGTCGTAGCTTGAGGGACCTGTTCCATGCGGCATCGGCCGGCTGACAGACCCCGTACATCCTGCTGGAATGCGCATGAGCTCAACATTAATGCTGGTGGCGTATGCAAGAACGGAATCCGTCCAATGCGCCGAAAACTCGTCCAGCAGCAGCAGCACAGGAGTAGCCCTGTCGTCACGCTCGCTGAAGTTGTAGCGTAGGAAATCGACAGTGAGAGACTCATTCCACCAGCCGGCACCGTTCCCGTAGATGACAGCATTGTAGCGGACTGCCAGGCTCCTGATCTCTTTCCAAAGACGCTTACCAAATCCGTTGCGCTTGTCGTCGTTCTCTGCGTCGTCGTCGCTTGCTTTGACGGTCTTGTTTTCATCACCAGGTATGGCGGATACTTACGTCCAAACGAATCTCCGAGAAGCATGCAGGTAAACCGCTCCTTGTCCTTCCCAGCTGATCGCACCCAGACCGTTTTAGCCCCCTTCGTGTTGATTGTAAACTTGGGCAAATACTCAAAGAACACCGGCGTCTGATCCGCGTTGTACACGCAGTCCACCCCTAACTCAGCCATATTTTGCTTGACACTCTCGTTGAACGCTTGTAGCTTTTCTGCCGTGTCTACCGGGGTCACTTGCCCCTGACGAGTCTTGGCCCGTAGGGAGAGGCAGTGACGTTTCAAGAATCCCTTCGCCCATCCTCGAGAAGCTGCAAACAATACCGGATCGACACCAGCATCTCGTGCGACACACAAAGCCTTGTGATGAAGCATGAGCGACGACACGGGCAGTCCTTGGTTGCGATACGCATTAATCCACTGTACGATGTGCACCTCGGCATCTCTTGAGAGGGTGGTGGCCATGCCTATTTAGCGGACTTTGCACTGCTGAGCTGTCGTGATGGACTTGCACAACTCGAGTAGCTTGTCCTTCCGTTTTTACCACACGTAGACACTAGTACATTTCGTATCGCGCTGACTGCCGGTAAGTCCCTTGAAGAAGGTTTCTAAAGTAAGAGCCATGTCATCACAAGCTTCAAAATGCCGCACAACATCTAGTCGAAACTGATGTGTAGGCACTGCACGTGCGTACATGATGGCCTTCCTCCCGCCATTTTCGCTGTGCTTCTTCCTTCCTTCGTACTGTTCTCCTTACTCGTCTGACGGCCAGTCGTTTTTGCTGGATAAGACAATTTCGGGACAATCGCAACATTGTTTGCTGCTGATTGGCTAAAATGGCTGTGCTGGATATGACATTACGCTGGATATGACAATTGCTATACGGTAATGTACCGGTAGCGTAATTTATACTCTGCATAAATGTTACGCGACGCTTGGGACTCCCAAGTTGGGTGACGGTGTACGCCACTCCGTTTTTGTGGACGAGGACACGGCCAGCTGCTTGGTTTTCGCATATCTTCGCTCAAACTAAAAGTCTGAAAGCTCACAAACAGAAGCTATTCTATTAAAGAATATATATATTTTGGACAAACTAAATTTGTCTACGTATTCACACAAATTGTGTCCAACACAACAAATTTACAAAAATCAGCTCCACTCTAAATATATTTGTGTAAGACTAAAAAGATCTAGTATTTGCACAAAACTTCAGTACTGCTCAAAATATTTTTTATGTGTCGACTATTTTTAACTACACTACGTTGTTAGACGGAAAATGTACAGTGTATGAAATTCTTATAAATATTGTAAGTAATACTCTTTCTTTAGAACTCGGGACATCGAATGATCCGTGAAAGCATAAAATAGCAAGCACAACTTCACTCGAATAATAAATAAAAATCGGGTTGCTCATTTTATTATCCGCTATTTCACAGTTTCGGGACACTTTTTGACGAGAAAAATGGGCCTTCGTCCGGGGCGATTGAGGTGACCGGAAGGGCATGCTCGTGTTCATTAAGAAAAACGTAGTTTGTTGGTCGTGCAGGTGTCGTGATACTTAGTGTTTAACAGTGCTGAAAGCTACGCTGAAGTTCGCCCTCAAATCGATCACACAGTTTCGGGACAGTGCTACAGGGTGACGTTATATAGGACTTTTGTATGGGGCTCACCAGATGGAAACTTCAACAAAGGCTCCGATCTGCCCTCGGTCCACGTGGGGCTCTCGTCGTGAGGAGGCAAGTGGTTGCTAGACCTGTCCTTTAACGCTGGCATCCGTGAGCTCGATCCCGTGGTCGCGGCCTCGACCTTCATGCATCGGGCCTTCGAGTTTCTGGCCGCCTTCAAAGCTTTGGCCGCTGCCACAGCAGTGTCTTTCTGCGCCTTCTGAGCTGCCTTCTCTGCTTTAACCGCCGCCTTGGCTGCGATCTTGATGGCTTTTGCTTCTGCCACAGCAACTTTAGCAGCTGCTCTTGCTTCCACCTTCTCTTTCCTTGCTTTGATTACTTCCGCGTCTTTGATGATCTTGGCAACCTTGCGCGCTGCTGCAGCCTCCTTCCTCTCTGCTTTGAGGCGGATCTTCGCAATCTTCGCCACTTCCTTCTGCTTTGCGAGCTCGAAGACCTCGTCGCTTGTCATGAGTCCACCACCGTGCACGAACACCGCCTCAGCGTTGCGCTTCTGCTTCTTGCGAGTCTGTCGGTGCTCCATCTCCCAGTGGTTAATGGACAACACCCGCACAGCATCGACATCGTCGCCATGGCGTAGGATCTTGCGCCTCAAGCGCTGAGTAATCTCCACCGTAGGAGTGAGGATGATAGTGTCGCGAGAAGCGGCCGGTTTGTCGCCGATGAGACCGGCGAGCATTTTGGAGCAGTTCAGGCGATAGATTCCGGTCTTCTCGAAGCCATCCACGATTCGAGCTCGTGTGAGTGCTTTCTCTAGTGCCCGTGATCCAAGCGCCGCTAAGTTGCTCTTGTCTACCATCATGCGCGTCTCCTTTTGGAACGTGTCGATCTCGTTGTTGAGCTCTCTTTGAAGTGCTGGAACACCGTTACGTCAAGCGGTTGGAGAAAATGTGACGTGTGGGCCGGGATCGCATACAATAGGATGCCCTGGCTTCGGGCATACGCGAGTGTCGTCACCGAGAAGTGCGCTTTGTAGCCGTCCATGATAAGGAGGACAGGACGGGCAGGAGGTATCTTCGTTACGAACCACTTGAAGTACTTGATGAAAAGCGCCGTGACCAAGAACGAGCTCTCGCTCGCAGCGAAAATTGCGCCCTCCATGGCGTCCTTGGTGTGGCTGACGTTGATGTTCTTACCAGGCATTATGAAAAACGGGGGCAAGTAATCTCCCATCGCATTCACACACACGAGCACGCTTACATTCTCTCGGCTGTCTGACTGTTGCACGTTTGCTCTCTTGCCCTTGGACGCCAGGACCACCTTGCTGCTCCTCGATCCCTGGCCGCACATGCCGCTCTCGTCCAAATTCCAGATGCGCGAAGGCGGCATGTTGTGGCAGCTCTCCATCACTGCTTTGAGATCGTTGTAGTGCGAGAGCACGTTCTCCTCCGTTGCGGCAATGGCACGACACGTCTCCAGGCTCTGAGCCTTCCTGCGGCCGAAGTGCTTCTTGTTGCTTTTGATGAACTTTGCCAGCCACGAGTACGAAGGGAATGAGGCGGGGATCTCGCGCCGGTAGGGACTCTCCTCGACCACGCGGCGCACGAAGAGTCCGAGTTCAGGTGTAGTAAAGCACTGCCCGCGCTTAGTGCGAGCGTCAACCGACTGCAGCACTCCAGCAACTTCTCCTTCGGTAAGGATAGGTAGAGGTCCGCTCTTCGCGTTTACGGCGACCTGGCCGCTAGTGCGTCGCTGTAGGGCGCTCTTGCTGACCCCAAACGAGGTGGCTGCCTTTCGAATCGACATTTGCTTCGTCTTGATAGCTTCGACTGCCCTTTCAAACTGCGTGCTGCTCCCGTCGTCTTGTAGCTCGTCCTGTAGCTCCGTCATGACCACCTGGCCACCTTTGTAAATGCAACGACCGGCGTTGTTGCTGCGCTGTGGATCAAGCAATGATCGAAGACGTGAGCCTATTCTAGCCACACAACCATACTGCATGCGTAGTATTACTATGGTGGCTACAGCTGTCCCAGAACTGTAGTGTCCCGAAACTGTGAAATAGCGGATATCTCTTCTGTTTGTTTCCAGAATGGTAATAGCAGACCCAAGGTTGCGATACAAAAATAAATCCGTATCTATGAAGCTAAAGTGGATTGACGGGACCTTTATTCCGGTCCGTTTGTCCGTTGTTGTTTTTTTCGATTTTTGGCGATCTCTAGCAGCCATTTCAAATTTGGCGCACAAAGCACCATACCCAAGAACGGCACGATGCTGACTTGGCTGCAACGGACCAAGACTCCAGCACATCGCCCACAGACGAACACAGACGCCAACGGCTTCACCGTTGCCACGTCCGCAGATGTTCTTGACCTATGCAGCGACGATGAGACTTCACAAGGTACCCCCACACCAACGTCCAGCAGGCTAACCGGCGCAAAGTATAAAACCAAAACAGAGGGTGGCTCCGCGGGTAAACTACCTCGCAGAGTCTTACGTGAATTGACGAACTCTCGAGCTCTTGCTGCTATCGCACGTGAATTTGGAGATGGAGGTCTAAGTGGAGTTCTCGGTGGAGATTTCGGTGGTGGAATAAGTGGAGTTCTCGGTGGAGTTCTCGGTGGTGGAATATGTGGAGTTCTTGGTGGAGATTTCGGTGGTGGAATAAGTGGAGTTCTCGGTGGAGATTTCGGAGATCACGATTTCTCGAAGAAAAATGTTGGCGTGACTGACCAGGGTATCCATCAGGCCAGGCCAGCAATCTTCTGTAAAAAGCATCCAGGATCATGGCACACGTCAGGGTGGCGACTGCAAGCGCATCAGAGTCAGGTTATTGTGGCTACGTCCCCAACTCGACCGACTCGCCCAGTCAAGACGGTGAAGTCCCCAACCCGAACGCCCCCTGACGTCCAAAACCCGACCGTCTAGGGGCAAGCGCTTTGGTACCGCGGATAAGATCTATCCCCATTTGGTTTCGATTTTGGATTCTGAAGCCAATGGCCCAATGGCCGATTTCTCCGGGAAGGTTGCAACGACAAAAGTTCAATGGAAGTGCCTGTTTGTGCCATGCCACCGTTTTACGGCTACCATTAATTATTAATATTTTTTGTGTAAGACTAAAACATATTTAGTATAAGCACAAAAGTTAAAAAAGTAGTTGAAGCACAAATACACATTTTAAGTAGCCCTGATTTGAGCTAAACTAAACACGTAAAATATACACAAAAACGCATTCAGATTAAATGCTTACACATATTGTTAGAAATTCTTTTCTTGAGATACTGGCAAGAATTGTTTCAATAGGAATAAAATCAATAGCTTACGTCACGCACGAATACTTTTTGTCTGCAACTGAGACCTATCTGGGATAAACTTCAACGCAGCCAGACCACCACGACCGACACGTTGTCCGAGGTGCCGCGAAAGAGGGCCTCCTGCACTAGGTACTTGGCGATCTGCACCTTCCGCCGCCTGCGCGCGGCCTTGATCATGGAGCGGTCGCTTGTGTACTGCTGGGACCACTCGAAAATGGGCACGCGAGTGTCGCTGTGGCCGCCGCTGCTCCAGGCCTCGCGTCCGCCCAGTTCACCACTCATGACGTCCTGCACGAACGTGACCACTTCACTGCTGGTGAAGACGTCCCAGAGCCCGTCTGACGCGATCACAATGAACTCGTCCTTGTCGTACTCCAGGTCGTACTGCCGGATCTCGGCCTCGCCCATCACGAACGGCCGCGAGTCTCGGTCTCCGATAGCTCGGGCCACTGCCAAGTTGCCATTCACGCGGTACGCACCGTACGGCTCAATAGGTTCTCCTTGAGCATCTACGTAGCCGTACCACTGTACTCGTCCGCCTAAAGACTCGATCCTAGCACGTTCCTGAGGGTCGTTGGGCTTGTGATCTCGCGTGAGCTCCACGACGTCTCCAGACCGACACAAAACCGCTCGACTATCCCCCACGTTAACCGAATACAGCACGTCATCAAACAGGAGGACGCCCACGGCCGTCGATCCTTGGAACTTCCACTCATTCTTGGCAATCACCTCCTGGTCCAGTTTGTTCACTGCATCTCTCAGCATCGTCGTCACCTTCTGCCGTCTCGCAGACTTGGCTCTGACATTGTCTCCACCTTTCGTCTCCGCTAGAATCTCCTGGTCCAGTCGCGCCAACTCCGGTGCAATCAATGAGAAGAGCTGGTTACGCAGATGCTGCGAGACGGCGGCACCTCCGTGGCCGTCGTACACCGCCGCGAACCGCTTGCAGGAAGAGACAAACGACGTGTCTTCCATGTACGTGCGGTCTCCGCGCACAGCGGCCGTGCTGACCACCACCTTCCCGTCTCGTACACTGGTTTTCCTCTTCTTCAGCGCTCCTTGCTCTCGTTCTTCTTGGCTGCGGCGTTTGCCTCGTCCTTGTGCTCGTTCATGTGTTTGGCGATCTCCTGCGGGTCCTCCCGCTCGTCTTCCGCCGGTTCCTTGGCGTCCGCAGCTGCTTCCGTCACTGCGAACGTCGTGGCTGCAGCTGCCAGCGTCAGACCCATCCACAGGCTGCTGGGACCTTCACTCCGGTCGAAATCAGACGCCGGATAATCCGGATTCTGACCAGTCCGAGACGTCGAGAAGGCCGCTCGCTGCGGCGCACGCGTCAGCTGCTGCTGCAGATGCAACTGCCAAGACACGAGCAACGTGGAGGACGAGCGTGGTGGGCACGCGGCGGCCAGAGCGCGGCATCGCGCCCGCAACACGGTCTGCATGGCCGCCACAGAGACTGCGAGTGGTTAAACACTCGTTCTTCTGGTGCTGCGATGGTCAAACTTCAATGTGGCTGGGAATTAGTGTGTAAATACAGTCTTTTAGGATAATTGAAGGGGTTTAGTCCTGTGCCGGTGTCACACTGAATGTTGCGCTAATACGTGTATTTTGTGTCTAGCCTGGTACCTATTGCTTTGCTCACTTGCTGCTGCTAACTCTCCTTGGACTCCATGGGTTTCCAGCGACTGGGCAATCTTTCCCGTGCCGGTCGACCCTTGCACCACACGAATGTGATGATGGCGAGCACATAGGCCAGTAGGAACAGCGCCACGATGTACTGTACACGCATGGACCGGAACCCGAGGTCACTGGCCATGGCGTCGTCGATCAGCAATTGTCGAGCTTCGATGGAGAACTGGATCGCCAAGTCCTCGATGGACGCGTAGATGGTCGAGTCGATCGGCGTCACCTGCGTCGCTGGTCGCCCGTCCGGCAGTGAATCGGTGCCGATGTAGTAACAACACTCCTTGTGCGCGTACACGGCTTGGAAGATGCGGTATTCTCGAGGATTTCCTTCCAGAGAGTACTCCTGGATGTGGCTCATAATGCGCGGCTGACCCGGCTTGCCGTCCAGCTTGATGGAGTTTCGATGAAAAACACGAGGTTGCCTTGCACGTCATGCTGAATCATGGCGAGACCACAGAAGACGCCCTTTTCCTTTGCAAGTCCAGACCGCCCACTGCAGGAGGGTACTTGATGAAGTGGAACGGCTGACTGCTATTGAGCCACGCGAGTCGAAACAGGTCCTTGTCTCCCCAGATGAGGTGCAGTTGCTCTAGTAACCGAGGCTGGTGAGTTGAGTAGTACATGAGCTTGTCCAGCGCGCTTGCTGCGCAGACGGTCGATCAGCACTTGGCCACTCTCCTGCTCGAACATATCCACGTAATTCACGCCTGTGAGCTGCCACAGCAGACTCGTGTTGGAAAGCTGGAAAAGCGAGTTGGACGGCTGCCAGTAATCCGGCCAAAAGATAGCTCCTGTGCGCAAGAACTCCGGTTCCTCAAACAAGTAGGTCGGGTCCTTCGCCGGCAGATTGTCAGCATCCAGCAGCAAAATATTGTCGAAGTTGCTGTAATACACCGCATACGGCTTGACGTGGAACCCCATTGCGCGACGGTCGAAGATAGGCCGCATCCGCACATTGTAGTCTGAGAGCAGCTTGTGAATGATGGGGTTGTCAATGGACATTTCGTCTGGCCGGTACCACAGCTCCACCGGCAGTTCGCAGCCTTGCACACGCAGCATCCGAATTGTAGCATACGCTGACGGCAGCACCCGGTCGTAAATGATCATCAGCACGCCGTTGGTCGGTTGCCGCTTGCTTGTCGCCGCGTACGGTAACGCCAACGACGGAGCCACCGGCGCGTGCTCATACTTGACCGAGTGGTAGCCAAACTCGGAGAAATCCCTTGCCATATCACACGTGTAATACCCACTCGGCAGCGAGTCGCAGGAGCTCACCATGAGCTTGTACAGGTCTCCAGACGTGCGGTTGCGCACGATGCAGTAGCCCGCCATTTGCGTCCCGATTTCCTCCGAGCAGCCCAGAAAATCCTTCTCCGGCTCGGGTGTCGTCTCCGGTACTTCGTCCTCCGGCTTCTCTTCTCTGCACGATTGGATGCGCTTCCAGCCCACGCACTCGAAGCTGGCGTTGGTCCACGGAGCCAGAACGGGCGTCGGCTCCATGCGAATGCCCACGTCCTTCGTCTCGGTGACCATTTGGTTGATAAACACATCGCGCGGCTTCCCCACCACCGGTTGCTTCTGTGTGGAGCGTAAACCCATGTAGAAGCTGGCGAAGATGAGGAAGAACCACTTCTTGTGCTTGACGCGCTGCAGCAGCGCCCACAGCGAGTAGAGCAGCACCACGAGACGTTGCAGCAGCATTTCAAATGGACAGTGAAAACAGCAACAGCAAGGTGCGCGTGCTCTTGGCTCGGCGACGGCGATGGACGCTGTGTCGAACGGGATGCCAAGGTGCTCGCTCCCCAAGGCTGAACGTTTTGCTATGTACGTTACGCCCGTCAATGAGGTCCCGTGCACGTAACTGTACAGTGGGCATCTCTAGTTCGATAGGGTGGACCGACACGAAGCTGAGAGGGATTAATTTACAGTGTGGGGAAAGGCGCGAATGTATCTGTCCACATTTATTCGTTTGGGAAGGGTATTGAGATACTGGAGCTGAAATAGACTTTTGACCGCTACAACCGGACGATCATCACGAAATGTAGCCATCTTTTGCAAAAGGTAACGCTGGACAGGTATGTACGTACGCAAAAGTTTATAAGGTCGGCCGTCACTGCCGCTTGCGGATAATGGCGGGCTCACCAGTCATGACGAATCGCTCTGAGATGGCGGACGCTGCAGCGCCGAACGCTTCCTCCTTCTTGGACACGCGCGTGGGCACGAGCACTGGCGTTGGAGTATGTGCGGCGCATAGCTCGCGGCTGATCGGCCATGAGACCACCACCTAGACCCACACCAGGAAGTCTTGCATTCAGATCCGCCTGCGCCATTGAGCTCCGAAGACGGTGTTGATGCACCAATGAACGGATCGACTGGCGGATGGCGTAGACAAAGTGCGCGAGCCACATGAACGGCACGGTCCACTGGACGAAGAGGTAGACCACGAACGCCAGTAGCAGATACTTGTTGGGGATCACGATGTGCAGCACACAGCTTACAATGAGGTAGAGCAGAATGCGCGCGGTATAAAATGTGTCCTCCCACGAAAACATGAGCTCGAGGCTGTTGATGATGCTCGACCACCAGGCCATGTTGTTCTGCACCGACTGCAACGTTCGCTTGGTTTCCTGATCGATCGTGACGTGGGTCATCTTGTTCATGAGGTGGTTGAAGCCCGCCGGGAGATTGTATTGGCGGAATGAGCCATTGCTCATATCGTTGTCCAGATTAACGTTAGCCCCAGCCGGAGGGTCCTTGGTGTCATTTGTAGACGCAAACGAGTGGAAGTTCAGCTCAAAGTAATTCCGCAGCACGAATGCGATGAGTGCGAGGTGGATCACGACTGGCAGCCACTGCAGTGACAAGCACAGCCACACACAAAGAGCGAAGCACATGAAAGAGTGTGTCGGGTGCTCCCAGTTCAGCGTTGGCAGAATCTGCCAAATCACTTCCAAATACGGCCAGAGGTTGTCTAGCAGCACCCAGAAGTTGCTGTACAGTTGTGCCGCTTGAAACTCCGGCCATTCGTAGACATAGCCTTGCTCGGTTGAAAAGTAGCTGCAGAATTCCGCCATTCGCGAGAACTTGTAGTGGAGCAGGACGTGGATGCGGCCCGCCCTGGCGTCGTTATTGAGTCCTGCGCGGTGGAGCTTCTCCGGCAGCAATAGATCCAGCCACTTATTATGACGCCGCTGGTCCATAATTTGCGACAACGGAATTGTAGCCTCTCCGAGCTTCGTCGGTTGACTCAGTTGGCCGTAGTTGTACACTTCCAGCACCAACTCGGCACCAGGTGCACACACGTTGAACACGAACGTTTCATGCCAGCGCGGGTTGAGTGTGCGCGACTTTTCTTCGTACACTTAGTGTTCTTCAGATCATTCCCCCACTCCTGGCCGTGCGACCACTTGCCTGTCAGCATCACCCGCACGAACGGGTCGCTTGTGATCGAGTCCGTCGACGGCAGCCCAATCGCCTCGACAACCTTGACATACAGCTGTCCAATGTGTACGCGGCCGTCAATCACCGGATCGGGTTTGCTCTGGATCTGATTATTGCACAAGTACCATATGCATGAGATCTCTCAATAATACTGATCAGAAGATCCTGCGTAAGATACCTCCGCAGACGAATGGCCTGACCACTCGAGCGACGCAAAGTGTTCGTCCACGGCAGCGTAGCAAGTGTTGCAGACGCGCATGGGCTGTTAGAAATTGCACAGCAGACACCCAAGTTAACATGGCGTTTCTAAGCGCGTATCCATTGAGGGGCGTACGAAGGGGTCCGAGGACGAGATGCGGCGCTTGTGCGGCGAGCAGTTGTGGCACACGACGTTGCCGCAGCGTCGGCAGTGGTGCTGAAATAGAAACCCAATAGAAACACCGTTAGAAACCTTTTTATTCTGCCTGCAACGGTATTTATCTGCTGACCTTGCGCGTCAGCACCGTGAAGGGCGTGTTGCAGTGCATGCAGTTGCTCGTCTCGTCGTCGTAGACCCACTGCAGCGAGCGCTCGCTGCCGCTGCCCGTGGAGCTAACGAGCGCCGTGCTGCGCCCATGGTTGCGCATGGCCGCCGACGGGAGACTGCCGAACAGCGTAGCCATGGACTGAGTGCTGGAAGGAAGAAATGAGGCAGACGCAACATTAAAAAATAAAAACAATTTCTGCCAATCCCAGCACGAAAACAAAACGCGTAAACTAATCGATAAAGACAGTATTTTATTTTAGACGGCGGACTGAACTTGACGCCACGTCACTCTGCAACACGGAACGACACGGACAATGGCGTCTCTGCGTCAGCGTAAGGGCGATCGGAGCGACGCGCCGTCCTCTACGGCAGGGAGCTCTTCGTCTTCCGCGTCTGGAGATGCTTCTCCGACGTCTGTAGCCGCCGTGCAGCCCGAGGAGGAGGAAGCAAACGACTGGCCGTCCATTCTGCTGCTGCTGCTGCTGTACACGCTGCAGGGCATCCCCATGGGTTTATCCAGCAGCATCCCGTTCATCCTGCAAGAGAAAGTGGGCTACGGAGACCAGGCCACCTTCAGCCTCGTGTCCTGGCCCTTCAGTCTCAAGCTGCTGTGGGCGCCGTTCGTGGACTCGCTCTACAGCGAGCGCTTCGGCCGCCGCAAGTCGTGGCTCATCCCCGTGCAGTTCACGTGCGCTGCGCTCATGGTGGTGGGCAGCTGGTTCATGAGCGACATGCTGGGCGAGGGTGAGGGTCAAAAGCCGCACGTCATCTATCTCACGGCCTTCTTCTTCGTGCTCTACTTCATGATGGCTACTCAGGACATCGCTGTGGATGGGTGGGCTATCACCATGCTGTCGGAGAAGAATGTGGGTCATGCGTCCACTTGCAACACGGTGGGACAGACGGTCGGCTACTTTGTGGCGTACGTGGGTTTCTTGGCGCTCAACGACCCAGCAACTTGCAACAGCTACCTGCGCAGCGAGCCGGAAGACGAAGGCTTGGTGTCGCTGCCGGGCTTTATGAGCTTTTGGGGCTGGATTATGTTCTTCACCACTCTGGGTGTCTGGATCTTCAAGCATGAGAAGCCCGAGGTCGAGGGCAGCGAGCGTCTTACCATCGCGCAGACGTACTCGCAAATGTACTCGGTTATGCGTCTTCCCAGCGTCATTTCGTTGTCGGTGATGCTGCTTACTAGCAAGATTGGCTTTGCGGCGGCGGAGAGTGTGGCGTCGCTCAAGTTGGTGGAGTACGGTATGAAGAAGGAGAAACTGGCGCTGCTGACACCGATCCTGATCCCTCTCGGTATCGTGATCCCCGTTATGATCGGTCGCTACATCAAGCCATCGAAGCCGCTTAACCTGTTCCTCTGGGGTTACCCCGTGAGACTTGCAGTTGGACTTCTATACGCTGGACTCGTATACTTTACGCCGATGGCCATGGCGCAGGATGAGAGTTCCCACTTCGTTTTCTATGGTGTGATTCTGGTTATCGGCGCGTTGCACGAGGTCGCTGCCAACATGATGTACGTCCCGCAGATGGCCTTCTACGCGCGCATCAGTGACCCGTCCATTGGTGGCACGTACATGACATTCCTCAACACTGTCACGAACTTGGGCTCCAAGTGGCCCAACTCGCTCAGCCTGGCCGTCGTGGATCATCTCACCACGCGCGAGTGTCTGGGCGGCTACTTCCACGACGAGGTGCTCGACATTGGCTCGCATACGTGCTCGGATGCTGAGGCGCGGGAAGTTTGTGCTGATGCTGGTGGTGAGTGCCTCATCGTACGCGATGGCTTCTACGTGGAAAGTGTCATCTGCTTGGTGATCGGTGCAGTGTGGTTGATGTTCTTCTTCCGCCGCATTCAGTTCTTGCAGAACCTCAAGATCGACAAATGGCGCGTGAATGCCTCGGCTGACTAGGGCACATCAACGCAATAGATCTTCAGATGGAATCAAGTTGTTTTGTTATATTATTACGGAAGCTGCCGGTATAGTTTAGAGGACAATGGGCACACTGACAACATCAGCAACGTAGTTTTGCGCTGTGGGGTTACTACGTCATGGTGGCCGAAAGACGACGCTGCACGTACTCGTACTGCGAAGAGCGTACCAGTGAGGACCGGAACACTTCGCGTGGTGCAAAGTTGACACGCGGCTTTTTCTTCTTGTCGCTGTCGCGGTACGCAGACTCGAGGTTCAACTCGAACATCTTGATCACCTTGGCCATATCCTCGTCGTCGTCGTCTTCAAATTGCGACTCCTGAAACACCGCACTCGGGTTTTGTCGGGCTAGGCGCATCTTTTCCTCCAGTGTCTGTAACTCAGTGTACTTGCCATTTCGAGAACTTGACAACTTGGTTGGCTGGGGATCAGGCTCTTCCTTTTCTTCGTCGCTACTGCTTGACTCTTGCGTGTGTTTGTCTGTTCTTGTGGCACTCTCCTCGACTGTAGGCGTTGGTTTAACGTCCATTTGATCACTGGTCTGGGAAGTGGGTGGTGATTTCTTCTTTTTACGTTTCTTGCGCTTCTTCTTACTGGACGTGGCGCTGCCTGTGTTAAAATCGCCGGGATCGGACGAGTTCTCTCCGTGGAGATGGCAATTTTTCTTGGTCGCTGACACTTGCTGCTGCTGGATCTGATTCGGCGTCGAGTTCGGGTTGCTTCCACTGCCGTTGATAAAACTAACTAACTCGTCCACGCTAGGCTGGTCGAACTCCACCAATTCATACTCTTCGGTAGAGAGGTCATGATCCAGCGAGTTGAACATGTCGAAGTCGAATCCCGCCATGTCACTCCGAAGTTCGCAACTGCATTCGACCGCTGGTGGGTCTTCCAGCCCGAACTTTTGCGCAGCTCGTCCGCCTCTGACGTCGCTGACATGATCTGCGCAATAGACCGACACGTAAGGTCTACCAGCGGCTGGATATCCAGGTTGGATGCAACTTTAGCCAAGTCGCATAGCTCCTTCGACTCCAAACCCACAAACTCGTCCTCCCAGTCCAGCATCGCCGTCTCGACGCGGTCCACCTGCTGCTTGTAAAGACAACTGCAACAGAGTTTTAATCACCACAATATCATACTCTAAAACCACAAAAGACTACTCACCTGCAATAGTCCAGTGCGCGTTGCACACTCTCTGTGGGAACGTCAAAAATGGGGATCACATGCTGTTTGATGCCGGTCTTGGGCTTCTCCCCGGACACATCTGTCCACAACAGTATCATACAAACCGTCAGTTCTCTACTGTCCATTTCTGTACGTCGAAGAGCTTTCTCACCTTGCATGAGCACCCACAGCGTGGACGACATCATCGCCTGCTCGTACGTGACGTCGAACGTCGTGTCGTCCGCGCACTTGAGCTGCAGCTTCGAGTGACGCGGCTCGCTCGTCTTGGCTTCAGTAACGTGTGCATCTCCCCGTCTGTATCAGCAGCAGCGGCCGGGAGCTTCCGCTTGCTGCGCTTCTCGTCTCCGACGTTCACCCTCATGGGAACGGGTTTGGTGGTGTGTAGAAAGCGCCGTATCTCGACAACCGGCGCGAATCCGCCGCTGCTTCTCGCACCACGAGGTAGATCTGTGTCTGCTTCAGGTAGTGCAGCTGGCGTGCGCGCTGTAGACTCGCTGTGTGCGCGAGGAGGGGCCGGGCCGAGACGCTCGTCCGCGTGTGTGGCGTCTGCGCGTGCTTTTTCTGACTGCCCCTGAAAAAGCCTCACTTTTTCGACGGAAAAGTGGGATGTGCAAATTTTGTGTCATGGGTGCATCGGAGGGCTGAATACAGTTCGGAAATGAGCGGCACCAAAAGCACAAAAAATGTTCCGACGAAGCAGATGAGACCGCTTAGTGCCTTCTAATTGGCTGCAAACGTGTGCGGGAATAGGTGAACCTAAAGCGCCGAAATCCAAATTGATTTCCGCAGTTGCCATCAAACTACAACAACAACAACTACCGGTAATATGCAACGTTGAGGTTAGCGCTGCGATGGCGACTCGCCAAAAGGTGGTGGGAGCTTAGGCAAGGCTCACCGCTATGGGTATGAAAGCCTTTTCGTTTCGAAGAAATCACTGGAAACAGAGTTCAGTTCGGCGAAAGGTCGCGCATCAAATTTGCCGGTGTCGCGGCCGAAAAGTATCTTTGTTGAAATGCATTCAGGGCATTGCTTCGCACATCAATTGCTGTGCCTGATTTACACTCGTCGCGCTTTGCACCCGCTGGTAGGGGCAGCAATCGTCGCGGAAGGTGTCGACGCCTCCTCGATGGTCGGCGACGGGGTCACCGATGTGGTAGCGGCCTCGCCCGCCACCTCATCATCCTCTTGCTGCGTGGTGTCGTCCTGTGACTTTGTCGAGTCCGAAGTCGAGCTACCGCTGCTGCTGCTGCTTTCGCACGTCTCGTCGTCGCCTGTGCCAAAGTCCTGCGTCCAGAAGTGCTGGTACTCGGTGTCCGCGTTGTACGAATACGCCGTGCCAAGCATTTTGTAACCACCCAAGATGTTGGCTTTGTGCTCGGGTGAGTTCATCCACGCCTTCATGGCATCCGAGACGGTTTCCTGGCCGGCAGCGACGTTCTCGCCCACGTCACTCCAGATGAACCCGG
This sequence comes from Phytophthora syringae, assembly GCA_012656105.1. Lineage (NCBI taxonomy): Eukaryota > Oomycota > Peronosporomycetes > Peronosporales > Peronosporaceae > Phytophthora > Phytophthora syringae. The sequence goes on from JAAKBD010000047.1 coordinate 525,704, forward strand.
CCTCGGTGATCCGCTCCTCCATAGTGGAGCCGTCGGATCCATTGTGGGCCATAAAGTCGTTCGTCGACATGTCCTCTGCGTGGCGTAGCGCGGACGACAGCAGTTTGCTGTTCAGGCAGAGCGACGTCAGGCCGTTCGTTGTGCGCTGCTCGTTTATGAGCTCCAGCATCTCGGTTTGGTATCCGTCCGTCTGCGTGTACGTCTGCAAGCTGCGTGAAGTGTGGCGGGGGTTTCCAGCAGCGTTGGGGATGCTAGCAACGACGCTAGCGGTCACAAGCAGAAGGTTGACGAACGAGCGGGTGGGGGTGATCATTGCGAGTGGTGATGTCGCTTTCAGGAGGATTGAAAAATGAGCGAGACCCGCAGATCGGCTGAGAAGGGCGAGCAAATGGACAAGCTTGAAGGGCATATGCCTCGTGCGCTGTGCACGAGCTGCTCCATTCGGCCGACACAGCACTGAAGGCACACCAGCCGACGACTATTGATGTGAGTCGCCTCACTTTTTGGATTGGGTCGAGGGCGAGAGGTGCTGTGAAAACATCTGGAGCGCGTGACATGCATCCCAACCAAGACTTTGGCACGCTTGGAGCCCGCGTGGTGTCGTGGAGACCTCCGTGTCGAACGTCCTGTGCATTGCTGTCATCAATTTGTTGAGCTTTCTGCGCCCATTCGTAAATTACAGTGCCATGAATGAGTCGAAGAACATAGGAAAATGGTTTCCGATTTGGCTAACGAGATGTTACACGCACAAACTGCGATTGATTCTCTGTACTTCTCTGTCCCACGAAATTAAGACCATTTCGTGCAGTGTTCTCTAATTTGAGTTATACTAACACGTGAAAGGCCGGAGTGCCCGCGTTGGATTGCTTGTGGCAGTGCGCTCGTTGCTGTCTATTTTAGTTATTCACAACGAGGCTGTGTGAGCAGATAACAGCGGAAGAAGCGGAGCATTGCAAGACCAAATAAGGTTTTATTTCGTAATTCTCAAGATTTATAGCGATATTCAACCAAACTTTTGCGACGTGTTTACCATGTGGTATTGATGAATACCTCTACAGCTCAACAGTCAGAAACAAGCCGAACAGCCTCTATTAGGCGTCGCTAAACACGAGGTTTTATGGGCTGGCAGTGCGATTTGCTCCAAATGTCATCCAATCACCTGCTATTAGCCAATAGGATCACTCTATCTATTTTGTGTGGCACACAAAAACCAAAATGGTCTTAATTTCGTGGGACAGAGAAGTATACAGTATCCGACTAGAGCTGAGCTTGACAGCCTACCGCAGTTTGCTTTCACGATATTCTGGTGAGAAGGCTTAGACTCGAAACAATGAGATCCACCTCCTTTACGACATCAAACGATGAAGATCGTTTACTTCTTGGCCTGGCATCCAGGAGTCTCGGTAGAAGGGGACGAAGTGGCGGCAGCGGGTGTCGAGGTGGTGACAGCAGGGGCCTCTATCTCGATGGTCACCGGGGCAGTTGTAGCAGGAGGGGCCGTAGTGGCAGGCGAATCAGCAGTTGCCGGAGCAGTTGTGGACGGAGCTGATATGTAGTCCGTCGAGGTGGAGGCTTCCCCAGCAACTTCGTCCTGGGTCTCCTGCTGAGTCTGGTCGGTCTGGTCGGTAGTCTGCGAGCTGGTTGGGCTTCCGCCGTCGCACGCCTCCGTATCACCAGCCCCAAAATCCTGGGTCCAGTAGTGCTTGTACGTAGTGGAGTCGCTGTAGGCATACGATGTTCCGAACATTGTGTAATCGCCAAGAATGTTTTCGCGGTGGCCCTCCGAGTTCATCCAGGACTCCATGACCGACGCAACGTCTTCCTGTCCGGCGGCGACGTTCTCAGCCACGGCACTCCATTCGTACCCTGCCTCCGTAACACGCTGCGACATTGTCGATCCATCCGCTCCGTCGTGCTCCATGTAGTTGTTTGCTGCCATGTCGTCACTGTGACGCTTAGCTGCAGCCTGCAGCTTGCTGTTGGTACACAGCGCCGAAAGACCGGCCTTGGCCCGCTCAGCGTTGACTGCCTCCAGCATTGACTGATAATAGTCGTCGCTCTGTGAGTACGTCTGCAGCTTGCGAGGTGTAGAGCGAAGGTTGCCAAAGGCTGTTGAAACCTCCGAAGACACAGCGGAGACCACAAGCAGTAGAGCGATTGAAGAGCTGGTGATCGTCATCATTGTCGGCGACGGTGAAGTTGGTAGTAGCTACGTGGAGATGTTGCTCCGAGTCGGTGAAATGTGAAGTGAGTGTTTTCCTAGGGACCACTTCTGGCACCGCGAACAGCAAGCTGGATAAGACGACGGGCAGAGGGCGAGTGTCTGTCGTCTCTGATACGAGTCTGTGCTGGCCCGGCTGACCAGCAACCGATGTCGAAAGCTGTTCACAGAACAGCTGGGTCGGGTACGCAGCAAAACTGTCTTCTTTCTGAACACGTGAGCTTTATCGGAGCCATCAAACTAGGGACAAATAACACAATATACCTCACCCATATATATATATTTTTGATTCAAAGCCGAAGACCGCGGTGCGTGTAGTGCCACAGTGCGGGGCTAACCCCCCAACGAGTTTTACAGCTTCAACTTCGACATCGCAGTCGTGAATGCAGATCGCTCACTTCCACGTGATCCCGCAACGATGGTCAGCAAAGTTTTCGACATGGTCGTAACTCGCGAAAAAACACGACAAACAAGCAATATCTGGTGCTGTAGCGATAGCCGACGGCATCTGGCCGGCACGCTTGCAAACTCGGAACGTTCCCGACAATATTCTAGACGACAGATGAGGTTCGTTCATCTTGTCTTGGCGAAAGTTACAGGTCAATTAAAATCCCGACACTGCTTGTCTGGAAAGCAGTTGGCACCGCCCTCAATGAATACATGTATTCATACACTTGGTAGAGGCCAACGAGCATATGCGCTACGTGCGAGAGGCAACACAGACTGGAACCGCGAGCAGGATGTCTTTCAACAAACAGCGACGCTGCTGGTATGGAGGAACAGGATGTAAAAGTGAAGGACATGAAACGGTTACCGAACTCGGCCTCGTAGCCTCGCGGTTTGGTTAGCCTTACGCCCTCGCAACCATCCATGCCACCGGAAGAACGAGCCAGGGCTGCGTTCTGGGAAGGTCTTGTGGGTATCCATCTGAGCTTGAAGACATTCGTCATTATGTTGCAGCCGAACAGCGCTGCACTGCAAGCCACGAACTCGCAGGATGAGCAGCAGCAGTTCACGACGCTAGTGAGATGCGAAGCAGAATATGCTCTTCCCTGTCCGTGAGTCATCCTGGACAGCCTTGGCAGTGCCTGCATCCTTTGCACAAACTTTTGATGTGCAGTGTTGAGGTTTGGTGGCCCTGACTAAAGCGCTAGGGTCACAATTACAAGAGCTCAATTCCTTCGGTGTTGGCGGAATAGTGCGCGTGAATCTCTTGGTCATGCATTGCCTCCCATTGCGCAGCACCAGACTCTCACTTAATCTCATGGGTCAAGGGTGCGAAAGCCTCGTTACAGGCTTCGGCGAGCACTACAGCGAAGAATCCGTTCTGTTGGGTCAGCTGGTTCGAACAGGTATCAAGATGGCTACAGCGGTTGAAGCGCCTTCACCGTCACCGCAGCGCTGTTTCGGGGCGGCTCCTTGCTAGTGTACGCCTGTCCTAGCCAACTTCGTGACCACAGACGCCGCCGGCAGTAGCGCACACTTTCCTTTGCAGTGAATGGAGCCTCGAGGCGAAGCTGAACCGAAGTCTGGCCTCCACACCTCCGCCTTGGCAACTACGATGGCCGGTTGTCATGTACAGTATCTCGGAGTAGCGATGCCGGAGCGGTCTCTACTTGTTCTACCGACCGCTTGTTTCGCGTCATTCCGCGATTTACTGTCCGCAGCCCAGTTCAACGCCTTCGACGTCAACTGGCCATGGCGACCTCTGTGCAACGCTTTCAGCTCTTGCTTCTTGGACTCTTTGTGGCGCTGGTCTGCAATGCCGCGTGGGCGAGCGAGTTGCCTCTCTCGGTCATCGGAGACGGCATCGCACAGGACGCAACTAACGTCACAACGCGCAACCTGCAAACGTACTCGAAAACCGGGTTCCAGTCGCTCGTTCTGGCCGCAGTCAACAAGGAGCGTGCCGCGCAAGGACTCTCGGCACTCAGCACGAGCACGAAACTGCAGTCCTCGGCTCAGAAGCACTCGGACGACATGGCAGCGAACAACTTCATGAGTCACACTGGATCGGACGGCTCGACGATGTCGAAGCGGATCACGGCTACAGGATTCAAGTGGACTGCCATCGCTGAGAACGTTGCGGCCGGTCAGAAGGACGTGGCGGCTGTGATGAAGTCCTGGATGAACTCGACGGGTCATCGCAAAAACATCTTGAGCAGCAAGTACAAATGCATGGGAGCGGCTACGCCTACAGCTCGAGCACCACGTACAAGCACTATTGGACCCAGGACTTTGGAGCTGGCAGTGACGCGTCATGCTCTACATCTACGTCGTCTTCTGGCCAGAGCTCGACGCCGACCACGACGGCACCCGCTACCACGAAGGCTCCTGCTGCCACGACCAAGACACCAGCAGCTACCACTAAAGCTCCCTCCGCGTCCCAGTCGGGAACGATGCCCACCCAAATGTTGGCAGCCGTGAACAAGCAGCGAGCGGCGGCGGGGCTCCCGAACCTTTGTCTCAACTCGAAGCTCCAGTCTGCAGCTCAAGTTCACTCGGACGACATGGCCGCGAAGGATTTCATGAGCCACACTGGTTCGGATGGCTCCTCAATGTCTGACCGCATTAACGACAGCGGATACGCGTGGTCGTCCATTGCGGAGAATGTTGCTGCGGGTCAAACCGATCGCGATGCAGTGATGACGGCGTGGATGAACTCCGCCGGACACAGGGCCAACATCCTCAGCTCCAAGGTGACGATGATCGGCGTCGCGTACGCGTACAACGCCGGCAGCACGTACAAACACTACTGGACCCAGGACTTTGGCGCCGGCAGCAGCGAGTCCTGCTCGTAAGTGTGGACTTGCACGAGATTAACTCTGCGACTCACAGAGTTGATGTGGGTGAGCGGTAGACACGGCGTCAGTAGTGCATGGATGGATACTTCGAAGTAGTTAGTAGAGAACCCACCGCCTCGTAGAGGCGAAGTGCATGTGATCGAGAATACATAGAGAATTACTTGAGGTAAAGCTTGGCCCTGGCAAAATGAAGCTTGCATGCACGGGGACTACGAAAGTCAAGTGAGCGACGGCGGCTGTGTCAGCTCGCTGTGATTGGCATGTTGAAGAGGTCCGCCGTACATAGAAGCGCCACTGTAGACCATCGGAACGCATTCAGCGTCTGTTGCTGCTCATTCTTCAACTCGCCGCCTACCGGACAGATCAAAATTCCGCATTCTGCGATGGCTCCGCATTCCGCACTGGATGGCGTGCGGCGCGACTTGCTGCTGTACGTGAACGGCCAGCGCCTGCAGATCCCCGAGAAGGACGTGCGGCCGGAGCAGACGCTGCTGCAGTTCTTGCGCCTTGATCTGGGGCTCACGGGCACCAAACTCGGCTGCGGAGAAGGCGGCTGCGGCGCCTGCACCGTGACCGTCTCCAAGTTCGACGCAGCCATTGGCCGAGTGCGGCATCTGTCGGTCAACTCGTGTCTGGCTCCGCTCTGTGCCATGGACGCGTGCGCTGTCACGACCGTGGAGGGCGTCACGGAGGAAGCCACGGGGCTCCACGAAGTGCAGAAGGCGCTGGCCGAGTCGCACGCGTCTCAGTGCGGCTACTGCACGCCCGGGTTCGTCATGGCGCTCTACTCCATGGTGAAGCAGCGAGAGACGGGCGAGCAGCTCACGATGGAGGACATTGAGCACGGCATGGACGGCAATTTGTGTCGCTGTACGGGGTATCGCCCCATTTTAGACGCCGCCAAGAGTTTTGGAGATGACGCAGAGGATGCGCACTGCAAGGAACGTGCCCGGGCTGTCCGAACGCGAAGAACGGCGCATTGGAGGTGGATATTGAAGATCTGCAGCCGAAAGTGGCCACAAGCTGCTCGTCACGCAAGATCCGAGAGCTGGCGGAGGAACGCAAACTGCGTGAAGACAGTGAAGCCAAGAAGGCTGCAGCTATTGCGCTATCTTCGTTCCCCAAGGAGCTGGTGGAGAAGGCGACGAGACCACAAATGCTACAGATCGACGGACAACATGTGCAGTGGTTTGCGCCTGTGACTATGACGCACTTGCTTCAATTAAAGAGTCAGTACCCGGACGCGAAAATCTCGGTGGGCAACACGGAAATGGGCATCGAGACCAAGTTCAAAGGGTTCAAGTATGCACACCTGATTAACGTGGGTCGTGTTCCGGAGCTGGTGAGCAGACAAGATGTCACACCCAGCGATCCTATCAACCAGACTGTTTTTGCTGGAGCGGAGCCGTTTGAGGGCGTCAAGTTCGGTGCAGCAGTAACTCTCACGGATGTGAAGCAGCAGCTATCGGAGCTTATTAAGACGTTGCCATCGTTCCAAACGCGCGCGTTCGACTCGATTGTGAAGATGCTCAAATGGTTTGCGAGCACTCATATAAGGAATGTGGCGTGCATTGGTGGCAACCTCGTCACGGCAAGTCCGATCTCAGATATGAACCCGCTTCTAGCAGCTATGAATGCTTATATCGAGCTGAGCTCCGTAAGAGGTACGCGCTACACAGGAGTGCGTGACTTCTTTCTAGCGTACCGTAAGGTTGGGATGGAACCGGACGAGGTAATTACCGGTGTGTATGTACCCTACACGAAGGAGTGGGAATACATGCTTCCGTTTAAGCAAGCGCGTCGGCGTGAAGATGATATCAGTATCGTGACGGCGGGAGTTCGGGTACAACTGGAATGCTCAATTGAGACTGGAGCGTGGACGATTCAAGACGCATCTGCCGTGTTTGGCGGAATGGCACCGATCACCAAGCCTGCATCCGTCACAGAGCAATTTCTCATTGGCAAAGTGTTTGATGCGTCTACGTTCGACGAGGCTTGCGACGTGCTTCACTCAAATGATTTCAAACTTCCTGATGGTGTTCCGGGTGGCATGGCAAAATATCGAGAGACTTTGTGTTCATCGTTCCTGTATAAATTCTTCATGGCATCGTCAAAGAATCTTCAGATTGACATACAAGCTCAAAAGGCCTCCGCTTCGCTGCTACCCAAAGCTCCAGTTGTCGATGTGACGGAGCAGTCTGCAGGCAAAACGTTCCTGCATCATGTTCGTCCTGTTTCGCAAGGAATCCAAAGCTTCGGAGTAGAGACTGGCGGTCTTCAAGACTCGAAGCACCACCCAGTGGGTAATGTTACCACGAGACGAGGGCCTGTCGGAGATCCACTCATGCACAAATCGGCGAATTTGCAAGTGAGTGGCGATGCGATCTATACAGACGATATCCCCAACACACCGGGAACTCTTCATGGAGCTTTGGTTCTATCGACTTGCGCCCACGGACTGATAAAGAGCATCGATGCCAGTGAAGCGCTTGCGATAGAGGGTGTCCATCGCTTCTTTGATGCCTCCATCTTCGAGACAGAAAAATTAGGCTCCAACAAAATCGGCCCCGTGCTAAAGGATGAAGAGTGCTTCGCATCGGATCGAGTGCTCTGTGTCGGGCAACCTGTTGGTATCGTTGTCGCGGATTCGCATGAATTGGCCATGGCTGCTGCTGACAAGGTGAAGGTTGTGTACGAGGAGTTGCCGTCGGTGACCACAATTGAAGAAGCGATCCGTGAGAAGTCTTTCATCCTTCCCGTGCACACCATCGACAGTGGTAACGTCAAGACGGGGTTGGCAGCCTCGGACATTGTGTTGGAAGGTGAGGTCCACATGGGTGGACAAGAGCAATTTTACTTTGAGACCAATGTTTCGCTCTGCACTCCTCAAGAGGGGGAATGAAAATCATCTCCTCCACGCAAGCTGCAACAAAAGCTCAGGTACTGGCGGCAAGGGTGCTGGGGATTAACTCCAACCGGATCACAAGCATGACTAAACGCATTGGTGGAGGTTTTGGTGGTAAGGAGACTCGGACCGCCTTCGTTACATGTGCGGCTGCAGTAGCTGCTCACGTTATGAAGCGTCCCGTGAAGTGCATGCTGGAACGCCACGTTGACATGCTTACAACTGGCGGGCGTCACCCGTTCTACGCAAAGTACAAAGTTGGTGTCATACGCGATGGAACCATTTTGGCATTGGATGTCGACCTGTACAACAATGCGGGGTACTCTATGGATCTATCACTGGCGGTGATGGATCGTGCGCTTTTCCACTGCGAAAATTCGTACAAAATCCCGAATCTTCGCTGCAACGGCACCGTGTGCCGCACCAACCTGGCAACAAATACCGCCTTCCGTGGCTTCGGTGGTCCGCAAGGTCTTTTGTGGCTGAGACTTACATTGATCATATTGCTCGGACGCTGCAACTCGCCCCGGAAGAGGTCCGCTCTCGCAATATGTACGTGGAAGGACAAACTACGCACTATGGCCAGCCGCTGGAGGACTTTAACTTGCGGACTTTGTGGCAACACACGATCGACCGCAGTGAATTTGAGTCCAAGAAAACGGAAGCTGCGGAGTTTAACAAGAACAACCGCTGGAAAAAGCGCGGCGTTGCGATCTTGCCCACGAAGTTCGGGATCAGCTTCACCTCGAAGTTTATGAATCAGGGTGGCGCACTGGTTCATGTGTACACAGACGGCAGCGTCCTGGTATCTCATGGCGGTGTTGAAATGGGCCAAGGTCTACACACGAAGGTGATCCAGGTGGCCGCTCATGCCTTCAGTATTCCGCATGAGCAAGTACACATCGAAGAAACGTCTACGAACAAGGTTCCGAATTCGCAACCATCAGCAGCTTCAATGAGCACGGACCTGTATGGAATGGCTACGCTAGATGCTTGTGAGCAAATCCTGGCTCGGTTGGCCCCCATCCGAGAGCGTCTAGGCCCTGACGCGTCATTTAGCGATGTCACCAACGCTGCCTACTTTGACCGCGTCAATATGTCTGCCCAAGGATTCTATATCGTTCCTAACGAGCGATGCGGCTATGACTTCGCCAAGTCAGTGGCTGAAAATATTGAGGTGGGAACGGCATTCAATTACTTCACGACAGGCGTGGCTTGCACCGTTGTGGAACTGGATGTTCTCACTGGAGACTTTCACATGCTGAGCGTTGACATTCTGATGGATCTCGGTGCCAGTATCAACCCTGCTATCGACATCGGCCAGATCGAGGGTGCGTTCATGCAAGGATTCGGCCTATTCGCGCTGGAAGAGCTGGTCTGGGGGATAACGGTCACCCGTGGGTGAAACGAGGCAATTTGTTCACACGAGGACCCGGAGCCTACAAAATCCCGAGTGCCAACGATGTGCCGTTGGATTTTCACGTGTGGCTCGAGTCCAGCCAGAAGAACAAGTTCGCAGTACACTCAAGCAAAGCTGTCGGGGAACCACCGCTGTTTCTGGGTTCCAGTGCTTTCTTCGCCGTGAAGGAGGCAATTTATGCGGCAAGGTCAGATGCTGGCGTCCACGGCTACTTCGACCTGCGCAGCCCCGTGACCCCAGAACGAGCAAGAATGGCGTGTGCTGACAAGATGTTGCAGAAAGTGTTTACGGCGCGTGGAGGCGACATGATAAGTTACCAGCCCAGCGGTAGCTTCTAAGGGAAAGAGGAAGGAGATACATGTGCTTGCGTAAGATTACCATATAATTGACGGATGTCTACACAACGAGTGCTCAAGGCTCGAAGCACAAGTCTCATAAATCGCTTTCTGCAAAGAAAGTATCTTGACACACGCTGCCACCTGCAATCCGTGCGTTCCACAACGTTTGCAGTCTAAGTTGGTGTCAGGTACTCCGAGCACTTGCAGAGACCCCGATCATACTCTGCCCCTACGAGGAACTCAACGTCCGGTGTTGACGATGAAATGCGATAAATCTACACCAAAGGATAGCAAGAAAACATCGGCAGCAAAAAACATCGTCAGTGAGGTGAGATCAGTTTGCGTCTAGGAAAACTCAACGCGCCTTGTGTGTCCCCCACGTGATGGAGCCCGTGATCGTAGCGTTGATCCGAAAAATGAGCTCGTTTCTGCTGAAATCTCGCCACAAAGCGATCCCTTCAGCATAGCCCGGTTTGATGTTGATCCCCGCGATAACATCATTGATCGCGCCCGCCCTGGCCTCCCACGGCTTGTCAAGCTCCCACTTGCCCACAAGGGTCGAGTTATGGTAAATATCAGCACTTCCAGACTCGAGCACGAACCCGAAGCGGTTCTCGTTGATCACACTCACAAGGACCTGATACTCCACCTTGGGCTCTAGTCCCATGATGCTGTGCAGAATGGACTCCCATTCAAACTCGCGATTGCACACGTTGTAGTCCGGTACGCGAGGGTAGAACATGAGTGCCAGCACCGTCATGGAGACCAACGCGGTGAGCCACGTCACTCGCGTGGCAAAAGCGCGCCAATTGAACTGGCGCTCGTCTTGCTCATAGTGAGTGCGTAGACGCTCGAGCGACGTCTGGTCCACCTCGTTCTCGAACAGTCTCACTTCACCCTCCCGAATTTCCCCAAGCAGCAGAGGCTGCTTCTGCTCCTGGGAGCGCTCGTCCTCATCTCTTTAAAATAATTGCGTACAAAAAATAAAAAATGAGCAACTACACGACTAAAAGCAATTTAACCATTGCCACAAGCCCCCACCTCAACGTCGTCTTCTTCTTCCGCTTCTCCTTGTTCAGAGCAGCTGTGAGTGTAGCCCGACGTGACGGCGACGTGTCACCTCGACAAAACACCGAGCAGATGGCCGAGATGCCGCAGAAGCAGCACGTGAGCGTCACCATGAGACACAGCACGGCGATGACCACGGACGGCGGCGGTCCGTAGCCCACGTACTGGGGCTCCTGGCGCTCGCAGTCTGCACACGAAACCCCTGAGAAATTAAACCCGCGTAATTATAATTGCAAAGGACAAGGCGCCGACCTTCCAAGTGGTGGCACACGGAGACGCCCACTGCGCAGCCGTAGACCGAGCCGATGGCGTGGCACTGGAAGTCGCTCTTGCAGAAGTGGCAGGCGTAGCTGGCGTTCAGACACGAGTCGCAGTCCTTGTGCGAGGTGCACGCGTCCCATTGGACGCTCTCGGCGCCCTCAAAAGCCGCGATCTGCGTCTCATTCTCCTGCATCACCAGCGTCTCCATCCTGAGATTCTTCCTTCAACCTCCCTGTCCAAGCTGATTATCTAGTGTGCAGCACATCACTTTCCCCTACCTCAATCTAATGTGCACCACACGAATCATTCAGCGAACAGCGCCACTAGCCAATTTAGAAGCGAGAGGGCGCCGCGTCGCCTCTTGTGAGTGAAGGAGCCCCTGGCACAGCCGAGATGGCCGCGCGATCGTTCATGGAGAGCCGCGCCGACTGGGTGGCCGTGGAGGCGCAGTTCCAGAGCGGAGACGCCGCCTCCAACCAGCCTGCGAAGGCCAAGAGCGCGTACCAGTTCTTCCAGAAGCGCGCCATGGACGCCGTCAAGCGCGACCTGGCGGCCAAGGCGGCGCAGACGGGCGAGCCCATGGAGCTGGGGAGCATCTCCAAGGAGATGAGCGCGCGCTGGGTGCAGCTGTCGGCTGGCGACCGCGAGGAGTTCGTGGAACTGGCGACTGCGGACAAGAAGCGCTACGAGGACGAATGCCGCGCCAGAGACCAAGAAGTGGAGGCGGAGCGAGCCCGCAAGCGAGAGGAGATGTACGGAGCTGTGGAGGGCAAGCGCGAACGCAAGAAGGTGAGAAAACGGCGCTTTCCCGAGTGTGGAGACCCAATATTGACGATTTGGTGATGTTTTTGATGGGTTTTGGGCAGAACTACGTGGTGGAAGATGAGGAGCGACCCAAACGAGAGCCGCGGAGCTCACGGAGAGACAGATGGAAGCCAAGAAGATCAGGAAGGAGATGCGGCAGCAGGAGACCAACGAGCGAGATGAGCTCAAGGCCGAGGAGAGACGCCAGAAGGAAGCGCTCGCCCAGAAGAAGTCGGACATTGCGTCGGCCAGACTCAAGTATTTGCTCTCGCAGAGCGACATCTTCGCCCATTTCAGTGGACAAGTGAAGAAGAAGGGCAAGAAGGGGGCGGCGTTGGATGCTGATGCTGACGCGGAGACGAAGGACAAGGGCAAGAAGCAGGGCAAGAAACGCGCGGCCAATGACGAGGACGACGAGATGATGAAAGACACGGCGCACCATGTGGGCGTTCGGATGACGAAACAACCGTCGGTCATCAAGTTCGGTACCATGCGTGCGTATCAGCTCGAGGGACTGAGCTGGATGGTCAACCTGGCACACCAAGGTATCAACGGTATTCTTGCCGATGAAATGGGTCTCGGAAAGACGCTCCAGACGATTTCGGTGCTGGGCTATTTCTACGAGTTTGAGAACATTTCTGGGCCGCACATTGTGTTGGTACCCAAATCGACATTGAGTAACTGGCTGGCCGAGTTCCAGCGCTGGTGTCCGTCTCTGCGGGCCGTCAAGTTCCACGGTAACAAGGAGGAGCGTCTCCGATGCGTGCAGGAGGTGTTGTGCCCCGGCTTGCCCGATGAGAAGCGCAAGTTTGACGTGTGCGTCACTACATTCGAAATGTGTCTGAAGGAGAAGACAGCGCTTTGCAAGTTTGCGTGGAGATACCTTGTTATTGATGAGGCGCATCGCATCAAGAACGAAAGCTCCCAGTTTTCCACGGTCGTCCGGATGCTGGACACGGAGCACCGCTTGCTGCTCACTGGCACACCTCTTCAGAACAACTTGCACGAACTGTGGGCACTGCTCAACTTCCTTCTCCCCGATGTGTTCGCCTCATCACAGGAGTTTGACGAGTGGTTCAATCTTGATGTGGCTGATGACGAAGCCAAGAAGCAGATGATCGGCCAACTGCATAAGATTCTGCGTCCATTCATGCTGCGTCGTCTTAAGGCCGATGTAGAGAAGAGTCTCCCGCCGAAGAAAGAAACGCTGCTGTTTGTGGGCATGTCGGAGATGCAGAAGGTGCTGTACAAGTCGCTTTTACTCCGCGATATGAACACGATCATGGGCGGGTCGGGTGGTGTGTCCAAGAGTGCACTGCAGAACATTGTGATGCAGTTGCGAAAGTGCTGTGGCCACCCTTACCTCTTCGAAGGTCAGGAGGACCGAACCCTTGACCCTTTGGGGGAGCACGTGGTGGAAAACTGCGGTAAGATGGTGCTGACGGATAGGTTGCTGAAGAAACTCAAGCAGCGTGGCTCGCGTGTGTTAATTTTCACGCAGATGACGCGTGTTTTGGATATTATGGAGGACTTCTGCCGGATGCGCCAGTATGAATACTGCCGTATCGACGGTCAAACGTCGTATGAAGATCGTGAGAGCTCTATCGATGAGTACAACAGACCAAACTCGTCCAAGTTTATCTTCCTGCTGTCCACTCGCGCTGGTGGTCTAGGTATCAATCTGTATACAGCCGACATTGTGATTCTGTATGATTCGGACTGGAACCCGCAAGCCGACTTGCAAGCTCAAGATCGTGCGCATCGTATCGGTCAAAAGAAGGAGGTGAACGTGTATCGTTTGGTCACAACAGATTCGGTTGAGGAAAAGATCATCGAGCGCGCGCAGCAAAGCTGAAGCTGGACGCTATGGTTGTACAGCAAGGTCGTTTGCAAGAGAAACAGGCGAAACTGAGCAAGAACGACATGCTGGAGATGATTCGCTTCGGTGCTGACCAAGTGTTCCGCACGACGGATTCGACCATCACTGACGAAGACATTGATGCTATTCTCGCGCAGGGTGAGCAGCGCACGGAAGAAATGAAGCAAAAGATGCAGGTGCACGATAAGGGCGATATGCTCGACTTTAAACTTGATGGTGGAGGCTGTCAGAACCACGACGGCATCGATTACTCCAACGAAAAGGAACGCCAAGAAGAATTGAAGCGTCTTGCTGATGCAGAACTAGCTCGTCAGATGGCGGAGGGCATGGGCAAACGCGAGCGGCGCACTGTTCTTCGTCACAGCCACGTATCGTCCGAGGGCAAGCACCGAGCGAAGCAGAAACAATTACCCAAGGCTTTGCGCTTGCCACGCATGGATGAATGGCAGTTCTACGACCGCAAGCGACTTATTGAGCTGCACGAAATCGAATGTGCGAACTATGCGCAAGCCAAGGCTGAAATGGAGAAGCCGCCGCTCCCGCCCCATGCGCAGTACCTCACTGAAGAAGAGCTTGAAGAAAAGGAAGAACTGCTGGCCGAAGGCTATGGCGATTGGAATAAGCCCCAATTTTTCCTCTTCATTAAGCTTCTCGCACGCTATGGCCGTGGAAATATCGAAGCGGTGGCTCGCGAGATGATGAAACCATTGGACGAGATTAAACAGTACAACAAGGTCTTCCTTACTCGTGGCCAGGACGAACTGAGCGACTGGCATAAAATCATGAAGTCGATCGAGAAGGGCGAGTCGAAGCTGCTGGAAATCGAGCGGTTGACTGAGGAGACGGCGCGTAAGGTGAAGCGCTACGCCAACCCGTGGGAGGACATGCCGATCAACTACCAGGGTAAGGGAGGCAAGGTTTTCACCGAAGAGGAAGACCGTGTGCTGTTGTGCCTCGTGAACCAGTTTGGCTACGGAGCGTGGGATCGCATCAAGCAAGAAATTTGCAGTATGGAGATGTTCGCTTTCGATTATTACCTTCGCTCGCGCACGGCGGCTGAAATCGGCCGTCGGTGCGACTCCCTCATGCGCATTTGCGAGAAGGATAATGCCGACCTGGAGAATCGCGAGAAGAAGGAGCACGACGTTCGCCATGTTCTGCGGGAGCAGCGCGCTAAGCTCGACCGCCAGTTAGCTGCAGCTCGTGCCGATGTGAAGCATCACCAGGTCCGCGTGGATGAACTCATTATGAAGGAGGCTAAGCGCATGCAAATGCAGCGCGAAGCCAAGCGTGCGAAGAAGCGCAAGCAGCGCGACCACAACGAGGATTCGGTGGATCAGTACACGGAAGCCCTGGTGTCTTTCTTGTTGCGTGCAACCAGTATGGACGCGGCGAAGGTCGCTCTCGACTTTTGCGCGAAGATGCGCCAAGAGAAGAACGAGGACCTCCAGCCGTCGTATGTGCTGAAGAAGATCCGCCAGGTGGCCGAGCTGGACGAACACGCCACGAAGGGTGCGCTGGCGTGGACGATCAAGGAGGAGTTTGCGAGCTTCGAGAAGCTCAGTCTGAAGAAGGAGAGCAAATTGCTGAAGCAAGAGCACATGATTGACGTCAGCGGCGCTTCACCTGTGAAATCAGAGGCGGTCAAGGGCCGTTTGCCGAGATCTCCGTGGTCCCCGACTGCTATGAAGCACCAGCCAAAGGTCAAGAAGGATAAAAAGGTAAAGCGAGAAGGCAGCAGCTCAGCGCTGAGTGGCGTGCGGAAGCCTCGCAGTGCGTACGTGCTGTTCAGCGTTGCCAGTCGAGTGGAGGTGAAGCAGTCGCTTGGCGAGAACCCGCAGATGGTCGACGTCATGCGCGAGCTCTCGCGTATCTGGAAGGAAATGGACCCCGAAGCGAAGGCGCCGTGGGTGGAGGCGGCCACGCAGGACCAGCTGCGCTACGAGAGCGAGATGAACGAGACGGCGGCCTAAGTTGAAGATCCCCAGGTGAAACCCCATTTGCTGCTATATACATTTTGTTTTCAGAACCAGTGTTTAGTGCACTCCAAACGTTCGTGTTTATGATGATTGATTAGGCATGAGAAGACCAAAGGTTAGTTGTTGTGCTCAGCGCGAAGCTTGTGGAAACCGTTGAAGATGGTGGCGGCGTTTTCGTCGGTCTCGGCGAAGGTTTGGGCCGAGGTGAGGAGGCTTTGAAGAGCAGCGTTGAGTTCGTTGTTAGCGCCAGCGTTGACACTGGCGAGGTCACGGACTACGGCGATGGCTTGCTCAATTTGGCCTCCGACAGAGTCGAACGGGGCGATTGCATCTCGGACGGAAGCGGAGAGGGACGCAGTGACAGCGGCGCTGGTCACGCAGTCGGAGCCGATTTGGGCGACAAGATCGCCGTCATTTTGGGCGCTTGTGGTGTCGAGTAATTTGGCTGCGAAGGTGACGAGGATGGCGAGCTTAGCGTACGTCTGCATGGCGGAGAAGCTGTGCGACTTGGAGAGAGAGTTGAGGAATGATGCAAGCTAGCGGTAAGTTCGTTGGTGAGAGTGTTGAATTATTTACAGATCCGCAAAACGCCCTGGCAAGACCAGGGCGTTTGGGATACTACGATATATATCCTCGACCTCCACAATATCGTCAGGGTGCATGACGAATAACTCTCTGCAGTCTGGTCCCAGCGGCCAGGCATACGACAACCTGCACGGTCCCAGGCCGACTCTGATGAACCGCTCTGCTCGGTGTAAAGCGGCGACGATGATGACCCGGCGGTCCGTGGTGTCGAAGTTGATCAATCGGCCAAACTTGAAGGCCTGGTGCGGAGCCCATCAGTAGTCGGTGTGTAGCGTGACCGTAGAGCGTTCATAAATATTTTCACTGCAGCCAAATTTGCACACCAGGAGGTGTCTGTCGCGTGTTAGCTGCAGCGAAGTGCGGGCGCCCAGATCTAGCTGATCAAACACTGCAGCCACCTCCTCTAACACTTGCAGGTAAACTCCAGCACGTCCAGCCGTCATGCCGACGTCCTCAACCAACACCGTCGTCATTTCTGCACGGAGTGCTCGGGTGATTCGACGGTGCTGGAGGACATCACGTAGGACGACATACGCCTGCACTCTGTGCGAGCGCAGTTCACCATCTAGCCGGAACATAGTTGGAGCTCCATCGACACGTCGAACGACGAAATAGTCCAGCCGGAATTGCCGCACCATCCGTGCCTGGCTCGCACGGTGATCGACATGTCGGCGGTAGTGACAGGTGACAACGCTTAGCCGGACGTAGATGAATACCCCGACAATAATCCATTCGTCGATTAAAAACGCGTTTAGTTCGAGGGGGTCCATCCAGGATCCGTCCCAAATCCATTGCACCGATAACATCATCATCGGCAATGACGTTAACGGGAGCTATCGCACCGATAACATCATCGGTAATGACGTTGACGACGGGAGCCGGGGTCGCTTCTTCCTCGTCAGTGGGGGGTCGAATAGCTCATCGAACACCGGGCGTACGTGCTCGGGCTCCGCGGCGTCGAGGTCGAGATGAAGGCGCAAGGGTGGTCTCTGGCATCGGCGCATGTAACTATGGAGCGGACGCAGTGTACAAAAGAACTTTAAACTTTAGGACGGTTATGAATTCTTAAAAGTCCAAATTCAATTGTTGACCAATCGGAGTTTAGTTCTAATTGCTATATCTTGTTTTACAGTTCTAAACTTAAACTCTATTTTTATTGCAAAAACCCCATGTTATCCTTCTACACCTTTTACCAGGCAGGCTGGGCGTTTTCACAAGCAAAGCGGTCAATAGAGGTTTTATAAATTAACCTAAAATAAAGTTTTACAGCCAAAGCGGGTTGGCGCTAGCGCTAGATTTTTCCAACCAAATTGGTTTGTTAGCGGGAAGCAGTGCCAGCCACTCGATACTGGCGAAGCAGCCCGTGGTCTCCATGCCGACACTCCTTCATTTGCGTTTTCGCCTCCTCCCCAAGCCTCCCCAAACACCCCTCGAACAATGTCCCCGCCGCCCACGCCTGCGACTCCCCAAACACCACCCCTCGTATCGCGTGAAGCCAAGCAGTTCGAGCGCAACAGCGCGAAGAGTGCGTACTTGACGCTTTTTGGCTGGCCATGATTGGCTAGCCGTCGCAGCAAGCAATGCTGTCTCCGTCACCTGCACGGCGCATCGCAGCTAAGGGCAGCATCGAGCAGCAGCCGCGTGGCGGCGTGCGGACTGCGTGTGTGAAGATGACGGTCGAGGTCATGTCCAAGCTCGAGGAGTACCTGGACGAGCAGGCGGATATGACGATGGCCGTCATGAAGGACAGGTTGCTGAGCGACTTGTCGGTGGACGTGAGCATCACCTCCATCCACCGCGCTCTGCACGGCATGTTGTACACCGTCAAGGGACTTCGAATTGAGAAGGCCACCATGAACAATGCCATGAACAAAGAGAAGCGAATGGAGTTTGCGAAAGCGTTAAACGCGCACGTGGCGGCGGGGGACATGATCGTCTACCACGACGAAACCAACTTCAACATCTACCTGTCGCGCAACCAAGGCTGGGCTCGTGTCGGGGAGCGTGCAGTCGTCACCCTGCCGTCGTCAAAAGGCAAGAATCTTCACGTCCATGTGGTGTGTCGCCAGGCGACGGGCTAGTATTGCTGCGTACGCACGACGGCTCCATTCACATGGAGGAGAATGCGCGCTTCGTCGCGGACCTGTTCGTGGCTGCGCTCAACAGCGACGAGTACAAGGAGTGCTGCGTGGGCAAGAAAGTTGTCGTAGTTACCGACAACGCCCCCGCTCACAGTCAGGTCGAGACGCTGGATCGCTCGCAGCTTGTCGCGGATGGCATTGTCAACAGCAACAAGCTGGTCATCCTACGGCTAGCACCGTACAGCCCGATGTGCAATGCAATTGAGGGCTGCTTCAGCGTGTTGAAGGCGCACATGAAGGTGCATCTTGCAACTAAGCGGCGTGATTTGCTTTTACGAGGCTAGTATAACTCGCTGGCAGCGAACAGAATGGCACTCATGAAGGAGGCCGTAGAAAGCAACAAGGAAGTCCTAACGCAGCGATTGGTCTGGCGTATGGAGCGACACTGCTTCAAAAGTATTTTTCTTGCCGAGCGTGGGGAAGACATGGAGCTAGGAAAGTAGTCTTGATAGAAACCACTTTGCATGGGAAAAATATATCAGAAACCCACTTTGCCTGACAAGCGTCCTTTTTTGTTGAATTATTAAGTTGCACAAGCAGGCCAAATCCGTTTTGCTTGTGAAAACGCCCAGTCTGCCTGGTAAAAGGTGTACACCATTTTCCGGTCAAGATGCAAAGATTTTCAAGCAAGTTGGAAATAATCATAAGATGGGATAAGTCAAGTTTGTCTCACTGAACAGAAAAAGACAATTTTCATCTTTTGCAAAACACGCCTGTTTTCTTTTCAAGCAAGATGCAAAACGCTAAGCACCTAACTGCATGTCCTCCCTCTCTCTGCGGCGAAGCAGTGCCGGAGACAGTAGACTCTCGTACCGCCACACGAGCCGCCCCGTGATCACAGCCTTCTTGGCTTCAAATGCGCTCTTGAGTATAGCCATCCGCTGAGCCGTAAACGTGTCGTATTCCCCGCGGACCATCATCTCATGCTTGCGCTCAGCTACGAAGGCCTTCATCTTTGCCTTCAACGAGTTCCAGCACCCTTCAATGGGGTTGAGCATCGGGATGTAGGGGCCTAGCTTCAACACCTCCAGTGTGTTGAGGTTGAGAATGCCATCTTCGGCAAGCATTTGCCGAGCCAGTTCCTCCACTTGGCTGTGCGCCGGGGCATTGTCCGTGACAATAACAATCTTCTTGTTTGCATCAAGTTCCTTGTACTCGTCGGAGAGAAGTGCGGCCATGAACAAATCTGCTAAAAAGCGGGCGTTTTCTTCCTTTTTGACTGATCCTTCGTGCGTCTTCATAACCAGCACCCCCGATCCAGAAGAAACCCCACCTTGAATGTGTAGATTCTTGCCTTGGGACGGTGGAAGTTGGACAACAGCGCGCTCACCAATGCGTGACCATCCTTCCGTTCGAGACAGATACAGATTCTAGTTAGTTTCATCTTGATATACAATCATATTACCTTTTTGATGTGTTTGTTAAGCGACACAACAAACGCCTTCCTCTTGGCCTTGTTCACAGTTCATGGTCGCCTTTTCGATACGGAGGCGCTTGGTAGAGTACAGCATCCCTTGTAGAGCTCGGTGCACGGATGTTCGGCTCACAGAGACCCCCAAATCAGACTGCAGGCGGTCGCAATACTGCTCAAGCGTCTACCTGCAGTCTTCGTCAACATATTCTTCGATCTTGCTCATGACTTCAACTGTCATCTTGACAGAGGCGACTCGCAAGCCGCCATGGTGCTTGGGGTCCTGGTTGGCAGCTAAAATCGCCCGCCGAGCGGTATGGTAGTTCAGATCGTTGTTTTTGGCGACTTCCTTCTAGTCACGTCCATCGCGAAAGGCCTTCGCTGTCTTTGTGGGGTCCGCAGGAGATGGCATCTTTGGGAATGAAGAACGAGAAGCGATCTCGCTCTCCCTAGTTGAGAACCAAGCGTTTGGGCGCGCCAAAACGAATGGTTTGCAACTTGCCTGGAAAGGCTCAGGGGAAATTTGCAAAACACGAAAAATAATTTTTAATTTTTTATCCTGAATCCGTCATCTGTCATTTTGCACCTTGCTTGAAAATCTTTGCATCTTGACCGGAAAATGGTGTATAAAACACCCACCATCCTTCTAGAAAACGAACCCACAAGTGAAAGCTCGCCATCATGAGCACGTCGAGCCAGGAAGTGTACATGGGACCGCAGGATTCCCAGGGAGACCTCGAGGAGGACGCGGAGGGTTTCAACCTTTTCGACTACAACTGGCGCGACGATAGCGTGGACGAGTGTATGGCAAAATTGGGCAACGCTATACATATCACCGAACTTCCAGCAATTTTCGTTCGACGACGCTGACAGGATGTGTTTCTCGAACACGATGTATGTGCGATACCGTGCTGTATCTCGGTTGTATAACCGCACATACAACAGGGGGCCGAGCGGTTCAAACGCAAATTTGATCATTTCGTCGTTCGAACACATGAGGGGTTGAAAAAACCAATGGAGGGATTTAACGCTTTTGCGTTACGCTGGGAAGCCTACGTTGCTTTGTACGCTGTCGTTGCTGATTCTGAGCTGCAAGCTGCGGTGGAGAGGTTCCTTGGTACTCACAATGTAGTCCCAACGGAAGCCCTCATGAAGCCTAATTCCATGAGCTCAGCGGACTGGCAGTTAACTGGTTTTTACAAGGCAAGTCTCGGCAAATTCTCTCAGGTACTTCTAACAACTATTTTTCATAAGATTTGTTTTAATATTACTGATTTTGTTAATGTTTTGCAAGCTCCGAAACATGAAGATCGACAACCCAGGGGCCGATGTGCGCGACCGCGCTGCCCTACTAGTGTCGAAGTATGGAGTAGCGGAGAGCTCCATGGTTTCCAGAGAGATCGCTAAAACGACGAGGGAAAATTGGCTACAGAGACTACTCAAATTCGATAGTTTTCGAGTTTATGCCCGATGGCTTTCGTGGATCTTCGGATTGGCGAGCCCTCTCCACTCACTTATCTAGGAAAAACGTAGGATTGCTGTCGGGCGATAAAAGCTTACTTTCTATGGGTGGAGCTAATTAGGTTTCCTCCAATCAGGATGCACTTCGGGAGCGCTTCGAATCTGCTTGACGAGCAAGGCGGAGCATAGTTCCGAGGGATAGCTCGGATACTCGTCGCTTGCGAGTCGAAGCTAGCAGTGGTAAGTTCTCCATCCCTGCTCTAAACGCTGTCTCTGCCTGCTGTTCAGTCATGTCTAATCTAGTTTCGTACCCTTCCTCTGCTGCCGCTTCAGCAATTCGCTTTACCATGTTTGTCCAGTCCGAAAATGTTTTTCGCATGCGTTCATGAGGAAGGTCATGCGTGCGGACTCGCTTTAACGGTGGACAAACTTGCCTTGTCGCCGAACCACCACAACTGCCACACACCATACGCTCCAACCTTAGGGAACTCAAATGTCTCTGGAAGCATGTGAAATTTTCCGTTGTAGTAATGCGCCGTAGTTGCACACGGCTCTGGTGGTGACAATTGTGCTGTCTCCGCTTGTGCATGAGCAAGTCCGGCGCGTTCCAGCACGCTTTCAATAGTACTCTCGAGAACACCGCGAGTGATATTGCCTGCCGCAACGCCCTTGCTTTCGATTAGGTTGCTCATACCATCGATAAGAACCGGTGGAAGGTTGTCAATTGATTGCTGGACGCCTTGAAGTTGCTTGTACAGCTCCACGTGTGGTGGAATTCCGGTGGGGGTCATCCACGTGTTGTCACCAACGACCAAAAACGCCGACAGCTCAGCCATCGTTGCTTTGCTCCGAAACAGAGCAGTAGATAACAGTGGATGCGATTGGGGTAGTGTTTCGCGAAGATACACTGAATGTTTTACCAAAGACGCAAGACACAGCTTCAGAATGTCGCTAAGCCCGCTGACTTCATGTAGTGACGGAAACATATCGCGAATAGAAGCGTAAAGTGTAGGGTCCTCATTGTCTTTGAAAGTGCGGGGGCAGGCTGGAAAATGCTGGACGGTTTAGCGGAAGTCCTGCAACAACTCGACCCAAAACTGGTCCCCCGCAGCTTCGTATCTGATGTAGCGATCTTGGACACCTCCAAGTGACCACCCAACACGTAAGCAAACACTTGCGATGGACGGTCCGCCAGTAGAACCACTGCAGGCGAAAGTCGCAACTCCTTTCCGAATTGAATGCGTTCCATAATGCGTCTGATGTTTGAGCTCAATGATAAGTTTGCGTAGGATGCTCCCAAACCTAGCTTCCTGTTCGGATCCAGGAAAAAGAGGACCTGGTGTCTGAGTCGGTCTGCATGCCAAATAGAGTGCCAATGCGGTTACCCAACACGTTTCCGGAGTAAGCGCGTTTGCATACATGTGACGGGGATCTTTGGGTCCACTCCTTCTTGGTTGGTCTTCGACTTGTGCATGATGCACCCAACACTGTCGTCGTGGCTGCTCATGTGCTCGGTGCATAGTGTTTGCACGGACTCCGATCTGCACATCAAGTTCCATTGGGTCGTAAGGAACATGTGGGCGAATCCGCCATCTTGTCGAGCTAATGTCGCGCGGCACAGCTCTCGGTACAACGAAAAGGGTATCGGGTCTTTGCCGGACTCCTTCGGCGACCCCGACTGAAGCTTTGACGCCTCCATGCGTTTCAAGCCTGAAAAAATGTAGCCATTCCCTTTTTGTAAGCCGCGGGAAGTGGGATATCTCTACGCCGATAAAGATCCTTAATGGCGCTACGATAGCCACTCAGAGTCCCTACGCTGACACTTTTCCGCTTCTCCAACAGAAACGACTCAAAGTCGCTCGACGTGAACTGCGTTAGGTCAGGCTGACCTGTACCGGTAAAGTACTTCGGCGCCTCGTCTCCTTTAGTTGATCGAATCCACCGAGATATAACCGTCAAACTCCCTCGGTACGCTCGCTGCGTTTTGGACGACACGCACGCATCACGTACGTCTTGTACGGAAACATCACGGGTCATACTCGCGCTTTCTGCAAAAGCGAGAGCCGCAAATGAGCTGTTTGGCAAGGGGAGGTATTCCCATCCGAGCTGGTCGGCGAAGAGAAGGCGACCAAGCTGCTTGTCGAAGGCGCTGACGCTGCAGTGCACGCCACAGAAGGAGGAGTTTGGAACTTGGAGGACTCGGGGCCGATCCCAACGTGGCTGAGGTCGGGATCAAGCCAGACGTGTCGGGGGCCAAGGCTGAGCTGGACTTGGCAGAGACAGGGAGAGTGCTAGACGTGGCGGAGGCCAGAGCCGAGCTGGTCGTGGCGGGGCTCGGGGGCTCGCTGGATGAACGCTGAGGCAGACTCCTCTTGACGAGCTTGGCTGTTCTGGTGGGCTTCATGACGCTGGGGGGTCGAGAACTTGACTGTGCGTTTTCTTTTGTGCCAATCCTGGCAAGTCGGAGATATTGGCTACAAAACGCGAGCCATTCGCTCAACTCTGTGAGTGCATACATATCCCAGTATGTTAGCTCAGTGCACATTAACAATGCTGTTGATTCGGCCGCAACATTTCCTACGATCACATACAAAGCGCCATATACTGCCTACGTTTCGACGACAATCTATAGTGGACACATTACTGTACTATTTCTGATGTGTTCAGCGAGGTATCAGTTAAATGTTAAATGTCAATTACTCGAAAAAGATAGACCAACACTCACAATTGGACCATTTCTAAAGCAAACACCTACGTTTCTAAGAGCCCCGGACGTTTTCCACAGCAAAACAAATACAAGTATGTCGCGGAGCGGGCAGGAAGACGACTGGATTGATGAGGTGCAGCACCGCGAGGGCTTCGTGCTGGACGAGGTGAGCCCTATACTATTCTTCAGTGCATCTGCTTGTGTAGGAGCGGCGCTGCAGACGCCACTTTTTCCAGGTCAAATAACACGCATAACGGCCGCAGCATACTAACATCCAGTGAAAACGGCCGTTGACTTAGGACCAGAGCATAAATGCCCTCGAGATCCCGGACAGAGAAGTCACCTACCGCCGCGCCAACATGGAGACGCAGTTCATGACGTCGCGCTTCGATTCTCAGGTTCGCGGGCTCATTTTGGCGTCAAAAGTAGGCTGAGATTCCGATTTCTAATGAGTTTAAAATCTCGTTATCTGCAGACGGAAGATGTTTTCGCTCCACCCCCGCCGGGAAAAGTGATGTTTACTACGAGTCCAGCCACACTACAGGACCTGGAAGATGGCTCCACGATGCTGGGCCTCGACCCCATGCAGAACAAGCCAAAAGACTTTCAGTTTGCCGACAACTCGGAAGTGGAAAGCTCGTCCAAGTCGCAGGTTTTCGTGCCTACTGGAGAGGTCCCGGACGCTCAAGAAGTGGGCTATCGCCAAGTGAACCCCACGTTCGAGTCGTGTGAGTCCGCCGAGGTCATTTTTCGGACCCTGCACAAGGCTATGAAAGCACAAGATGTCGAGTTCTCGTGCAGCCCTGACTGGACGGTACTGTAGCACGTCGATTGTCTACAAATTTTCAGCTTTTTGTAGGGTGTAGGTGGTTTGACAGTGTGTGCTGGAATTTGATGCTCTTTTATAGATGGAGGCTTATGGGCTGGTCGCGGCGGAGGAGGTGTTCTTCATCGTGCAGCTGCACCGCTTGGCCATGAAGTCAACCATCCGCGTGGACTTTAATTTGCGCTCGGTGCGTACAGTTGCGTTTATTTGTTGCGTTGCCTGGGGAGAGGAGTTTGACGCTACGTGCATGCCCATGTATTACAGGGTGACGAGCTCAAATTCCTCGGCTTGACGGACTCCATTCGCAAGGAGTGCAGAGCGATCGACAAGGACATGATCGGACTCCTGAACTCAGGTTGGACAATCTTGCCTATGCAAGTTTTCCTTGTCTTATTTATGCTTGGTGCATCGCTGTGCTGCTGGAATCCAGTGTGCTCGCGCCATGCACAAGCTGAAGAATTGATTCTAAACGCAAGTGCCTGTATTGATGTGCCATCGGATCACGTCTGGTCACCGCGCGTGTTGTTTTTGTGTCGAGCAGCTTTGATATCATGGCGGATTGGTCAGCCCCTGGCGAACTCTTCCCGGGTTCTCTCTCGGTTGACTCACAAGAATTGTCGATGCTACTGCTCGAGATCAACTCAGAGGCCCCGCCGTTCACGCGATATGAAGTGGCCAAACGGCTGAAAGAACTTTGCCAGTACGACTCGAATCGACGCGCTCTTGCTGACCTGCTCAAGGAGCAATTCGTCTCAGGATTGCAGTCAATGCTCAAGGATGACAACGAGGACATCGTGCGTTTTGCCATCTACACCATTCTGAACTTTGCTGGTGACATCGCCACGTTGAACGAGTAAGTGCAATATTTCGTCCAGATTTGTATGGATTAACACTTGTAACTCTTACTAACCAATAAGTATATGTCGCTGCACTTACAGTTTGGAGCTACCTCGTTTGCCTGAAACTCTGCGTGACATCTTGACCCTCTCGCAGAAGGACTCGACGAAAAAGCTCGCTGGCGATCTCTACAAGACCATTAACGCCGTATGTTGAGGGGAGAGGATCAAGCTGGAGTGGTCGCTTGATGGAAAGCAGGAAAGCAAGTGTTGGAAGATTGCAAAAAGAGTGAGAGCGAGACAAGAGACAGAGGCCAGAGTGGAGGAGACGCTTTGCCCACTTGACGGTTGCCAGCCATCGTGGCTCGAGAGGTGCGGTGGTAGAACGAGGTCGTCTTTAGTTTCAGCCTACGTTCGCGAGCTTCAAGCTCATGGCTATTGTAAAATGTTTAATGCCATATGAAGCCGCAAATTCATCAACATGTTCAAGACAGACGCGCACTCATAAAGTGCTTCAAAACTGATTGTGTTCTGCCTGCCACACCTGTACTTCCAAGTTTGCGCTTCGCCCGCTTGCTGGCCAACCTACATGGACGAGTAGGGAATGCCATGACAAAGCCCTTTCCCACGCTGTGCAAGACGTCGGGGGCTGTCATTGAGCGCTGATGCTCATCAAAAGCAAGAGACGAGCTGAACATCACACAGTGAAGCGGAACCAGTTAGGCACTTCGAGCGGACAAAAACGGTATGGTGACGAACCTGGCTCGCGTCACAAGAGAGCCTCCGTAGGCAGCAAGCAGCAACGGATTGCCATTGAAAGCGACATCAGAACTGCGACCAAAGCAGCACGAGAACAATTTTGATGGTATGCGCATTAGTGCTTCGTTTTCGTAACGAAATCAGACACAAACTTACAGATTGACGTGCTTTGTCCACGCTGCAAACGTGCCGATAGCACCAGCGAGTACCTATACCAACAGCAGCCGTAAGTGAGGTTACAGCTCCAAGACACCACAAGCTACGACACACAAGGCAAGCCGTACATCTCCTTGTCCTCCGCACCGACGCGGACACCCAAACTCTTGGTTCGTTAGTGCTACATAGTTTAACAACATACATTAGTGGTAGTCTCACTTCCGCTGAAAAAATATGATGCCTTACTCATCGTCCCGTCGGAAAACGTATCCACGCTGCCCTTCTGGATAATGACCGGGAATCCAAGACTGTACACACAGTAAATAGTCAGTTTTTCAGTGCGATCTCCAATCGACGCACCCAGTGACATATCCTTACGCTTCACTGAGTCTGGCTGGTGGGATCTTCGCAGCCTCCGCAACATCAACGTTCGGCAGCAATTGCGTCGTGGCACAAAGTCTCGCGTACTCCATCTAACCCCAACTTGTCAGCACCCATCGTAATGAGTATGTAGTTAATGGAGGTACCTACTGCATTCGGCGTCAAGATGGCGTTCTTGTATCCCTTCACCGTCTCCGGTTCCAAACTGACGAGATACAGCGCGTCCCCATCCAGAACCAGCGGCAAATTCGCCTCCTTGGCCTTATCAATCACCCGACGCGTGATCTCTTGCACACTGACATCTCTCCCCAGTCCAGGACCCACCACCAGTGCGTCAAGTCTCGGCAGCAGTTGGGCGATCCTCTCCACGGCCTCCGTCACGAGCTCAGCGCGCCGAGACGCCTCGAACTTCTTCAGTGCCGCGTCCGAGCGCAGCAGCGGGTGCACAATGAGCTCCGGACTGTAACTCTTGATGGGGACGGCCGCTTCCTCCACACAGAAGAGATGGCACAGGTCCGCCCCCGTCTTGAGACTTGAAATTCCAGCGTAGAACGGAGCTCCAGTGTACTCGAACGAGCCCCTACAACCCCCACGCGACCTACACCAACAGCGTCAAATATTACCGTTAACCTTATACCTTATTTAACTATTAAATACCTTGCTGGCCCTTGTGCCAATGCGCCGCGAGGGGCGGGATCAAGCGCGACACCAGCGAGCGAGGCGACGTCATTTTTAGATTGTTCATTCTCCCAATCAGCCAATCAGAATCGTTTCACGTCGGCCTCCTTTCTCGTCTTTGACGTGAAACTTCAAGCAAAACCTGAGTCGAAGGGACGCCAAAACGTCCGTCACTTCCGAATCGGCGCCGTAGCCCACAAGTGACCTTCACTCCTCAAGATGATGTCGCCCGCGCTGCTCAAGAGCTCTACGCGCCTCGGCGGCCTGCGCCTCGCGACCGCGCGCTCGGCGCTGCCGGCCGCGCAGGTGCTGCACCAGACGCAGACGCGCACGTTCGTGGGCGAGCAGCTGTACAAGCTGGCCAAGCGCGTGATGCCGCGCATGACCAACACGGAGAAGGCGGCGCTGGAGAGCGGCACGGTGGGCTTCGACCGCGACATCTTCTCGGGCTCCCCGTCGCTCGCCACGCTGGACAAGTACTCGGCGCAGCTGAGCGCCGAAGAGCAGGCGTTCATGGACACAGAGGTGCAGCAGCTGTGCGAGATTATCGACGACTACGGCGTCTCCCGCGACCAGGATCTGCCCCTGAAAGTGTGGCAGTTCATCAAGGACAAGGGCTTCCTGGGCATGATCATCCCCAAGGAGTACGGCGGCAAGCAGTTCAGTGCGCACGGCCACTCGGTCGTGATCACCAAGATCGCGACTCGTAGCGCTGCAGGTGCTGTCACGGTGTGCGTACCCAACTCTCTGGGCCCTGCTGAGCTACTGCTCCGGTACGGAACGGAGGGGCAGAAGAACCACTTCCTCCCCGACCTGGCCAATGGCAAGCACTTGCCTTGCTTTGGCCTCACGGGCCCCTCGTCGGGATCGGACGCTGCAAACATGCGCGACACGGGCATCGTGTGCGAGCAAGACGGCGTGCTGGGCATCCGTGCTACGTTCAGCAAGCGCTACATCACTCTGGCACCTGTTGCTACGTGTGTGGGCTTGGCTGTGGATGTGAAGGACCCGCAGGGTCTGCTGAAGGAAAGGGATACCCGGGCATTACGGTGGCTCTGCTTGAGCGCGACCACCCCGGTCTTGAGATGGGCAAGCGCCACGACACCATCACCATTCCGTTCATGAACGGCCCTGTGACGGGTCAGGATGTGTTCATCCCGATGACAAAGATCATTGGAGGTCAGGAGCGTGTCGGCTACGGATGGAACATGCTCATGGACTGCCTGGCGGAAGGCCGTTCTATCAGTCTTCCAGCGTCGGCAGTTGCTGGTGCCAAGTTGTCGGTGAACGCTGTCGGTGCCTACGCACGCATCCGCAAGCAGTTCAAGGTGCCGATTGCCAGTTTGGAAGGAATCCAGGAGCAGCTCGCCGTCATGGGAAGCAACACCTTCATTATGACAAGCGGCCAGCACATGGTGAACTCCATGATTAACCAGCACGAGCAGCCCGCTGTCATCAGTGGTGTGTGCAAGCAGCAGATCACGGACCGTGGCCGTGACACCGTTATTCGTGCCATGGATGTTCTTGGTGGTGCTGGTATCTGTAAGGGCCCCAACAACTTCCTCGCCAACATCTACACTTCACTGCCCGTTGTGATCACAGTGGAGGGGGCTAACATCCTGACCCGCTCGTTGATCATCTTCGGCCAGGGTCTCACGCGTGCTCACCCGCACTTGTACGAGCTCATCAAGACCATCCAACACGGCGATGACATTGAAGGGTTCAAGAAGGAGCTCGTCAAACTGGTTAAACACGGTTTCACGAACACTGGTGGCTCACTGAAGACGGCCGTCACGCGCTCACGTTTCAAAAAGCAGAGCGGCCTGCTCCAGCACTACGAATCTCAGATGGACAAGCTCGCCAAGAACTTTGCTATGTGCGCAGACTTGTCATTGGTACTTGGTGGTAAGCTCAAGTTCGCCGAAATGACCTCTGGTCGGTTTGCGGACGTGTTCTCAAGCTTGTACCTGGGCTACTCGACGATGTGGTTCTACAAGAACAACCGCCACATCGAGGGCATCGATGTGATGTTTGACTACGCTATGACACAGCTTTGCTACGAAGCACAACAGGGAATCGTGGGTGTCAGCAAGAACTTCCCTGTTCCGGGCGTCGGGCCGCTCATGCGTGGACTATCGTTCCCGTTCGGCCTGCCTTACGACTCTCCGTCCGACAAGCAGATGCGCCAGGTTTCGGAGCTGATCTCCACGGACTCGGGTGTGCGTAACCTTTGGCCGACAATGTGTTCGTGTCTACGGACCCGAATGACCGCGTGGCGTTGTTGAACGCGACTCTGCCGAAGGCCGTCAAGGCCGACAAGACGCTCGCTGCACTACGCAAGCAAAAGCGCGCTGCCACCACTGACGAACAGAAGTTCATCGACGAGGTCGAGGCAGCGCGCGAGGTCATCATCCAAGTGGACAGCTTCGACGCTCTTGGTGCGGAGATTGGCGCGCCTAAGGACTTTGTGCGTCCCGGCATGAAAGGCAACGTTTTCGACACCGCCGTCTAAACTGAATTAGCTGAGCCACGAAGAGGAATGAACCCCACAGCAGACTCTGTCGGTAGTAGGAAGAGACGAGAAACCAAAACATTAAATGAAATACCTTCAATTCCAACATGCCTTGATTCGAGCTTGTAGCTACGGAATAGCCTGAGCAGGAAGTTTTCATGCCCAGGGATCAAAAGATCCGAGCGCTGCTCCCATTACGTTGCCATCACTTTTTGTTTGCTTTTCTTTAGCTGCAATTCGCCAGCACTCGTTTCCTTAAAGGGGCAGCAAGTCACCAGCATACAGGGATCCAAGCAAAAAAACGCTGTCAAGAATTGTCAAAGTCCGTAAGAGCCACTTCAGTTCTCTCCAACAAATTTCTGTAGCAACACCACCGCCACAGAAAGGTTAGTAACTGCATCCCCTAAAACAACCGCAGTCCAACGCAACGCACCTCGGTATTTTGGCGAGCGCACCGCACGAAGGCGTCCGCCACTTCCTTGCACTTCAAGACGTCGCTCTTCTCGTCTCTATAGCACTGCAAGCACGCGTCGCGCTCGGGCGAGCACTCCACGTCACGCAGCGGCGCGCGGTACTTTTCTTGTTCATCACAGCCACGAGCTGCTCGACGCGCTTGTTCTCGCGCTCCTCCTGCTCCTTGGCGAGTTGCGCCTGCTGCGCCAGACTGGGGGCCGCCAGCGTCTGCTTCTGCTGCTTGAGCTCCTGCTCCGCTTTTTCCGGTAGTCGTCAGCGCCCTGTAGCAGTTAACAGCTCCGTCGTCAGTCCAGTGGCTTCTTCACTACCTGAAAAATGCTCTTCACCTTGTTGTAGGCCATCAGCAGCTGCTTCTTCTTCATGGCCGTTTGCTGTCTGGTACAATAGTAGTATGTCATACAAGAATTAGTACCCTTATGATAGTATACTACGAGCTGCAGAGATGCTCGCACTGCTCCTGTTTGCTGTTGTTGGAGGCTTTGGAGGCCTCGTGTGTGCCGTTGATCTGGTCAACGAGCGCCGGAGTGAGGTGGATGGAGGTCGCCGTCGGCCCCTCGTGGTCGCCTTCGGGACGCAGCTCCGCAGCCTCCTCGGCCGTCACCACGCGCGACTGCTTAGCGCCCATGCTCCTGAATCTCCCTCACGTCGGCTTTCCTGCGTTTGGTAGCCGCACACAGCGGAATCGGTTATCGAGCGTGAATATGGTATGCTATATGAAGGGTTTAGTATGATAAATGACAGTTTTATGAGAACCGGTTTTGGAGATGTCTCGCTCTGTTAAACCGGGCTTGTCAAGATGAAGGACCCTTCACTGCCAGTAGCAGAAGTTTTGCGTCCGTGAAGTGCATGTAGCAGCCTGCTAGAAGTTTTGCGTCCTAAATGTACCAGCAATGCTGAGTCCTTTGCAAAACTCGACTTCAGTTCCCGCGCTTTTGTCCACCGCAGTGTCTACCGCAGTGATTGTTGTTGATTTCGATCGCAGCAGCGGTTGTAGTGAGCAGGCAAGCATTTATGCCGCCGTTCAATGCCGCAAGCCAGACACGTTCACCGTCTTCGTCGGTGTATCGGTCGGTGTGCCAGTGGCACGGCGCCACCTCATTGCTCATACAAGCGCGGGCCCCCGAGCAGGGAGTGGTTACCGCAACCTTAACGCTGGGGTGAGGGTGAAAGAGCTAAGTCAGAAAAAGAAAAATCAATGCCCGTGGTTTCAGATCCCTGCTTTGAGCACGGACTGTTTAGGGCGGTGACAGGTACAGTAAAAAGTGTAAATAGTGTGGGTTCCCCTTTAGCGTGGCCGCGCAAATACCGTAGGCCACACTAATTATGACTCCACCGTCGCTAAGACTTCAACCCACACTAATAGCGCGCAAGTTGTTCAGCCCACACCAGCCATTTGTACGGCAAGGGCATAGGCAGTGAAAAGCAGCACAGTTCGACTTCAGAGTAAAAAGCCGCATGGGGTCAACTTGTAGCGGTTGTGGCCTCGACACATCAAGCGTCTCGCACACGTGTGATGTTTGCGGGAATAGGAATCATCCCTTTTGTGGTATTCCTGTTGAAGAGAAGCAGGGTGGGTATGTTCGCTGCAACTCGTGCACTCAGCCACTGGCACCTGCAATAGACGTCGAGCAGAAAGTACCCCCAGAGCGTTGCCGCAGAACAGTTTGCAAGCCTTTTTCGGCCCGTCGACGGTGGAGTATGGAGCGGATCAGCTTGACGAGCCTGAGGATAGTGTGGGCCCTACCATTGTGGAGAACGTTGGTAAAATCAACGTGGGTGGGAGCGATGAGGTTGTGGTCTTGGACGAACGTCACTCCAGGCGCCTGCGTCGAGCTCCTCAAGTTGTGTCCCAACTCACGGATAGAACACGAGTCGTGGCTTACATGCAAGCACTTCACGATACTGGAGAAGACCGACTGCCTCGAAAGCCGTTGCAAAATTCCCTGCGATCTTCACAGGCAACCAAAAAGCCAACCTGCAGAAGGCCAGTCGATGGTGGAAAGAGCGCGAGAGGCACATGGCAAAGCAGCGAAGGTCTGTGGTGGCGGTTCAATGTGGCGTCAAGAAGCGCATGCGCGGTAAAGCAGCCCCTGGTCGAGGTCGCAAACGTGCACCATGGGTAGAATGGATTTACAGTCAGCTGCTGGGAGAGTTTTGTCGCCTCCGGAAGACGGGCATTAAACTGTCCCGGGCTCTGCTACAGCAAATAGCTGTCAGCATTCTGACACACGCTCAAGGTGATTTTCGTGCAACCACGCTAGATAACTCGGGCGTTCAGCTGCAAGATCGTATCACCTATCGATGGGTTCAACACTTTTGTGCGTGTTTTGACATCGTTTCGCGGAAACAATGTGGGAAACCGGAATGCAGTCCAGAGAAGGAGGAATCTATCGAGCGGAGCGTTGCAACCCATCTCGGCAAGTTGAAACGTGCATTTGACAGCGGTGAACTCGATGAAAATGCGGTCTTCAATATGGATGAGACCCATTTTGTGGTAAATATGGACAACAAGAAAACACTAGGATTTCGAGGAGACAAAACCATTCGCTATCATGACGTGGTTAGTGGTGGAGAGGGTATGACTTTGGTGATAAAAATTCGAGGCGGCCCTAGTGAACGTATCGAGCCACCGATGGTTATCTTTCAGAACAAAAACCGGAGCTACCCTATTGGAGGGGTAAAGGACGATGTACCAGGTGTAACCTATCGAAGTGGTCCCAAAGGCTGGATGGATCACCACATTTTCCGGGAATGGGTTCAAGACAATACCTGCAACCGTCGTCACGCCCGCGGTAAACAGCAAGTCGTGTATATTGACAATGGCGGCCACGATGTAGACGAATGCAAGGAGGCTCTGGATACCAAAAACATGAGCATCAAGTTTCTTCCAGCCAACTCAACACATCTGTGCCAACCCGCCGATTCGTTCATCATCAAGGCGATCAAGGAGATGTGGACTACGGAATGGGATAAGGAGAAGCTGCGCCTGGCAGCAGAATCACAGTTCTCGACTTCAAAAGCAAACGGGAAATGGTCCGGCAAAATCAAGAATCCTGGTAAATCGTTCTTCCTGAAGCTTGCCGCTCGCTGCGTTCGTGCCATAAGTCAAAAGACAGACGCTGACGGTGTATCGTACCCACGAAAAGCAATGATTTTGTGTGGTCTTTCCAAGAATTTGAACGGCGCATGGGAAGAATCTCAACTTTCGAAGCATCTGCAGGAGATCGTTGAGAAGTATCGCGAGGATTTCAGGGAAGCGTAGGTGTGCAAAGCTCATGTACTGTATAAATATTCAATACTGCATTTTGAAGTTTGCTTTGCCTGGCTCATTTTACCTGTAACTGTTTGAGTAGCAACGACGTTGCTCACAAAGTGCGTGAGGCCAATATTTGAGCACGAAGTTATGTGCCACCAATTCTGCATGCGCGGAATACACCAGCAGGCGTATAACTGCTGGCTGTCCGTGTTGCGGTCAATATAACCCCTCAACACCAGTAACACGTTCTCGTTCTCCTGTCTCTCAGGCAGCATGTACAGCATTGGAAAGGACCGCAGATAGAGATCCTCCACCGCAAAAATGGTCACCAGTCCCTAGTTGTGGCCGCACACATCGCACACAACGCCCTTGGTGCGTCTGGACACCTCGTAGTCTTTCATAATGCAGCACGGGATCTCTATTGTTCTCCACCATGGATGTTCTCGATGGGCGAAGCTCCTGCCCAACTGACCAGCGCGTTGAAGCAATGCGAGGATCAGTCTGCCGCCCAGAAACTTGATCAGTGTCGATAGGCGGTCTTGAGGCTTATCACTTTGCCAGCTCGGGCAAGTGGCCCCCGTGTGCCCGGCAAGTAGTCACATGGCTAAATAGAGAAGGAGAAGTCAGCTAAAACTGAAGAGCGAGGCCTCCCAGGCCAGCTCTGGACGTACCATGAAGTGACCAATATTAGTGTGGCTTCATCTTTAGTGTGGGTGCGTATTTACCGTGGCCCACACTAATTATAAAGCCGCAGGTCGCGTTTTGATGGCGCAATTACCGTGGGCCACACTATTTACACTTTTTACTGTAGTGTTTCATCTAAGACTACTGGAGGAGGTGACAGCTTCCTCAGGGTTTCCAATGGTGATCCGGGGCGAAGTTTTTCGTGTGGGCATTGTCCACTTTCACGATTTGGAGGCCATGACACCCGTCCTTGCCATCGGGGTTAGGAGTTATTTCATTTCTGAGTTAATCATATTTATCAGATTTTCTCAGATTTAAGGTTGCGTTTAGACAGTAAGGTTGCCGTATTTAAGGTCGTGTTATGGTTGCTGTAACGCCATTCCCCGAGCAAGCAACAACGGTACAGAACTGGCGGTAAGCCAAGCTCGTCCTTGCATTGCACGCCAATAGCCCAAACCGAGCTCGTCTTCGCCAACATTCGGTCTGTAAAATTTACAATAATTGTACATGTACTGCTAGCATGCTGTCCACCAGCGCTGCATTGATACCTGTAGTAATCCACGCCTCCTTTGCCCATGGATCCATTTCGTGTTCTTGTCCGCCACCTTTGGGAGCCATCCAAACCTGCCACACTTAATTCTCACAAGTTGCTCGTCAATCCCAACTGCCGATTTCAAGTCAAAAGCATACAAAAACCTACCTTTGTACCGAGCCAACGTGTAGCCATGTCTCTGCTCCACAATCCACAGCCCCACGATTTCTGTACCAGGGCCTCAAAGCCGAGCCGAGCAGGTCCACACGCCAGCAGAGACCTCGCTTGTCGACGTGTCAATGCGCGCTCACTCCTCAAGTTCCCCTCGACGAAACAGAAGACTCTCTCGCCATGTCGGACAAGCAGAAAACGGCTCTGATCGCCGCCGCCGCCGTCGCGGGCGTCACCGCCGGCTCGTACCTGCTGCGTGCGGCCATGCGCCCGGTGCTTCGTGCACGCGCCGCCACCTTCTTCAAGGGAATGCTGGCGGACGCCGACATCATCCTGGACCGCGACATCCGCGTGTACGACGAGGACATTTACCTCGACTGGGTGCACCGCGGCATGCTGGCCATCGGGGAGTCCTACATGGCCAAGAAGTGGGACGCGCTCATCCCGCTGGACGAGCTGCTGACGCGCCTGCTGTCGCTGCCCGCCGACAAGCGCCGCAAGATCCTCAAGGCTTGGAACGCCAAGTTCATCGCGCTGGGCGGCAAGGTCTTCAACTACCAGTCGCCCTCGCGCGCCGGTATCGTGGGTGCCCACCACTACGACCTGGGCAACGACTTCTTCAAGCTCTGGCTCGACCCGTACATGCAGTACTCGTGCGCCTACTGGAAGGGCATCGAGGACAAGCACGACCTGGACGCTGCGCAGCGCAACAAGCTGCACCTGATCGCCAAGAAGCTTAAGCTCGAGCCGGGGATGACCGTTCTTGAGATTGGATGCGGCTGGGGAGGGCTCGGCTGCTTCCTTGCCAAGGAGTACGGCGTCCACGTGACGGGTATCACCATCTCCAACGAGCAGCTCAAGGGCGCTCGCGAGTGGGCTGCGCGTGAAGGTGTGAGCGACCTCACGAGCTTCGAGTACTGCGACTACCGTAAGATGCATGGTCAGTTCGACCGTGTCGTGTCCATTGCCATGATTGAGGCCGTAGGGTACAAAAACCTGGGCGAGTACTACGACGTGATCAAGCGCTGCCTGAAGGACGGCGGTCTTGCCATCATGCACGGTATCGCCGCCAACCGCTCCATTGAGGTGCCCATTCAGCTCTGGATCCTCAAGTATATCTTCCCCAACGGCTTCCTGCCGTCCGTGGCGCAGATGGTCACCTTCTCGGAGCGTAAGCTCGTCGTGGAGGACGTCCACAACCTGGGCCCCGACTACGACAAGACGCTCATGTGCTGGTACGAGCGGTTCCAGACCCACCTCAAGAACGGCGACATCGACCGCCCCGAGGTCTTCACCCGCATGTGGGACTTCTACCTGCAGTACTGCGCCGCCGGCTTCCGCGCGCGTACCATCCAGCTCGTGCAGATCATCTTCTCCAAGAAGCGCGCGGAGCGCTACGACGCTGTGAGATAAACGGTGGAATCGGGGCAAGCGCCAGCCCCAGCAGCTCATCAAAAGCTCAATCTGGTTATGATGCCACGGATGCAGGAAAGCAGACAGTAGACTGGAAAGCAAGACCCTTACCTGTGCATATGTAGACAAGAGCTTGGCTGTAGGTGGTCGGCTCTGAAGATAATCCAAGCAGAACTTTTCACAATTGCGCCAAGCGGCTGGTGAGCCTATCGTGGGTTCACAACCGGCCATTCCTTGATCCCCCTCTCATCCAAGCGCAATGGAGAAGCCAACGCGTAACCCGTCAGCGCTGAGTATTTATCGTCCCGGTCTGCTCAACGGCAAAGTGGTGCGTGAACATCACAACGAGTCCATGGAGGAGATTTGACAGCTGAAACTCATGTGAATAATCCGTTGTGTTGCAAGGCCATCGTGACGGGAGGTGGCACAGGCATCGGAAAGAGCATCGCGTACGAGTTAGCGTTCCTGGGCTGCACCGTCGTGATCGCGTCTCGGTAGTTGAAGCTTTGCGGCCGACGACCGCGTCGTATACACTGACGAGTGCTCTGGTGTAGGGACTTGGAGCGGCTGAAAGCTGCAGCAGACAAAATCAAGCAGACGTCAAGGTTGCCGACCCCACGTCTGCTGGATCAGTACACGCTATTGCGTGCAACATCCGTAGTGAGGAGCAGGTGTCGAACCTGGTGGATGATACCCTGGCAAAGTTCAAGCGCGTGGACTTCCTCGTGAACAATGGTAAGCACAGCAGCATCCAGCATCAATTATCCCGGATTGAGTTGTTCGCTTTGACGTGTATGTAGCTGGCGGACAGTTCCGTTCACTCCTTGAGGACGTGTCGCTGAAAGGATGGCAAGCTGTCATGGACACGAATTTGTAGGTCAGGCGCTTGGTTGGTAAACAGATCCCCTCGGCTAACCGAATTCTGCAGGAACGGAACCTTTTTGATGACCAAGAAGGTTTACCACGCCTACATGAAGGAGCACGGCGGCAGCATCGTCAACATTATCATCCTGTTGGACAAGGGCAACCCGGGGTTGGCACACAGCGCTGCTGCCCGTGCTGGTATCGAAAGTCTGTCCAAGTCGCTGTCGGTGGAATGGGCTGCGTCTGGCATCACTCTCAACTGCGTCGCTCCGGTACGAAAAGAGTCTTCATCGTCAGCTCTGGGGCTCAGTACTTGTATCTAACCACCACTTGTTGCAGGGTATCATCCTATCCAGCGGCGTGGAGAACTACCCCAATGGTGCTGAGATGTTCGTGTATGCGGCTGAAAAGGCGACGGCTGCGAAGCGCATGGGGAGCGTTGAGGAGGTCTCTGCTAGCGTTTTGTACTACTTGTCCCCCGCTGGAGCCTACGTGACTGGAGACACCATGCATGTGGACGGAGGCTGGCACCTTCTGGGACCTCTTCTCGATGTGTCACCTCACGACAACAACCGCCCGTACGGTACTTGCAAGTTGTAGAGGCGGGGCTCAACTTCGACACCTCCGTGGCGAACACTGCAAAACTAGACTGGTACTGTTTCGCTTCTTGAGTAGCTACAGGTACTGGCGTTCGTGGCAGCAACTTTTTATTTAAGTTACACATGCATTTTATTCCAAAGTTTCATGGTTTTTTTGCATGTAACTTTGTATAAACTTTGTTTGTTTTTACAAATATACATGTTGTAAAACCTAAATTGTAAAACCAAACAAACGTATTAAATTGGTGAATTGACATGTAAGCAAAGCTCAGTTTTGATGCATCAACAACTCCTCTTGACAGAACTGAATCCGCCTGAACTTGACCACCATGATCCGCGCCCCGACCGCCCCAGTATGTACCGCCCCGACCTCTTCCGAGGCAAAGTGGTGCGTCTCCTCCCTCTTAACTGCAATAAATAAATGGGTCTAATACCTGGGTGCTTTGTAGGCCATCGTGACTGGTGGAGGAACTGGAATCGGTCGGTGCATCGCCCACGAATTGGCGTCGCTCGGCTGCTCCGTCGTGATCGCTGCCAGGTAAAAACCAAGTGATTGGGCGGCCAATAAACACTGGAGTTAATGCTGTTTTCACTTTAGAAATGAGGAGCGACTTCACGCGGCGGCGGAGACGATCCGCAGTCAGTTGGACGCTGCTGGACGCGACCTCAAGGACGTCATCCACCCAATCGTGTGCGATATCCGCAAGGAGGAGCAGGTGGACAACTTGGTGGACGAGACGCTGGCCAAGTACAAGCGCGTCGACTTCCTTATCAACAATGGTACGGATGTTCGAGTGGAGCTTTTGACTGGTACAGGGGCTCTGATTCGTGTTTGCATTTGATGAATGTGTAGCGGGTGGCCAGTTCCGAGCTCCGATCGAGAAGGTGAGCCTCAAAGGGTGGGAGGCCATCATGCGCACGAACCTGTACGTTGATATCCATTAAGAATGGAAATGGTGGTTGTATTGTGACAATTCGTGTTGTAACTCGAAGGAATGGTACGTTTATGGTGACCAAGAAGGCGTACCATGCGTACATGAAGGAGCACGGCGGCAGGATTGTCAACATCATCCTTGTCATCGACAAGGGCTACCCTCTGATGGCACACAGCGGTGCTGCTCGAGCTGCTATTGAGAACCTCGCCAAGTCGCTGTCGGTGGAGTGGGCTGCCTCCGGCATCACCCTCAACTGCGTCGCTCCGGTACGTGAGATCTTTCACTAATACAATATTTTATGGGAACTAATCAGTGGACTGCATTTTGTAGGGTATCATCCTTTCGAGTGGTGTGGACAACTACGAGGGTGGAGCCGAGCAGTTCCACGTGGCTGCGCGTAGCGCCACAGCGGCGAAGCGTGTCGGCAGTGTCGAAGAAGTCTCGGCGGGTGTGCTGTACTACTTGTCCCCTGCTGGAGCGTATGTGACGGGCGACACCATGCACGTGGACGGCGGATGGCACCTGCTTGGTCCTCTTCTCGCTGTGCCTCCCCACGAGAACAACACTCCGTACGGCACGGTTGGATCGAAGTTGTAAGTCTGCCACTTGCGCAAGCTTCGATACATCAAAACACTTGTCGAACGAAAACATTCGACGTTGATAATAATGAAACCAGCTCTTTTGTTGTGTTCAATTTCAACGCGTTCACTCCAGTATCACTTCAGTATCTTGAATCCCAAATGCAGCGTACACAACCAATATCTGAAGAAAGAAGTACTACAATGATAACCACGTCAGAAATTAAGTCGCTGCACGTACAACCACCGTCCTTTAATGTACCAATTTGCTACGTATCCAACGCACTAAGGAAGCGATAATAAAAATGTTGTTTGGAGGAGGTTAGACTCGGTCCTTTAGTCGTCTCAGCTACTACTGTACTACACCCAGCCTTATCAGTCCTCAAATGTACACGCATTAGAGCCAACTACATCTTGCTGTCGATTCGTCAATCTTGTGGAGCTTTTGTAGCTGACTTCAGATCCTCACTGTATCATTAACGGTGGTCACGGCGGAAAAGAGCTGTCATGTTTTGCCGGCCATCAAGGTTGCCATACCTTGGATAAGACGAGTTTGCTGGCGAATCGGCTCAACCACTTCAAATAAGTTGATGATCACCTCGACATTGAAACCATTAGGAAGGCCAGCTGCACGAGGAAGACCTCTATAGCAGCCGACGTGAATCAAACTTCAGGATGGCGTTCTCATCAATGGGCGTGACTCACTGTTCAACACTTCCAACACATCCTATGCCAGTAATATTGGTATCGTTTGCTTTTCACTTTTAAATGATCACCAACATTTTTTCAACTCGAACGACAGTTTGGTAGGAGGTCGAATGACTCGGCATAGTCGGTCACGCTGCGTGCAACAACTGGAAAAAATCTAACCAGGAAAAAACAAAGTTTTGTGTTACCGAAAACGTGACATTGTTTGCGTAGTTGGTGCCATCGTCATTCTTAGCGACGCTTAGACTTCGTACGATTCCTTTAGTACTTCTTCCGCAACTGTTTAGCCTCATCTTGCCAATAGACCACGTCCAATTGATGCTTGTTCACCAACTTATTGTACGGCTCACGCAGACACAAAAACCAAACCTTAGCCTCATTCCGTTGCTTCTTCGCCATTTTAACCTTGTCAAGTGCCTCGTGATAGTCGGACGATTGTGGGAGCTACTATCTCCACGTCGTGGGTGTCTCGCGAATTCGTCCTCAGCTTTACAAACAAGCATTAGAAAGAGACGTGAGTACTCTCACATGTAAGGCTACGCACCGTCCGCCTTGATATTGACCCTCTACAAGTAAGAAAGAGGGAAGTTGGGGGAGGAGAATCCGAGATAAACATTGAGGCGAAGCTCCCCAACCTGAAACAAGCCAATACGGACTGCATTGGTCGTTACTTCGTCCTATCTCGTTTCATGACAAACTAATTTCTCCATTCACGTCTACCATTCCTGTCGTTCGCCGCGCAGTTGCTGCTGGCGACGTTCTTGTTCAATCGCGTCACGCACGACCACCTTGCCCACCACGTACACACCGCTAGCCACCATACCGTAGATCGCGAATAAATACGAGGCCACGACGCTCGCAGCGCCGATGAAGCCCAGCACCACGAACGCCATCGCACTGAGCGGGTCAGGCTGGTACGAGTACACCATGTTCACGAGCGAGAAGAAGAAGTAGAACAACGCTCCCAGCAATCCCGTCGTGAAATTCATCACGGCCACGAACACCCAGTTCAGAACCATGCTCAGCATGTCTTCATCCCGCGACGAGAGCACCCGCATGAGCATGTGATAGAACGTCTGCTGCTGGGCGAACATCTTGCCCTTCTCAAAGGCGCTCCAGAACCGAGCACGTACATCAGCGAGCCCAAAGTCGGACCAAAGTCCCACAAAAGACCGAGCTTTCTTCATCTTGTCTTCGCGTTCTCTATCCGTTCGTGCGACTTCCGCCGCCCACTTGTCAGCGACTGGTTGTCGCTCATTCACCAGCGTCTTGTAAGGCTCTCGGAAGCGCCAGAACCAGACTTTGGCTTCGTCTGTATAGGCCTGAGCCTCCGTGAACTTGGCATACGCTTCGTGGTACTCTGGCATGTTGGCGGCCTCCACGACCATCCCCTCGTACGTGGTCTTCATCTCCGGTGTCACAGTACTGAGACCAGGAGACAGCAGCATGAAGAAGAGACCCACAGCCCACAGAACGAGTCCCACGCGGACCTTGGGGGACTGGAGAGCTCGTCCAGCTGCCACTTTGACCAGTGCAACCACCGGATCCCCCTCCTCATTGGCGAAGCGAGCTCGTTGCATGGCGTCCGAGTCTGAAGCATTGACACAGTCATTAAAACGGTGGTAAGTAGCGTTAGAGGGGCGTTGAAAGGGTGAAACAAGCACCAGCAGAGAGAGGAGATGCGCGCGAACAAGATGAGACGCTGGAGAGCGACGTACCGGCCGCATTGGAGCTGGGGTGACCGGGTCGGCGACGCATCTTGAGCGGATCGGATTGTGAAATTCTACTGCAATTTTTGTTGTCGAATATTTTGACTTCAGGCAAATATTTTGATTTGAATCCCAAGTATTCTCGAACGTAGGTTGAAGTTCGTGTAGCCATGTTGGGCATATTTTGGTGCCAAGTCTTACCGGACACCGAGCGTTGACATTGCTGCGTCAGCTCAAGCTCGTCACTCAAGGAGTTGATCGTCGCTTTGAAATGGGTCTTCGAGGAAGCAGAAGCCGTCGGAGATTTCAAACGAGTTTAGTCCTGCACTCAATCGCGAGAAGCCCACGACAAAAGACACGAAGGATGCAACGCCGCTGCAGCCTCGTGGTAGTAAAGTGGCGCCAGGAATTGGCTCAGAAGTGACATCTCCAGTGAAAGAACCCGCGACGGAGGACAAGAAGACGAGAAAAACTGCCAACATGAAGAAGGTAATTGTTTCGAAGCGAGGCAGCACTACTGAAGCTCAAGAGCAGACGAATGCAGCAGTAAATGCACCTCCAAAGCGCAGTGGGAAGAACATCCAGTCGGATGAAACTGAAGGCGAAATAAAAGACCCGGAAGAGGATGCCAAGGGGCTGTACAACATTCTGGTGCAGACACGTCGGTGTGAAGAATTGTGTTCGGGTTTGGGGCTTACAATGAAGGACATCCGAAAGATGAAGCGCAAATACGACGACAACGACATGTTCCACTCGTACGTTTTTCAATAGGCTGTTTAGTTCGTGTGAATGTTGTAGCTAATCATGACTTTTGCTTTGGTTTGTCAATAGCGGAGAGATCAACCAAGCCGAGTTATTCTTTATGATTAAAGAGGAGCGACGGCCCTTGACTGTTGGCATTCTACGACTTGCAGATGTGCCTGAGACTCAAAAGTTCGTGTCCTTCGATGAGTATCTGCTTTGTGTTGTGAACTTCGCAGTGTTCACAAAACCCGAACTCTACCAGTTCGTTTTCGATTTATACGACAACGACCAGTCCGGCGCGCTTGACGAGCGTGAATTCGCCAAGATGAGTCTGGAACTCCAGAGTAAGGAGTTCAATTTCCCCGCCAACGTTACAATGTCGATAAAGATGCTGGAGGGCAAAGAAGGTCACTGTGCATTTGCACCGGATGACGGACTCGTAGATCTTGGGGAGTTCATGAGGTTTGCGAAACATTTCCCAGTGGCGTTTTATCCGATCATGAACATGCAGAAGAATGTGCGTGCGTCGACTTTGGGCGAGTCGCGTTGGTCTCGAATTACAGCTAACAAGCTCAAGGTTCATCAACTGGTTAGCTACATGCGTCAGCATCATGGTGCTGTACCTGAACTCTCTTTGCGTGAAAGTATTGCAAATGTTTTCTCCAGTGAGATATTTCACATCCGGAAGCGGGCCGGTGAATTGTACGCGCTTGAACTTGCACAGCGCCATCATAAAAATGACGATGAGGCTTAAGTTTTCTTGCGGTCTTCTTGATATTGACG
This sequence comes from Phytophthora syringae, assembly GCA_012656105.1. Taxonomy (NCBI): domain Eukaryota; phylum Oomycota; class Peronosporomycetes; order Peronosporales; family Peronosporaceae; genus Phytophthora; species Phytophthora syringae. The sequence goes on from JAAKBD010000047.1 coordinate 569,286, forward strand.
CCACGCCAATGTCCGAGCCCGCGACATCACAGTGTTGCTACCAGGCAAAATATTTCGTATCCAGTCTTTGAATCGCACTCGAGGTAGCTCCCCATTGTGTTGGTTTAAGTACACGAGAAGTGGCGCCACAAGTTGTTGCTCCTGCTCCTTTCGCTCCCAGTACTTTTCGCCCAAAGTTTTTGCACGCACGGATCGCTGAAATTGTACGAGGGGGAAGAAAATCACGGGGTTTCGACGTACCAGCTCCTGGAAATCCTCGAAGGTGAGAGTGGAAGGCAAACCTGTAAGTGGTGATACTGCATTAGCTCCGAAGCTGCGAGCAGCCACCCCAATATTGCGCGCGTACGAGACACCGGCGGCTTGAAGCACCTCGCCAAGTCTACGAGCGTTCACAGTGTCCACACCTCCAGCGAAAAAGGCATCGTACCAGAATCGCCAAATTTGAGTATCAGAGAACGAAGCAAAGATGCACACGACGCGTAAGAACTGGTCGAACGTCACTCGCGTCGTTGTAGTCGTGGTATTTGCTAGGCGAAGTAGTTCCTTGGTCAGGATGTGAGATCGCTCGAACGCTTTGTCCTCGTTAATCAAGTGGAAAAAGCAACGTATTGTGACACTGTCGCTGTGGGAGCCGTCTTCATCGTCGAACTTTCGGCGTAGTTGACGCACATCTTCACGAGTCATTCCTAGACGCTTGCAAATGACTTCAGTCTCGCTCTCTTCAAGCAACCGACCGTAGATGACGGACTCATGAGACAGCTTTCGATTTCCTGTGGGGTTTGCAGTTGGTGCTTTCGTAGCACTTACCACGATCTTCTTCGGCTGCAGCGATCGACGCTTGAGTTGCACCCACGAGATACGCCGTACACTCATGTTTCGGTGAAGCCCAAGTGTTCGACAGCTGTCCTACTGGAAATGAAGTCGAGCTGTACCGCTCCAATAATTACCCCGTACAAATATAGGCATCTTCGACAACGTACATCGAGTCCGGGTTCCAGCTCGCATTTATCGGAAGTGGACGAGGGTCACGGTCGTCCCCGACTCGTCGCCGCCCCGTCCTTTCAGATAATCGAATTATTTGAAGTAGCAGCAACCTGATAGCAGATGTTATTCGTATCGTCCGCCCGGCACGCACTTAACCGGATACCATTCACTCGGCAATCAGTCTGCAGGCGCACAGGCCCAAGAGAGAGCCCGGCACGACGCCGCCGCGCTGCCCTTCGTGGGGAGATGACCCAGTCGGTGCCGGTCGAGCCGGACGAGCACGCCAAGGACGCTGCCACGCTGGAGCTCATTAGGAGATGGCAGAGCAGGTGTAGGTGGAGCCCAGCACGCGCGTCAAGTACGCCGCTGCGCTGCCCTTCGTGGGGAGATGGCTCAGCAGGCAGCATATCGCCGCCTACGGCATTATGGTACGGTCGGGTTGATGAAATGCGACGTATATTGAAAGTACTTATGCTCTTTTGTCTGAGCTTTAGACTAAGGAGCTCGCTTTAGGCCTTCGCTTAGCGCGTTCAAGGTAAGATGTTGTTCGGTACGCTGGGCTTCGAGAACACAGACGGTTTGCTCGTGACTGATACCTTGTTGTTGTGCGATAGCAACTACGCGATCGATAATTCGCTTTCGGCGAAAGAAGAAACGCTTCTCGGCTGCTGAATTGCGCCAGGTTGAGCCATGATGCTGCTCAAGGTCCCTCACAGCTGGGCCACCGTGTATACCCAAGGACCACTCCTGCCACACTTGGTGTACGGTCTTCAAAGACCGAACCATTTTGTACGTTGCTGGTACCGCACCACCACAAGCAGGTGCTCGTGGAGTACTTGCTGACGCGTTGCCACTCCAGTCGACAGTCAAGCGGACAGCTGCTGCGCCCGATGTAAGTTGCTCAAATGCTCCTGTCATTTTTGTAAGCTGTGTTCCCATCTCACTGATCTTCTCATCGATGTGCGCAAATGTCTGTTGCTGCTGCTGCTTTAGATGATCCATCAAATCGGGAACAACTTCGTTCAACTGAAGCGTTTGGGGTGATTTTTCGGTGAGCATTTTTGCTTTCAGTTCACTTGCAAAAGCGTTGAACTCGTCGGTTCTAAACAAGAGGATGACTCTACAACTTGTGAGCAGGATGCACCCGTTTTAGCAGCACAGCATCTTGCAGAATTACGATGCGCAGGTAAGACAGCAAGTTGAGAAAACCGCCCGTTGCTACGTGAGGCGCTGATTGCTTCGTATATGCGTCCATGTAATTTTCAATGAAGGGAAATACTTCGCGCTGCAGACTCTCAGGTGGAACAAGAGCTGCTCGATCCAGGAAGAAGGAGCGTCGATCAGGCGAGAAGCCTGCTAGCGAGCGCATAGCATCTCGCGGTAATGCCGTCAGGTAACAACCTTCCATTGCACCAGCGTTCCACTTCCCTAACCGTCGGATTTGTGACTCTGTTGCCCCTGCCAGTTCTGCCATCCGTGAACCTGAGCCTCGCGCTGCGTGCGTCTTAGCTTTGGAGTGCAATCCAAGAGCACTGAACGCTTTCACAGTAGCGTCATAGTGTGCCCGATATGTCAACGGCGTTTTTGCATCTTTTCCTGACTTGAGAACTTTTATGTCGTACCAGTCTTCAGGCACTAAGAAGTTTGGGACGACTTCGTTTTGTATGTTCCATCTGAAGAAAAGATAAAAGGCCAAAGCTCCCACAGGACAAATCGCAACGTTGCGATGGCGAATGTACGATCCGAATTCTCGACGCCCGTACTGATTAGTTTTTCCATGTTCCATAATCATCACGAGAGCGCGACAGTCCGAATGCCCCTCATGCTCCAAGACTACACTAAAGAGATCGGGAAGTTCTAAGTTGCGTGCCGATTCTCCTCGTAGTAAACACGCGTGGCACAAAAGTGGCTCATCCTGTTGCGCAAGTCATTTCCGCTGTTGAGATCCATGTAATAACGGGAGATTGCAACCAGGTCGTCAGTAGTGCAGTAGTCGTCCAGCAAAGAACCAATACCGCGATCCACATACTCTCGCTTGTTTTTCTCGTGTTTGTTGCGCTTGAGCGATGTCAGCAGCGTCTTGATCAGAGTATTCCGCGGGTGTGGGTGCGCATTTGCACCTCGACTTTGCTGGTCATTGTACAGATTCGAGATTGCATTTACATACATCTCCACAGTTGCTACGCCAACAGTCCGAGGTGAGTTCTTAGATCGAACTTTACGATCAACCACTTCCTCCTGCAGGAAGAGATGCCTTTTAGCTGCTGTAACCTGGTATCGTGTAGTTTCATGAAAGCCTTTTCGGTCACACCAAGCCTTGAACTCACGCTGCTTGGGCTCGTACACGCGCGTCGTGTTTGAAGGGCGCGCTTCGCGACAGCGATCAAGTGTTGCGTTCGCACTCTCCTCGAGCTCGACCTGCAGGCCAGGCGGCTCCATTGCGTCCCCGGTAGCAGAAGCTTGAATATGATTTTGAGGAGTTTTTGGCTATCAACGGCGGCCTTTCAGCAGGGAGGGACGGCGTCCTCGTCCCCAATGTACCGCTCTATATAGCATTACCTAACCCTAAGAAGATAACCTCATTATATTTCAATCGATGTGTATTTTAGCCGCACTCTTCCTGCTGATGCTGACCTATTCCATTAATCTTCATGAATAACGCTAAACGCATCGATCCGCACGAAGGTGCTAAGCTTGAAAGTTCCAGAACGAAGAAGTCAAAGGCAGACACAAAGACACCGAAAGACAAACATGTACTTTCGACCAAGAAACCCACAAAGAATGGTACCCCGACGTCTAAGGACGATGTTACTAAAACACACAAGAAGCGCAAGGCAAACAATCAAAAGAAGCACAAAATCGGAGGCTCCGAACACGAAGTAGAGCTTCATACCGATGTGCAATCTAAAGCACCACAACGGAAAATGCAGGTGAAACAACGGTCGTTTAGTACTCTGCTGGATACTGGCAGCTCTCAAGTTGCAGCAAGTGATACAGTCGGGTCGGCAACGGTAGATGAGACTGGAGTGATCGCAAAGGAAGTTATGACCTCCTTTTCGAGACGAGGCAAGCGGAATACCTTTGTCTGTCGTTGGGTCTTCTGAAACGCCATGTGCAGTCGATGCTCCGTGCGTTTAAGCGTGAGGAGCAATTGGGTACTGGAGACATCACAACTGGCGAGTTCTTCTCAATGATCCACGAACAACCTCGACAACTTACGAAAGGTTTGTTTCAGGCGGTGGGTCTTGCTCGTGATCTCCGACGGATGCGCTTTGACGATTTTGTAGTTTCTGTAGCTACAATCGCGACTTGGTCCAAGAGTGAGCTGCTTCATTACGCGTTCACGCAGTTTGATGTCGATGAATCTGGAGTCATGGATGGTAGGGAGCTTCGTGCTTTCTGCGACGGTCTTAAGAATGATAGCAGCTTCTACTTCTCCAAGAACGTTAACACGGCTCGTGAAAAGCTTGGAGCCCGAGACCAAAATCCGTATCGCTATAAAGAAACTCCTGGTCAACGCGGGGATGATGTTGAGGACAACATACTGGTAGATCTCGACGACTTGGCCAAAGGCTCGTCCGAATTTCAGGTGGCTTTTTACCCGTTGATCCAATTGCAGCAAAATGTACGGGCTTGTGCCCTTGGGGAACGTTTCTGGGCTGAGGTTGCCCAGCGGCGGCATGATATCGAGACCATTGTGCAGTACATGCGGCTTCATAAAGGGCAGCTCCCAAGTTTTTCAATCTTGGATCACATCGTTGCATGCATGCTGCCGTTCTCTCGGGCTAATGCTACTTTGGTGGTGCACAAGTTGGCAATTCTCAAATTCGCGGAGGAACAAAGAATATTACAAGACCAAGCACACGCTCGGGCAGAAGCAGACACTATTTTAACGGGGATTCAAGAAGAAGGTCATACGCAATAAGAGTTTCCAAATTCGTAGGGAACATGCAACACCTTGTCCAGTTGCTCTTTGCCCACAGCGTCTATTGCTCTGGCAAAACACGCGTTGTAGTAGAAACGCCAAAGTCGAACCTCCAAGAATGCAGCGAATGTGCAAACACTAAGCCTGAAGGACTTGTGTGATACTTCTTCAGCTAAGCGGGGCAGATCGTTTGTTAACATGTGAGCTTTTCGAACGATTTATCATCATTGATCAAGTGGAAAAGCCACGAGTTGTGAACCGATTTCTTCATCAAACTTTCGGTGGAGTCGATTCGCAAAGCCAAATACCGGTACACATGTCTTCGGCCCTTTGTTCTCGAGGGTCTTCAGCTCGGAATGCTGTCTTGTAGTCTTGGGGGTTTGCAGTTGCGAACCTTTTTCCTTGTGCAATAATCTTGTGGTTCGTGAAAATCAGAGGTTGGGGATCAAAGCCCTCAGCTGAAATTTGTGCAATATAGAAATGTAATTTGTGCAACACTTTGAAATCAACTTCAGTGGTCCGTCATGTGTATTTTCGACACACCACACACTCCTTCGCCAACATTCCCCATTCGCAGATAACATATTATGGCCGGCGCAAACAGTTCCGGTGTTCCTGAGGGTGCAAGGATCAAGGCACCCGGAGGGAATAAAGAAGCACGTACTTCAGCAACTCCGAAGAAGAATACCCACAAGAACGGTATCGCGAAGAGCAAAGCCCCGAAAAATGTCGATACCAAAATACCAAAGAAGCGAACAACGCCATCATCAAAACATGGTAAAGGGATTATTGAAGTCAGCCATACCAACTACGATGTTGAAATGAACGCCAATATCCAAGCCAAGACAATACCGCAAAAAATTAAAGTAAAACAGCGACCGGTTGGTGGAAACTCCACGATTGCCACCAGTGATGATTCAAATCCAGCAAATGGCACGGGAGGATTTGCAAGCGGGCACTACGGTGTGCTGCTTGCGACAAAGCGAGCAGAAAAATTGTGTTTATCGCTGGGACTCCAGAAACGTGATATCGAGACCTTACTGCGTGCGTTCAAGAATGAAGAGCAGCTCGGAACAGGAGAAATCACGATCGGCGAGTTTTTCACAATGCTGCATGAGCAACAACGGCAATTAACTAAGGGTCTATTCGAGGCGGTCGGTCTTGCTCGTGAAACTCGGAGGGTGCGCTTCGATGACTTCGTGATTTGTGTAGTTACCATCGCGATTTGGACGAAGAGCGAATTGCTCCATTACGCATTCAAGCAATTTGACGTTGACAAGTCTGGGCTCATGGATGGTCGGGAACTTCGTGCCTTCTGCGAGGGTCTCAAAACTGATAGCAGCTTCTACTTCGCTAAGAACGTCAACACAGCGCGTGAAAAATTAGCACTGCGGGAGCGAAAACAGCTTACCAATCAAGGATCCTTCGGTCAACTTCAAATTGATACCGACTTGGAAGCTAATACGCTGATAGACGTCGAGGACTTGGCCAAAGGGTCGACGGAATTTCAGGTAGCTTTCTATCCGTTGATGCAACTTCAGCAAAATGTCCGTGAATGTGCACTTGGAGAAAAGTTCTGGTCTCGGGTTGCGCAGCGACGCCAAGATGTCGATGTAGTCATGGAGTACATGAGACGCCATAAAGGAAAACTACCGGCCACATCCTTAGTAACGCGCATCTCAGCTCATTTCCCATTTTCAAAAGCTCAAGCAAAAATGCAGACGTACAAGTTGGCAATACTGAATTTCGCTGAGGAACAAAAAGAACGACAAGAAAACGCTCAGGCCCGCTCAAAAGCGAAAGCCTTAAAATCTGTAAACGATGAAGACGAGAGTCAATTTCATATGCAGTCGTAACCAGGGCTTGGATTAGGGCATGCATCGCCCATGAAACTGCTCTACGTACCATTCAGGTTACCAAACAAAGAGGTACAACCCGAGCAGCAATGTTAGAACGAATGTCGCGAAAACCTTCAAGAAAAAGGTGCGAGATGCTGCAGTGCACTGAGGGAATAAATTCACCCCCGCAAGCAACGCGGCGCTGTCAATGCGCAAAGCTGTTGCGCTGTCGACGCCGTCCTTCCGTTCCTGGAGCTGTTGCTTTCTCGCTGAAACTAGCGTCATTTGGATCATTTCCAAAGCTGGGAGAGCCATGCTGCGGCCTGCTGCCAGCTCAAAAATGTCGCGGAACTCGGATTCAAAGTTTGTCTGAAGAGGAGGCTTCGCATCTAAATCGGACTGTAAACCATCATCCCGGGCACGAAGAAATCGTCAGTAACACACAAATACAAGTATCCGTATATCCTACCGCACCGTTATGACAGAAGTCTGTTTGCTCGACGGAGCGCCTAGACCAAGATCGAAGACTCGTAGAACGAATCCGTTGAAAATCCAATCCGGGAGAGGAAGCAACACCATGAGTGACTGAACGGGAAACAGCGTGGCTGCGCTGGTATCAGGCTGAGAGTCCCCACTTCCACGCCCCTTATTGTTTGCAGCAGCAACACTTTGCACTACGACCCGGAACAGTTCGTCTATTTCCACCAGCGCCTGGAGGAAAAGAAACCGCGTCTTTCGATCGCGCAGTCCGTCAAGCACGCTGCGCCCTGTCAGAGCGTTGATGTAGTAAAAACTGCGTAGCATCGTGCAGCCCCACTTGAGTGCTGACATTTTTGGCAATAGTCACAATAGTACACTGTAAGAAACAGACCATCGCAAATTCAAAGATACCGGCAGTCATCACGCACCTTGAATATTGCGACGGCTGAGCACCTGAATTCCCGTTCCTTCCAGCACATCCAGCGCATAAAGAGCTGAAGTCTTCTCCTTCCTGATAGCACAGAACCATCCAAAGCCCTCAGCACCTTTCAACTAACTTCAACCGTCCACATCCAACTTACGATAGTCTCTCCACAAAGAAGCATCCGTTCGACAGCGGCCGCAGTGCTCCATCTTCACCTTCCACCACTTGAAAAGCAGCTCCACCATGCAGCACAATCGCCTCGGGCAGTCTACATCCACAAAAACAGCATTAGCCACCTCTCTTCTACCCTCCATAACTCCCGACGTACGCCGAGTTGAGCTGCGCGAGTCGGCGCATCGTGGTCTGTAGACTCAGCACGACTCTCTTGGGTTGTTTCTCCTCCTGTTTCCCCAGTCTACACGTCAACAAAAAGCGTCAGTCTTTCCTCCCTCTTCTTCTCCTCCTCCACCTACTTTTTCTGAAGAAACTCGACCACTTTAAGCGTCGCGTCGGCCTCCACGACAATCAGCCACAGGTCGCACATCTTCAGCGTCTTCCAGTCGTCTGACTCCTCGTAAATCTCCCTCGGAAGCTTCTCAGCGTCCACTAGAACTCCATCACATCGCACAGCTCGCGTCGTCGCTTGTTTCTCGCTCTGAGCACCTTCCCCGACCCCCACCAGCCACGTCTTGGCACAGCGTCCACTGGCGCCCACACACAGCGCCACGTACCGCGCCAGAAGCTCCTCCTCGCGCGAGAACGCGCTCTGCCGCGTGTACAGCACGCCTACTTGCGGCCTCATGCCAGAATGCGCAAAACACGGCAAGAGTGATTGTCAAAGTGTTGTGATTGGCGGAAATGTGTCTACTTCAATCTTCCCAATTTCAGCGAATGACAAGACGACACTTTGCGCTCCCTCCTTTTTACTCTCATAACGTCTTCCGCGCGGACAAAAGGATCCTGCTCCTCCATGGCGGGCGTGACGAACGAGCGCTACTGCACGGTACTGCTGCAGCAGGTGACGGGGAGAAGGCCCTGCCCCCGTCCCAGGACGAGATCCTGAAGGGCCTCGAGTCCCCCAAGGTGGAGCTCAAGATCCGCGCCGTCAAGAGCGCCATCCTCGCCCTGCTCCAAGGCGAGAAGCTGCCCAAGGTGCTCATGCACATCATCCGCTTCTGCTCCACGCAGAGCGACCACACGCTCAAGAAGCTGCTGATGGTGTACTGGGAGATCGCGCCCAAGTACGAGCAGCCGCCCCCAGGAGACAAGAACCCGCCCAAGCTGCTCCCGGAGATGATCCTCGTGTGCAACGCGCTGCTGAACGACCTGAACCACCCCAACGAGTACATCCGCGGCTGCATGCTGCGCTTCCTGTGCAAGATCAAGGACAAGGACATTCTGGAGCCGCTGAAGGACGCCGTCAAGACGAACCTCGAGCACCGCCACTCGTACGTGCGCAAGAACGCCGTCATGACGGTCTATTCCATGTACAAGACGTTCGACGAGCTGCTGATCCCGGACGCGCCCGAGCTCATCGAACGCTTCATCCTCAACGAGAGCGACGCTGGGGCGAGGCGCAACGCCTTCCTCATGCTAAACGACTGTTGTCAGGACAGAGCCGTGACGTTCCTCATGAACGCCATGGACCAGGTGCAGAAGTTCGGCGACGGCTTCTCGCTCGTGATCCTTGAGATGACGCGCAAAGTGTGTCGCACAGACCCCGCGCAGAAGGCGCGTTTCGTGCGTTGTGTGTTTCAGCTGCTCAACTCGTCGTCCCCCGCTGTGAGCTACGAAGCGGCTTGGACGCTCGTGACACTCTCGGCGGCCCCCACGGCGGTACGCGCGGCTGCTAAAACGTACTGCGGACTGCTCAACTCGCAGAGCGACAACAACGTGAAGCTCATCGTGCTGGACCGACTCGCGGACCTCAAGAAACACCACACGAAGGTGTTGCAGGAGATCTTGATGGACATCATGCGCGCGCTGAGCTCGCCCAATCTGGACATTTGTAAGAAGGTGCTGGAGATCGCCATGGATCTCGTTTCGGTGCGCAACATCGACGAGGTGGTGACGCACTTGAAGCGCGAGGTGGTCAAGACGCAGGACAAGTCCCGTGAAAAGGCTGGCGAGTACCGTCACCTACTCATTAAGGCGATCCACGCTTGTGCTGTCAAGTTCCCGGAAGTCGCCAACGCCGTGGTGCATCTGCTCATGGAGTTCTTGAACCAGCCGGATGGCGCCATGGACGTCATCCTCTTTGTGCGCGCGATGTGCGAGAGCTACCCCGAACTGCGTGAGGGGATCTTGCAAAAGCTAATGCTCTCGTTCGCTGACATTTCGCTGGCAAAGGTGTATCGTGTGGCACTGTGGATTCTCGGCGAGTACGCTACTCAGCTGCTAGAGGACGGCACAGAAAGCGACACGTCTATCTTGGAGGCTGCTAGCACCATTTTCGCTGCGATCGGTAGTGTGCCGTTGGCTACCCAGGCGATGCTCAAGGGACCTACGGAGAACCCGGAAGGTGGAGAAGATACCGCAGCTACTGGTGCTGCTTACTCGAAGCCAGTCACTAAGAGCGTCGTGCTGGCAGACGGCACTTATGCCACCGAGACGTCATATTCTGCTCCAAGTGCTAAATCCCCTGCGGCAGAAGAAGAGAACGTACCAGGCCTGCGACGTTTGTTGCTGAACGGCGACTTTTTCCTTGGTGCTGCTGTGGCTTCGACGCTGACCAAGTTGTGTCTTCGTGTAGCAAACGGTGATGTTGCAAGTGCAACGGCACGTAACGCTGCAATCAAGAAGCTGGTGGTGGATTCTACGCGATGCATGTGCGCCATTGTCGCTTATGGACAGTCGAAGGCGAGCAAGCACGAAATTGACCAGGACTCGGCGCGCCGTATTCTTATGGGCGTGCGTGTGCTGCTAGACCCCGCAAGCGCGCAGGCCACGCACACCATCATCACAGAAGAGTGTCGTTCTGCGTACCGACACCTTCTGGACACTCAGAAGCAACAGGAAGCTGAAGCAGCGCGTGCTGCTAATGGTGGTGCTGATGGAGAACCCGTGACACAGGCGGACGACCTGATTAACTTCCGCCAGCTTCGCGGCAAAAGGCTCTTGGATCTACGGATATTGATATTGACGACGGTGCCGACATTAACCGTGCCCTCGGTCAGCAAGGCGATGGTTCGGACAATGAGTATGCCGGTGCAATGCGTCACGTGCACCAGTTGACAGGATTCGCAGACCCAGTGTATGCGGAGGCCTATGTTACGGTGCACGATTACGATATTGTGCTGGAGATCCTGGTGGTGAACCGCCTCCCCAGACCCTGACCAATCTGTCGGTGGATTTATCCACGATTGGTGACCTCAAGCTCGTTGAGCGCCCTCAGCCGCAGACCATTGGACCGCTTGACCAGCGTACGATCCGTGCCAACATCAAGGTGAGTTCCACCGAAACGGGTCACATCTTCGGCACTATCGTGTACGACTCAGCATCAGGAGCTGAAAAGACGTACGTGAACCTGAACGACATTCACCTGGACATCATGGACTACATCAAGCCAGCCACGTGCACAGACGCAGCCTTCCGTGCTATGTGGGCCGAGTTCGAGTGGGAGAATAAGGTGGCCGTGCACACGGAGCTTTCCAACGTGTTCGAGTTCTTGCAGCACGTGGTAGACAAGACGAATATGCGTTGTATGACGCCTACGGCATCGCTGGGAGGAGACACGAACTTTCTGGCTGCCAATCTCTACGCTAAGAGTGTATTCGGCGAGGACGCGCTTGTGAACCTCAGCGTCGAGAAGCAGGACAACGGTCGTATCGCTGGTTACATTCGTATCCGCAGTAAGACTCAAGGCATTGCGCTCAGCTTGGGCGACCGCATCACAGCTGTGCAGCGCGGCAAGGACGACCAAGGCAAGCGGAAGAAACTTCTTGCCTAGACGTTGGTTTGCACTCGAAGTAAGACTGCATCACGTCAAGGAAGGACCAAGACAAAAGTCGCACAGCGGTGGAGTGTGAACAGGTGAGAGAGTAATTGCTGTTGTTTCAATTGTACTGGACGAGAGAGATGAAGCGCACGTAACAACGCATTTTTCGTGAATTTCTTGCTCTATGGTTTCTATGGAGTTGCCTTTCACACGTTCTCTAATGCTGCCACGGCGGTGTACCGACAATGGCAATGCTGAAACTCTCTTGACGAAGCTCGTCTTCTCCTTGGCTTGTTTCCTTGTCCGCTCCTAGTGTAACGAGCTCTAACCCCCACAACGGGCCATACACCTTCATGTTGTCCGCCGTGCCTTCCACCATTGGAAATGAACCGTCCCCAGAGATTCCTCTTGACATTCTTCGGGTGCTGTCAACTTCATGCGGATGGTGTCGGACGGTGAGCTCGATACTGATGGTCACAGGAGACAGATCTTCGGCCAACCTGGTCTCAAACCACTCGCCGAGACGCTGAGGAACCATCACGACAGGAATGTTTACTGGTTGGTCAACGATATCTTCGCTGCTCTCTTCAATGCTTCCCATAACCATCACGAGGTCGTCATCTTCAGTGTTGACGATGATGACACCTGCAGCTCCCCACTTCGCTGCATTCTGTGCTTTCTTTTCAAAGAAGCATTCACCTCTCTGAGCGAGCACAATTTTCCCACGCAGACTGTCTTCGGGGTGTTGGATACATCATTACAAGCATCGAGGGGATCAGAGACGACGAGCTCCATGTTGGGGAAGGCACGTGATGCTTGGAAAGTGTTCGTCACACCGAAACCAGCACCGACACACGGGACGGTTAACCAAACGGTGGGTTTGCCATTACCATCTTCTTCAACGTGTGGTTTCCCCTTTTCATTGTACTGCGGCTCTCCTGGTTGAGGTGTGTAGCCCACTTGAACACGGAGTGAGCAGCGCTGATCCACAGGCATTGACAAGTCGTCCGTGACCCTGTAAACATGATTCCAAGCGAGGTATGGCGGGTGGTAATCTTCACCTTTGTCGGCAATTTTGCTCTTTGGCTTCTCGAAAGTGTACGAGTCAGCACCAGCATCTTCCTCACTTCCGTCATTGAATCCCATTGAAATGATCATGTGGCTGGCATCCAGGACACCCGAAGCCTCAATCCAGTCGCCACTTTCCTCTCGTGTGACGCGCACTCGCCCTGGAAATTGTTCGACACGGAACTCACCGAGTTGGTTCCCACCATACAGATACTGCACGACGTTACCTTGTACGTCTTGTTGGCTTGCAGGTTGACCATGGTTTTCCATGCCAAGGGAGCTGTCTTCCAGTAGCTGCTCCAGCCATTCGTTGTTTGCATTCTTACCACGAATTTTGCGGAGTTTGTCCTCGAGTGCCGGTAACCACTGCTGCAGTACATCTGTAGTGACCTTCTCCGTGTCCATCTTCTTCTTTGCTAGCGCCTCCTTAGCAACAGCATTCTTTGCAGCCTTATCGGAAACCAGTTTGTGGATCGACGAGGCAGGTTTGGGTATCTGTGGAGAGCAACGCGGAGTGCGGGCTACAACTTTGCCCTCGTAGTGAACAGAATAGTTGATGAGATCGTAGAATTTGGGCGCTTCGCATCGCATCACGCGTTCAGGAGAGAAACGATTGTCGTACGACACATCGCTACTGATCACGTATGCATCAGCAGTCCGCAGTATCGGCTCCACGAGCTTCGTCGGGAGAATTGGCAATGGATGAGCTTCAGTGGTCATCACGTAGTTGCCATCTCGAAAGAAATGCGTCGTGTTGAACAGCAAATAAAGGTACTTGCAAGTCTCCGATAGGAAGAACGAAGGCATATAGTCCTCCTGCTTTTTGCTCTCGACATCAGCGATGCTCGCGTAGCCGCACGGCGTCTTGGCGTATTTCTGGAGTGAGTGGACTACGTGGGCGCCAGCACGGAGCCACGATGAATCGTTTGTGGCCTCATGCATGTAGAAAGTCGACTCAATAAGTTCCGGTCGTAGCGGATACCGAGCTCCTCCGCCACCGCGCGACTTCACTGGTTTCCAATCTCCAACGTTGAACTGCTCCGAGAGAAATCCATAGTCGCGCCAGACTCGATAAAACGCGTTCATAGATTGCGCCGCAGCATTCAAATCACCAGCAGCAATTTGCATCCCCGGCCAAAATGCTGCAAGACTTTCAAAAACGACAGCAGAACTCCCACTGTGATGATGGCAGCCTGTGTACATGGACACATCGGTGTACCAATCCCCGTGTTTGTTGTGCGCCAGCACCGCTGGGTAGACCTGTGCGAACATCTCCAGCGACTCACGGTCACCGAAGAGCTCATACATCTTGAGCAGGTACTCGTAAAAACTGTCTGAGTTTGATCCCGGACCTGAGGACGTCTCAGTCCAGTCACCGGTCTTCGTATTAATGTGCTTCCCAAGTAATCCGATCTTCGATCGCCGTTGATAAAGAGCACGCACAGCTCCTCGTGATGCAGCCGCGTACTTGGGTTCTCCTGTAAGAACACTGAGCATTGTGAACTCAATCGAGAGTGATCCTGCGCCAGCAGTCGATGCAATCGGTGTCTCTCCTTTGGGTACACCGTGCTTCAGATTCACCGTACCGTACGGAATTCCTGTCACGGTGTCAAACGCTGGCATTAGGCGGCCCCCAAGATCGATAGCAAGACGCAGCAGAGAGTCGTCGTAGTCTCCTTCTGGATACAGCTTCAAGTCGGTATTCACCGCGAAGAGGTGCGCCGACAGCAATCCACCCAGTAATCGGATCGTGGTCTCGAAGACGGACACTTCCGTGTCCAGATCAAAGTCCGCGTTTTCCACCACAAGTTTCACCGCTCGACGGAATTCTGTCGCGTCCTCCAGCACGGCCAACGTATCCAATGTATCAACCAACGTCAGCAGGGGCAGCCTGCCAAGCTCAAACTCTCCTCCCTTACACGAAAGCGGCAGCAAGTCATCCTGCGGGAATGCATGGGTCAAATATCCATTGTATGCGTGGTAGAACATATCCCGCACTGTCTTGGTAAGTGCGTTGCGTTCTTCCTCGTCCATAGACGTCGGTGCCGTCAACACAAACTGATCCCGCTGCATGAGTCCACACGCCACTGGCGAGCAAACGTTCATCTCGTACTCACAAGGCGAGCGTTCCTCCACTGAATCCACGTAAGTCTCGTTGTCATGGAGAGTGCAGCATTTCACTTGGACCTTCACGGAGCGTCGTGCTCCTCTTTCTTGGCAGAAATCCCCGGAGCGGTAGCGTTGCTGGGCCATGTAGCCCATGCGGTCCGGGTCTGCGAGTCTCGACAGGTTCTCCACCTCCAGAACCCGCAGAGGTTGGGGCTTGGCTGCATCGTACACACCCAGTAGAATGCTCTGTTCCTTGTCTTGCTGGCCCTTGGGCAGCGGGTGGAACTGCCGCACGTGTCGGTCGAAGCACCACTCGTAGTGCCACCAGGTTCCACCCACATGGAAGCGCAGACAGGACTCGCCTCGCATCTGGCGCTTCAGGCGGTTCTTGAATGCTCTGTAGCTGGCACCAGAGAGTGCGTGCAGTCCGTTATAGTGCGAGAGCTTCGGGGCTGAAGTGGGGATCTCGTCTTTCGCTTGGATCTCGGCTTCTACGGCACTGCTGGAGACAAAAAGCAGTGCGATCGATAGCAGAAACACGAAGCTACATACATGTCGAGGTACAGCGAGTCTCGAGCGGTGTGGCGGGCAGCAGACTGGGGCCGAGCCGCCATGACGCGGCATCATATCTGAGACCGCGAGCAGCTCAATAATAAATGTCGCAGGTTTTCAAACACGCGCGTTTTAAGAGGCGCATGAGTAATGACAGGTTCTGCACTCAAATACCGGTATTGGCGGTATTCGATCTTTTCCATGACGTTCGACCTGCAGTTCCGCGGCGAAGGTGCCGGCGCGTTGCGCGTGTTCCTGGCGTCGCATTTGGACGGTGAGCAGCTGCGTCGACAGGACGTGAAGACGCTGCTGACAGAGTCGAAAGATGCGCTGACAACCGCCGATTTCCGCCTCGTGGGGGCCATTCTAAGCGAGTTGCGAGCTGTTGAGCCCGAGACGCCCAGTCTGGCCACGTTATTGCGGCAAGGAGGCGGCGTTCAAGCTTGTGCAATAGCTGCACAGGAGGAAGAAGACCAGAAGACGAAGGAGAAGAAGGCCAAGTACTTGGCCAAGCGCCGCCAGAAGCTGCTGCGGCTGGACGAGGAGATGCGCTACGGCAGTATGGTACGCAACGTCAAGGCGCAGTCGGCAACGTCGGAGCTGGCCCACCACCAGAAGAACGTGCGGCAACATCTGTCCATTGGAGCCAATATGGTCATGGCGAGGATCACCGCGTTCATTGCTGTGTACTTTGTTGCAAGGAACGTCACGGATAATGAGACGACGGTAAGGAGAGAAAGAGGTTTTGGGGGTGCTGGTGCTGGAGACTGACGACGTGTTGTGCCGCAGAGAATGGTGGCGGGACTGGGTGGAGCTATCGCCATGATGGTCGTCGAGATGGTGTTATTTATTACGCGAGCCGCCAAGATCGAGAGCATCGAGCACCAGCAGAGGAAGCACAAGAACGTCTTCTAGGCAGGATGGACGTATATGCGATATGGTAGGTCTGATCTTAGTATATTACTATTGTGTTGCTGAACTCTTGAAGCGCCAGACTGCCGAGTTATGACGTAGAGGGTGCATCATCGGCCGAGCCTTTGCATGTAAAAGCTCAAGTACGTGGCGACTTGAGCAGTTCTTACCCGACCATGGCGGATTGTAGTGAACCCACACACCACTCCCATCATATCTCGTGTTCCCGAGTCCTGCTGATCGCACCAGTCTATCCACCGTAGCTCCGACCACGAACTCATTTTCGTTCACAGACCGAAGCACCAACAAGGCAGGAAGAGCGAAGCGATGCGAGCAGGACGGTGGTGCGCCGCGTCGATCCTGACGTTTCTATTGGCAGCAGCTACAGCGACGCCCCAAGCCATGGCCGAGACCGGTATCGTGCAGGCCGCGGACGAGTCGCAGTCAGTGAAGCCGGGAAGCAATGGCTACGGTAGCGTCACGTACAGCTCCAAGACCAGCGACAGCTCCGACAGCTCCGAGGCCGCAGCCAACCGCCTCGCGCTGGAAGAGGCCGAGGCGCTGCACCCGAACCTGCGTCTAAGACTGGGCATCAGCATCTAAACCTTCGACCTGTCATATTTAATCAATTTTACGTTTCTTACCTTATTCTGGCCATTTTCCTGGAAGGGTCCTGATAAGTGGTGTGGGCCACTCCCTGATTCACAAAAGTGACGCACTCCGACATTCCCACACTTCTGAGGATGGCGCGCTCCGGGTTGAGGCTGTACGCGGCGCTTCTGGTGCTGCTCTGCTGCGCGTTGGTGCATGCGACCACCGTGACCAAGTCCGAACGTGAGTTCTCTGTCTTCTCCGCGCTTTTGTAGCCACTGGGGGTGCCGCTAGGTCCTCGTTTCTAACTGTATTATGGCTTTCTTCACTTTCTAGACGAGAACGTGGCGTCCGAGGCCGACCGCAGGAGTTTCCAGTGGCTGGACGAGGGCGTCACAGCCAATGGCAACGTGCAAGAGTGGGGACAGCAGCAGAGCTTCTGCTTCTACGGGAACTCGTCGCTGCACATCCGCATGGACCCTTTGAACAGGTAACCAGGGGATGTAACTTTGGTACGTAGGGGGAAGGTGTACTCACTGGTGGTGTGTATTGTTGGTGTGGTACCTGTAGCACGTTGCAGCCGGCGCTGATTCAGACATTGGGCCAGTCGAGAGAAGCGCAGGCGCTGTTTAACTTGACGAACGCGACGCTGTGGTACTTGCAGAGCGTTGCGTGGCCGCTAAGACCCGTGTTTTGGGCCTGGAGTGAGCTGCGGGTTGTTGTGCACAGCCCGAAGGTCGAACAGCTGAGATTCACGTTTGCGCGGTAAGTGGTTGGTTGGTCTTTTGGGACTGTTGAGGATGGTGCTTAATGTTATGGTTGGCTGTGGCTTCTTGCGCTGTTATAGGACCCTGGACTACTGTGTCGTAGTGTATTGAAAGCGGCGCATTTGACTCCAGCGCTGAAGAAGTTTGCGCCTCCGTATGTGGTCGACGCAGTCGAAAACGTGCTTTACGTTGCCTGTACGGTGATTCCGCTGCTTGTGTTTGTTGTGTAGCATCCGTGTTAACCTTTTTACTATGAACTTGTTTGTTGTGAACAGCTAAGCTAGTGTGCGAGACCTGTGTGGGTGGTTGTCCGCTTGAGTGCAGAGAACTGGAGGACGAACATTCGTGCATGCTGGAGTTAAGTCCGTACCACGTGCCTTGCATCACAGTGACAGGACCCCGCAGCCTTTTATCTCGACGTCCACGCCAAAGCTCAATTTTGACTTTACATTTTTCACATGTACGTGCGGAGTTGACTTGGTTTAGTGTTGGTCTACCCGTTAATACGCTGACCCTTTCTGTTGTGTATGCTGCAGATTTGTCGTGGACCTACGCACAGAACTTCTTCTTGGGTCTGCTGCTTTTTTATCTGTCCGAGTGGTTCTCGCGTTCGCGCACGTTCCACTACGTGTTGGGCGCCGCTGTGGGCGTATTTTTCTCGGCACTTTTGGCGCTCTACCTTGTCCAGCGTCAGGCTCGGAATACAAGCAAGATGCTGCCTGGAGCGCAGCTCGTTTCATCTCTCGCATCCGTGGCGACGGTGGCTGTGCCAGTAACCGGTTTCGTGATCATGCCCAATATCTACCGACTCGGAGCATGGGCGATTTCGTACCTGGTTTACTTGTGGAATCGGGAGGTTCTTTTCGGCATCCCTCATCTCGGCAAGATTTATTTCGCCTGTTTCGCGTTCTTCGGGTGTGTGCTTGTGTGGTGGTACCAGTGGGGGCTTCGGCCAAGCCCGAGACGGAACCTCAGGACGAAGAAGAGGTCGAGGAGATTGGAAATTTGGACGACGAGCTGCCTCCCCGACGAATCTTCAGCTTATCATTTCGCGCTCGCTCAAAATCGTGGGGATGACGTTGCTGTTTTACAGCACATCGTCAACGGAGGCTTCGCTTCTGTTGATCCTTCTCGTGTCACTCACTCGTGTGTTTGAGATCATTGCGACCATCGCGTACTTCTGGTACCACTTCGAGAAGCCTGGACGCCACAGTGTTTTGATCTCAAAATCCGACTTTGAGAAGCAAGGACAGACAGAAACGGAGAAGGCACTGGCGCAGTTGCAAGAGTATTTGAAGACAAACCCAGACGAGCTGGACAAGGTTCGCGAGGACAATGAGATTCGTCTTCGGCGGTTCACTAGAGGCCGCAATCACTTAGATGTGGCCTCGCAGGAGTCGATGCTGTCACGCCAACGCAACCAGAAGCGGTCGTTTTGGTCGTACTGCTCCATCCAGTAGTTCTCAAGTAGTAGCAAATAGAGATGCGAGCGGTAATAACTTCATTGCTGTTAGCTCGCGACTAAACAGGTACGCTCCCGGAGTCTGCTGTAAGCGAAGTACGGGGTCTGACATCGAAGATTTGTATACTGTGTACATGTAGAAGACCAAGACATGCTGCAATGAGTTCGTGTTGCCGTGGTTTGGGCGAGTTAACGCATCACATATATTCGTGGGATTCTTGTTGCAATCAGCTCATAGCTCTTACCTCTCTGTCTCGATCGCTTGCTTGTTGTCCAGATTGTTGCTACAGGTTCAAGAACGGATCGGACCGCGGACCGCGGCTTCGAGTCCAATAGTACCCGCTACCTGCCTTCGTGGTGTTATCGTCAAGCACTTGGTTGTCTTTCGTGGCTTTGTGGGCGTATTCTTCTTCGTCTTCTTCATTCGTGATCCCATGGACACGAGATTCGCGACGAATGGTTTCTTGAAGACGCGTCCACGAGTAACCAGCACGACTGGAAGGTGCAATTGGTGTTCGGGGTGCTTGGTCACGAAGATCGATCGATGGGCGTTGTTGTGATGGGATTCTGGCTACATTTCCGCGTAGCCCAGCCGAGTTGGGGTTAAACGTACCCGTCCACCTTCCGCTAAACATGTTTTGGCTGCGGCTCGCTCGCTCTTCACTTGGTTCGAGCGAGACGGCAGGACTGCGAATTGGCGGGAGCGGTGTGTAGCGACGCAGAATTCCCGGTCGGTTTGCCATCAGCATCGTGTTGATCGGTGGCAACAGTCTGCGTGGCGGCAGACTGAGCGCAGGAATTGGTGACCGAGCTTCGGACATGGACCATGGATTCGACTTGGCATAGGTCGTCTCAGGTGTCGTTAGCATTGAAGGAATCGGTGACGACATTTTGGTTCTGCTTCTCGCTGTCGAGGTGGAGGATCTTCCTCCATGAGCGAAGCAAAAACCACCTTTGCGCGCTGTGGTTGTACAACCTTCGAAGACACACCGCTTTCCACCGCCATGGGCGATACAGCGACCGCGGCTTACAGCACTATTACCGCATCCTTCGACAACGCATCGCCGACCACCTCCATGAGCTTTACACAGTCCAAGTCGTTGCGCGCTGCTCGTACATCCGTCAACCGTGCAGCGTTTCCCACCACCGTGCGCGATGCAACGTCCGCCAGTCTTCGCGCTGCTTGTGCATCCTTCAATGCCGCATCGACGACCTCCTCCATGAGCACGACACCGAGCACCACTTACAGCACTGCTAGTGCAGCCTTCCACTTGACAGCGGTGTCCTCCACCGTGGGCAATGCAGAGTCCGCCCTTCTTGGCGCTAGACCCGCATCCTGCTTGTTGGCAACGGCCGCCACCTCCATGAACGTAGCAGAGACCTCGACTTTGAGCGCTACTGGTGCAGTCGGGTACTTGACAGCGACGCCCGCCTCCGTGTTTCCGGCACAGGCCACCCGAGGCCACATGCTTGTTGCAACCAGTTTGATAGCATTTCCGCCCGCCTCCATGCTGCACGCAGAGTCCGCGGCTCACAGCACTACTAGTGCAACTCGGTGAACCGCGACATTGACGACCTCCGCCATGAGCCACACACAACCCACCAGAAACAACGTGCTTCGAGCAGTCTTGGGCGCGACAACGTGTACCCCCGCCGTGCGCAGGGCACAGTCCGCGACTCCGTGCTCCATTCGGACATCCCGAAGAACGACACAGATTTCCAGCATTGTCCATACTCGAATGGTTGTCGGTAGCTACGTCTTCAGCTTCATCGTAGTGTTCATTCTCGTCATCTTCATCCGTCTCCGAAGTGCTTAAATTGTCGGAAGGCCACAACTCGGTGCTTTCACCAGGAGAACAGGAAGCTGCTTGAAGCAGATCGCTGAAGTGTGTGGCCCCGCGTTTGGTGTCCTTGTCGATGCTTGATCCAGCTTCGGTGCGAGACGCGGGCGATGCCAACGGCAATGAAGAAGACCGGCTTTTCATTCTCCCCTTGAGCTTCTTCTCCAGCAACGTAGATTGAAGAATGAGGACGGCTGCAATCTTCGCAGCTTGCAAGAAAACCGCAAAAAGAGCGAGCGACGTGCAGCCGATGGAAAGCGACCGACTTGGGAGCCGACGTCCGAGACCTGGCGATCGCAGCTTCCCGTCCAAGACCAAAGGCGTGATGAGGTTTCGGGACTAGCAGGCTGCTGTCTGGCGTACCGCTGGCTTGCTTCGAGCGTTGGCAAAACTGTGAGAAAAGCGCTGCCCCGTCCCGGATGGCTATGGCCGCCATCGTGACAAGAAGCGACCCGGCCAACAACACTCAAGTCCTTTCCGCGCAAGTCCCAAGCATCTCACCGTGTAATTCGTTTGACAGCCAGCAGACCGGTAGCCCCACGCTCGACGCCCGTCACTGCAGCAGCTCGACAAGAGACGCTATCTGTACATCAAAATGAAGCCTCTTTTTAGATGGGTTTAAAAGCACCTACCTACCTCTTTCTCTGCAACAAACTGTGGGCAGTTTAGTCCTCCTTCTCGATCTTGATCTCGAGCATGATGGCGCTCTTGCGCTTCTGCTTGGCGAAGCCTCCGGGCAGCTCCAGCTCGTGCATGAGCACCTCGGACTCGGGTTTGTCCAGGAAGGCGGCGAGCGGGACGTTGCAGAAGCCGATCTTGTCGTCCTTGGAGAGGCGGTCGTGGTCAAACACTTGCACGTCCAGCACGGCGCTCGTGGGGTCGTCGCTGATGAAGGCGAAAGTCTCCTCGGGGTCCCACTCGGGGTTGAGGTTGGCTGGGATCATGGAGCTCTTGTGCGTCGTGTTGCCCAGCTTGAAGACCACGTACGGGTCGCTCTTGCCGTTGAAGTCGGCGGACGGCAAGTCCACAGCCTTGACGAGGGTCACGTGGACGGCGAACATGGCTAGTCGGAAGTGCAGGAAGAGCTTTGGATGTTACCGGTAGCGGAGCTTTTCACAAGTGAACGACGCCGGACGTCATGAAAAAGAGAGTTTTGCTTGCGTTGCGCGAGCGGAAGAGACGGGCAACGTAAGGCCGAAGCACCGAAAAAATGGCGATTCACCTTGGAGCATTTTGCTGTATGGGCCCGAGCACTATAATAGGTAACAACAGTGCCTGCTCACGCACTTCTGGATACAGGCGGTATATTCGCATGCAAAATCCACCACGCTGGCGAGAATGCCAGTGTGGGGAATCCAGGTTGAGCGACTGTCCACTTGGACTCGGAAGTTGCATGTGTAGCCTGTTGTGTAGCCTGCGAATGCGATTGCCTGTGCAGTGGCCTCTCGCAATCATGCTCTCGTGAAGGTCACGTGAGGTCGACGATTTCTTGAGACGGAAATCAGACGCACGGCGAAAGCGATGTATACGGACAAGCATTCCGCAAGTGACCCTGGACACCTTGGCAGTTGAAGTTTTCAGTCCATTATTATGAAATCCACGTCCATTCTTGTAAACGCGATACTTGATACCCCTTCATATCCGATAGTAAACAAAAGAGTCATTCATGCGTTTTGTACTTGTATAACCGTCTCCTCCGTCTAACTCAATACCAGCAACTGAGAGCGTACTCCGCAGGCACACAGTAGTTGCGCTGGGTTAAGCACCATGTCTCAGCTCCGATTTACCCATTTTCCGCCAGTCTCTGCCCCTCGTTCCGCCTCGTTTCAGCCAATAAGAACCACCTTCACGAGCAGGCAACATGGATCACAGCGGTCCCGCTGTTTCGCACTCCGTCTTTCGCTGCCGCTGGAAGAGCTCGATAAAGTAGGTAAAGGAGCGCAGCCAGCCATGAGCAGCATGCACACGCTGCAGGTGACGCTGGTGCGCGCGGGCGACCTGGCGGCCAGCGACTTCGGCTTCATGGGGATGGGCGGCAAGAGCGACCCGTACGTGGTCTTCAAGGTGGGGCGCGTGAGCCAGAAGAGCTCCGTGGTGCCCAGCGCGCTCAACCCTCGCTGGGAGCCGGCCGAGACCTTCCAGTTCCAGGTGGACCGGCCCAAGGAGAAGTGCCTCGAGGTGCACGTGATGGACTACGACCGCTTCATGAAGGACGACTGCATCGGCAACGCCAACCTGGCGCTGGCCCCTTTCCTGGAGAAGAAGCAGTCGGAGGTCGTTTCCTACGAGCTGGAGGTGCCGCCAGACTACGACAAGCAGAAGCGCAAGTCCGTGCTCTTCCTGGAGATCAAAGTCACGCCCAACGAGGAGGTGGACCAGGTGCTGGAGCTCTGGGAGAACCAGCGCTACCACATCGTCAAGAAGTGGACCATCGACACGCACATTGCTGGCTCCACGGAGCGCAAGCGATGGAGCTCCGTCACCGACGCCAACAGCTCGTCCAACGCCTTTGAGGAGGTGGCGCCCAAAGTGCCCAGTCATCTGAACGCAGAAGGATGGACACTCGACGTCTCGCAGGGAGACGACAACGGCTGGATCTACGCGCCGTCGTTCTCCGGCCCCTGGCAGAAGGACCCCTTTACGTTAGCCATGGTAAGAAGACGCAAGTGGATCAACAGGTGCACAGCGGCAGGCAATCAGTAAGGGAGTCTGGCGGGGTTTCTCAACCTATTGCCCTGCTGAGGGATACGAACGCAGTAAATGGAAATACCGAGAAGATCTCGACGCATTTACGACATGGAAGGAGACGCAACAGTGACGACCTGAATGATAGGGCGCGTGTTGTGAACTGAGCTGCCATGGGAAGCGAGTTAGGACTTGCGTCTGTGTCTGCGTCGAGTTTGCGAGAAGAAATGATACGTCGAAGTAGCAGTTTTAACCACATCTATTTGGCATCATGCTCTCCGTCGATCGATCTCTATAGATTTTTCGTAGGCTTCGTTCATGCGAATGCCTTGGTCCACATCTTCTTTTCCTTGTCGAGTTGACGGCGAAGACGCATCTTGAGGCGCTCGTCAAGCTTGATAACAGCACGGTCCTGCGGTGAGAGACGCAGGGCTTCCTTGACGTCGTCAGCAGCGAGCTCCAGCTTGTTCTCCTTCTCGTAAGCCGCAGCACGACGATACAGCGCCTTGACACTCGCAGCATCCAAAGCCAGCGCGTCGTTGCAGTTTGCCACAACTCTCGAGTAGTTCTCCATCTTGAGGTAGCACTGCGCCAGGTTCAGGTACAGACTGAGCTTGAGCGCGTTCACCTCCTCCTTATCAGCTTCATTCAGATCGAAGAACTTGGACGCATGAGTCAGAGCCTTGACATAACGAGCAGCAGCGTGCTTGTGGTTTCCGTCACGGAACAACTCGTTGCCTTCCTCCTTGTTCTTCACCACCATGCGCATGCGCTCAGGCTTTTGAGCTTACGCGTATCGTGGTCTTCGTCACCACCTTCGGCCTGGCGCTCAGCCTCCGCTTTTGCGACTCCTGTTCAAGTTGCTGCTCTAGCGCGCGCTCATCAGCCTCAACAGCCGTGAAGTACGTCTCGCAAGCAGCTCGGACCTCGGTCTCGATCGACTGGTGCTTAGCTCGAATCACATCGAGAGTACCAGTCTCGGCCTCCTCGGAGTAGATCCAGTCTTCAGCAGCGTCTAGAAGAGGGTTCAGCTTCGACGTGTCGAGCTTGTCGCCATGCTTTCCGCTACTCTTGGATCGCATCTCATATACAAATGCTTCGATGGCATTGCGTTCATGAGCAATAGCAGCCAGCTCAGCATCACGTGCCTGGAGCTCCTGCTCCAGAGCCACATACCGAGCGAGTTCTTCCACATCACCATCAGCATCCACAGGAGACGCAGCAGCAGCAGTCTCGCTTAAGTAAGCAGCGCCCAAAGAAACGGCCGTAGTCGAATCCAGCATGCGGCCGATAAGTGCAGGGCTACGCTGCTGTTCGGCAGGAAAGCCGCCATGATAGCCTCCTGCACGAACGGGATGCGGGTGCCACCGCCGACAATTTCTACCGACGCGATATCAGAACTCGCAACGCTTTCCTTGACAGCCTCCAGTGCACTCTGCAACATCCGCGTGATGCGTGTGCGTTCAGCAGCACACAGCTCTTCGAACACATTGCGGGAGATCGAAATGTTGACGTCCTTCTCCGGTGCAAGATTTTCCACGGTCACACTAGCCTCGCCAATCGTGGACAGCAATTTCTTGAGCTTCTCGCAGGCCTGGAACAGACGTTTGCCCTCCTTCGTGTGAAGGGAAATACTCAGCTGGTGCTTCGTCTCCATCTCCTTCTGGAAGTGCTCGAAAAGTCTGCGGTCAAGGGTCTCGGCACCCAGTTCCACATCCGCCTCTGTCGCTAGCAGCGTCTCGCCGTCCGGCGTCAGCTTCACCACTGCAACACTGGTGCTTGTGTGGCCCATGTCCACAATCGCAATGTGACGAGCAGTCTCCTCCATCGCGACATCCCCATCAGACATCGCAGGGGCTTGCAACGGGTGTTTGCAGTGGAAACAGCGTGCCAGCGCCGCATCCCGTGAAATAATCGCCAAGCTTGAAATGCCCGCGATCTTCGCCGCGACGCGAACCGCACGCTTCTCTTCGTCGCCCCACACAGACGGCACTGCCAGTGTAACATGGAACAACTCGTCCTGGAAGCGCTTCTTCATCTGCGTCGCCAGATTGGCGAACAGCATTCCCGTCAGCTGTTCCACCGTAAACTGCGTCGTGTTGCTGTCCTTGCCGTAGTCCACAGTAGCCACCACGTGGCCATCTCCACCCACTTCGAAGGTGGGTTGGTGTCCAGGAGACGCTCGAGCTGGCGCTGCACGTCGGCCAATTGGCTCTTACCCACGAGTCCAGACAGGAAGCCGATGGTGTTGCGCGGGTTGGTGCTGGACGAAAGCACAGCTGACTCGCCCACAAGACGCTCCTCGCCCTTGAAAGACACCAGAGAAGCGGTGGTCATTCCTCCGAGCTCGTTGAGCACCACGTCGCCGTTGCTTTCGGCTACAACGCATCGTGTCGCGCCCTGGGATCGTTACGACGATAAATCATTGAAAATATCAGCGAATACGAAGCGTTAGAGAGTGAAAATCACATCGCTAGCATTGCAAGACAATGGGGAAGAAGGTGACGTACGAAGTCCACGCCAAACACGCGCGCGGGCTGTGTCGTCGCCATGAGGATCACTAGGTCGAGATGTGCGGGTGGGGACGCGTAAGCAGTTACGATTTTGACTGGAAACCTCTCAAAAACGCTATTTCATGTGTACCACGTATATTGTGCTTGTACCCATTCCATGCGACCATCACTCAGGAAAAGGCAAGTCTGCTGTCAATCAGTCTCACTTGCCAATTTGCGCCCGACAGACGCACGGCATGTGCATCACCAGCGAAGAGGAGACGGCCAAGCAGCTCGTGTCAGTGCTCGAGACTTTTTCCAGAGGTGGCGCTTCAGTCGAAGAACTGGAGTACACGGCGGAGCTCTTGGTCGCTACGGCGGAGGAGGAAGACGCGGCTCAGAGCAGAGCCACACTCGTTGCTGCCTTCGTTGAGGTGCTAGAGGAGACGCAGTTCCTCGATGTAGCAAAGCTGACAGCCGTTGCAGAGCAGCTTGCTGTTGTTTTATTAGGCGATGAAGACGACAGTGAAGAAGGTCAGGAGAGCTCCGCTCGCAGGAGGAGACGTATCCGCAGAGAGCGACTGCAGACTCAGTTCGCCATTGGGAAGAGCTGCTTGGTGGTGCTGGAAGAGGATGAGGCGTGGCATCCGGCACGTATTACCAAACATATCGGAGTGACTGGAGATAGCGATAGTGAGGACGACAATGAAGTTGTAGAGGACGGTGACTGGCCCATTGAGTTGGAGGTGGAGTTCATCGAGTTCGGCAAAAAGCAGATTGTGCGAGAGGACGAGGTGGTGCTGGACGAAGACGTAGCGGGTCATGAAGACGCTCAGGATATGACGGCGCTGTGCGAAATGTGCGAGCGGCCCATGAACCTTACAGCGCACCACGTCATTCCGCGCGTGACGCATTCCAAGTATTTGCGCAAAGGGTATACGAAAGAGTTCCTCAACACCTGCATCATGATCTGTCGTCAGTGCCATAGCAAGATTCACTCCGTGGAGGATAATAAGACGCTGGCGTGCGAGTACAACACACTCGACAAGATCATGGAGCACCCGAAGATCGTCGTCTGGGTGGCATATGCGCGAAAGCAGAAGGCCCGTATCAAACCCCGAAAGGCAAGCAAATGGCCCGTAGGTAAGTGAGCGAGAGATATTGGATCGTGTGTCTGTGACCTAGAGGTCCATGTCCACTGAAAGACGGTGTGTACACTGTACTACTAGTATTGTGTTAATGACTTGACGTGGACACTTATGAACTTGTCCTTCATAGCATGAATTAACCTTACACAAAGAGAGCCCCAGTTGGAAAGAGTCGCCAACGCTGTCGCAGCTGCCTGAACAATACAATTCTTTACAGTTTCATGAAGCAGCAAGATCGCTGCTCGGCCTTGCCAGCTCGGCAGAGCGTTGTTGACCCCGACATAACGCATTGACCCATTGCCAGCTGGAACGCAGCCCCATTACAATGAAATTTGCACCCAGGCCGCCCCAACTGCAGTACCAACTTCTACATGCTGCCATCCACCCTTGCTCGCCTTGTTTCAAGCAAGTTGCTTGCATATTTTTGTTGTTGCAAGTCCACCTTTTACAGTTGCGCCGGACGCGCTCCACGACCTCATTTGTATTTGCTTTCACTATTGTCGAAGATCGCGTGATGTGATTGGCTGTCAGCTTCAACAAGGATGCGATCCGCTAGCTCAGGCGATGCCACCGCCCTACTCCAGCTTAGTCCAGCACACTTGCGGCCCGGTAGAGGCTGACCAAACCAATGTTTGATCTGCGCGACGCTTAGACGATCGATTGCAGATCGTCAACGGCGACTGCTTGCGACGCTTGTCAGCCCTTGAATTTTAGAACAAGCGCGCGAGGCGTCGCGCTTTGGTTGCCATAGCAATGGGATCCGCTTCGATCAACGATGTTCGTTGGCGTCATTCTCCAGCTCGCCGAGTCCTGCGCAAGACCATCAACTCCAAGCAACGAACTGTCGACCTCAGCCGCACGTTGTTCGTCGCAGTTGCTGATATGGACGACCTCGACTATGCCAGCAGGGTCAACACGTCTCCCTTTTCACAGGCTCCAGAGCCCCTTCAGGGTCACCGCAACCGTGGGAACTACACGACGTCGACTTCCTGCTACCGGGAACAATGACGGACTGCCCTTACTTCCACGACTCGGTCAGGAGGTACTGCGCCAGTCTCCACGAATCGGACATTGCATTCCCCCAGAGCTGGAGGACACCACGAAACCATTGGCGTTTCGTCCTGGAATGTCCTGGCAGGACGCAGCACTTGTTGAACCTACCACGAGCGAGTTCTCAATGTACCTCGACGACGACGTCTTCTCTTCTGTTGTGTCGAAAACTCCGCGTTCAACGATATTTGCAAGCACGTTGCAACTTCCAGCAAGACTGCGCGTCAACGCCACTGCAGACTTTTCTGCTAGTCCGGTGTTGAAAAAGGAACCCAGTGCAGTCTCGCCCTGTATGGTTGACAAGAAGATTCTTGTCACCGACAACGATCTCAGGCTCTTCTCGGCAGGATCCTCTTCGGTCTCCAACATGAGAGCACTCAGTGGTCGCAAACCAGTTGTGAAGAAGTCACCACGCCACGACAAAGCAGTCAAGGCGATGTCAGGGACAATGGAGCCCGCTGCAATTCCCCACAGCACTTAAAGCGTCATGCCTCCGTCGGATCAAACATAGCCGATAAACACGGTCGACCTCTAAAACGCACGAAGAGTGTGGATCAATCCACCTGGAGTGCTCCGAGTATGAATCCACGATGGTACTGCGTACGTACCGAGGGGTTCCATGGGATGCAACCAAGGTTGTTGAGCACGATGAGTCTACCGACCTTTACCGTGTCTCCGATTTTCCGCACCGCGCAGCTCCAAGCACTGCAATTTGAGCAAACGCAGAACTCGAACAAGCTCCTTCAGTCTCAATACTCGTCATCCACGCGCAAAATTGGCATCTACTCTCCTGCTGAAAGGCGTGAAAGACTGAAGCGCTTTCACGAGAAGCGAAAACTTCGAGTGTACCACAAACGCATCAAGTACGACTGCCGCAAACGCCTCGCCAATTCGTGTCCTCGTGTTAAAGGACGCTTTGTTCGGAAATCCGCCTCGCCGGTCACGTCTGAATCGGCTTCAAGCACTGAGGATTGCGTGCTGTAGGTTTTCCGTGTAGTTCAGTGTGTACGTCTTGAGTAGTATTTTCGCTACGGTAACTCCCGCACTCACGGGAATATCCTTCAACACGCAAGCGAAAACATACCGTAATGCGTTCTCGGCACAATATTTCAGTATCATGAAGAAAGGTTCAAACCGCTCAGCTGTGTATTGCTTTGGTATGTGGTTTTACATTTCCTTGTCACTGCAACAATGCTTCAGCAGCAACCTTCGCTGCAAATGGGACTCGCCGCTTCGCTTGCACACACTAAGCGTTCTGCACAACCTCGGCGATCGACTGCGCGAGGTAGTCCACGTTCTTGGACGTGACACCAGCCATACTCACGCGACCGTCCTTGGTCAAATAGATATGGTGCGTCTCGATCATGCGCGTCACCTGGGCCTCCGTCAGTCCAGTGTAGCAGAACATGCCGATCTGGTCCGTGATGTGGCGCCAGTCCGACTTGACGCCGTTGGCCTTCTCGATCTTCTCGATGGCGGTGCGCAGGGACGTGCGCATGGCGATAATGCGGTCAGCCATGCCCTTGCACTCGCTGTACCACTGCTTCTTGAGCTGCGCGTCCGACAGGATCGTGGACACGATGAGCGAGCCGTGAATAGGCGGGTTCGAGTACATGGGGCGGATGATGATCTTGAGCTGCGACTGCACGCGGTCAGCCTCCTCCTTGCTGGCCGTGACGACGCTCAACGCACCCACACGCTCACCGTAGAGACCGAAGTTCTTGGCGTACGACTGCGACAGGATGATGTTGTGTCCTTCCTTGACGAAGTGACGGATGGCGGCAGCGTCACGCGTGGCGTCGCCCGAAGCGAAGCCCTGGTAGGCGCAGTCGAAGAACGGGACGTGCTTCTTGGCCTTCATGACGTCGGCGATCTCCTTCCACTGCTCGATCGTGGGGTCCACACCCGTGGGGTTGTGTGCACAAGCGTGCAGCAGGAAGACGGAGCCGTCAGGGGCTCCTTCCAGGTCGTTGAGCAGGCCGGAGAAGTCCAGACCGCGCGACGCAGGCTCGTAGTACGCGTAGCGACGCACCTCCATGCCGGCGTTCTTCATGATGGGGATGTGGTTGCCCCACGTCGGGTTGGGCATGTAGATGGGCGTGTTCTGGCCCAGGAACTTGGCGAAAAACTCGCCGGCGAGACGCACGCCGCCCGTGCCGGAGATGGTCTGCACACCGGTGACGCGTCCCTCCTTCAGAGCGTCACAGTCCTCGCCGTAGGCGAATTGCAGCGACAGGTCCACGAAGTCCTTCATGCCGGCAATGCCCGCGTACTCCTTGTTGCGGCCGGCGGACATGATGCGCTTCTCAGCCTCCAGCACAGACGGCAGCACGTACGGCTTGCCGTCGTCGTCGCGGTAGGCGCCAACGCCCAGCGAGATCTTGCGCGAGTCCGTGTCCTGCAGAGGTGCAAAAGTGTCAATGCGTTGTGCGCAACTAGGAGCGATCTGGGCGTCCTGCATCGCACCTTGTTGAAGCGCTCGGTCAGGCCCAGGATGGGGTCGGCGGGGCCCATGGGGACACTGGCCAGCCACTGGCCGGTGGTGGCCTTGGTGGCGAAGCCGCGCGTGGACTGCTGGAGGAGGCGGCGGGCGAGCATGGTCAGAGGGAGTCGTTTCGGTTGTGGTGGAGACTCGCCCAAGCAAACACGCGCTAATCCGATCTATTACACCGCAGTTTTAAACAGCGGATCTTCAGATCCTCTGCAAATCAATCGCCGGAATGCCCACCGTTCTGCTGGCGACGGTCGACTTCGAGTTTTGTTTTTGGAGCCGTTCGCAAACCTCCCTGGTATCCGGTCGCTATGTCGTCCTGCTGACCATCGCATGAACTAAAGGACGACACGATCAATCAATACCACGAAGTATTCTTGCCTGATTGAAGAGTGCTGCGAATGAACCGATCAAAATTGTTGTAGATCAAAGGATGGCACCAACCTACTGGGTTAACTGCGGTCGAGAAGATTGCCAACTTCTCGATGTATGCACAACATTGGAGTACGCCAAGTGGCATATACGCGAGCTACCACAGCGGTGACTTGAGTTCCTGGCAGGAACGCAGGCGACTTGGCTGCTCGATTCCTCACCCAACATGCACATGTTCAGAGGCATTTCAAATATGGAGGCTACTATATTGTAGAGGCTTGGTTGTTCGATAGTATGTAGGATTTGTCATTTGTATGCATTATCAGATATGCAAGGCCTTCTAAGTGTAAAGGTTTTTCGACACATAGAACTGAGTCGTGTTTAAAACAAAGTCCTGTTTCAGGAAAGCTCGTGTGGCCGGCAGTCGCTATGCGCAAGCGAAGCATGGCGCTGTCTACCGTAGTGTCCAGTGCATCGGCTCATTTGGCATCGACACTCGAGTGGCTTTAGAAGATGGATGCCTCTCTAGCAATTACATACAGTACTGGATATAAGGCTGGGGCTTAGCCAAGTAATGCACCGTTCTAGCCGGTTTAGGCTACCTTCTCGTAATGAACCGAGGAAGGGTTTCCTCGCCGCGCTCGTGGCGCTGTGTGCGCGGTTGGCGCGCAAATTTGGACCCCAATGTGGGCAAACACCTTCGTATCGTAGTGCATTGTTGTATGGGGTGTCAAGCCACCAGCAAACCGTGTTTCTTGCCCTAAAACGGAGGTGTTCGAGGTCGCTGCCCGCGCGACGAAAATGGAAATGGAGAAAGGGTGTGTTTGATGGGCGCTACCGAGCTCAATATGGCGAAGTGGCCGATATAAATTGCACAGGGTGCTTCACTGCCGTCTCATTTATCTGTGTACATCTTTTCATCCGCAAACTATACCTGCGGCCACCGTTCGGGCCATTCCCCATCGGTATTCCCCCTGGAAGCTCAATGGGACTTTACGGGACGGGTGACATGGTCGGGTCAAAATTCCCGTAATGGAAGTCGGAAAACTGGCCCGTGACTGCCGTGCCATGTGCGGAAACGCTGCAAGCAACGCCGACTCGAGCATAACCCCTGCGTCCAGCACACGCAGATCAAGCCGTACACGCCTTCGCAGCGCTCTGGGGCTCCCTGTCCGCCGAGCACTCGCGCGCCGCGTGGCCGATCCACAGACTGGCAAGGCAACTTCCAACGTGACTCCCTCCCTTTGTCTTCCTCCTCCCTGCTGGCGACGAGCCGCGAGGAAACCGGCGCTTTTGTGCACGCGACGCTGCGATTGGCGGAGCCGGTGGTTTGAATTTGGGCGCGAGAGTTGAGCCCGCATACAAACTTCCAGTGTGCACTTCAACGGTGAGAGACACGGCACGACGACCCGGAACAAAACGAGATTTTTATTTTTCAGTTGCTTACAACGCAATTCGCCGACTCGAGCACACCCCAAGCCAACCGACCAGCTCCACCTCCTCCAACCCATCAAGATGCCGTCCGCCCCGTCCACCAAGAAGGCCAACGCCGGCCCCGGCTACTACGACCTCATCAAGGAGGCCGTGTTCACGCTCAAGGAGCGCTCGGGATCGTCTCGCCACGCCATCGACAAGTACGTGGCCGCCAAGAAGGGCGCCAGCTACTCCAAGTCGCGTCTGAACATCGCGCTGAAGCGCGGCGTCGAGTCCGGCAAGCTGGTGCCCGTCAAGGGCTCGTACAAGCTGGCCGCGGACGAGAAGAAGGCTGCTGCCAAGACCAAGCCCGCCGCTCCGGCCAAGAAGGCCACCAAGGCGGCCAAGAAGCCCGTCAAGGCGGCTACGAAGGCCAACAAGGCTGCGAAGAAGACGGTGGCCAAGAAGACAGCGGCCAAGAAGGCCCCCGTCAAGAAGGCTGCGGCCAAGAAGCCCGTCGCCAAGAAGACGGCCAAGAAGCCTGTTGCCAAGAAGGCCACGAAGACCACCAAGAAGGTTCCGGCCAAGAAGGCCACCAAGACCACCAAGAAGAAAGTGGTCAAGAAGTCGGCAGCCAAGAAGTCCGCGAAGAAATAAGTCACGCAGCCGCTACGTCAGTTTGTTTCCTTACTAGTTTCGGTGGCCTCGGCAGCCCCTACTTTATTATTATTCCAATGGAAGCCAAGTCAATTTGCATCTTTGAGCCATTTACTACTATTCTACAGTTTACTGGCTGAAGAGCTGCACTCGCTGTTCCTCAATAAGCGCGTGGCTCTTGTCGAGTTTGACTTGCAGCAGGTGCGTCTCCTCCTGCAACTCCGCGATCACCTGGTCTTTTCGCGCAATGGTTGCTTTCACGCGCTCGTGCAGGTTTGCCAGCGCTGTGTCGTGCTCGTCGCGCAACTTCTGGACTTGCTGCTGGAAATGGCTCTCCATCGACGCCTGCTTCTCAGTCAGCGCAGTGATCTCGACGTTCTGCTGCTGGTGGGCATACTCGCTGTCGGTCTGGAGAGAGCTGCAGCGCTTTTGCAGCTGCGCCAGTGCGTCTTCGTGCTGCCGTCGCTCCTCGTGCAGACGACGCGCCAAGTCGCTGGATTTGTCTCCAGCCTGCCGTAAATCCTGTCCCAGAGCTTCGTTTTCGCGCCGCAATTCATCGTGCATTCGCTCCAGTTTGCTCAGCTTCTCGTGCAACTCACGGTTCTTGTCCATCCAGACGCCTTCGATCTCTCCAGTCTGCTTGAGCTTTCGCTCGTACTCGGCTCGTTCCTGGCTGAACTTCTTCTGAGCTTTCCGCTCTGCACGTTCGACCATCTGCCGACTCTCGTCCTGCAGCTTCTCGATCACCAGCTCGATCTTCGCGTCTCGGGATTGCAGCATCTGCTTCTCTAGCTCCGTCTTCTCTCGAGTCATTTCGTCCCGCAATTTGCTGGTTAACTGCGCCTTGAATTGCTCACACTCGACGCTCGTTTGTTCACGCAAAGCCATGAACTCACTCTCGTACTTCGTCATGATGTCCTGTCTCTCTTTCTGGAGCTTCTCGGCAGCAGCTTGCAACTTCTTCATGTGCTGGTCCTTGAGTTCATCCATCTCTTTCGCATTTGCAAGTTTTGCAGCGCGCATCTCAGCGTACAACTCGTTCCTCGATGTCTCGGCTTCCTCTTGTAATCGTCTTCGTTGCGAACTCAGCTGCTGCTGCAACTCGGCATCAGCAGCATCCAACCGGGTCATCAACTTTGCGCGCTCCTTCTCACGTGCCTCCACGAGCTTCCGTTCGTAGTCGTCTTTTAGCCGTTGCAACGCAGTTTCACGGTCCTTTTCAAGTTGAAGCTGCAACCTTTTCCGGTCCTCATTTGCAGCCTCTCGTGCCTTCTCCAGATCCGTTTTGCCCTTGGTAAGAATGAGTTGAATGTCGGGCTCCAATGCTGCTACAGTCGACTTCTTGATCTCCTCGGTCTTCTTGACGATCCACTGGTCTCGACGAAGTTTCTCCTGCACTGCCCACCGCTCTTTGGCGTCCTTAAGCTTCAACTTGAAGCGCTCAGCTTCGCGTGCGGCGTTCGCATTGGCCTTTTGAGTCTCTAGGACCAGTTCATCGCAGCGCTTTGCCAGACCAGACTGACAACAATGCAAAACGTGTTCGTTAGAGCGGTATTTCAGCAATAGAATACACTTCAAACCAGCGACCTACTTTGTCCGTCACGAGGTTTTGCGCGAAATCCATTTGCTTCTCTAGCTCCTTGTTGAACTTCTGCTGGTGTGCTGCGAGCTGCTGGCTCATTTGCTCTTCAGCTTCTGACAGCAGCTGCTTCGTCTTGGCGGCATCTTTCTTGCGTGCCATTTTCAACAACTCAATGGTCTTCGTCTTGTCCTAGAAATTGGCACGCAACAATCATTAACTTTCGTTTTCTGCGCCTTGCGCTGCGAGCACGTACATTGAGCTCGATCGTGATAGTTGCCAGCTTCTCCTTGATACCAACGTAGTACTGGTGCGAGGAGTTGTTGTCGTCTCGCCGACTATAACCTGACCGCAGCGATGACAGCTCTCCGTCGCCAAACTCGCTACTGCAGTTTGGACTGCCTTCTTCCCATGCAAACTCCTTCGACGGCCTCCTAGACTGCTTTTTTGTTCGGTACGAGGGTGCACTGGACGCTCGGCTCGTGATGGAGGGCAGTTGCCCTGCACATTCGCTTTCCAACGCGTCCAAATAGTCGTAAATGCTGCTGCCAGTACTGCGATGACTGGTATGACTAGCAGTGCTCCCTGCTCGAGAGCGAGAAGCTCGGGACTCGAGTTCTACCTGCTGGTTCTGCTCTTCGTCTAGCTGCGGCGACGGCGGGTCGTCAAGCTGCTGCTTGCCGGCATTCCTGGTTGCTGCAGCTGGCAGCTGTGGCAATTAAACAGAGACAAGAGTAAGTCTGTATCCGGTGCAGCTGGAGCCTTCGCAAGTACGTACGCGTGTGTCATCTTCGTCGTTGTTGGACCCCCTTGACCTCGCTGCAAAATCACGAGCCACGCCATCAGCTCCATAAAACCTAAGCACACATTTGCAGCCCCTTACATACCATGGACTCGGTGCCGGACAATTTCGCGCCGCTGCATCCTGCAGCACGAGTGAGGAGGAGTTTCTGCGCATTATATTTGGCATTTTGCGTCGACGGCCGTTGTGCTCCACTTCAACTTGGGGTGCACCACACAAACCACGCACTTGAAGTTGGGGCGTCAATCGCCGATTACCTCGCATCAATGCTGCGTCACCTCCGCCAGCCGCTGCTCGCAGCTCGCCGCGCTTGTCCTGCGGTCGACTGCGGCCTCGCTCGCCCGATGGTGCGTGGTGTTTGTAGCGTAAATGACTGACAGAGCGACTTTGGGGTAGTAATTTAATCGCGCAACCAAACAGTCGTCCAGCAGGGATTTGGATCTGTTCACGCCCACGGAAGAACACGGGGCTCTACGCGAGATGCTCGCCAGCTTCGTGAAAACGAAAGTGGACCCACAGGCGCTGGAGCACGACCGCGAGGAGAAGTTTAACGTCAAGCTGTTCCGAGAGCTGGGGAGCTCGGGTTGTTGGGCATTACAGCGCCTGAAAAGTGCGTTCTAAACGCTTTTTGCATTGCGTTTGAAGTGCACAAGGACTCATTTTTGTGGGTGAATATTGCTGTTCTGCAGGTACGGAGGCTCCGAAATGGATGCCGTTGCAGCCGTCATTGCCCACGAGGAGCTTTCCTCCAGCGACCCGGCCTTTTGCCTCTCCTTTTGGCACACTCCATGCTCTTTGTCAACAACGTAGCACGCAACGCGTCGGACGTACAGTGTCAGAAATACCTTCCTGATGCCTGCTCGGGGGCCAACATCTGTGGGATGGCCATGAGTGAGCCGTCCGTCGGCACGGATGTGTTGGGTATGCGCACGACGGCGAAGAAGTCCGAGTGTGGCAAGTTCTATCTGCTGAACGGAACCAAGTACGTGTTGTCGTTGCTGCAAGGGATTTTCCACTGGTGAAGCAATGTTGTGCATCAGCTTACCTCATACGTGTCATGTTGTGTGTTGGCCATGCTCAGGATGTGGATTACGAACGGCGCTCTAAATGACACGGAGCTCGGCGACACCTTCTTGGTGTATGCTCGTACTGGCAACACGGGAAAGGCGAAGCAGGACTTCTCGTCGTTCCTGGTGGAGAAAGGCTTCGAAGGTTTCTCGCTGGGCCAACGCATCAAGGACAAGTGCGGCATGCGCGCGTCCAACACGGCCGAGCTGGTGTTTGAGAACTGCAAGGTGCCGGTTGGAAACATTATTGGCACGGAGGGCAGCGCCGTCATCTGCATGATGCGCAACCTCGAGCTGGAGCGCGTGACGTTGGCTGCCATGAGTCTTGGCATTGCGCGACGCTCGCTTGAGGTCATGAGCAATTACGCCAAGGAGCGCGAAGCCTTCGGCAAGCCGCTGAACAACTTTGGGCAGATCCAGAAGAACATTGCCGAATCCTATGCCGAGTACATGGCTGGGCGTGCGTACGTGTACAACACGGCCAGGTGGGTTGAGTTGGCAGCGAAATGATGCGCGATGGCGTGACATTGGCACCTACAGACGCTAACCTTTTGCATGCAAATGTGGCAGGAAGTTGAAGCTGGACTCGGTGGGCAATCGAGTGGACACGGACGGCGTGAAGCTCTACTGCGGCGACATGGCGAAGCGCGTGGCTGACCGCGCCATTCAGACGCTGGGCGGCTACGGCTACGTGGGCGAGTACAATGTGGAGCGGCTCTGGCGCGACTCGAAGCTGCTCGAGATCGGCGGCGGCACCAACGAGTCGCACCACAAGAACATGGTCCAGGACTTCGTGCGCAATGGTTTCTGAGCTTTCTCAGCGGCGCGAGTGCACCACGCTCACGACCGCGCACCGCATCAACACAATCCGGTCCAGGATCATCATCCCGATCCTGGTCATGGAGAAGGACTCGGTGGCCGATTTCGGCAGCTTCAGCGCATAAATTCAAAATTTGCACTTGAAATAGCCGAAGATCCACAAAAGATATCGAAGACTTTTGGCGCTAATCAAGAAATCTTTCCACAGAGCGATCTTTGGGTGGGCTACACTCCAGGCGCCTGGTTCAAATACGGTGTACCGTGTTCCACATCTGCTTGCCGGCCAAACCCCGTTGGCCGCAGCAATTCTGTTGCTGAGTGTTGCTATGTACAGTAGAAATATGGAGCTGCCTGCGATGAGGTGCCATCAGCACAATCGCATTGAGTTTTTGTCAGACTGAGGACGTTCCTGTAGAAGGACCTCCCTCTATAAGAACAGCACATCGTAACCCTTGACGTGGCGACGTGTGACTGGCTTCTGGATGAACGGCAACGTCGTGGCGCCCTGCGTCCGCGCCGTCCGTCTGCTGCTCGGCGAAGACGACTGCACCGACCTGTTCCTGCTGAGCGTGTGGCATCCGCGACTCCTCATCGCTCGCATTGCCCCCGCTACTGCCGCTGCCCTATGAATGCGACAGCTCATTGGGTCCTTTTCTCCAACAACCGTAAGCAACGCAAATGGATGGTGACGGGTTGGCGGGCTTTTTCTGGACGCCAAACGGGTTTGGGCTGCATCCGTAAGACTGCGCCACATCAATGCGTTGTACAGGTCCATCAGAAAATTTGAGGAGCAATCTTTTGCACCCGGCCCGCGAGCTGGGAGGGGTTTCAATCTGAGTTCAAGTTCTCTGGGCGGCAGTTTGGGCCAAACGGCCGCTCCGGGTGTATGGCAAACGGCAGGCATGCGACGAGCGGGACGGCGCAGCGAGCGGCAACGACGGCAGCTAGCACGCAGGGGAGCGCTGCATGAAGACCACTGCATTGCCGCCGTCGAGCTGCTGCAAAACCGCCTGGATCTCGCAGCGGTCTCGAGGCATCTTTCGGCCAAAGGAGCGAAGTTTCGATCGGGTTTGACGGGGCTCGGCGACCCACCCTGTCATAAGTGATACGCCACGTCGCGAGGTTTTATTGGAGAGGCATAGTGAATGCAAGTGGGATGATCAGTCGCCGAGGTTTTTCCGGGCGGCCTTCTTTCGTTTTCTGGGAAACGATTTTCACTCATTTTCGAAAAGGCAGTGGCAGGCTGGCCCCCAAATACACGCCCGTGCGCCTTCTTTGGGGTGACCATCACTCCGCAAAAAAGCGCCGAGCGGCAACTTGGGGTCATTCCTCAAAGAGAGCAAAGCCCGCAGACCCGTCCAAGGTCTCCGAGCTTCCTCCTCCTCCTCCCTCTCGGCCGTCCACGCTGGCGCCCGCAGCAGCAGCCATAGGCGACCCAACGCTGGACGTTCCTCGGGACGAGGTGGTGCCCGACACACCCAAAGGCGACAAGGACGCCGTGTTCCAGACCGCGCGCATTGAAGTGGTGAGCCCCAGCGACAGCGCCACCCCGTGGACAACCGCGGGCACGCCCCGAGGCCACCTCGACAGCGCCAGCCCGCAGCCGACGCAGACCAGAGGCCTCGCCAGCGTGCACGTGTGCGTCATGATGGTCGAGCAGCAGCAGAAACCCGTATCTTCTACCCACGGCAGCAGCAACGGGGCTGCAACGGCGATCAAGCAGGAGCCAGCGAGTGTGCCTTCTGCCCAGCTGCACACACCAAGCAACCCCGCCCAGCAGGAACCCACTCCCACTGCCAAAGATACCAACGGCAGCAAGGTCAACGGCAACAGCAAGTTCAACAACCACCCTGCGCCTGTGACCGTCAAGACGGAGCAAGTCAAGACGGAGCAAGAGCCCGTTACCAAGACGACTGCCAAGAAGAAACCAGTGCCCAATCTTCTGCGTGAGGTACTGCAGTACGCACCGCTACTCGTCGGGAAGTACTACATCCAAGATAAACGCGCTGTCTGGTCCGGCGTGTGGGGCATGAGCGAAGCGGCTTTTGCCCCTAACGGTATCATCAGCCCGTTCGAGATGAAGTCGCAAGAGGACGTGTCCATCCCGATGTGCGCTGGCTCGGCGGACAGCGTGCACCCTTCTATCTCCGGCGTGGCACTTGCACGTTCGTCTAAGACGACAAACTGCGCCGTTAGCGAGGTGTCTCCCGTCTACTTGGGCTACGAAACAGATGCAAAGGTGCGGTCGGCGATGCCTTTTCAGGGAAAGTACAGCGGGTCGTTCCAAATCCAGGCGATGAAGGGCAAGCACCAGACTGTGTCGGAGAACGACGTGGAGATTCGCTTTGTTCACGATGCCAGCACCCCGTCGCAGTTTGTCGTAACTGGCACCGGTGAGAACCGGTTTGGCGTGTTTTCGCTGCATGGATTCTTGGACAAGGAGACGAACGAGCTGCGTCTATACAAGGTGTACAAGCCGAAGGAGCCCCAAAAGCGCACGCTACCGCGTCGAGGGAGGGCAGCTCGGGCGGGTACACCTGCAGTGAAGCGTGAAGTCAAGGCGTTGTCCATCTCAGCGCCAGGCGTATCTGCTATTACGGCGAATTTGGATCAGAACAAGATCCCAACCCCGATGGCACGTCCTACTATTGTGGCGCCGCGAAAGGTCGGGACCCCGATGTCGGACTACTCCTCGCCGTCATTGGTGCTAGGACGTTCGGAGCGGAAACGCTCGATTCCTGCTCATCTTCGTGAAGACAATATTCTCGAGCTCGACCATGCCCCCATTAGCATGAAGAAATGTCTCAGTGTCTTGAAGGGCGTGATGGCGAACCCCAAGTCGGGACCATTCTTGGCTCCTGTGGATCCAATCGCGTTGGGTATTCCAGACTATTTTCATGTAATCAAAGAGCCAATGGATCTTGGCACTGTTCGGAACAACTTGGAGGCTGGGTACTACGACAGTCCGGCGGATTTTGCAGATCACGTGCGGTTGGTTTTTCGGAACGCGATGCTTTACAATGCAGCACACAGCCAGGTACACATCTACGCTCGCAAGCTCGTGGATGACTTTGAAAAACGCTACAAAGGTCTCAATCTCAAGCTCTCCACCAAGAAAGATCGAAAGTTTGATGGAGTTTACTCTTCGAAAAAATAAGAGGAGGCAAGGGAACGAAGGGCAACACAAAGCGGCAAATGTCTGGTGAAGATACGGGGCTGATCATGTCGTTGAAGGAAGATATTGAGCGCCTGAAAGCGACACTCGAGCAGCTGCAACCAAGTATGGCAAAAGCGAATTCTTTCAGGCCGATGAAAGCTGCTGCAAGGTACGCAAAACTGGGCACGAAGTGCGCTACAGCTGTATTTGTACTAACTATCACTTGTTGATGCTTTTCAATAGGCCTTTTAAGATGGAGGATTTGACGGAGGAGGAACTCAACGAGCCTATGAGTCAGATGGATAAGGCTCGGTTGAGTGCCGACATCAAATTACTTCCGCAGGACAAAATCAACCGTGTCCTTCAAATCATTGCGGAGGCTGTTCCGGTAGCGAAGCTGGCTAACGAGAATGACGAAGTAGAGTTAGACATCAACGCGTTCGACACACGGTGCTTGCGGATGCTGGAAGGATATGTTAGGGTAAGAATTCCATGCCTCTTCAAGCCACTCCGCCGCCGCCAGTACTAAGTATCTGTTGATTTTGCTCTTGTAGGAAAACGGAATTGGTCGCAAGCGGAAGCGCACAGTCAAGAAGTCCCAGATGGCTCCTGCGGATAAGCGACTAAAATCTGCCAAGGCGGCGGCTTTGAATATCCGAAACCGGCAGGAGGAGCTGAAGAACCAGTTGGCAGCGATCGATCGCGATGCCTCTGGTGTACCCGTGCTGCGTCTGTCGACCGACGTGGAGACCAAGATGTCGCTATGACTGATGTGGACGCAGACACGGAGGCTGGTGCCACGAAGAAGGGTGGTGAAAGCTCTTCCGGGAGTTCGTCTAGCTCGTCCGAGTCGTCCGACTCGGATAGTGATAGCGATAGTGATTCTGATTCCGACGACGGCGGCGCTCCTCTGGAAA